>OY747127.1:47585816-48785816 GCA_963556465.1 Berberis vulgaris
TTGTGGTCAGCCAGGCCACATTGCTAGTGAGTGTTAGACTTCGGCCGTTCATCTTGCACCTTAGACTTCGGCTCGTGTTTTTACCGCCATCCCTGATCAAGGGAAACACAAGGGTAAGCTTTGTTTACTCAAGTATGGTCATTATGCTATATTATTATTTATACTTTTAGCATGTTATTGTGGTGATACCTTACTCGTGTGATGGGATGAATGTTTTGTTAATTGGCATTGCAGGTGTAGTGCATACTCCATTTTCTCGATTGAGAGTATTGTTTGACACTGGAGTGTTGAGATCGTTCGTTTCTAGACAACTTATAGATAGGGAACGCCTAGACACCATACCCTTATCCACTCCGCTTTGAGTGGAGTCCCACTTAAGAAGGCATGTGTTGTTGTATGACTTATGTCCAGGTTTTGAGTTTTTTTTGGCGGGCCGTACATTTGCTTTCGACTTTGTGGTATTGGGATTTGAAAGGTTCCATCTTATTCTTGGCATGGATTGGATGACCAGCCACTTTGTGTCTTTGGATTGTGTTAAGCGGGCCATCACTTTTTCTCTTCCTGGCATTTCGCTTTTTACCCACTCTTGTGATTTCGATGACGACTCCGTAATGTCTTGTTACCTTTGTTCCGTAGAGGTCCCCAAACAAGACATCTGTGATGTAGCGGTAGTTAGGGATTTTCCTGATGTCTTCCAGGAGATTTCCGACCTTCCTCCTTGTCGAGAGGTAGAGTTTCATATTGACTTGCTTTCGGGTACAACTCCTATTGCTAAGTCCGCTTATTGACTCGCACCAAATCAGTTGGAGGAGATGAAAGTACAATTGGATGAGATGTTACAGAAGGGGTGAGTATGGTGATTTTATTTGATTGGGGCTTTTTGGGTATTAATTACTTGAGGATAACTTTAATTTTTTGAGATGTGTATATTCTTGTAGGTTCATTCGGCCTAGTAATTCATCTTGGGGTGCTCCTGCAATTTTTGTCTCGAAGAAGGATGAAACACTGAGGATGTGTATTGATTACAGAGATTTGAACCTAGTGACTATTAAGAACAAGTATCCGCTTCCAAGGATTGATGATTTGCTGGATCAGTTGAGGGGAGTCGCAGTGTTTTCACAGCTTGACCTTCAAATAGGATATCACCAGATGAGGGTTGAGGATCATCATATGAGTTTCCGGTGATGCCTTTTGGATTGAGGAATGCTCCCACATTCTTTATGGATCTGATGAATCAGGTGTTTCATCCATTTCTGGATCAGTTTGTGATAGTATTCATCGTTGATATTCTGGTATACTTGAGGAATTCAGAGGAACATAAGGAACGTCTCTGCCTTGTCTTACAGATTTTGAGGGAACACCAATTGTATGCCAGATTTAGTAAGTGTCATTTCTGGGAGTCTAAAGTTCGTTTCTTAGGGCATGTTGTATCCAGTCAAGGAATAGCAGTAGATCCGGAGAAGATGGAAGCAATTAGGTCTTGGAAAATGACTCGGTTGACTAGGAAGAATACCCCCTTTGTTTGGTTGAAAGAGTGCACTGAGGCATTTGAAACTTTGAAGCAGAGTTTGACTTCGGCTCTTGTGTTAACTATTCCATTGCTTGGTGTTAAGTTAGTGGTTTACACAGATGCTTGTGGTACTGGGTTGGGATCTGTTCTTATGCAAGACAAGAAGGTTGTAGCCTTTGCTTCTCGATAGTTGAAACCTCATGAGAAGAGGTATCCCAATCATGACCTGGAGTTAGCGGTAGTGGTATTCGCTTTGAGAATCTGGAGACACTATCTGTATGGGGAGAAGTTTGAGTTATATACAAACCAAAAAATCCTTAAGTACTTGTTCTCCCAAAAGGAGTTGAATATGAGACAACATCGGTGGTTAGATTTTCTTAGCAGTTGTGATTTTGAGATCTTGTATCAGCCTGGCAGGGCGAATGTGGTAGCAGATGCTTTGAGTAGGCATTTTTTTATTGTGGCTACCATAATGATCAAAGAGTGGAAGGTTCTTGAGGAGTTGGTCTCGTGTGATGTGCATCCGGTGTCAGATGCTTCTTGTTCTTACGTCGCTTACTTAGCGGTCATGCCAACCTTGGTTAAGCGGGTGGTTGAGCGGCAGAGTTCGGATCCGTTACTTCGGCGAAGATTGGAGGAATTGGTCCTAGATTGTGTGGATGGTTGTCCGACTGACTGGACAGTTGATTCACAGGGCGGTTTGAGATTTAGGGGACTGTTATGCATCCTTACAGATGTAGATTTGAAGAAAGGGATCTTAGAGGTGGCTCACATATCGGGGTTTACCATACATCCTGGAGGTACAAAGATGTACGGAGATCTGAGGCGAACATTTTGGTGGCCTGGTATGAGGCGAGATATTGGACAATTTGTGGCGAAGTGTTTGATCTGTCAGCAGATTAAGGCCGAACACCAGAGGCCTTCAGGGTTGTTGCAACCATTGGAGATTCCGACATGGAAGTGAAAACATGTGGCGATGGATGTTATTGATGGACTTCCTCAGTTGAAGAGGAGGCATGAGGCTATCTGGGTTATTGTGGACCATTTGGCTAAGAACGCTAGTTTTCTTCCCATTAGTGGTCGTCAAACTTCTGAGAGGTTGGCTAAGTTGTTTGTCAAAGAGATAGTTAGACTCCATGGAGCCCCAATATCGATTATATCAGATAAGGACCCCTTGTTCACGACTTACTTTTGGCAGAGCTTTCAAAAGGCTATTAGTACTAAGTTGATATTAGTATGACCTATACCCCCAGACTGGTGGTCAGTCAGAGAAGGTGAATCAGATTGTGTAGGACATGTTGAGAGCTTATGTTATGGATTTCGAAGGAAATTGGGAGGATCATCTATCATTGGCTGAGTTTGCTTATAACAATAGTTATCAGGTGAGTATTGAGATGGCACCATTTGAAGCATTGTATGGTAGGCCTTGTAGATCTTCTATTTGTTGGGCAGAGGTTGGCGATACGGCTATCATCGGGCCAGACATAATTCGACAGACCACGAAAATATGGAACTGATTAGAGACTGTTTGAGGACGACACAATGTTGACAGAAGAGTTATGCTGATCGGAGGCGTAGAGATCTCGAGTTTGTAGTTGGTGATCGAGTGTTTTTGAAAGTTTCCCCAATGTGAGGCATTTTTTGATTCAATAGTCATGGGAAACTTGATCCACGATATGTTGGTCCTTATGAAGTTATTGAGAGAGTGGGCCCAGTGGCGTATAGATTGACTCTTCCTCTGAGTATGTCGGCCATTCATAATGTGTTTCATGTTTCAATGTTGCGGAAGTGTTTGGCAGACCCGATTTTGATAGTTCAGCCCTCAGAAGTGGAGGTAATACAAGATTTGACGTATCCAGTGAAATCTGCAACTATTTTGGATAGGTTCAACAGTTGCGAAACCAGGTAGTGAGGTTGGTGAAAGTTCAGTGGAGTGTTCAGAAAGGTGATGTTACTTGGGAGCTTGAAGATAAGATGCGACATTCCTACCCATAACTCTTCTCATAGACGATCTCAAGGACGAGATTTCTTTTGAGGTGTGCATGATGTAACACCCAGTTACTTTACTTGATGTTGGTAATTAATTTCATTGGAAGTGGAAGAAAAAAATTATGGAATTTGGTTTAGAAGTGGTGCCCTCATATTTTCAATGAGGGCAGATAACCTCCCACATTTTATAAGGGGAGTGGATTCCTTTTCATCCCTTTTCTCCTTCTCACTCCCCTGTGTGTTCTTCTTTTCATCTCCGGCGACAAGCTCGATCGGTGACCGAGTTTTGCAGCAACTCCCACCGGCCCCAACGCCCCCAATCCTCTTCCTTTCCCATCCTCTATTTCCTCTATCTTTCTCGTTTGATTTCCATGCCAAAAATAGGTTTGTAGAGTGGGAGAGAGCTCGATCAGAGCTGTCACCGGCTGTCCGAGCAACTCAGCTCCGATCCCTCCCTCCAGTGGTATTTGTGTCGACGTTCGGAGGCGGTAAACCCCCACATGCAGAGGTGGGTAGGGGTTTTGGCCAAAATTTTCTGAAAAATCAGAGTTTGCGAGGTTGTCGGTGAGGTTCATTGGCATTAATCCGGGTTGCCATCATGCTACTGAGCTACAATCCACCTTCCTGTGGTTTGGTGGTGCTATTCCGACCAGTTCATGACAAGTGGCCTTGTGTAGAGTGATTTTCGGTGTCCATTTGTCGAGTTTTCGCTTTGTCGAAGTCTCTAACACCCCTGCGACTTTGGGAAGCAAATTTTCAGACCTTCATCAAGCTGTCCCTTACCTTTTTGTTGTCGACAATAGGTTTCTCATTGTCGAGACTCTTTTGGCAGTTTTGAGGATCTTCCTGAGTCGTTAATTCGCTGATCCGCGAATTTGAAACTTAGGCTGGTAGGATTTGGGTTCAGGAAACCCATTTCCACTCCGGTGAGTGCGAACTCTTCTTACATTTCATCTTTTTTTTTATCGGTTATTGTGATGATTACAATTTGGATGCTTGTTTGAATGATATTCATAATATGTGGTGGTTAGCTTGTAATATGGATGTCAGTTCGAGTGGCAATGTATGTAATATTTCAGAGATGATATATTGTGATGCCACGTGATAGGAAAATTTATTATGTTAGGTACTGACATTTCATATAATTAAACGGATGTGTAAAAATCTAGTCAGAATTATGATTCCTGCTTTAAACTATGCAATGACATCAGTTGTATGATTGAGTATCAATGGCATGTAGTGCAGGAGTCATATGGCTATTTTAGTTATGAATTCCATAATTGACTTGCATCATTTAAAAACTATATTTTCCCACAACTCTAGCCAGATTGATATGCATACCGTGTTTGGTGCATATCAGGGATATCTGTATATTGTGTTTGGTGCACATCAAGAGGACATTCATACAGGGTTGGTGCATGTCAAGTGGATAGGCATACTGTGTTTGGTGCATATCACCCATTCGATACTAGGTACAATGCGAAAGGGAGTAGCATCCGTGGCCTAGAGAACAGGGTTTGTTTTTCTCGGGTTGATAGTTCCTCGACACGCGCTATACTTTGTGACGGGATGCACGATCGATCTTCCGTGGCGATATGTATGTCCCTGATGCGACACCCCGCTTGGAAACATACATGCTAAGAGTGGTATCGGCGTGTGTATAGAGGCATGTCAGGGTGAGACATGCTCTGCATGATGGAGGATGTGATTGTGGGAAAATATGTGGTTTTGAACTCATGTTGCATCTCATGTGCACAATTACATCATGATTAAGTGCGTTGTCAATTTATGATTCCCCCATTGACATGTCTTCATTGATTGTATGCTTTTTAATTGAGATAGATGTATTGGTTCTATTCATTCCAATTAATACTGACCCGTTTGTTTTTTTTTGTGGCAAATGGGTGTACCCATAGATGCTGGTGCTGGTGTTGTTGGAGGTGGTGCCGCAGGAGACGCGAAGTGAACGAGTGGTCGTCTGCGGGGTTGTACAGCTGAGAAGTAGGGCTTGTTATCAGATCTTGGGTATTTTGAGCTTGTAAGTCGTTGTGACTTAGGTGTTTTGAATGGACATGGAAACCTTTGGTTATTAATGCTGCCTTATATACTTGATGGTTTTATTTTATAGTATCGTGTGCTAGCAAGGGTAACCATTGGCAAGTAGTGTAAGTAAGTGTAAATCAATTGTTTTTAGGGCTTTAGAGTCGCGACTCAATTTCCGAGGCATTTAGGTGTCTTGGGATCGAAGCGTGACAATGAAAGTAAATGAGGATGCAGTTATTTATAGACTAATCCTGGAGGGGTGAAGTAGACTTCACTATCTTCATATCTGCTTTAGAACGGCTAGATTCAAAACTTCTCTCGGCTGTATTACAAGGGTCTTCTCTTGATAGTGACACTTCAATGGCGAAGTCGAGTTTGCACATTTAACTTTTTTTTAAAATAAAAGCTTTCTCTTGGTCGCATGTCATTGTACTTTGCATGGATTTCTTTTTTAAGCACATGAGCAAGTACAAAGTGATGGAATATTCATTCTCATGTGAGATGATGTTCCAAATTAAAACTTTGAATATTCCCACACATTTTTGCATCTAAATAGCTTTTGGCAATTCATTTGAAATTTGGCCATCCATAAGTTATTTTTGCCTTGTCTTCAAATGTCACTTGGTATGCTTGGACTTCAACCATCTTGGACTTGTCTTCTTGACGTTGTAACATTGCTTGACTTATCTTCATATCTTTGACTTTGGTTTCTTGAAATGACTTCTTCCTTGGTTGACTATGACTTCAATTGGCGTGTGACTTGCTCTTTAATCTTATATTGTCGTTTTTTATTGAGTCTTCACGGTTGCATTTGAATGGTCTAATTTCATTGATCACTCACAACTAAGTATGCACGATTTCATAATTCAGTCAATGCATTTTTACAATAACTCTCCACTCAACGTATATTGGTTTTACAGCCTTAACTAATATGTTTTTGTACTAATTCACAATCAACATTTTTGGAAAACACTTTTAAAACATGATCCAAGTATCGATTTCAGCAAACATGCTAAGTCTGGAAACCCCCAAATACCTGTTTTTTAAAACTTGCACATTATAGAAATTTAAGCAAAAAACCATAAAAAAAACAAGAGAGAATAAGAGATAACACCACATGAGACAACAATATAATTACCTTAATTAAGGATTGATTGGCCAAATTGGTTACTTTCTCACTAGAAGGTGCATGCCACAAGTTCTTTTTATTAGTGTATTCCAATGAACAAGAGTGCAAAACTTGCTGTAATAAGAGCTCCTCTCTCAAAACTGCAACCACGACCTTCCAAGTTCAAAACCCATCCACAACAGGACTCCGACAAGTGATACCAATACTTGATTTGAAACTCTATAGAAATATTTCTAAAATAGACTAACTAGAGAAGGTTTAAGCTTGATGATGTCTTACTTCTTTATAACTTAAAATTGAGATCTCACCCTTACAAGTATAAGGATTTGGAGTGAAAATATTTTTTTTTTTAATTTTCTTTCCGGGCATAGATCTTGATGGAGCAAACCCCAAAAACCCAAAGCCAAATCTATGTCCAAGTTTAAATTCCATTTTAATTTAATTTTTGAACAAAAAAAGTCAACCCAATATCCAAAATCCTACCAAATCCCAGCAAAGCCTAAATACCATTCCCAAAATCAGACATATACTGATATACCTAAAGACCACCTTATCCAAATTCTATTTATTAATTTTTTAAACCCAAAACCAGTCCTATAAACCAAACACTTAGGCCTCGTTTGGTTCCTCGATGGAATTGTAATGGTAATGGGAATGGGAATGGGAATGGGAATGGGAATGGTAATGAGAATGTGTATGTTTGGTGTACCTATGAATCACAATGGTAATAGACTATGACATTGTTTGGTATGTGAATATAATAGGAATGGAATGGGAATGAATTGTATCTTTACCGATATGCCCTTGGTTATTATAACAATCGATTTTATATAAAGGAAATTATATACAAATTAAAATTTGGAGCACCATAAATAGAAATGCAACTGTATTACATAATAATTCCAACAATTAATAAAAACAATGGCATATACAGAATAGGGTTTTGTTGAGCAAGGAGGGTAAAAAAGTCTTTTCAAGTTGCATTGACCATTACAATAGGGAATGTAATCTCCATTCATAGGGGTTGGGGTCGGAATGGCTATTACATTGAAATCCGTAATACTCATTCCCATTACATCACTTTTTTGCCCAACCAAACATTGATTTGCATTGGACCATTGTATTGACCATAACAATTACAATGGTCAATGCCCAATCAAACACGCCCTTAGGTCCCCCAAGTTCAATGTGCAGCCATATTCGGACATGCATGGTCATGCATGTATTTTATACATAAGACAAATAACTTGAAAATTCCGGATTTGCGTCAACCAAATCGTTCCCTCCATAACGCAAATTCAAGGTAACTTCAACCAATCATTCAGGTCGAGCCCAACCTGTCCGCTACAACTCAATCAAAACAACACAAATACAACCCAATTTGACATCACATCTCTTTGCTCCCTTCATTTGTTAACAAATACAATTTAAATTCAAACCAAATCCCTTGGTTCCTTCTAATACAATGAACGACCTTCCATATATACTTTCCATGTCTTCCATTCTAATTAAATTACTAAAAACCTCTCAATGTCCAAAAACACTTCATTCAAAACCACATTCTCTGAAAACACATGTCAAACCAGTATTCCTGTCCCATTATAACACTCATCTATGCATAAAACCTTTCCTACTTACATTAATTTATTGAACCTTCCTTCCAATCTAACCCAGTAGATAATTTCAAATCTCATAAACCTAATCCAAACATCCAAAGCCCTAATCCTCCAAGATATTGCTCCTCAATTTTATACAGTGGTTATATATAAAGGAAAAGAGAATACAGACAAAGGAGGAGACCAATTTGAAGAACTTATTTATATGATCAATCTTAAATCATATCGCAAGAACATTTATCTATTGAGTTAGATAACGACAAATACAGGTCGAATCCCATAAGAAGAGCTATAAATAAGAATACTAATCTTTAAATCTATCTTAAAACTTAACCTAGTTAGAAAATAAGTTGATAGTTCTCTTAGGCTTATCTCAAGATTTTATTCTTCCAAATACAGGTTGATGAAGTGATTGAACTAAAAGCTAAATAAAAACTATGTAAATAAATTACAATCAAATATGAAGATATTTAGGGATTTAGAGATCAACACCATGGGTTGATAGTTCTCTTAGGCTTATCTCAAGATTTTATTCTTCCAACCATAACTCATCCTTAGATAGGTTCTCACCTCACCTAAAGATGAGAAATTTTAAAATGAAGCTTATGTAATCAAACCAATTGGATAATCATTTCTAAGATTATAAGCATGATCTAAAAGCATATAAGGAATCCATACTTAAAATGAAATACCAAATATCTAACAAATCATGTATAACCTTATACTACGATCATACTTAAAGCATTAAAGGGGTGGGTTCGTTAGACTCATACTAGTGAAGACATCTTGAATCTATGACTTCAAAAAAGATGAAAGCAAGAGCAAGAAATGTATCCATTATTATGAAAAACAAAACTTCTATTGATTTCATTAAAAATTGACATTCAAGTACATAGAGTATGCTAATCACAAAGTTGGTCTAATTTACATGAAAGAAAATACCTAATTAACATCATCCTCCTATGGGGCTTACTCACACCCTAAGAGGTTGTTAGCCACTCATAGTAAACCTTAGGTTTCTCATGGTGATAAACATAAATAAAATGGGAAAACTTACAAGTAAAAACTCTTCAAGACTCTAAATCTCTAACTCTCAATTTTCTTTTATTCCAAGTTCTTCTCTTTATACTCCAAGCATGGGGTATTTATAGGTGAGGAAATGTGAGATGGTAGAATGGGAAGTAGAATAAAATAAGGAAAAGAAAAGGGAATATGATGGGATGGTGGTGGAATAAGGAAAAGATAAAAGAATATGGTGAAATAAAATAAGAAAAATATAAGGGAGTATATGGAAAATGGATGGTGGAATATGTAGAGATTTCTTTTGGCTAGGATGAAGTTGCCATGTGGATGTCCAAATCTTAAAATTAATTTTCTCAAGATCCATAGATGATGGTGCTTTGTGGGCTTGACTTCATGGACCTTGGGCTTGAAAGTCTTTGATAATGCACGTGTTTATCATTTAATGTGCTTTGTTGTTGAACGTAGCCTTATTGTGTCATTTTGTGTATGTTGATGATTAACATTTGAATTCCTGCATTATACACAAAATACACGTAATGAGAGTATTTTATTAATTAAATATGACATAACAATTATATAATTAGGGGCATTAAATGTTTCATTTATAAGCCTATCAATTCCCTCCAAACCTACATTTTGCTAATCCTCGAGCAAAAAAATAAATAAAAACTAACTTACTTTCGTAGGAATCACGATTACATTAGCATATGTAATAAGCATTTAAACCTTCTAGGTTCCCCTAGTGGTCGAGTTGTAGTTTCGTGAGGGTTTCCAGAAATGATAAACATTTGTGATACTCGAGGCTCAGACTCAAAAATTGGTAAAAAATAACTTTTTCCTTATTTAACCTCAGAGAGTTCCTACTTGAATGCATAAGCCTTAAGAGATGTATTCTTGTAACTTATTGGTCAGTATTAAGTCAATAAGTCACTTCAGTAAGCACTACACAAAATACATAGGAATTATTCATTCAAATTTATATGAAGAGTTTGATCATCTTCTTTGTTGCAAACTTCAGTTTAAAAGTGGACATATCTCTGGTTCACATTCTAAAAAATTTGCTTCAACTTCAAATCTCACAAGGTATATAATCACCAAGAGATTTGGCTATTTTCTCTCAAATGTATGTGAATAAGATGAAACAATGAATAAAAGATAGTTCACATACAAGACAAAAAAAAATTTCAATTCGAAAATATAATAAATGTGATCTCAAGAAGGAATATCATCCACCGAGAATGTTGATTTCATTCACCACAATATTTCTTACTTCACCCTCCACAATTCGGCCATATTTTTCTAAGGATCATATAAATCTTTGGCTAGGTTGTAACGAGGTTTAGGAAATGGTAATATTGAAGGTTAAGGACAAACAAAAGTACTTTTGATAAGGTCGGAGGTCTTCAACAAGTGTTAAACTTCATGGATTGGCTTAACTCATTTTTTCTATGAAAGAGTTTTACTTCATCTTTGATGTGAAAAACAAGGGCTATTTTTTTTTTTTGATAGCCTTGTACAAAATGGAATATGAAGCCCTTTCTACTCTTTTTGGCACCAAGAAGTATATACCTATTCCATTGATGGTGATAAAAATTTCTTTAATAATTCATCTCCAACCTTTCTCAAATGTACAAGGGTCAGAAAAACATAATTGAGTTATTTGGGTTTATCGATTAGTGGGTTAACAACAAAACTGTTAATATGACAAGCTTCAAACGGGCTCTAAGGGTAAACAATACATGAGTAAGTTAAAAGGCTCAATCTAGGCAAACAATGATTTTTCTTCATTTCCTAAGAATTACATGGTTTCTATGCCTTGGGTGAATTTCATAACGTAATGTAGTGGTGTGATTCAACTTTGATGTTTTATTCTCAAATTTTGACAAACAAAAAATTATAAAGATCATGCAACAAGATAATGTAGGACAAAAGAAATTATGAATTAGTGCATAATCCTCAGAAAGAAGAAAGGCTAGAAATCTCACAGGGTTCAAGTCTCCATTATTATCTCATGTTCACTAGATAATTAATCCACTTTTTCAACTTTAAATAAGAACATCGAAGCTAAAACACACTCTCAATGTAAACTCTTAGAAAATGCCTAGCTTGTGAGTAGTGCAAACTATTGTCTAATATTGACAAACTACTAACTTTCAAAGCTTCAAATCCTACACTCAAATGTCTTTGCAACTAGATTTATGGAACCTAATCTCATCATGGATAAATACTCAGGTTACAAATATTTTTTTTAACATTGACTCAATAAATTGAACAACCCATTTTCAAATGAGACAAAAGTTTTGAAATATCTCCTCCCCAAACCTAAATCAAACATTGTCCTCAATGTTCTAAAATAAGACACCGTGGGTCGAACTTAAACAAAAGATAGACAATAATAAATAGAAATGGAAAGAGTATACCATTAAACGGCTTGAGTGCTCAAATGACTTTTGTTAAAATCCAAAAGTAGGCTCCAATCAAATCAAGTCAAGTGATTTTTTTTAGTTGACCTAATATGTACAATAAAATCTTAGTCTAACAATAAATCATACAATAACAACCTAAAAATTTGTGGTTCATACCAAACATATGTGTATGGGACAATAAGATGCAATTGATTTGACATGCCCCACAAGTGAATCGAAGGGAACCTTTGAAGATGAAATTCTAATTTTAGCTCAAAAAATGTTTCCTTAAAAGAATGATACAAGTTCAATTTTTCAACAGGAGTAAAATCAATTTGGTGTTCTAGGAGAGACCATTGGTTAGGCATGGATAAGTCATCGACCTCTTTAGGTTCTTCATGATTTGTTTTATATTTTCCAAAATAATCCTCCAAAGTTTTTGAAATATGCAATTCAAGTCAAAACTCGGGGAACTTCTTAATACTGGGAAGAATGTTAACAAATTTCTCAGGTTTCACATTTGTATTGGATATGGATGTTTCAACAATGGTCAAACGAGGAATATCACCACATGATAGATTAATTAGTTTTTCTTTTGTGTCACTCTCTAAAGCATTTGTATGATCAATAATGAGTTACACAATATCATTAGTCAACATATAGTCAGCTAAGGAGCGACTAGACAATTTTACAAGCTCACCATGCTTAACAATGTTATCCTCTTGAACACTCAACTCATGATTCAACCACAATCCTTATTCACCACATTGTCTCACTAGTTTCATCCAGTCACCATGCTCTACTTAGGGACTTTGAGGGGTTGATATAGGTATATCAATGTGGTACAATTCATCAGATATCGCACTCTCTTCTAATAAATTTTCTTTATATTCCTTTACATTCATCAATGTATCCTGTTGACGCTTTAAATCCCAAATTTAAGACAAAAGTTGGTCAGTGGCCTGCTGACTTTGTTCTATCTCTCGTATGGAATGTCTTAAGGATTACACATATTGATCTAGGCTCTCTTGGAATGAGGGAGAAATGTTAGAAATGGCAGTGCAGTCACACTGGTCTTCACCAGTGCATACCAATTGGCACTAGAGCAGCCTTACTTCGAAAGAGTTCAATCACATTCTATTCCTTTTTTGAGGTCCTATGAACACTGTTCTAATTAGTTCTAGTTATCTGAGTTCGTTTTATTAAATTTGGCCTAGTTTGAAAGTACTGGAATGATGAGGTAGGTGATCAAATCTTACTCAGTTGCAACTAGTCAGGTTCGCTTTTATGTAGTTTAGCACAATTCGATATCGTGCAAAAAGTTTAAACACTCAAAACTTTTCAGAAACACTTCTTGTAGGAGATTCAAAGTGGGTTGAAAGAGGTATCTCACTTTGCTTCCCGTTGTATCTTAGGCCCTGTTTTAGTTATTACAACTTTATTTGTAATCCTCACAATCACTAAGAAAAAAATTATAATTATGATCCAAATGTCCTCCATTGTTCACTAAGTTCACCAAAGCTCTTCTCCAAGTATCCTTTATGTGCAAAACTTGAAAATTATACCATAGGAGAATGATTAATGGCTTCAAATACAAAGTATAGAACCAAAGTTTTGAAAATCAGTCAGGTTTGGCAAAACAGTGTATGGCTGGAAATATTTAGAACTGATAGATCAACTTTGAAAAATCGTGTAGAGTTCAATTCTTGATGAAATTAAGATTTTAAAATTTTCATGGATTGCTAACAAACCAAAGTTTTTGAAGAAAAATTCTTAAAAATCATTTGGCATCTAGAATGTTACTGAAATTCGTGAATACAAAATAATAGTACACTGTCCAGATTGTGTAGACGCTACTGAGAATTCAAATTATGTTTCAACCACTTCTCTAAATTAAAATCCAAAAGATGATCTAGAAACTAGACATGATGTAGAACATGATAGAATTTGGAAACGATCAAAACATAATCATAAATCAGTAGAAACAGGACTCTAAACAACAGTAATTTTCAGCAATCAAATTCCAGCACAGATAGTCCAACTTCAAAAATTAGGTTCTCACTAACCTTTGATCCAATGAACAAATGGAAAGATGTACATGAAAGCAAAAATCATGTATATTTACTAGATAAATTAAAAAAAATAAAACAGCAAACATTAGATACCTCAAAAAAATGAAAACATGAAGATGTTCAGATTTCCAGAGTACAAAGTGTTAACAAATACTACAAATGCACTTAAACTATGAAAATGAACATAAACTAAACTAGTGATAAGCATTCAAAATTGACTTTAAAACTAATTTTCCATTACTCTCTCCGGGAACGACGCCAAAAACTTGATTGATCTCAAATTGTACCGCAAGCGCACAGTTATCTATTGAGTTAGATAACGGCAAATACGGGTCGAATCCCACAAGGAGAGCTATAAATCAGAAAACTAATCTTTAAATCTATCTTAAAACTTAACCTAGTTAGAAAATAAGTGGTTGATGAAGTGATTGAACTAAAAGCTAAATAAAAACTATGTAAATAAATTACAATCAAATATTGAGATACTTAGGGCTTTAGAGATCACCAACATGGGTTGATGGTTCTCTTAGGCTTATCTCAATATTTTATTCTTCCAACCATAACTCATCCTTAGATAAGTTCTCACCTCACCTAAAGATGGGAAATTATAAAATGAAGCTTATGTAATCAAACCAATTGGACAATCATTTCTAAGATTATAAGCATGATCTAAAAGCATATAAGGAATCTATACTTATTGAAATACCTAATATCTAACAAATCATGTATAACCTTATACTACGATCATACTTAAAGCATTAAAGGGGTAGGTTTGTTAGACTCATACTAGTGAAGACATCTTAAATCTATGACTTGAAGTAAGATGAAAGCAAGAGCAAGAAATGTATCCATTAATATGAAAAACAAAACTTCCATTGATTTTATTAAACATTGACATTCAAGTACATAGAGTATGCTAATTACAAAGTTGGTCTAATTTACATGGAAGAAAATGCTTTGAGAATACCTAATTGAGGTCATCCTCCCATGGGGCTCACTCACACCCTAAGAGGGTGTTTAACCACTCATGGTAAACCTTAGGTTTCTCATGGTGATGAACAAAAATAAAATTCTTCAAGGCTCTAAATCTCTAACTCTCAATTTTCTTTCCTTCCAAGTTCTCCTCTTTATACTCCAAGCATGGGGTATTTATAGGTGAAAAAATGTGAGATGGTAGAATGGGAAGTGAAATAAAATAAGGAAAAGATAAGGGAATATGATGGGATGGATGGTGGAATAAAGAAAAGATAAAAGAATATGGTGGAATAAAATAAGAAAAAGATAAGGGAATATATGGAAAATGGATGGTGGAATATGTAGAGATTTCTTTTGGCTAGGATGAAGTTTCCATGTGGATGTCCAAATCTTAAAATTATTTTTCTCGAGATCCATAGATGATAGTGCTTTGTGGGCTTGACTTCATGGACCTTGGGCTTGAAAGTCTTTGATAATGCATGTGTTTGTCATCCAATGAGCTTTGTTGTTGAACTTAGCCTTATTGTGTCATTTTGTGTATGTTTGATGATTAACACTTGAATTCTTGCATTATATACAAAATACTCGTAATGAGAGTATTTTATTAATTAATAGGACATAACAATTATAGAATTAGGGGCGTTAAATATTTCATTTATAAGCCTATCAATATATATACATATCTATTAGTTTAGTTAAAGCATTTGTAGAAAATAGCTTAGCGAGAGAGAGTTTATACCTTTTTCAAGAATCAATAAAAGTTTGGTGACTTCTTTTTCTTTTCTCTTACTTATATTCTTTATATTCTCGTTTATTTTTTTAATCTTGTGGATAACTAATCTTCCCATCTCATGGGAGGATGTTGCATCAAGACAATTATTATATTTCTTCATATATTAATATTGAATGTAATTTGAGACCTCAAAAATGGCTTAAGGAAGAGTATTAATAATAGAAGTGGGTATTAGAAATGAGGCTACTATACTGTTAATCTCATCATCTTTTTGTTTGAGCATGATTAAGGTTGTGAAACACTAAGAAAGAGGTTGAACCCTTAATAATAATGATATATAAAAGAGTTTCTAGATTTGAGCTTATGAAATATCGAATTATAAATTAATATGAAATTTAAAAGTTGATTCTTGATGTTTGAAAACCCTTCATCATATTTATCCACATCCATTAATTTTGTGTTTTAAATCAGTAAATCCAAAAGAATTGTTTTGTTTTAAAAGATTTAAAAAAATAAAACAATCCAAGAACTTTCTATTCATATTTCTCATCCATCCACACCATTTCTCTTAATTATTGGTTTTCATTTTATTTTTGTTATCTAGGATTTTTCATTCTTCTTTTATTTCATCTTATCTTTTTTGCGTTTAATTAGAGTCCTTCTCATTTGGAATGATTTGACAGATTTTCTTCTACATTACTATCTGATATCATTTTTGCAGATACAAAGAATTTTGATGAGGTGTTTAAATGCGACAACTAAAATATCTTATCAGAATACCTAGAAAAAACATAATACGTGAATAATTCCATATCTCGATGCATATTCATAAAGGAATCGAAACTTAGATTTGCCATTATTGAAGTTTTTGTTGACAACATAAACATAATTGAGTCTCTTGAATAACTTTTAAAACTTGGTGAATACTTAGAATGAAAATTTAAAATGAAAAACCTCAAAAAGACAAAATATTGTTCAAGTTTGCAATAGCTCAAGTGGAATTCTTGTTCATAAAATAACTTCATTATATTGAGAAATTTGGAAACGCTTTAGTATTTACAAATCACATTTGCTAAGCACTCCGATGGCGGTTCCCCTTCGTCATAGAAAATGATGAAGCACTCCTTGTCTTGAAGTATTGTATTTGAGTACTATAAGTGTTTTATTATATTCGACACTATGTCCGAGACCTGAAATTTCATTTTCAGGTAGATTTAACGAGAATCAAACACATTTATGCTATTTATGTGAAACGACCGACTTGGACTTGTTTTATTCAAAGGGTTGTGATGATTGAAAATTTAAAAAGTATGCAGAAGGAGGATATCTTTGTGAACCACTCAATGCTTATTCACAATTAACAATTAAGATTTGTATTCACAATTGATAATATAACAATTTCTTAGTGACGAACAAAGCAAACTTTGGAGCCACAATTTCCAACCAGTCTGAAATGATTGCATTCCATAAATAAAAAATCGTGAATGTGAATCGTTAAGGTCAATGGTTCAACTCATCCTAAGCCTATGAAATCTACCTCTAATCCTAGAATAATTTTCGAAGACAGTACAACTTGCATCGCACAAGCCAAAGGCTAATATATCAAAAGTGATATAACAAAGTTATCTTAATTACACATTGAGTATCATATTGAGTATTGAAATACGCATAATCTTTGGTACCCAATGTGTAATTCACATAAACTTTTGGTATCCAAATATCAAATAACTCAAGTCACATGCTTCTTTACTGAGGGGTATTTGGGCCTTTGCTGAATGTAAAAAGTTTGACCTTAGTCTGTGTTGTTGAACAAACAACAAAGACCCAATTTCGTACTCAATGTATAATTATACAAAAAAATTTGTTCCCAATGTGACAAACGCATAACTTATGCGTACCCAAAATGTAAATAAACCAAATTTAATGCAAACTTTGGATGTGTTAAACATCCCTACATGGGAATGTAAATAATTTGTTAGATATTTTGTTTAGCATTACACAATTGTTGATGTGATATAAAACATCAAATATGCACATGCAAAGCGCATACTCAGAGTTAGTTTCAATGTATTTAAGAGGGCATTAGATTATAAGTAACAAAATATACTTTGTCATACCACAAAACACCCGTGTTGATTTTCAGTGTAATAAAAGGACCCTACATACACATGACTAAGTTGTTTGGTAATTCGTTTAAGCTCTATTTGAATTGAAAATTTTAAGGAATTGTACATACTAACACTAAACATAACGTGCTAAAGTTTCACTTCATTTTGACATGAACTCGAGATGTGTATGAAAAAATGATGGGAGCGCACATGAACTAATGGGTTCATTATTCCATTTGGGGACAATGTGGATTGACAATAGAAACAATGTGTTCCATTCACTCTATCACGCATTCTCGAGATACACATTAATATTAATGGTGGCGGGCACAAACCTAAATTCTCAAGGAGTTCCTGTCATGGGCTAAACCTTTAACACATTATTTCTTAATATTAATCCGTTCAATCCCATAAATTTTAAGCTAAAATGGATTAGTAAACAATTTAATTATGTGTTTATAGGGTCCTTTACCATAATGAAAACAAACTTGGTCATCTTCCATTAGAAAAAACTAGTTTTACGCATTAACCTCTAGTCCCTAGACTAGCTTGCAGGTGATATTACCACCGTGGTAACACCAAACTCCAAAATTTAGTTACTCTGGATACTCTGATACATAATTGCTAACTCAAGTTCATTAAGCATAATATGCCGCACAATCTCTGATTCAGTAGGATTTCCAAAGAAATGTAGATATATCCATGGTATAACACATATCCCATGAAAAGAAATTGAGCCAACTCCTCAATGTCCCTTGAGGTGGATAAACACATTTAAGTTCAACTATCCCGAGTATTTCTTCAAGTTGATCGACTTTAGCTAAATGACTTGGCTTTCCGCTTCAAGGAATTTGAAAGATGTTATTTTCCTGGGCATAGGTAGACATAAAATCAATACTCAAGCAAACAAGTAGTAGAATTGATATAAATTCAATACGCAAACGCAAACAACAAATTAAGCAGTAACATACTTGACACAACTATTTCAGTTTCTTAAAAGTTACATCTATATTACCAAAATTAAGGGTCGATAGAGTTAAGCATACAAACAGCATAGCCTCCCTCGCCACACAATTTAATGAGTTTCTTGCATCCAGATCTTCACCGTCTTGTCAT
Source organism: Berberis vulgaris (assembly GCA_963556465.1). Lineage (NCBI taxonomy): Eukaryota > Viridiplantae > Streptophyta > Magnoliopsida > Ranunculales > Berberidaceae > Berberis > Berberis vulgaris. The sequence continues at coordinate 47,604,536 of OY747127.1, forward strand.
CCCCTAGTGCCCCAGATCCGATCATGTTCTCACAAGGGTGACATGCAATAGAAATAACGGTGTCATTGTGACCTTCCAGGATGATTTGTTTCGTTTGAAGGTCCCACAAGTAAACACAATGATCCTAGCCTATGTAGGTTTTCAGAATTCCCCCAGTTGAAAAGTTCTATATTCTCTGAAAAACCAGCAAGACAGATTAAGATTAACTTTGATGACAAGTATAGAAATATTGTTGGAAAACTAAAATACCATGGCATCAATAAACGATAATTTACACATGCATAAAGGGGGAAAAACCGTTGTGTTCCTAGAACCCGATCCACTCATATGTCTAATCAAATGATTGACTCTCACTAGTTGGGCGGCCGGGAGAGAAAGGAAAAAAATAATATTTAGAAATGAGCATAAACTGTGGATAATTTGTGGATAGAGATTAAGTCTTCCTTTTGGTTCTGGGGGCAGAACTAGGAGAAATTTAAAGATAATACGATTCTCCTCTTGTATGTTTAGCTGGGAGAGCGTAGTTTACAATAGCAATATATATACACTTTTGAGTCTTACGTTGCATGTATTTGGGTTTACCACTTAGGTCCAAGTACAAAGATACAATGGTGTGGAAAAATATAGTTGCGAGAACTGAAAGAAGATTGGCTACTTGGAAGAAGAAATATATTTCCAAGGCTAGAAGAACAACTCTCAATAGAAGCACTATAGGTAGCATTACTGTTCACATGATGTCCTCATGTACCATTCCCTCCATTGTTGTTGATAGGTGTATTGAAGGATTTTCTTTGCGGTACATCTCCAACCTCAAAGAAATATCATTTGATAGTGTGTTAGCGCAAGGATCTTTGACAAAGGAGATTCCACCTAGAGCTACATTCCTGCTGTAAGATATAGTGCAGATATATGTATATGTGTAGTATGTCATTTTAGCATAAGATTATCTAAACAAATCTCTTGCAAATAGATCCCATAAAAACATTCATTCTACAAATCCCTTGCAAAAAGGTCCAAAAACGACATTAATCTGCTTCACAAGTAAAATACTAAACCAACGACAATCTATGCATGTTTTTACCAATTTTTAGATTTAACATGCATGCCAATTGGTTAATTGCTTAATCAGTGTTAAAAATTAGTCATCATGGCCAACACACTAATTAATAAAATAAAATGAGTAGCATAATTCAAACAAAAAGTATTTCATTGAATCAATTCATTTAGAAAATAAAAATTATGTATCATGTTCTTTGGAAAATTAAACATTCAATGATTTTAGTTAAAATAAAATAAAATGAGCATATCAACTAAATGAATATATATCTGCGTAGTACGAATATGTATCTGTGGAGTAGGAAATAGGAACAACGTGTCTACCAAAAGTAGCAAGTCAATAGGCTAGTATGTTTAGCCCCCAGCTCACCAGTTAAGAGTCAAAATTCAAGCAATTAATGAAAATTCAGGCAAAGATGCATGGACATGGACACACGCGTCCATTGACACGCTGACTCGACAATCTCCAAAAAACTAGGACTTGGGGACACGTCGACACAACATTTTTTTTAAATAAGTCATATAAACATAAACAATAATCTAATAAAGAGTCTTCCTATAGTGTCTTCATCTTTGTTGCAAGAAGAAAAGAAAGTTAAAAAAAAAACACGAAGAAGAAAAATCGTTGAAGAAGAGGTGCAAAGCCGAAGGAGTATCAGTTCTCTGCTAGGTAGCCTCCCATTGAAGCAAATGATAAAATAATTGGCTTGCTCACAAAACCGATGCCACACCTACTTGCAGAAAGGATACTGGAAGAAAAGTTGTTCAATGGATTCTTGCTCTACTCCATAAAGGCTACATTTATTAGCGATGAAAAGACATTTTCTAGCTAAGTTTTCCATTGTCAATATTTCCTAAGGAGGCAAGCTAGAAAGAAATTTAAATGTGTGATTTATCACGCTTTTATAGAAATAGGGTCACATACAGAATCCACTTAATCAAAAGTGCAATGAAACACCTAGAAGTGCCTTTATTCCATGGAAATCAAACACAGACTTAGGCCATTGAAAAGTAAGATCCTGATCACGAGGTCATAAATCAAGGTTGCAAATTGACCTATGCTTTCCTTCTTTAGTCTCCTTGGACAAGTAAAAATAATTTAATGTTTTTCATCTTTAGTACACTTCCTCAATCGCCCTCTAAGGTGTGTTTGATAGCCTAGAAAATTATTTTCTAGGGAAAATGACTTTCCTGGGAAAAAGAACTAGAAAAATGATACGATTTGATTCACATGAAAAGTTATACTCGATTATTTTTTTCTTGAGTATATATAGGTAACTTCATCGTTACAAACTTTATCTGGAATTAGGTTTTGTTGTATATGAGTTTAAGAGTTTTATTTGTAACAACTTTTTCTTATATATTTTCCATGCTGGTGTGTGTGTGTGTGTTGGGGGGGGGGGGGGGGGGGGGGTATAGAATTTTCCCTGGAAAATAAATTTTCTACCAAATTTTCCCGGCTATCAAACCAACCCTAAAGTTTTTGCAACATGGACTCCTCCAATAACGAGACCTGTTGACTTACATTTTCTTCCATTGTGCGCCCTTCCTATTGTAGAAAATCTGAAGGTTTTTGTGGCCAATGGGGTACCAGCTCAGCGGTAGGCCTGAGGCGGATGGAATCACAGGACCAGGGTTTGAACCCTACCAGCGACATCTAGGGTGGGAGGGGTTAAGGGATTTAAAAAAAATGTGAAGGTGGTAGCATCTCCATTCAACCATACAACCATTAACAGGGTCGCCTAACCTTCCAATTGACAATCCAAAAGGATTGAGATACCTCCCAATCTCCATAATGACGAATAAGTTTTTTAATCAACATGCTTCGACACCCACAGGCTTCCAAGATATGGTAATATCACTACCATCTGTTGATCTTTCACTGAACCAACCTTTGAGGATTTTCCTTTTCCAAGGATATCTAGCATTCAATGCCAAAAAATTAATCTTCTGTTGCACGATAATTCCTTGACACCTTTACAGTAATCATTGTACTCACCCTAAGACCAGTAGCATATTCCACATACTCAACGCATTCCCCAGTAGGGAATCAACTAAAGTAACAACCTTTAAATATATCCAAAGCATCCAAGATCTCCCCACACTCGTCTCCTTCCCCAAGTAGGGAATTAACCACCCTTTTGAATATCAAGCATCTGAAACCTTCCTTCCTACTGAGGTTAGTCAAGCACAACTCTTATTCCCACCTTAAATTCTCCACTTCATTCTGCCAAATACCTTTCACACGTCAAAACCATTTTCTCCAACTCTCGCATCTTATCATCTTTTTTCAACTAACATACAATCTACATATCAAGTAGTCTTTTTATTGGAAGATTGGACATGGGGTTTCCACTCTAATACCAAATGTTAAATAGGAGAAGAGTAAAAGAACAGAGCAAGCAGAAGAAGAAGAAAAAGTAAGGCTTAGCTCTTGAGCTAAGAGATTGTAATCTCTCAAATTTCCCTATTCAATACAAATTCCTTTAAAATTTTCTAGTAATTGTGTCACGAACGTGACAATTGTTATCAGAGCAGTGGTCAGATCGAACAAGTTGGGTAGAAATGGAGACGAGGGCGAAGGAAATCGAACACTTCATGAAGGAGACAAAGGTATCAGGTAAAGAACACGGGTAAGATAGAATCAATCAAATCAAAACTGAAGAAGATGAGTCAGTCTCAGGAGGCATTGGATAAGAGGATTAAGATCAAATTTGAACAATTGCTGAAACTTTGACAACCTTCTCAAGGATTTGGAAGTGCGTCAAGTTCTAATGTATCTGCACTGGTTCATAATCCAACTCCAGATGATCAGATTCATTGATCTGTCTCTCAAACTCACTAGAACACTGGTATGTACTCGAGATTCCCTAAGTTGGATTTTCCCTTTTTGATGGTTCAAACCCTAGGTCCTAGCTAAAGAAATGTGAAAGGTATTTTACTTTTTACAATATTGTGGAAGAGAACGAGGTTGCAATGGTGTCAATCCATTTCAGTGGAGATGTAGATTATTGGGTTTTAGATTACCAAGTGAGAAGAAACACATTACATTGGGGACGGTTTGTACAGGATGTGTGTGACAAATTTGAAAACATAGCTTTAGACAACTACGTGGATGTGTTCAACAAATTGAAACAGGAATCAACTGTCACTGATTATTATGATTGATTCGAAGAACTCAAGTCCATCATGCTATCACACAACCAACACTTGGATGACACTTATTTTGTACTGAGTTTTTTGAGCAGCTTCAACCCAGACATAAAATATCTCGTCAAACTATTCAAACCCTGCAATGTGAGTCGAGCTTTTACATTAGCCAGAATGCATGAAACCTCCATGATTCAGAAACAATTCACTAATAGAGGCCTAATCACTATTCATTTACACCCAGAAATCCTAATTACCACTCTATCAATTTCACCGCATAGAAAACTACCAACCCTTCATCTATTCAACCTCACTCAAACCCCAACCACACAAATTCAATTAACTAGAACTCTACATTCAATACCACCCTTAGTACTCCACCCATCAGGAGGTTAACTACATCTCAAATGAAGATCAGACGAGAGAAAAGACTGTGTTACAACTGTGGCGAGTAGTATAGGCATGGTCATCTTTGCAAACAGCAGCACCCCTACATGTTAGTTCCTTAAGAAGACCCAAATGGTGAAGTTATTGAGAACTCTCTAGAAACAAAAAATCTGATAGAAGAAATACAAATAGACATGGAGATATCTCTCCATGCTATTCATGGCAGCATGGCTAGCAACACCATCCTACTAAAGGGAATACTTAGGAAGATGTTTATCTCAATTCTTATTGACACGGGGAGTACCCACTCCTTTATAGACCCAAGGGTTGTCAAGGATACCAAATGGCCCACTATGTTGACTCCCCAAATGATAGTGAAGGTGGCAAATGGGCAGCAACTACATAGTAATGCAGTGTTCAGCTCTTTACAGTGGACAATGCAGGGTATTCCTTTCCAAGGAAGTGTTAGATTGCTACCCCTTGGTGGGTATGATATGGTATTAGGGGGAGATTGGTTAAAGACTTTTGGAGACATCACTATGAACTTACATAAATTACAATTGACAATGAATATCCAAGGGAAACCAGTGACTCTCCAAGGCATTACAGGTAGTAGCTCATTGTGTATGATGGAAACAAAAGGAATCACAAGGTTTTTAAAGAAACATACACTTTATTTTATGGGGCATTTCTTTGACATCTTAGATACTCATACAAACCAAAACCCACCCCAAGAGATCAACTCACTAGATTTCAGGATATATTCCAAAACCCCACTAAATTACCTCCTACCAGACCATTGGATCACATGATTCCTCTCAAAACAGGAGTTGTTCCACCTTCTCAAAGCCCTTACAAGGTGCCATACATGATGACATATGTCATTGAACAGTTAGTCAAGGAGATGATGGATGCTGGCCTAATCCAACACTCACACAGCCCGTTTGCTGCACCTATCCTACTTGTTAGAATGAAAGATGGAATTGGAGGTTTTGTGTTGACTACAAGAAACTCAATGAGATCACCATTAAAGATAAATTCCTTATGCCACTAATAGATGAGTTACTAGATGAATTGCATGGGGCCTTTATATTCACAAAGTGCACCTATCCTACTTGTTAGAATGAAATATGGAACTTCGAGGTTTTGTGTTTACTATAGGAGACTCAATGAGATCACCATTAAAGATAAATTCCCTATGCCACTAATAGATGAGTTACTAGATGAATTGCATGGGGCCTCTACATTCACAAAGCTGGATCTGAGATCAGAATATCACCAAAATCTTGTCCACCCAAATGACATATAAAAAAATTCTTTCAAAACTCACAATGGCCACTTTGAGTTTAGGGTCATGCCAATTGGCCTCACCAATGCCCCCGCAACATTTCAAGCCTTAATGAACCAAATATTTCAAGCTCATCTCATGAAATTTGTATTAGTTTTCTTTGATGACATACTCATCTACAGGCATACCATAGACCAACACCTCACTCACCTTCATGTGGTTTTATCTACACTAAGGGAGCATTAATTATATGCAAAGCTGTCTAATTGTTCATTTGCACAAGCTCGGTTGGAATATTTGGGTCATATTATTAGTATACAAGGTGTAGAGGCTGATCCCAAGAAGATTGAAACAATGCAAGACTGGTCAATACCCTCTAACATCAAACAATTGAGGGGTTTCTTGGGTTTAACAAGGTATTATAGGAAGTTTATCAAAGGATATGGGCACCTTGCTCAACCATTGACTGAACTTCTCAAGAAAGATGCATTTCAGTGGACTCCAACTCAAACGCAGGCTTTCCAACAACTAAAACAGGCTATGTGCCACTCCTCTGTATTGGCTCTCCCTAATTTCAACATTCCCTCATAATAGAAACAGATGCATGCAACCAAGGAGTTAGGGCAGTCCTAGCCCAACAACCCATTGCCTACTTTAGTAGGGCCTTAAGCCCTAAGAATCTAACATTGTCAACCTACGAGAAGGAATTGCTAGCCATTGTCATGGCCGTTAAAAAAATGGAGGTCTTACCTTTTAGGTTCCAAGTTCTTCATTTTTACCGATCTCCAAAGTATCAGGTATTTCTTATCTCAAACGGTTACCACCATGTTGCATCATCAGAGATGGTTGTCCAAACTCATGGGATTTGACTATGAAATCAGCTACAAAAAGGAGATAGAGAATGTTGCTGATGATGCACTATCCGGGAACTCAAATTATGAATCTCAATGCTCAGCTGTTTCCACTATATCACCTGTCTGGCTACAAGAAGTCCATGACAGCTACACCATGATTCTAAGGTACATGACATTATCCAACAGTTGCTAGTGTGTACTACGTCTGTACCAAATTATGCTTTAAGCAATGGGATTCTCAATATAAGGAACTTATATATAGATGAGGCACATGAAAACTTCAATCCACCATTATCACAATCCTTCACAACTCAGCCACTGGAGGCCATTCTGGCATTACAACAACCTTACAACAACTGAAGCAATATTTCTACTAGCCTAAGATGAAAAAAAGTGTGATTAAACACATCACTGAATGTGACATTTTTCAAAGAAATAAGGGTGAACAATCAGCTTACGGTGGTATCCTTCAGCCTCTACCCATTCCTGATCATGCGTGGAAGCAAGTCTCCATGGATTTTTTTGAAGGTTTACCTCCTTCTTACAACATAACAATCGTATTAGTAGTGGTGGACAGGTTGACAAAATTCAGTCATTTCATTTCCCTTACACATCCTTACACTTCCTCTACGGTGGAAGAGGTAATCTTACAGAAAATCTATAAATTACATGGGCTGCCAACAACAATTAACTCTGACAGAGACAAGGATTTTGTAAGCGCATTCTGGCAGGATCTATTTTCAGTGATGGGCATCAAATTGAATTTGAGCACAGCCTACCATCCACAAACTGATGGTAAGATTGAACGCACAAACGCTTGTTTAGAAAAGTACCTACGCTGCATGACTGATGATGCCCCCTCTCAATGGTTGAAGTGGTTCTATTTAGCTGAGTATTGGTTAAATACAACCTTTCACTCGAGTCTTCAGTCCACTTCCTTCAAGGTACTTTATGGGTACACACCCCCATTGCTAGCACTTTCGCCAATTGCATCATTAGCAATAGTTGATGTGCAACAATATCTCAAGGACATGGACCATATGCTCAGTATAATCAAAGAAAAACTTCAGAAGGCCCAGGAGCGCATGAAAATCAACACAGACTAACACGACATTGATAACAGACTGGGTATACTTGAAACTCCAACCATATAAGCAGACTTAAGTTAATATACGCAGGAATCTAAACCTCTCACACGATACTATGGACCATTTCAAATCATTGAGTAAATAGGAGTAATAGCTTATCGACTACAACTGCCCCAAAGTTCCAAGATACACCCAGTGTTTCACATTTCCCAGCTGAAGAAGAAGCTTGATGATTCCACAGTACCTGCTCCTCTACTGCCTCTAGTTGATCCACACAGAAATTTCAGAGTTGAACCATTGGCAGTGCTTGCAAGAAGAATGATTCCTCGACACAATCGAGCCATTACACAAGTTCTAATTCATTGGGAGGATTGGCCTCACATCCAAGCTATGTTCCTTCAATTTAATCCTTGAGGAAAGAGATCATCTCAAAGAGAAGACATTGTCACGATATGAAATTGAGAACAAAAAGGGAAGTGATTAGGTGGGAACAATGACACCAATTTAAAAATATTAGAAGAAGGGTAACCATGTAATTTTCCTTCATGTTAGTTAAATACTCACATGGAACACACACGGGGCCATCTGTAATTCGCCAATACAAAAGTTTGTTAGAGTCTTTTTCTTTAACTAGGAGAAGAGCAGAAGAACAGAGCAAACAAAAGAAATAAGGCTTAGCTCTTGAGCTAAGAGATTGTAATCTCTCAAATTTCCCTATTCAATACAAGTTCCTTTCAATTTTTTTTTCTAGTAATTGTGTCACGAACGCGACATAATAGAATCATCAAAGACATACCAATGTATTATCCAAAGTAGTAGCAAGAATGTATTTCCCGTTGGGCGAGAAGTTGACAAAGGAGACAGAAGGATTCACATCGTCAATAAGAGTCTTGATACCATGGCCATTGAAACGTATCCCAAAGGAAACAATGTAAGAACCATCTTTATTGAACCACAGAACCGTAACAGGATCAGAACGAGCAGGCAAAACCCACCCTCAAATACTTGCCACTCTTGACATCCCAACCCTAACAATCAAACCAGAGACAATCATATTGGATTGGGGGTTGTAATTGAGACAAAATAGATAATTGGTGTGGCCGACTAGGGTTTTGACAAGTGAACCCGTTTGGAGGTCCTAATCCGTCTAAAGTAGAGCAGACGTAACGAGAGTCGGAACAAAAAGCCAAGTCTGAGACACCTTGGTCATGGCCTTCCAAAAGAACCGTTTGTCTATTGGAAACTAGATTTAGATTCCTAATAGGCTTCCGTCTTCAGAAAATTTCATGCTTCAAGCTGCGCATTTGTGACCTGTTAGGGTTGTTTTGAGTGGGTAGCGTTTATATGATTCAGAAAGCTTTGCCATTGTTTTAGAACCAAGAAGAATGTAACGATCCCAATTTATTTAATTTTTTCTATATAATAACCGTATCACTACCCTAATCACCATAGATTATGGTTTCATTTTTCGAGGTAACTTCGGTAAGTTTATTTTATGAAATATTTCGTAGTTTATAGAAAAATAAAATAAACAAATTTGGCTGTGATTTTGATGTTATCAATGTTATTTAAGCATTTTAAATTCTAACATATTACATAAAAAGTACCACAAGACTCGTACAAACTACATACTACATGAGAATCACTTATATAACAAAATTTTAATACTATAAACTAATGTTATAATGGGTCAAAATACATGGAAATTGAGATTGGCCTCGTTAAAAAAAGTATTTCGGATTCTGAAAGAAATTTTGGTAACTCAAAATAAGAAATATTTCATTAAATTTCGACATATTTTCGAGAAATCACATTCCTTACTAATCTCTGCTCTAATGATTCAACTCAAATAAATCTATCACGATTAGGGTGTTAAGTAAGTATATATTTGCACCTATTATTTTCAATAAAACTATTTAAGTAGTAACAAATTAACTAATAAAAATGCTCATTTAAATAATAAATATGTAATATCTAGCTAGCAGTATAGTAATAATTTTATCAACCAATGCATAATTTATTAACAACAAACTCACTTTGTGATATTATTCAAATATTAATTTTGTTGAAATACGAAGATGAATACATTTTAGGTAATTTCAAAAAAAAAAAAATATGGTCAATACATTATACACATCTTAAATGGAATTTTGTCTTTAGATTTAGAAGATAATAGCTTTAAGTGAATTTCAAACAATACAACTTGGTAAGTGGAATTAAGTTTTAAATGTACTTTCAAAAAATAATTTATTTATTTTTATTCATCGAGTAATAATTATAATTTACCTCATATAAAGGAACAAACTAAACATGCATGTTCACGTGGCTACATCCTAAATACAAAAATTATTAAAGTGATAGGGAAAACACAAGTGTTATTATACATACATATCAAAAGGAATTTCATCCCGAGATTCTCTAAAAAAAATAACTATCATGCATGATAACAAGACCACTAAAAGGAAAAATCTAAATGAAAAAATGAAACTCAATATTTACATATAAAATAAGACGCAGTTACTACTGCGCACACAAGTCAAAAGCATCTTATTACAAGATTCAACAGAGTAGAGAAAAGATACTAAAGGTTTAAGGTTCACCATCTACCACCTAATCTCTAGACATCTATACTCTTACTCATCCATATCCACATTTCGATGATCACCTAAACTCTACCCCGACCTAGGCTAACCAAATGCTCTGATACCATACTGTCACACATCAATTTATTAAAAAATCCCTAAAATCCACATAGGATTAGGGGTGGGCACAGGACGTGATGGACCTCGTCCCGATTTCCCATTGTTTTATCTTTGGGACGAGATAGACCTCATCCCTTTATTTTATTTTCGGGATGGGATAGGGACGGGGTGAGTATGGTTCAAAGACAATAAAAAATTGTTAAAACTTTATATAAAAAATAAGAGTAGAACTTTTTATTCCAGGGTGACTAAATATCTAAATTAAGAATACAAATTCATTTTATTATCGAATACCCAAATTAAAAATAACAATTCATTTTTTTTATTGTTGGAATAATAATTCTAAACTTTATATCAAATTGACTTCTCTTTCGGGTATAAAATTAAATATTTAAAGTAATAATAATAAATAGTAAATAAATAGGTTCGGGACATGACAGGATAGGCGGGATTGAAAATCTTCATCCCGATCTCATCCACTCTAGATCGGGATGGGTTTGATTAATCCCAAAAAGACCCAAAAAAGTTAGGATGGGACTGGGACGTGATTGGGATCACGGGATGGGATGCCCACCCTTACGTAGGATTATCAGATTTCTGAAAAATCGGCGCGAGACAAAAAAAAGATTTTTATGAGTGATTGTTTTCCCTCCACTCAACTCAAAATCACACACTCCCCACCATCACCATCAATTGAAAAAACAACCAAAAACTTACTTTGCCGAGGCCAAAATGGATAAATTTACGGGTGTTACTTTGTACATCACTTTTTTTTGTTAAAGCATACTGCATATTATAATAAAGTGAGCTTACAAAATAATTGTCCGGCAAGAGTTGCTAGCTCGTGAGCTTCGTCGTTGAACTCACGAGGAATATAATTACAAAACCAGTTACAATGGACTGAAAGTAAATGCTTAATACTACTAATAAGAAGTTGCCACATCCAGCACTCATTGGTTTGGCTTTCCTGTCCCTGAGAATGCATCAAAGAAATCGGAGAGCCTGAGTCCCCTAACAGGAAACCTGTTTCCCAATGTCGTGCCTGGATAACAAAAGGGTCGCTTCCACAACAAAACATTCAGCCATAATACAATCATAAACTTTTCCTAATCGGTGAGGCAATCCGCACAATGACTCTGCCACTAGCATCTGCGGTCAAAACTCCAACTGCTCCTTACTGAGAGGATGCAAAAAAGCAAGCATCATAAGTGACCATAATCATATATGGGGTATGGGTGATAGTTGTGCTGAAGGTGAGTTTGGCTGCGGGTGAAGATGTAAAGGAGATGACAAGGATTGTGTCTTGGATAAGTTTGACTGGTTATCTTTGACTGTTGTCTCTAGGATTTGGTGGTTGTCATTGGTTCAATATGAGAGGAGTTGGAGCACGGTGTCGCAAACCATTGTTTATTCCATGCTTACCAGGTTTTGTTGAAAGAGGAAAAAAAAAGGGGATAGTGAATTTTTTTATTTTTTTATTTTCGAAGATGACATTGTTACGGGATAGCCAGATGGTATGAAATACTACAGTGAATTGGGATAATATTTCATCATTTGCAATAGGATGGGCTTTTGCCATTTCCCACATAAAGAGAAAGTTTTGTTAATGGTGGCTGGGATCATCGCATCTGACCAATTGATGGGGATTGGTGTGAGCTACCAAAATCAAGAAATGACTGGGCAAAGAAAAGACAGGTGGGAAACATCTTCCTGGTGGTTGTGATAGAAGACACACCAATTCTCAATGGGCACATGGATCCTATTCAGATTAGTCATTGTGGGAAGCAAGTTTTGAGAAATTTTCCAAAGGAGAAAAAGAACACTGGTAGGTGCTTTGATCTGCCAAATCTCTCAAAAAAGTTTGGATGGGGGCGAGTGTCGATGTTGCGAGAAGTAAAAGGTTCCCAAAGGTGAGCTAGAAAAGATTTTGTAGCACTTTTGGCTGAGAAAACTCCCCTTTCGTCGAAAGTCCAAATGAGCTTATCTGGATCGGAGGATGGACAAATCATAATATCAAGAATATCTGAAGCAACCCAGGGGGGAACCAAAAGCGGAAGAGACTGGAATTCCAAGACAAATGGGGTCCAATGGAAGGATTCCATAGGTCTGAGATTTTGAAGGAGAGTTTTTAATTCCAGAGAGGTCGGGTTTGGCCCAACAATCTTTCCACAAATCAATTGTGTCACCTGATCTTATTTGCCATCGGAGATGGTGTTTCATTTTGAAGAGAACACTTAGATTTCCGCACCAAGCAAAGGAGGTTGAGGCAAGAGCTTTGGTGAGTTGGAAAACAATATTGTGATGGCAGTAAATGTACTTAAGTTGAATGGTGCGAGGATTAAGTGGTATCGAGATCGCCTACCAAATATTTTTTGCCACTAAGGCAAGATTTTTAATACGAGCAGGAGGAAAATTGAGTCCGCCCAAATGGCGAGGAAGGGAAATATGGTCCCAAGAGCAAAGGTGCTTAGCTTTACCATTATCAGTGTCGTTCCACCAAACGTTTCTTGCAATTTGGTCCAATTTGGTGGTGATGGAGCAAGGAAAAAAGAAGGTTTGCATTGTGTAGATCGGGATAGTGTTGACGACAGCCTTGATCATAATCATACGGACAGCTTGGGATAAGGCTTTGGATTTCCAAGATGACAGTTTGGAGTTGATTTTGTCAACCAAGAATTGAAAGTCAGAAGCTTTCTTCTTGGCGAGCAGCAGTAGAAAGCCTAGATATTTCTCTTTTGGGCTGTAATTCTTAGACTCGAGAATCCTGTTGATCATCTTTGCATGTATGGGATGAACATCGGAGCTATAAAGATAGAGGATTTATCATAGTTTACTGCTTGTCCAGAGGCCGCACAGTAAGTAGCAAGGATGTCTTTTACATTGTGTGTTTTAGATAAAGATGTCTGGCAAAAAAACATGAGATCATCAGCATAAAGTAAATGACTGATAGAAAGAGATCTTCGTCGAATGTTAATGCTTTTAATAAGATCATTGTTCTCAGCTTTTGTAAGCAATCTAGATAGTGTTTCAGCGACTATAATGAACAGGTATGGGGAAAAAGGATCTCCTTGTCTAAGACCCTGAGAGGGGGAGATGCTGGGGAGAGGAGTCCCCTTGAGCAACACCCGGAGTATGGATGTAGAAATGCATTGCTCAATCATTTGGATCCATTCTTCTGCAAAGCCAAGTTGTTTAAGAATTTGCAGTAGAAAAAAGGTCATTCCACTCTGTCATAAGCCTTTGCCATATCAATTTTGATTGCCATCCACCTTTTTTTTTTCGATAGTGTTTCATTTGGAAAAAATGTTTCATGGGCTAAGGCTATGTTGTCGGTGATAGATCTATCTTTGAGAAATGTACCTTGATTGGGAGACATAATATTGTCTAACAAAGGTTTAATTCTGTTAGCCAAAATTTTTGAAATAGTTTTGTAGATAACATTGCATAGCCCAATGGGACGAAATTTGTCTGGAGAAATGGGGTTAGACACCTTAGGTATGAGAACAAGAAAAGTTTCATTCAGTTTAGGGTCCAGTTTACGAGTATTGAAGAAATTGACAACAACCTTAATAACATCATGTTTAACCATGTCCCAGTAATGTTGGATGAAGAAAGCATGGAACCCATCTGGTCCTGAGGCTTTATGACTACCCATGGAGAAAATGGTGGTTTTGATTTCTTCTTCAGTAGGGATGGACATCAGAGCTTCGTTATCAAGGGCGACAATTATGGGCTTGAATAGAGCTTCAATATCTTGATTCGGAGCAGGATGGGGAGTTTGAAAAATGGAAGCAAAATACTCATTGAGGACTTGACTTGCATAGTTCGGAGAAGAGTGCCAATTTCGTCTTTGTCTCGGAGTCACAAAATGAGGTTTCTTTTCCTGTGGAAGAGGGAGGCTAAATAAAAGAATTTAGTGTTTCGATTGCCATCCTTGAGCCAAGATTCCCCCGACTTATTGTGCCAAAAAAGTTCTTCTCGGTGATGGATTTCCACGAGGTGGTCTTCCAACATTGATATGGTGTTGGCATTGGTAGTGGAGGGAGTTGCATTTGGGCTTTGTCTAAGGTTGCAAGGGTTTCCAAAAGGTTATGGTGGATGTTGCGAAAGTCTCGCTTATTCCATCTTGTCAGAGAGTGACTAAGCTTTTTTGTTTTGCAATGGAAATTGATACTAGGGTCCGGATGTTGGCGAGGAGACTAAGAGGACTTGACTAGATGGTGACAACGAGGGTCACAAGTCCACATATGAAAGAATCTAAAAGGTTTTGGTCTTGAGTGAGGGTTGGAAACCAGTTGAAGGGATATGGCTCGATGGTCAGAGAATGAGTTGTGGATGGAATGTACAACGGCTGAGGGGAACTCGGTCCAACTTAGCTTTGATGCCATGATGATCTTTCCTTTTATTGTTCCATGTGAATTTAGAGCCATTTAGTGGAAAATCAAGTAGATTATGAGTGTGCATGAAATTTCTAAGATGCCGCATCTGAGCTGGAGTTGTATGACGTCCACCAATTTTGTCTTTAGGTTAAGAATAACATTAAGATCTTCTATGACAAGAGTGGGGCTTGGTTGTAGTGAAAACATTTGGGTTAAAAAGACCCAGAAAGGAGTACGAAGGGTAGGATTTTGTTCGCCATAAACAAAAATCACAGACCAAGATGCAGCAAAATAATAATTATCAATAGTACATGAAATAAAAAATTTGCAGGTAAAAATAATAGTAAGAGATGTACCTTTTTTCCAAAATAAAGTTAGTCCTCCTAAAAGCCCCAAAGTTGGTACTGTAGCTCCATGTTTGAAACCCAGTTTGTGGCGAAGGCAATCCATTTTGAGTGTAGAAGCTTTAGTCTCAGAAAAAAAGAAAATCTCAGGTTTGGATTTTAGGGAGAGAGCCTTTAAGTTCTAGAATGCGCCGGGGGACCCTATACACCTAGTGTTTCAAGAGAGAATCATGACCTTGGCAGTCGCCGGTTCCTCTTTGGCAATGCCAAGAACAGTGGATGAGTGTGCTGAGGAGTCTGAAGAGCCTGTGTGTCGAGCTAGCACTGAAATAGGAGCATTGGGCCCGATTGGGCCTCTGAAGCTGGGAAAGCCTGGTGAAGCCAGGGAGGAGGAGTCATTTTCTGATTCCTCTTCTTGTACAGGATAGTGAAAGACAATGCCTGTAGTTTTTCTTTTTGCTCCTAGCATATAAATAGTTGCTTTGTGATTGGAACCATTTTTTTTAGAGCCCGAGCTATAATGTTTCTTTGGAGAGAGGGAAAGCTTGGCACCTATTCGCAGAGCCCAATTAGCCTTAGATTTTTCTTTTGTAACTTTCATTTTTTTCTGCATTGATTTGTGCTTGAATAGGAGTTTGCTTTTGTACTGAGCTTGGCATGGCCTTGGACACAAGAGAACTCGAGAAGCCATGAGAAGTTCGGAAAAAAAATTGATTGTAGAGTCCCTTTGCACATTTCAAGCATAAACTTGCTAGAGTAAAGGGACAGAGCCTCACCAGTGAATGTTTCGAGGAGATCAGGGAGGGTGGGGGATTGAGGATCCATTCTCTGAATGAATTCAGAACTGAAATTGCATCCGAACAACCCATCATGAGCAAAGATTTGCTCTTGGGTTGGCACTTGGTTGAGATCAATATGTTGCATTGCTTGAAATTGCATCGCTTGGACTTGTGAGTTTCTGTAGAATGATGATCTTGTAGCACTGAAGTTGGCGTTGCATGTTCTGGTGCTCGGGTCACAACTGATCGAGTTAGCAGAGGTGTAGTAAAAGTTTGCGCAACCTAAGCATCACTGAGATTTTGTTGCGTTTGAGCCAGGACCGAGTGAGAGAGACGGGTCTTAGCATAGTCATCGGGCACGTGAGTGCTCCAACAGACCCGAATGGAATCCATTTTCAATTGGGGGCCCATTTTCAAGAGGAGGAAAGTACAGTTCGTTGTAGGCCTGAACAAAAAACCGATCAAACCGATCTAAACCGAACCGATTGGTTCGGTTCGGATCGGTTTCGGTTTTAAAAAATTCAAAACCGAAGTGGCCGGTTCGATTTTCGGTTTCTATGTGATTTTAACCGACCAAACCGAACCGACCGAATATATATATAATAAATAATATATATTTTATATATAAATAATACAATATGTTTAAAATAGTCGATCGGTTCGGTTTTGGTTAGATTTTAGTCGGTTCGGTTCGGTTACGATTTTCATAAATTAGAATCGGTTCGGTTTCGGATCGGTTTTGTTAATGGTCGGTTCGGTTTCGATTTGAAAATTTTAAAACCGACCTAAGTCGGTTCAATTTTCAACCCTAGTTCGTTGTTGTTGTTTTCAAGTGAGGGAGATAGGTATTGATGGGGGTTGAATCTTATGGGAATGTTGGTCTGGGTGTTAGTTAAGAGAAGGACAAGGTGGTTGGGAGAGTTAATGATTGGGTATGAATTTAACGTTGAATGGTACTGGTGGGGTCGGTTGTAAATGGTTGGAGTGGTGGAATTGAATGTGTTAATGATTGGTAGGTGGATTGTGAATTGAATGTGGAGAGTAACGTTGATGGTTGAGTTGCATGAGTGAGTGGTTCGGGTGAGTGCGTTGGGTGAAAGGACGAGTGAGCTCGATGGATTGGGGTGACCGTGACATTAAGGATCGGTTCAAACCGAGTAGACTCACCTGAGTGAGAGTCGAGCTGGAACGACCTTGCCCAAGTCATGAACTCAAAATGATTCAAAGCAAATTCAAACAGGTTGTGCGGACTCGCTAAGTTACATCCTGTAGTAAGCAAGGTGGCTTGCATCCTGCTCGGAGGAGTACGAGAGCCCTGGGCAGTGTCTCGCCGGACTGACTCTCTGATAGGAGATGCTCTTCCTCGGCTTGACGTCGAGATCCCTTGGGTTTCATGGCGAACACTGATCTGTGAGCTCATCTTGAAAGGTAAAGCTTGATGTAGTTTCATGGATTTGTAAGGTGATGGAGGGAGAGACTTCGATAGTTGAACATACTTTTGGCAGAAGTTCTTGACGTGTGACCTATCAAGCCGCAACAAAAGCAAAACGCAGGCATGTTTTCATAACAAAATTTGATCTCAAATTTTCTGCCATGAATATTACCAAAGTCTGTTTGCATGTTATTAGGAAGAGGCTTGGTGGTATCTGTTAAGCATACACACTCAGTTAGACATTCTGTTAGCTAGTCTGTTAGATTAAAGTTTGTATAGCTGTCATTCTGTTTTGACAGTCTTTTATGTTTCCTAGAGGTCTATATAAAGCAATGTAAGAAGATCATTCGATTGTATGAAATGATAGAAATTCTTATTACATAATCTGTCTTAGAATCTAACATGGTATCAGAGCTTACTCATTGCTCTTCATCTTCTTTTCTTGTTCTTTACTCAGTTTCTTCTCAGCCTTTCAATCAGCAATAATGGCTGATTCAACTTCTTCAAATGTTGCAACTATCAACAATTCTACAAGTACAGAATGGAAACCAGTCATGTTCACTCATGTATTGTCTGTCAAACTGAGTGAGAACAATTACTTGTTGTGGAAACAACAAGTATTAGCAACAATCAAAGGTCACAAGTTGCAAAGGTTCATTAAAAAAGACTCATTTCCACCACGATTTCTGTCAGATGAAGATCAGGTTCATAGTAATGTCAATCTAGAGTTCATCAGTTGGGAGCAGCAGGATCAACTTCTCTTTTCATGGCTTCTTTCATCCATGACTGAATCAATACTAACAAGGTTAGTCGGTTGTGAATCCTCTGCACATATCTAGAATATACTTGAGGTTTTCTTTTATTCTCAAACCATAGCAAATGTTTCACAATTTAGAACTCAACTTCAGAACCTCAAGAAAGGTGGTATGAACATCAATGAGTTCTTGCTAAAGATCAAGAACATCATAGATCAGTTGGCTTTAGTAGGTCATTCACTATCTTCTAAAGATCACATTAGTGCTATTTTCGATGGACTACCTCAATCCTATGATACATTCATAGTGTCCGTTACTTCTAGATCAGATTCATACAGTGTTGTAGATATTCAAGCACTTCTACTGGCTCAAGAAACAAGAATTGAGAGACATGTAAAAGAGCTTGATGCATCTGGTTATGCAAATGTTTCTCAAAGTAATTACAGGCCTTCACCTAGATCATTTGCTTCAAATTCAAATACATGGAGACCACAGTTCAGATCCCCAACAAGTTATTTCTCATTCCGAAGTGGCAGATCTGGATCTGGGAGAGGATCTAGATTCCCTGGTCATCAAAGCAATCGACCACAGTGTCAAATCTGTGGAAAGATCGGTCATCTAGCTTTCAAATGCTACAACAGATTTGATGCTAATCTTCAAAATCCATGGAGTTCAAGCTCTGCATCTCAGCAAACAACACCTTTCAACTTGGCTTCCCAACAAGCAAGTTTGCAAGCAAACATAGCATCTAGAAATGCCTTCTCAGCATCATCCAGTCAACCTACTGAATCCACTTGGGCCACTAATTCCGAGTCTCAAATCAAAATGTTTCCTTCATCATCTTCTACATCTGATCAGAGATGGTACCCAGACTCAGGTGCAACAAATCATTGCACTCCTTTCACGCAGAACATGACCTCTTCTTCTCCATATCTTGGCAATGAACACCTCTTCATTGGGGATGGAACTGGGCTACAAATTCAGAATATAGGTGAGTCTACATTACACTCATTCAATCCTTCAAGAAAACTACATCTTAAGAGTGTTCTTCAAGTTCCTAAACTCACCAAGAATATTTTAAGTGTGTCCAAATTTGCAAAAGATAACCATGTCTTCTTTGAATTTCATTCTAATGTCTGTTTTGTGAAAGATCAGGTCACGAACCAGATTCTATTGGGAGGAATGCTTAGCAATGGGCTATATGTGTTTCCGTCGTCTTCTCATCTTGCTGAATCAGCCATTCCACATTCACTTCCTTATTCAAAGTCAAGCAAGTTTGTTCATACAGTCTCTACAAATAAGTCAGTTCAGACAGTCTTTCCAAGGGCTTCTTCATCAGTGTCACTTTGGCATGATCGATTGGGCCATCCATCATTGACATCAGTTCACAAAATACTCAGTCAATGTAATATCTCTGTTTCAAACAATAATGAATCTGTCTTTTGTTCTTCCTGTTGTTTAGGAAAGATACATAAATTTCCATTCCCTAGTTCATCCACTGTGTACAACTCTCCTTTAGAACTCATACATACTGACTTGTGGGGACCTGCTTCTACTGTGTCCTCTTCTGGTTACAAATACTACATACATTTTATTGATGCATATAGTAGATTTACTTGGGTATACCTATTGAAAAATAAGTCGGATGCTTTTCCAACTTTTATCAAGTTTAAAGCTCAGGTAGAACTAGAATTTGGACTACCTATTAAGAGTGTTCAGTCAGACTGGGGAGGTGAATACAGACCCTTCTCAAATTATTTAGCTCAAAATGGTGTTATGCATAGGTTAGCCTGCCCAACTACTCACCAACAAAATGGTGTTGCTGAGAGGAAACACAGACATATAATTGAGTCAGCCCTTACATTGCTTGTTTATGCCCCTCTTCCTTTAAAATTTTGGGATGAAGCAGTTAGAACCTCAGTTTATCTTCTTAACAGAGTCCCTTCTTCTGTTCTAAATGGTATATCCTCTTTTGAATTCCTTTATCACAAAGCACCCGATTACCATACTCTCAAGGTATTTGGATGTTCTTGTTTTCCCAACATCAGACCTTATAATACTCATAAGCTACAATATAGGTCTGAAGAATGCATTTTCCTTGGTTACAGTCTACAACACAAGGGGTACAAATGTATGTCACCTACTGGTCGAATATACATATCTAGAGATGTGGTGTTCAATGAGAATTCATTTCCTTATCAAGCAATAAATCCTTCTTCTGTCAAGTCTGCTTCCTTGATTCCTGACTCCACATCTGCTTCCATTCCACTATCTGTTTCACCCACTGCAACGCACACTGCCCCAATACTGCCAAGTCCTACTATCCCTCAGACTCCTTTGTTGCCTGATACTAGTCAGTCTTTAGGTGATTTTGTTACTAGTCCATTTGTTTCTTCTCCTACTCAACCCAACCATCTTTCATTACCCTACACTCATCCTCCTTCAAATCCAGAGGTTACTTGTCAGCTTCCAGCTGTTCCTACTACACTTCAATCTGGACATCAGATGGTGACAAGGTCCAAAGCAGGTATATACAAACCTAAGGTCTTCATTGCTTCTGCTGAACCATCCAGTCTGAATGATGCTTTGACCACTCCACATTGGCTCTCTGCTATGCAAGATGAATTTCTGGTTTTGCTACGCAATGATACTTGGAGTCTGGTGGATCTTCCACAACATAGGAGTGTAGTTGGATGTAAATGGCTTTTCAAAGTTAAGGAGAATTCAGATGGGACAATTCAGAAGTATAAAGCTCGCCTAGTAGCTAGGGGCTTCCAACAAATTACTGGCTTTGACTATGAAGAAACATTTAGTCCTGTTGTCAAACCATCTACAATCAGAGTCATTCTCTCTGTGGCAGTCACTTACTCTTGGTCAGTTTTTCAATTGGACGTCAACAATGCATTCCTAAATGGAGACCTACAGGAAGAGGTATATATGATGCAACCCCCAGGATTTGTAGATCCTACACGTCCTAATGCAGTTTGCAAGCTTTCAAAAGCAATCTATGGTCTCAAACAGGCACCTAGAGCTTGGTTTGACAAGCTTAGGCACACTCTTATCAAGTTTGGGTTTACAACAACTAAGTTAGATTCTTCTTTGTTCATCAGACACTCACCATCCCCCATCTTCATCTTAGTGTATGTTGATGACATTTTAGTTACTGGATCTAGCAAGTCTGATATTTCACGTTTGGTATCTCAACTGAATGCTCAGTTTTCTTTGAGAGAATTGGGATTATTTCATTACTTCCTTGGCATTCAAGTTACCCACACTGCAGATGGTATGTTTTTGTCACAATCCAAGTACATTCATGACCTTCTCTGTCGGGCTAAAATGCAATTTGCAAATGGATTGCCTACCCCTATGTGTGGTGGTGAGAAGCTGATAGACACAGGGAGTGATCCAGTTCAAGATGTTCAGTTGTATAGGAGTATTGTTGGAGCTTTACAATATGTTACTATAACTAGACCTGACATTGCATATTCAGTTAATAGGGTATGCCAATTCATGCAAAACCCACTTGAGTCTCACTGGAGAGTAGTTAAAAGGATCTTAAGGTATCTGAAGGCTACATCAGCATTTGGTCTTCACATTGTTCCTACTCCTTCTCTCAAGTTCACTGGGTATTGTGATGCTGATTGGGCATCTGATCCTACAGACCGACGTTCCCCTTCAGGATATTGTGTGTATTTTGGATCAAATCTCATCTCTTGGTCCTTAAAGAAACAAAGTACTGTCTCTAGGAGTAGCACTAAAGCTGAGTACAGGAGTTTAGCTTCAGTCACAGCTGAATTGTCATGGATACAGTCGTTGTTCTCCGAGTTAAGAATTGGTAGTGCAACTCCTACTGTCCGGTGTGATAACATGAGTGCTGTTCAGCTTAGTGCAAATCCAGTTCTCCATGCTAGGACCAAACACATTGAGCTAGACATCTACTTTGTACGAGAGAAGGTTGCTAAAAAGCTCATCAATGTTCTTCATATATCTGCAAAGGATCAAGTGGCTGACATTCTTACAAAGGCTCTTGGTACATCTAGATTTTTACTGCTACGTGACAAACTAAGTGTAGTTAATGGTACTACACTTAGTTTGCAGGGGAATGTTAAGCATACACAGTCAGTTAGACATTCTGTTAGCTAGTCTGTTAGATTAAAGTTTGTATAGTTGTCATTATGTTTTGACAGTCTTTTATGTTTCCTAGAGGTCTATATAAAGCAATGTAAGAAGATCATTCGATTGTATGAAATGATAGAAATTCTTATTACATAATCTGTCTTAGAATCTAACAGTATCAATCCACATTTTAAAATGAAAGTAGGGTATAGTGATATCTTCCACTGATGGCATATCAATTTCCATAAACTCCCCAAAGCTATCTGCGAAAAGCTTAACATCCTGAAGTGAGATCTTTCGAGCCGGGAACTCGTGAAAGCGAACCCAACAAGGAATGATAGTATAGGTGATATCAAGGTAATTTTCTTGCCAATCTTTAACTTAAATAAGCTTGCCAAACAGTGACCATGGTCCATTATGAGTCACTTTGTATTTGTCCTCTACACTAGTGAATTAAAGGAGGTAGAAAGTGTTCCTCGTGTCACGGTGCTGCTCCAATTTTTCGACATGGAAGTCATGGGATAGATTCCATATGGGAGACATACGTTGTGCAAAAATTTCTTGGCGAAAGCCTGGGGAGTGGTGATATTTTGCAATAACACATAGCTCTTGACTATCACTATCAGCTTCATAACGGGTAGCAAAGGCGAAGAAGGGATGGTTAGGTGTAAAGCGAGTTGTTGCTTCAAGTGAGCCATCAGTTGAGTGTTAGGCATGGTGTGAGATGAGGACGGTTGTTGTTGTGTTGCAGGTGGTTGAGTCGAGTTTTGCATGGTATTGGGAGTGTGTGTTGGGGTGGAGGTGAGTGAAGGATTTGTTTGTGGGGCTTGAGTAAGTGTGTTTAGGGACTGATGTTCAGGTTGCATGGGTGAAGAAGTAAGTGGCTGAGTAGTAGAGATGGGAGAGATGATATGAAAATTTTTAAGAGGATTGAATGTGATGTGACGAGGTGTAGTTGGAGTCGAGTGGTCTTTTGTGTTGAGGTCTGAAAGAGTTGGTGTCAAACTAAGATTGTGTGAGTGTGGTGGTGGTAAGTTGAGATTGATGTCAGGTGGTGTGATGGATCGTTGAGGCTGTGTTATGAGAGGAGTCCATAGTTAGAGCATGGTAGCAATGATGGGCTTGGAAAATAAATGTTGTGATAATTGGGTTTGTTGGAAAGGTAGAGATGTGAAGCAAGTTCACAGAGAATCTACGAGGTAAGTAAGATGATCTGAGTTTCGTAGCTTGATGGGATATGGGAGGTGGAGGGGAATGATTACTCATTTAAATGAACGTAGGTAGAAGGAAGATAAAGTGGATGTGTGAGCGAGCTCAAAAATGGATCGCACAGACGTTGAAGACCTGCAAAAAAACACAAAGAAACAACACAGTAACCAGAAATGGAGCTAAGATAAAAAAAAAAAAAAATACAGTATTTTAGATCAAAAATCGAAGGGGATAAGGGTAGGGGAATCAAAGGCTAACGGGTAGTAAGAAGAAGGAGAAGGGGAGGAAAATTAAAAGGTTGGAAAAACATTAAAGAAAGGACAAGAGAAAAAAAGGGATCGAGTTTGGAAATAGCTGAAACTCAGACAATTCCCTGCAGAGAGAAAAATGCTTTGTACATCACTATTTCCACTTGTTAACACCACTACCAGAGTTACACCATCACATTTTTATTTTTATGTTACACCACCACCTTCTAAGTTACACCACCAATATAACCATTTAATTCCAATTTTTTTTTCACAACCGCTTCTCTCCCACTCAAGAAAATATTGTAATTTGGGTGTAACCATACTCTCTCATCCCTGGTACTTTGTGTGTGTTTTATTTTGTCACGATTTGGCTTGACAGTACAAGAGTTTATTGGTTTCGAAGTGGTTGTATGAGGCTTTTTTTTTTTATTGTTTGTTGCTATTCAAATTCATTGTTAGTGTTACACAAGGTTGGTGGTAGTTGTTGTATGTTAAACAAGTTCATTGCTAATTGTTTTTGTTGGAGTACTAAATGATTTCATCAAGTCATATGAAAATCAAACTATGTCGAAATCAAATGCATTTCAAATCGCCCAAAACAACCTGAACAACCCAACAAAGGGGAGATTTAGCAAGAATATTGATGGATAGGCTATGAGAAACTTGTTGAATCTCGCATAACACCAAAAATGACTTATTTAATAATCTCACACAACATCCCGTGAGAACTTTATGAAATTTTGCATATACATTTTATTTTGTGTTATTTGTTGTTGAAATGGTTCTTTTTTTTAATTCTTTCTTTTATGGAATATTGTTAGATTTTGTACCTTTATTCAATGATCATGATGAGAAAGACAAACAAGGAAATTTAGGCTTCCTCGGTTGGTGGTGATGGCGGTAGTGATGATGTCGGACAAAGACTTTCACCAATCACTTATAATTGAAGGCAAAAGGCTGAGATCCTTCAACAGGAAATAAACAAAGAAAAAAATACAGCAACAAGAGAGGATGGAGAAAGAAGTGGCCAAAAAAAGCTTGGTGAGACTTTAAGAGAACATCTCTTCTAAGTTGATTGGACAATAAAAAGCTTTGAGGCAAGTTATTTGCTCTCAAAGTCAAGGTAGTGCGAGTGGGGTGGTAATGTAGGTGAGACTTTAAGAAATGTGAGTGAGGATGTTGGTAAGGAGGTCATTGAGGTGGTGACTGGGGAGCTGGGTGGGGAGGTTCCTGAGGGGCAACTGAGGAGGTCCCTGGAGAACTGACCAAGGTGGTTCGTGAGGAAGCGACTGGGGAGGTTCGTCAGAGGGCGACTCAGGTGCAGTAGGGTCGCTTGGTGACTGAGGAGGATGGACCCATTATCGATGTTGAGCTTCATTCTGATGTAGAAGAAGATGAGCCCCGATATATCTTGGGGGTCCAATGAATGTTTTTGCTCGTGCCTTATGGACTGGAGAGGTAATTATTGAAATATGTTAATAAGTACATATTTATGGCTATTTTAGTGTTAACAATCATATTAATTCAATAATAATTGTATTCATTAGTTTTGTTATTAGGAAAAAGGCGAATTGAGATGCCGACACCAATGTAAAAAGGTGTTGGAATAGACCTACAAGAAGAGCTATATTTGTGTAAGTAGTGGCCTTTTCTTCTTGATTGTTTATGGAAAGAATGAGGTTGATCGGGTTGCAATTTGTGTTTTTGTTAAGCGTTGGCATCCTCAGACCAATAGTTTTCATCTACCTTTTGGAGAGATAACCATTACGCTGGATGACTTGTGCGTATCTCTCATTTATCCATCCATAGTAAAACTTCAAGTTGCAAAAAATAAAAATAACTCCATTCATGAAATGGTTGTGAAGCTTTTGGTGACCGGTTTGAGTATTAAAATGGTGGATTCAGTGAATCATCTCCAAAACAACAACAACATGTTGTTGGGATGAAATTTATCAAAAATCATTGTGAATTGGTGAACCAGATTCCTCATTATTGAAAAAACAACAATGTGCTCAGGGTTATTTGCTATATTTTCTTAGTTGGACACTTTGTCTTGACAATAGTGGAACAAAGGTCCACGTCAAGCATTTGGAAAAATTTATGAAACTTGATGAGGTTGCCCAATTTGCATGTGGTGTATGTGCATTGGCACGTGTGTATAGTCAGTTGGGACAGGCTAGTAAAGGGAAGGTAAAACAAATTGTCTAATTTTTGCTACTTATAGAGCTATATTCTTTACTTGTCTTAATGTAGTTTATTTGGTCGTTTGCGTTTTATACATACTGATGCAGTCAAGTTTCACTCCTTGCTTGACCTTGACCTGCTAAACTGCACAAGGAACGCACGTGAGCCACGGACCACCGTTGTGGTGGCCAATGACTCCGATGCTAAAGTCAGATAGGGCTCTGAGGAAGGTTTAAAGTTGTAGACAAATAATTTGTAACGTACCTTTGTTCACCAACCTCATGTCTTATTTATAGTGTTGGAGTCATGTTTCGGCCAGGCCATCAGTGGCGTAGTTTAGGGAAAAAGATCTTCCTAGAGATCCTACTCTAATTAGGAGTCGTCTTGTAGAGTGAAGTTTCCATGTTAGACCTGTGCTCCTAGATACGCGGGAGATAGTTACCCATTGGAGTGTTGTCCATATCTGAAAGTTTTCACGTACGACATATACTCTGGTATTTACTTCCTAGTTGAAGTCAAAGTACTGCTGGCTTGCTTATCCGAAGCTGATCCCCGAGATACTTGCCTGAATAGGTCTTACGGGTATTGAGGATGGCTGTGAGATGTGTGGGCTTAGCAGGCTGTAGTAATTCAGGTTCGTCTGGTGGACTGCACTTCGCGAGCTTGATGTCGTTTGGGCTGGATCAGT
Organism: Berberis vulgaris; assembly: GCA_963556465.1. Lineage (NCBI taxonomy): Eukaryota > Viridiplantae > Streptophyta > Magnoliopsida > Ranunculales > Berberidaceae > Berberis > Berberis vulgaris. Next base: position 47,631,198 of record OY747127.1, read on the forward strand.
GCTAAACTGATGCTTGGGCCTATTATTCTTAGAGATCATCATGATATGTGTACGGTGTAGATGAAAGGACGTTCGGTGTATCATTAGCTGCTCCCCCAAGTTTATAGGGCGCCTAGTCGGTCCACTAAATCTCTGAAAAGTGATTGTACAGTCGTAATGATTAATCTTGAAGAGTCGTCTCGAGCGACACATAACATTAATGAATACGTGATTGTTCAAAGAGAAGGGGTACGACTTGCATTTTTTATAAATAGCCATTGTTTCAAGGAAGATTTTTTATGTTTTTTCCGTGTGGTCTTCTTATCTCTGCCCTATGTTTCTTTTGCGTGAGTGTCCTTTAACAAAGTTTGATTTGCACTTTCCTTCAATGGCGGCTAGCGTTGAACTTACTCTCAGACAAGAGTTATCTTATACTTGCCACAAGCTATTTGACGAGAGGTTGGTTGATGAAACCAAGTTAATTAGGCTTCGAGGCCTGTACCATGTTCCCAGAGATTTGGAGCTTGTCCTTGTGTTCATGGCTTGGACTCCAACTACACCCCCTCAGGGGTATATAGGATTGCATCGGAGTATGAATCCAGACTCCGGTTCCCAGTGTCGGACGACATTTGGGGTTCTTTCTTTTTCCTTTGTATGCCCCCGCTTAGTTGGCTCCGAGCGGGTTTAAGATTTTGATTGCGACCTTATTAGAGAACATGATGCTGGCCTTCGCTTGACCCCGATGATAGTTTAACGCCTGACAGCTGCTCGATTGGATTTTAGAGGCGTTGTGTGTTGAGCACTCCTAGTTGCTTGCATCCTATAGTGGATGATATTGAGCCTTGGCAGACGTATTAATTTATGGCTTCAGTGAACTCCCCCGTACTTCAAGTTGGGAAGATGTCGAGTCCCCAGATTCTTCCAATTCGATCTTAGTAAGTGCTTTGTCACTATCTTACCATCCTGGATTCTGGATGTAGCGATAACTTGACGTTTTGTTTCCTTTTTCAAAAAATTTTGCGACCCAGATTCTTACTGAGGAGGAAGAGTCGATAGAGAAGGGGTTTAATGAACTCCCATTGATGTCTGTTGAGGAGGTTATAATGCTGAGCAACATCGTACAGAGTGGGCTGCTTAGATGTTCCCACGAGGCCTCTACTGCACTCAGCTCACTTACTAAAAAGGTCGAAGGTCGTCGTTCGAAAAAATGAGCCTGGTTATGCCCAGCCCATCGAGGTTGGCTGAGTTGGAGGTGGGCATGCCTCCTATTTTTCTTCTTAAGAGGAGGCGACCCACTAGTCACGTTGCTTCTTCTTTCGAGCCGCCATCCTTAATAGAGAAGGAGGCGACTGTTGCGAAGCATGAGTTATCTTTGTCTACTCAGGAGGTGATCCCAAGATATCATAGTCTTTCGCTGGATCTTGTTGTCCCCCTGTCGACTTAGAGATGGAGCGCTTTGGACCAAGGGTCGACGTCGTGAGTCACCATTGGTCCCTGACGGAGGCTCGCACTATTGAGTTGCACGATTATATTGTGAGGCATCCCGATGCTCGTGGGAGAGTGCTCGCTTTGGATAAGGCTTTTGCAGACTTGTGGATGTCATATTCAGATGCTCTCCACTGGGTGGATTCTTTGACCGATCAACTGCAGGATTCCAGTGCTGTTGCGGACTTGGGGGCCTTGCGGACCATGATGCTCGTGTTTGGAGCGGAATTGGTAGCCGTAAAGGCTGAACTAAAGTCGATATAGCTTCTACTCGGGCGGAACTGGTGCAAGCCCGTGCTAAGTTGAAGCACCTAGAAGATGTTGTGGACAAGTGGTCATCTGATCTACGGGCTCGGATTGCTGAGAGGAAGTGAACCTAGACCAAATGGATTTTTATACAACGACAATTCGTGTCAGAAGTTGTTGAGGGACTTCATCGCGTTTGCGAAACATAATGCTTATTGGTGGAGAAACGTTCCCACTATGCCACATTGGTAGGCGCGGTGGATCTCAGGGCTTCGAGACTGAAGCTGCAGGTGTCGTCAGAGGTTGCTAGAGGCAGGCTTGAACTTCTGGAGCTTATCAGATAGGAGTTCCTTGGTCTTGACCTCGATTTCGCATATTATAGAAAGGCTGCTTTTGGGACTATCATCTTCGAAGAAAGTCATGGCTCTTCGGGGCAGGCTGTTGAGGAATCCGTTTTATCCCCTGTTGTTCCAAAATAGTTGTAATGTCTTTCTCAGAACATAATTTTTAATGAAAGTCACATTTTGCAACTCTTCTTGTTTGTCTTATTCCGTTGTGCCATTGTGCCTTTCTTAGAACCTTTCGACCCATGTAGCGAGCCATGAAATCAGTATTTTCGGGTCTTTCATGTTGGCAGATGGCATGTGTTGTGAGTTGAGTCGCATCGAAACTGATTGTGTTGGCCAACCTTTGTCTACAGTAGAGCAATGGTCCCTGGCGAATCACAACCACAAGTCGCGAAACCGCCGAATTACTCCTACTACCTAAGCCATCGTTGTTCGCGCATAGTGGACTAGGTGTCGGGTGCACCAAAAGTCGTCATCATCAGTCAGAACTAACTAAGCTTACCTGGTTAGGTTCGACGATCATTTTCTGTGGTAGAGCAATGATCCCTTGGCTATTCGTCATCATCAGGCGTGAGAGTGTTGACTAGACTCCCACTTCTTAGGCCATCCTTATCCCCGCGCAGCGGACTAGGCGTTGGGTGCACCAAAAGCCATCGTCATCAGTCACGAACTAACTAAGCTTACCTGGTCAGGTTCGACGATTATTGTTTGTGGTAGATCAATGATCCTTGGCGAGTCGTCGTCATCAGGCATGAGAGCGCTGACTAGGCTCCCATTTCCTAGGCCATCATCATCCGCGTGCAGCGGACTAGGTGTCGGGTGCACCAAAAGTCGTCGTCATCAGTCGGAACTGACTAAGCTTACCTGGTCAGGTTCGACGATCATTATCTGTGGTCGAGCAATGATCCCTTGGTGAGTTGTCATCATCAACCGTGAGTGCGCTGACTAAACTTCCACTTCCTAGGCCATTGTAATTTGTGCGCAGCAGACTAGGTGTTGGGTGCACCGAAAGCCGTTGTCATCAGTCGAAACTGACTAAACTTACCTGGTTAGGTTCGACGATCATTGCCTGTGGTAGAGCAATGATCCCTTGGCGAGTTGTCGTCATCAGGTGTGAGAGTGATAAATAGACTCCTACTTCCTAGTCCATCGTTATCCGTGCACAGCGGACTAGGCGTTGGGTGCACCAGAAGTCGTCGTCATCAGTCGCGAAGTGACTAAGCTTACCTAGTCAGGTTCGGCGATCATTGTTTGTGGTAGAGCAATGATCCCTTGGCGAGTCGTCATCATTAGGCATGAGAGCGCTGACTAGATTCCCACTTCCTAAGCCATATTTAGTACTAGGCGTCGGGTGCTGATAGGGGCATAATTAGGCTATTTTTAGTACCATATTTCTATATATATTTTTAGCTATTACTTGTTAATTATGGTACTAATTTCTATTTTCGTGTTTGTGTAGGTTTCCAATTACAAGATTTTAAAATAGAAGCAAATTGGCAATTTAGAAATACTAATTGCACAAGGAATCCACACAAACAGGGAAACAAGGAATCCACACCAACAAGGAAATCACACAAAGAAGAAAACAAGTATAAAAGGGGGACGATACCTTGCTTTGAGAATCCAACCATCGATCCAGCCTCCTCATCCACCACCACAGTCGTCGTCGTCCTCCTTCACAACAACCGTCAAACCATAACCCATCCATTGTAACACACACACCCATCCTCATCCACTATTCATCGCAGTCACACAACCCTAAACCCAATCGAAACCCATCGTCCTGAACGCATCCATCTACAGCCTTCATCACCGCCAATAGCCCAACATCTCACCCATCCTCACCGTCTTCATCTCTCTCTCACCTGACTCCCTTATCGCCATCTCCATCAGAACCTCCTCGCACGGAAACCCTTGTCTCATTCCCTTTCTCTCTTTGTCCCTCGTCATCCCCTTTTCTCTTACACTTTAATTCACAGGCAAAGATCGAGAAGGAAGAAGAGAAAAGAGAGATTGAAGAAGTGACAGAGCGAAGAAGAAAAGGAGCAACAAATTGAAGAAGGAAAAGGGAAGAAACTTATATCTTTCCCTTCGTGCTATTCGCACCCCAGCTTCTACTCAATACCACCACGGATCAAGCGACAGTGTTTTGTTTAATCTCTTAACTCTTTCTCTTATTTTTAGTTTGATATTTAATTATGTATTGATATTCAAACATGATTAATATGTCTAGCTAAACTTCTCTTAGTTAGGGGTGGATTTGAAGCCCCGAACATGTGCTTTATAAATTAATTGAATTTAATCTTCCTTGCTATTAGTGATTGTGTTTTGCTTAACTGCTTTATAGAGAACTTTTCTTTGTATGTTTGTTAAGGTGGCCAACTTAGTAAGCATGCTAGGATCTGGGGCTAGAGTATAGGAGAGTTTCACCTAATTGTTATTATCTTATATTCACAAGTAGTAAATACCAAGGAACGTTGGTAAGGTTACGTAAAAACCTAGGTAAGAACAAGATGTTGATCATACTTGTAATTGCCTAGTTAGTGTTCATATTTTCCACAAAACTTAATGATCTTAGATTGTTATTTATCTTGTGATTCTTGTTTAGATAGCATGATAAGAATAGTTTGAAAGCAACGCTTAGTTTAATTCAACGAACTTGGGAAAATAATAAGATTAATGCAGTGCGGTCACGATTAATCTTGAGCAACGTCTCTCACGAGTTAGCAAGTGATTATTGAAGATTGTTTTATAAGCATATGTTTGGTGTGTGGAGACAAACCCTTAGCTAATTTCTCATCTTTGCCATTCCTTTAGTTTTATTATTTTTATAGTAATTTTCCTAGTTATTTTCATAGTTTAATTTATAAAATCCAATCCCCCATTATTTAATTAATTAGGTTGTTAGTTGTCTTTTTGTTATTATTAGTGTTAATTGACAAGCCCTCTAATCCCCGATCTAGAACAATCCCTACTTATTCTATACTACAATCACAAAGCAGAGTATTAAGTTGTGTGCTACTAAAATAGCGCATCAGGTGCACCAGAAGTCGTCGTCATCAGTCAATGGAAGAACAATGATCCCTTGGCGAGTTGTCGTCATCAGGTGTGAGAGCGCTGACTAGACTGCGACTTCTTAGGCCATTGTCATCCGCGTGCAGCAAACTAGGTGTGGATCTTCTCGGTTCTTGCCATGGTGGGATGATTGGACGTTGGGTTGGTTGTAAAGAATAGTAGTGGAAGTTCAGTTAAAGCAGATATTTTTTATTAATAATTTTTTTGAGGTGTTCTACATTCCACGGTCGTTTAAGCTCGTCACCATTCATGTCTTCCAACCAATACGTACTCAACCTGTTGACCTTGGTCACCCTTTAGGGTCCTTCCCAATTCGGGTTTAGTCTTCCCGCAACTGCTTTTATGGTGTTTTGCTGAGTTTTCCTGAGTACCCAGTCTCCCACAATGAATTCTCGTGGCTTAACCTTCTTGTTGTAGTATTGTGCTATTCGTTGTTGGTAGGCAACTATTTTGGCAGAAGCTTGATCTCAATTCTTTGCTGTTGAATTCTCAGTTGACTACTAGTCTTGAGTCGCTATACACTGTTAGCTAATTTATCCCGGTCCTCTTTATTAGCTTTAGGCCAGACAGGAGGGCATCATATTCAACTTTGTTATTTGAGGCGGGAAAACCAAACTTGACGGCTTTCTTGAGGGTGAAACCACTTAGGAGCGGAGGGTGATCCCAGCTCGTTTGCTTTCCCTATTAATGACCCATCACAACACAAGGTCCATCCTTGATTGTCTGAATCTCTGGCTTGAAGGTCTGCCCTTGGTTCCTCTCCGCCGGTAAACTCGGCTATGAAGTCCACTAGCGCTTGGGCTTTGATGGCGATTCTTGAGGCATAACTTATGTCAAACTTCCTGTGTTCTGCTGACCATTTCACCATTCTGCCAGATAACTCTGGCTTGTGCAGTACTGTGTGAAATGGGTGCTTGGTCAGAACTGTTATAGAGTGGGCCTAAAAGTAAGGCCTCAACTTCCTCGAGGATATGATCAGTGCCAGAGCTAATTTCTTCAGGTATGGGTAATGTGCCTGTACTTTCATAAAGGTTTTGCTGGCGTAGTACACTGGTTTTTGGATTCCCTAGTTGTCACGCACAAGGGCTGAACTGACGACATGGTTGGAGACAGACAAGTACAAGTAAAACATTTCTCCTGTTGCCGATTTTGAGAGTAGTTCAGGGCTCCCCATGTACGCCTTCAGATTCTGGAAGGCTTGTTCACACTCTTCATCCCATGAGAATCCTTTGTTTCGTCTCAGTATTTTGGAGAAATAAAGGCATTTGTCGGATGATTTGGATATAAACTTGTTGAGTGCTACCACCTTCCCAGTCAGGCTCTGAATGTCTATGATGTTGGCGGAGGGTTTCATGTCGAGAAGAGTCTGAATCTGCTTTGGATTAGCTTCGATTCCCCTTTGGTTCACTATGTAACCTAGGAATTTCCTTGACTCGACTCCGAATGTACACTTTTGTGGGTTGAGTTTCATCTGATACCTTCATAATCGACTGAAAGCTTCTGTGATGTCTGTTATGTGGTCGGGGCTGTGGAGGCTCTTGACCAGCATATCATCTATGTAGATCTCCATGTTCCTACCGATTTTCTTTAAATATTCAGTTCACCAGTTGTTGATACGTTGCACCTGCGTTCTTCAAACCGAACGTCATCACCCTGTAGCAGTATATTCCTCTCTCAGTTATGAAAGATGTATTTTCTTGATCTGGGGGTGCATTAATATCTGGTTGTAGCCTGGATAAGTGTCCATGAAGCTCAGGAGGCTGTGTCTGGATGTGGCGTCCATGATCTGATCAATGCGGGGAAATGGGAAGCTGTCTTTTGGGCACACTTTGTTTAAGTCCGTGTAGTCTTCGCAGACTCTCCACTTCCCATTATTTTTTCTTACCAATACGGTGTTTGCCAGCCAATCTGGGTATCACGCTTCCTTGATCATGTCCGCATTGAGTAACCGTTGTACCTCCTCGTTGATGATTTTGTTTCTTTCAGGCGCTATAGGCCTCTTCTTCTGCCATATGATTTTCCTTGTGGGGTCCACTTCCAGGCGATGAGTGAACACTAATGGGTCGATTCCCACTATGTCTTGCATCGTCTAGGCGAAGACGTCCTGATTCTGGTGTAGTAGCTTTGTCAGCTGCTCCACCAACTCTTTGCTTAATCAGGAACCTATCTGAACGACTCTATTGTTGAAAGGGTTGTTGAGGTAAACCGTGATAGTTTCTTCCTCCGGTTGACCGACGTTGGGTCTGCCCGGGGGCTTACTGGAGCTTCTTCGTCTGAGATTGGTTGCTTTATCCCAACTTCTTTGGCAAGATTAAGAGATATCCTGGCCGTAGGCTTAGTCGCCCGCTGAAGATTATCAGGCTGATGCGGGGTCACATATTGGCATTCTCTAGCCACTGCTAGGTCACCTCGTATGGTACCAACTATTTGATTGACTTTGTACTTGATGCATTGGTTCAGAGTGGAAACTACTGCTCCCATTTGATGGAGCCAAAGTCTCCCCATATCAGCATTATAGACAGACGGTGTGTCGATCACTATAAACTCCTGAAACATGATTTTTTGAAATAGTGGTTGTCCTGCGACTACTGTTAGTTGTATCTTTCCCACTGGGAAACACTTTTCGCCGCTAAAATCAATCATTGGACAACTATCAGGAGTTAGGATCTCTTTCTTTAGCTACATGTTGCGGAACATGTGGAGGAATAGAACGTTCAATGAGCTCCCAGTGTCCACAAAGGATTTCCTTACTTCCCAGCTTGCTAGGGAGATTGTGATTACCAGAGCATCATTATGTGGAAGTTGGATGCCTCAGAGATCTTTGTCCGTAAAAGCTAGTGATATAGGAGAGTCATGTCTTCAAGCGCGTGATACTTGTTGGTCGCCGAATATAGCTCGGACCCTCATCTCCCTTAGGGCCCTTTTTCGAGACCTATTTGTTTGTTCAGATTTGGAATGTGCCCCATGGAGGACATCTATCGTGCTCGTTGATTCGTCCCTTACTTTTTCGTTTGAAGGGACATATGGTTTATCCTTGGACTCCACCTTTTTCCTGGCGGTTCGCTCTTCATCTAAAACGATGTAATTCTGTGCTTATTTCAGCAAGTTTGCCATATTCAACGGGGTCCAAAGTTAGGAAGTTATAAAACTTGTCGTTCCTCAAACCGTTGTTGAACGCTGTGATGGTTGTCGCATCGTTACAACCGCTGATGAGAGTCAACTCATCATTGAAGTGTGTGACATATGCCCTCAACGTCTCATCCGACTTCTGCTTTAATGGATTTGAGTGTCTTCATTGTTTGCAGGACCTGTTGTTTATGAATTGATAGTAGATTCGCCCTTGGGTCCACGATAGCTACCGCCGATACGGGGGTCTGCAAAGATTCCTCCTGTGGTTGCGGTGGCATCGAAGAGGACGGTGTTCTACTACTTTGAGAGTTTGGGATTTTTGTCGCGCCTCCATCGCTGGTAGACCTTGTTGTCGCCATCTAGTCGATTATCTGGGTAAGGTGGTGCTACTGTTCTCTTTGAGGAACTCTGTCACCCCCACTGACGGCGCCAAATTGATGCAGTCGATTTTCGCTCCCTGATTGACATTAACCTGCTGACCTGCAAAGGAATGCACGTGAGCCACAGACTACCATTGTGATGGCCGATGGTACTCCCATGCTAAAGTCAGACAAGGCTCTAAGGAAGGCTTAAAGCTTAAACAGGGAATTTGTAGCGTACCCTTGTTCACCAACCTCATTTCTTATTTATAGTGCTGGAGTTCTGGTTTGGCCAGGCCATCGATAGCGTAGTTTACGGAAAAATCTTCCTGGAGATCCTTCTATAATTAGGAGTCGTCTTGTACAGGGAAGTTTCCCTGTTAGACTTGTGCTCCTAGATACGTGGGAGATAGTTACTCATTTTAGTGTTATCCATATGTGGAAGTTTCCACGTACGACGTATACTCTTGTATTTACTTCCTAATTAAAAACAAAGTACTGCTGGCTTGCCTGTCCAGAGCTGGTCCCCGAGATACTTGCCTCAATAGGTCTTATGGGTATTGAGGATGGTTGTGAGATGTGTGGGCTTAGCAGGTCAGTCTGACGGACTACACTTCGTGGGCTAGATGCCGCTTGGGCCAATCAATGCTAAAATAATGCTTGGGCCTATTATTCCTCAAGATCATCATGACACGTATACGGTGTAGATGAAAGGACGTTTTGATGTATCATCACAAACAAAACTCTAAAATACTTGGCTTCATTATGTATAGTTGGATTTATGCCCCTTTTAGGTTGTCGCGTAAATGTTTGCTAGAAGAAAAGTTACCCGACCATGTTTGACTGGAAATGTCCATCATATAATTCTTAAACAGTGAATAAGGGATCATTTATTTAAGGAAGCATATTAATGACTTATCTGCTGAAATGGTAAATTTCATTGATATCTATGTATGTATCATTGTTGATAATGTGTTGCACTTTAATAATTACTCTATGTATGTGCAAGTGATTTAGGACACTTATGTGAGATAAAAAAGAAAGTCACGTCTTTGCATAGCATCACCTGGTTCAAGGGTTGTCTCTTATTCCATGATTGCAAAGAACCTATCACCTGATAAAGTGATGAGACACATGGGGAGAGTACAAGTAATCCTCAAACCCCCAACTCGAGTTGAACTCAGTAATGGAGTTGGATATATCAACTATGACCTAGCCAGCTGTTGAACTTTAAGTAAAAAATGAAATGTTCGGAGAACATTTACGGTATTTTCATATGAACATAAATTCAAACGCCAACTCTTCAAGCACATATATAAAAAAAAAAATACAAGCATAATACCCATCAAATATATATATATATTAGATACAAATAAAAAGTTTCTAGATATATTTTTTATGAAAATTTTGGATACATAAAAAATCTGAGATAACTTTTTCATAATTTCTAATATTTATTTATTTTCTTTTCTTAGCATTACACAATTGTTAATGTCATATATAATATCGATTATGCTCATACACAACAAGTGCTCAGAGCTAGTTTCAATATATTTAAGAACGTATTAGATTGTAAGTAACAAAAAAGTACGTTATCACAAAAAAGAAAACTGTGTTGACTTTCACAATGATAAAAACACCCTCCATATACATGACTAAGTTGTTTGCTTATTCGTTTAAGTTCCATTTAAGCTGAAATTTTAAAAAATTGTACATATTAATACCAGACATAACCTGTTAAAGTTTTAGCCCGTTTCGACATGCACTACTAGAGATATATATAAAAAAGTGACGTAATTGCACATGAACCACGTTTTCTTTAATACATTTGGGGACCATATGGATTGAAAATAAAAACAATATGTTGACAATTCAACTCATGTCAACATATGTTCCTCAAAATATGCGTTAACAAATATAATGGTCAATGACCAAATTGAAGAAGAACAACATACTAAGCTAGGAATGGTTATTGAAGAGAAAGTGTCTAGAAACAGGAAAAAAAAACAAAAACATCAATTTATGTAAGAAATAGTTACACACATACATACAATTGAAGAACAACTTTTCTAAAGAACCAGGCCCAGCCAGCCAGGCCCAACACCATCCATCATCCTAGAGATGTACATTTCTAGGATGATGGATGGTGTTGGGCTTGGCCTGACACGGGCGTGGCTATGTAGAAAAACTGATTGAAGAAAAATACCACAAAAGGCAAACCCAAGAAAAGATTATATTATTGAAGCAAGAGAATAACACATACATACATACATACATACATATGCAATACAAGGTTGGTTTGTGTGCTTGTGGTGTGAGGAAAATGAGAAACAAAGAGTGAGAGGCAAAGAAATAAACCTAGTGGTTATTTTGAAATGAAGGTTTATATTTACTTGTGGTTAGCAGAAATCATGGAATATATTGAATGGATTGGTAGTTTTCAAAGTGGAAAAATAATTAAAAAATGGGAAATGAAGATTCTTTGTACCTAAATTATCCTGGAGTCAAGTTATGAGCTAAAACTTTAACACATTATTTATCAGTATTAATCTGCGCAGTTCCATAAATTTTCAGCTAATATGGATTAGCAAACACTTTAGTTATGTGTTTATAGGGTCATTTATCATAATGAAAACAACCTTGGTCATATTCATATTCCATTAGAAAAAATTGGGCTTTAGAAAACTGGTTTTAGGTATACACTTCTAGACTAGCTTCTGGGTGATATTACCACGTTTGATTCAGTAAGATTTCCAAAGAGATCGAGAGCTATTCATAATATAGCATATCCCATGAAATGAACTTGGGCCAGCTCCTTATTGTTCCCTGTGTTGGATAAACACATTTAAGTTCAACTATATAGGGCCTTTCTCCTAGTTGATTTTAGCAAAATGACTTGGCTTTTTGTTTCAATAAAATGGCCGAGTTTCAAAGATGTTATCTTCCCTTGACATAGGTAGACATAAAATCAACACTCAAGCAAAAGTAGAAATGATAGACATAAATTCAATATACTTCCCATTTCTCATTGAAAATGTGGCAGAGATGCATAATTTGGAATTAACATGCCCTGTGTACGTCTTTAGAATTTTTCGAGTTGAAAAGTTCCATATTCTCTGAAAACCCAGCAAAACATATTAAGATCATGATTGATGACAAATATAGCAATATTTTTTGAAACTAAAATACCATTGTTTCAGCAGATGACAATTTACACATGCATAGAGGAAAAAAAAAACAGTTGTATTCCTAGAACCTGATCCACTTACATGTCTAATCAAATTGATGTGGTGATTGTTTTCATTAAGAACTAAGAAAGTTGAATTAAGTCTGAAGATTTTCATCAAGAACTAAAATAGTTTGCTTTCTGGATTAGAAGTTTCGCTTCTAATTAGAGAATAGTAAGAAGCAAAAACAAATGGTCTGAATATTGCTCAAAGTAGAAGAAGCAAAAACAAAAGCCCCCGACTCTCACGCATGTCATCTCATTGTCTTTTCTGGTCAACTAAACACTGGAATGTGTTATATTATTAAGCACTAAAATGTGTGATATTAATAGATAGAAAGATCTGCGAGCATCCCTCCGAACGAGTGGATTTGGAAAAAGGACCTGCACATACGATCATATGGGTCTTGTGGAAGGAATAAAATACTTAGGTGTTCAATGAAAATGAGCAATCTTTAGCTTAGTTGTTTTTGCTCATTAAAGAGCTCTTTTTGAGGTGGTGGGATTTTCTTGGAAGCTCATCTAGGACATCACTTTCGACAACGTAACGTTTTTCTCTTTGGTCATCTCATTGATTCTCAAGTTTTGCTTGATACAAAATGGGAGAATTCAACCCTTATTTATACTAGTGACGCCTCCGTAAACAATGACTAGGATTGTGCCAACACATTTCTAATCTAATGGCTTAAATTCATCATATAGAGTTCTCCGCCAAAATATCTAACATTCTAGATTTCTCCACTCTTTTCTAATCCTAAAAATATTTAGATTTTATCTAATGACTCATCTAGAAATTGGGATCTAATCTAACTCCTCTTAAAATTTGGGCTTTGTTATTTTATTCTCTACTCTTAAGCACAATTACGATTAAAATAACTAAAGCCCAATTACAACATAACTTAGCCCAAATCAAGTTTATAATCCAATACCTTTATGGTTTTTTCCTCTTTGAAAAACTATTCACTCATACATGTATTCTCCACTGTATTTGTTTTCTAATTTAATCTTGTTTTGCATTGGTTAAAAAATAATAATATAGTAAGCGAGCAAATGATCTTAGATAGATCAACCTCTTTTTTTTTATTATAATAGTATTTCATTACCAATGAAAAAAAACATTGAACTCCTCCATAAACTACTGCTTAGCGAAACCTTGTACCCAAGAGCCACCCCCTGACAACAACCCCGCTTGGCCTATCTTTACAATGGATTTGGAGGGTAAGGATGTGTTTGGTTGCATGAAATCTTATGCCATGAAAATTTATGAGGGGACCCCTACATTTTAGGCTAAATTGATATATCACTCCACATCCACCATTTATTTTGTGATCAATGGTGGGAATGAAAGTCCCATGAATATGAGAATCTCACTCCTTGGTCTCCCAAGGCATATGATTCCCGTGTTCATGGAATTTTTATTCCCACCATTGATCACAAAATCAAATGGTGGATGTGGAGTGATACCTTAAATTAACCTAAAATATAAGAGTCCCTTCATGAATTTTCATGGCATAAGATTCCATGCAACCAAACACACCCTAAGTTTACACAGTCGATCCCCAATCCCACTTCTGATGACGACAAAATGGAAATAATCTATGACGAAGATGATATTTAATCAACAACTCTTTGTTGATGAAACCTTGCCTGATTTGAGTAATTTCAAGCAATTTAAGTTAGGATCAAACTTTATCATGCATGTCCAAGATAATTGGAGATTTGTTGTAGTTGTAAAATAATCCGCAAACATAATCCACTCCGAAAAAATTGAAGGGCTAACACCAACTGTTGGAAACCCGTTACCCACACCACCATCCTACATCTAAGCAATTGGCTTCATAATATGTGTATGACAAAAGTAGAATCATCACTGGGAGGGCTCTAGTAAGATTGTATGACAGATTTTTACACCAGAATTATCTCTACAAGCTCTGACTGAATTTCCAATAACTATATCTCCAATACTAGAATCCCTAAATCAACACAGTAAGTAATCTTTGTTTGGCTCAAGATCAGTGGCACTTCGGGCTGACCAATCACAAATTTCCCTTGTAACCACACTCCCTCTCTAGAAAATTTTGGAAACCTTCGAAATGAAATTGAATTATCAAAACCTCTCTAAGACATTGTAAAAACACTAACAGGCAGATTGAACACTAGGAAGAAGAAATATAAAGCTAAGGCAGGCCTTCTTCAAGAGCACCATTTTTTTGTTATTCTTGTGCATGTGATGCATGTCTATGTGATCCATTCCACTCGTGTGCACATGATGTATGTCTATGATGATGAAAGATTCAGGGTAATTGTTTTTCTGCATTCTCATTAACGCAAGGAAAGATATTTATACAAGAAGCACAACAGTAGCTTCCCTAACAAAGCATAATACCTAGCAAGAGTTTAGGAAATATTAAACTTCTTGAGGAAGTAGTTTCCTATAACAAAGCAAGTACCCATATATAGCTATCCTAGAATAAAGGAAAGAATAAAGGAATAAACCACCTAAAGAATCTCCTAACACCCCCCTTCAAGTTGGAGCATGCAAGTCTAAAATGCCCAACTTGTCAAGGAGAAAATCAAATTTCTTCTTCCCCAAAGCCTTGGTAAAAATATCCGCCAATTGGTCCTTCGTCGGCACATAAGACGGAGCAATAAGACCTTCCTGGATAGCATCTCGCACGAAATGACAATCAACCTCAATGTGCTTCGTGCGTTCATGAAATACCGGATTCTGCGCTATATGCAACGCGGACTGACTATCACAAAAAAGAGGAATCGCCTTTGGATGATGGATTCCCAAACTCAAAAGTAGACCCTTCAACCATTTTAATTCACAAGTAACAGAAGCCATAGAGCGATATTCAGCCTCTGCCGAAGAACGAGCTACAGTATGTTGCTTCTTAGTTTTCCATGAAATTGGCGAATGCCCCAAAAACACAAACCACCCAGTGAGAGACCGCCGAGTAAGGGGACAGGCTGTCCAATCCGAGTCACACCAACCTGTCAAAGATAACTCACTGTCTGAACGTAATAGAATGCCTTGACCCGGGGATTTCTTTAAATAGCGAACAACCCGTAATGTAGCATCCCAATGTTCTTGTCTCGGTTCCTGCATGAATTGTGACAAGACATGAACCGAGTATGCCAAGTCAGGACGAGTAACCGCCAAATAGATAAGACGCCCAAGCAAACGCCTATAGGGCTCGGGATCCGTAAGAAAAGGCCCCTTGGCACGCGCCAGCTGATGATTCTGTTCAATCGGGAATGAAGCCGGCTTCGAGCTCAATAGTCCTGCCTCTGAAATAATATCAAGGGCATATTTCCTTTGACCTAAAAACAACCCTGAAGAGCTTCTAGCCACCTCAATGCCAAGAAAATATTTAAGCACACCAAGATCCTTCATATAAAAACATTGACTCAAATAGGCTTTGAAAGCCGTCACCGCAGCGGAATCATTACCAGAGATTATCAAATCATCAACATATACTAGGACGTTGATCTGGACAGACCCTCTAGAGTAAGTAAAGAGGGAATAATCGGAGTAGGATTGAAGAAAATCGTACCCCTTTAAAGCTGTCACAAACTTTGCAAACCAACATCGAGGTGCCTGTCTCAAACCATACAGCGATTGACGCAAACGACAAACCAGATCAGAAGCAGTGGAGCTAAAACCTGGCGGAAGTTTCATATACACCTCCTCATCTAAATCGCCGTGAAGGAAGGCATTATGAACATCCATCTGATGCAACTCCCAATGCTTGGATGCTACAATGGCCAGAAAAGCTCTAACTGTCACCATTTTTGCGACTGGGGCAAATGTCTCATTATAATCAATTCCTTCAACTTGATGATTACCGAAGACAACTAATCTGGCTTTTAACCTCTCAATGCTACCATCTTAGTTGTACTTAATTTTGTACACCCATTTACTTTTGAGAGCTTTCTTTCCAGGAGGTAATTTTTCCATAGTCCAAGTGCCATTATCTTCCAAAGCACGAATCTCCTTTTGCATAGCAGTACACCATCTTATATCTTTTGCAGCCTCCTTAAAAGACTGTGGCTCAACACCTGCAGTTACAGCTGCAAGAAAATTCCGGTGTTTCACAGTAAATTGATCACAACTAATATAATGTGCTATAGGAAAAGGCGTACCTGAGGGAGTGTGATATGGCGGAACAGATGGAGCAAGAGATGGACTGTTCTTGATAACCGTATGTGTCACGAAGTCTCGCAACTTTACTGATGGGAACTTCTCCCTGAACCCTCGGCCCAAATTGTCCCCCCCCCCCCGTTCCGTCGGGAGCACCATCTACCCCCCCGACATCCGAAGATGAAGCGGCCACTGGTGGCACATCTCGAGCATTTTGACTCGACACGAACGCGGAAGACTGTGGCTCAGCATGTCTAGGCGTGACGCTAATCGTGGGAGAGGCCGTTTGAGGACCGACGATGGCATCCTCGTGCATCACCCGATGATCCCCCATATCTTCAATAAGCTCTTCCTGGACTCCCTCATTATAAGTCACATCACTGTCAAGGGGAGGAGTATGATTTGTGACTTCAACATTCAAATAAGGAAAGACATTTTCATAGAACTTCACATCCCTCGACACAAAGAACTCCTTTTTCTCAAGATCAAATAAACTCCATCCCTTCTTACCAAACAGATAACCCACAAAAACGCATTTACGGCTTCGACTGGAAAACTTGTCACCTTTAGCTCGTTGATTATGGGCATAAGCTAAACAACCAACAACTCGCAAGTCACTAAAAGAAGGTGTACAACCAAATAGCATTTCATATGGAGTTTTGTTTAGGAGAACACTAGAGGGAGTCCGATTTATTAGGTGAGCAGCGGCCAAAATGCATTCTCCCCAAAAATAGATTGGCAACCCCCCTTGAAACCTCAATGCACGAGCGACATTGAGAATATGTTTATGTTTCCTTTCCACTCTTCCATTTTGTTGAGGGGTACCCACACAAGAGGTTTGAAATAAAATTCCATTAGCCACAAAGAAAACTTTCATGCAGTTAAACTCTGTTTCATTGTCACTACGTACAATTTTCAACTTTTGAGAGAATTGACGGTCAATCATGGCAATAAAGGACATAAACATCTTTAAAAATTCTCTTTTATCAATTAATAAATAAACCCACACAGCACGTGAATAATCGTCCACTATCGTTAAAAAATAACGAGCACCACACGAAGAAACTTCATCATACGGACCCCATAAATCACAATGTATTAACTCAAAAATCCGAGTTGATTGATTGTCACTTAAAGGAAAACGATCTCTAGAATGTTTAGCACGATGACAAACTTCACATTCTTTATTCAAATGACCCTTAGAATTATTAAAAAGAGGAAGCAACTTCACTATTGTCTCGAAAGGATGACCCAATCGACTATGCCATAGCTCCAAGGACTTTGAACTATCAACCGAAACCGCTTGCACCTTTAATCCTTGTCATAGGTAGTAAAGTCCATCCCGTCTCTCACCCGTGCCAATCACCTCCCTCGAATGCAGGTCATGTATAGCACACAAATTAGAATTAAATTGGACAAAGCAATTTAGATCATCATTTAGTTGTGAAACCGAAATTAAATTGCAGTTTAACTTAGGAACAAAAAGAACATGTTGGAGTATTATTGTGTCCGTGAGTTTCACGACACCCTCCTTAGTAGCAACCACCGTTTGACCATCCGGAAGGCCCACGGGACATGGCGAAACTACTATAGTATCCACTAAACAAGATTCATCGCCAGTAACATGATGAGAACATACAGTATCAAGTATCCAAGAATCCATTTTCAACTTACCATGCAACCTGTTAGAAGGAGTGTGAGGAGTACCAAATGCGGTTGTTAACGCCGCCCACTGTTCGGCAGTAAAACCTGGAAGAGGTTGCGGAGCAGGAGCGGGGTTCGGCTTCCCAAGAGATGCGCTGTGAGTAATGTCGGGGTTGGTGGCATTAGCACGCACTCCGTTACGTCCACGTCCAGTCGTGAGCTTTGTTGACGCAGTCGTGAGCTTTTTTTTTTTTTCTGAGCTAGCTCTAAACTCAAAGGAGCCTTGAGCTGCTGCTGCTCATGATCACTACTCCAAGTCAAGCATCCATTGGTTGTTTCTTCATCTCCAGTTGTACTATCCTTGCCACTGCTGCTAGTAGAGAGGATATTGCTAGAGGTGGAGCTGCTACTAGTTCTACTCATCCCACCACTATCATTACCAATGCCGGCCCTACAACCTCCACAGTCACCGCCTTCATCACGGGGATGGCCATGCATACACTTTTCTTCTTCAGCAGCACCTTTTTCATTGGTAATTTGAGGAGAAACAAGTTGTGGAGAGTGGTTAATCTTTTGCTTTGTAGAACAAAACGTCGAACATGCTACCGCGGTGATGGTATGACCGCCTATGGGCATCGGGTCAATATGGTGCTTTCCGTCACGTGCCGGTCTGAACAACACCGGCAAGTACTCATCTGTCTCACATGTGAACTTTGAGTTCTTAAAGTGCTCCTTCAACGCATCCAAACCCTGCAAGCGAGCATAGGTGATATGGCAGATCTTCTTTGAGTTGAAAACCTCCCAATGTTGTGAGTGGAAGGCCTTGTAGAGTCTCAATGTTGCCTGGGGAGATGTTAGGTTCACAAACCCGTACCCGACATTGCACTTGTTATTGAAGTCAAGGGGGAGATAAACAAAGTCATAGGAAGACAAAGGCTGATCATCCCCGTCTCCGACCTGCTCATTGCAGTTCATGCAGTGGTTGTCCAGCATATTCAGAAGCAACTTTTGACTATACTTGTTGGGTATATCTTTTATTATTACAGTGGTTCTAGTATCTGTGGCAACACCATTTAATCCGAAAATTGCATCTTCTTTAATAGAAAACTGAGTATCAAAGCTCCTCTTCTGTTTGTTCTTCGCTGCTGCTAGCCTATTTGATCTAAGTTGTTGTTGTTGCTGCTTTCGTTGTTTTAAAAACTTATTATTGTTTTGATTAGGTGATGAAGGTGTAGCGCCGCCGGCCATGGTTTAGAAAAAAAATTGAAGAAGCAATTTTTGCTCTGATACCATGAAAGATTTAGGGTAATTGTTTTTCTGCATTCTCATTAACCCAAGGAAAGATATTTATACAAGAAGCACAACAGTAGCTTCCCTAACAAAGCATAATACCTAGCAAGAGTTTAGGAAATATTAAACTTCTTGAGGAAGTAGTTTCCTATAACAAAGCAAGTACCCATATATAGCTATCCTAGAATAAAGGAAAGAATAAAGGAATAAACCACCTAAAGAATCTCCTAACAGTGATCCATCCCACTATTGGTACTAGAATTGAAAGGTGCATGAAGAATTTCCTTTGGGAACCACTCCTATTTCAAGAAAATAGTTTTTCTAAGGGTGTGTTTGGTTGCATGGAATCGTATGCCATGTGAATCAATAAGGGGACCCTTACATTTTAGGCTAAATTGATGTATCACTCCACATCCACCATTTGGTTTTGTGATCAATTGTGGGAATGAAAGTCCCATGAATATGAGAATCACATGCCTTGGGGGATCAAGGAGTGTGATTATCATGTTCATGGGACTTCCATTCCCACCATTGATCACAAAATCAAATGGTGGTCAAATGGTAGATGTTGAGTGATATATCAATTTAGCCTAAAATGTAGAGGTCCCCTCATGGATTTCCATGGCATAGGATTCCATGCAACCAAACACACCCTAAATTGGAAAAAGGTTTGTCAACCAAAAGACAATAGGGGATTAGGAATTAGAAGAACCAGGGAATTCAACAAGGTCTTACTGCTAAAATTGATTTGGACGTTTGGTACAGAATTTGATGTCTTTTTGGACACAAGTTATAACTACTAGGTATGGTACCCACACTGATGACTGGTTCACTAAGGAGCCAAGTTCTTCTTATGGGTGGTCCTTGTGGAAGGGAATGACGAAACATAAAGGCTTTGTATCTGATGCAGTTATTATCCAAGTGCACATAGGGATAGAGTTCAGTTTTGGGATCACAAATGGATTGGTCAATTCTAAGGAAGTTTTCCCTGCTATCTACATTGTATCAAGCAACAAACATGGCACATTAAGAGATTTCTAGGATGATACGACTCAAGGTTGGAATTTTCAACTTAGAAGAAAACTCAATGATTGGAAGATTACACACATAACCAACTTGATTGCTACCATAGACCAAAATTTTCTTGATGACACCTGATGCGTCCAAAATTCGGTCTCTGTAAGTTTGACTTGCAAAACAAATGTTAGATTGCCAAAGACCACATTGTTTGTGGCCAAAGGCACTCCGATGCTTAAGTCATTAACTCACTGGGAGATGGAGATAAATCTGGACAAAACTCAGTTAAAATTGCATATCTTTGTCGAATGTTCCCTTTACCTTATATAATGGTCATTGTTAATTCTCTGCGCGACTTAAGCATGTGAGGCGTAACGAGGGGAAACGTTATCTATGACAATCTCCTCCTTTATGAAGATATATCCTCAGAGGCGTAACTCCCTTCACGGCTCTTTTTCTCTATAATGTTCATCCTCTTTAAGGGAGAACTCTATTGGGCCTGGATTTGGGCATTTGTCTATGATTTATTCTGATGAGCCCTGTTTGGGCTTTTATAACTGGACTCGCCCATTTTGGGATTTATGAATTGGCCTATTTTGGGATACTTGATCCTCGTGATAAACGATCTCTGCCACGTGTATGGCTGCGATAACAGTCTTATTTGATGTATCATCAGTTACTCCCCCTTAGTTAGTGGGTATGCTAACATGGCCACTAACTCGTCGATGGTTGGACTTTCGAATTCATCATTTCCTTGCATTTAATGTTGTTAGCAGCTTTTGGTGAGTTGATATTCTGATCACTCATTCATCCATTCATTTTCTCACGCATTTTAGAATTTCGTGCAGCCATCATATCTTGCACGTCGTCCTATTAGCAGTCTCTTCGTTGCTTGGCTCTGTAAAAGGAGGCATGATTGGTTTGTTTATCTCTTTACGCTATATTTGGAATTAAGGTTTTTTTTTCTTCTCTTTCGTTTTCCTTGCTCCTGCATTCTTTCTCAATGTCTGCCAGTAAGATACTAGATGGCGAGGCGATTGTTGCTTGCGAAGCTGACTTTTCGCCCAAGAAGGCTTCAAATGCAACGTTGGATAGTGTTTGTTCTGACTATTCTCTTCCTTCCGACTTTGAGATCGTTCTACCTAGGAAGCACGATAGTCCTTGTCGTCTAAGAATTGGTTATATTGCACTCTACCCATGCATGTTTTAGTATGGCCTTCAATTCCCAATCCCAGAGTTATTTTGGGAATATTTACATTTTTTGGGTATTCCTCCAGCTCAAATGGGTCCTAATGGTTGGAGGGTTATGGTTTCTACTTACGCGAGAGCCATTCTTACTGGCATTCCCTTGACCGTTAGGGTTCTGCACTCGGTGGTTGGTCTGTTGGTGACCAAGAATATTTGCTTCCTCTGTTATCCTGTCTGTTTTGGGAAGCTTAATGATGACATCAGGGACTGGTCAAGCTTCCGGTTCTATGCTTCTATTAAATTCGGCCATTTTAACTTGAGAGGTCATCAGATTGTGTGATCGTTTCGAGTCCCTAATAGACGGAGGGACCTGCAGTTGTCTGTGGAAGAACAGATGATTAGTGACCGTTTCTTGGGTTTTCCTGTGGAGGCGTTCCTTTTTTAGGACATTGTGGCGCGTAGTGGCTTGTACACTATGAATGAGGTGGAACGTGTTTTGCTTACTGAATCTCGAGCGGATTAGATGGTTGCTCGTGTTGTTCCTGTGATGCTAGCATTGATGGGAAAGTGAGCTCTGGTAGGGATGTTACGGATCTCGATGCTCTTGTCAGCATTAGTGTTGCTAGCTCGACTACCAAGAAGATAAAGCTTTCGAGACCTGCCAGTCCGTCAAGGTGATTGGACAAGCCCTGGCCGTGTTCCCAAGAGGAAACAACTTTCTGATTCTGCTTGTGGTGCTACTCGGACTGCTCATCGTCCGAGTTCTTCTTATAAGGAAGGTAGGAAAGCAGATGGCCTATTTTTCGAAGAGTTGAGGAATAAATCTGGTGATGAAAAGGAGTCAGAAGGAAATAACTCGTTCGTTGGACAACAATGAGAAGAAGCTCCTTTCGGCTTATGGCGTGCCCAACTTTGTTGAATGGTCTTATGATGACCCTCGAGTTATCGACAACAAGATGATGCAACTTGTTTTGGAGTAGTCCAAGGATCCAAATACGACAAAGGCCCTGGCCGACTTTGAATTCAACCTTTGATGTGAACATGAGGTTACTGATCAAGGTTAGAGTTCTGAGGTTGCTCCTCCTCCTCCATCTTTCTCCATTCCTATTGATGATGCAGTTGAGCTTCTAGTTTCTTCTCTTGCCTGTCCGACTTATGTAGTTGCCGCTATTACTTGCCCTTCTCCTGCCACGACTTTTTTCACTGCGAAAAGGCAAGAGTGGTTTTCCTTATCACTGCTATTATGACCGTTCTTTCGGTCGTGGGGGTGAGTCTTCTATGCTTTCAGATTCCTTAGTTCTTCATCCACGAATGGGTTGGAAGGAGCCCAAATCGAAAGACATTCCTATTAAGTCAGATGGGAATTTTTGTTGGTTTACTGAGATCGATGTGCAGGATAGTGCAGGCAAGTTGTTCAACGAATGGCACAGACGAACGGTGGAGATGTCTTTGATGCTTGTACGGGAGCCTAGCAGTCATCTGGACTATGGCCTCAAGCAAATAATGGATGGGATGAATCACCTCACTTATGTTGGGGTGATGGGGTCGGATTATCAAGTTGTTCATAACTAGGTGGCTGCTTTTGAGAGGAAGATAGCAGCGTAGTTATTGGTGTTTTCTCACGTTCTTCGAAATTTTGACGTGTTGAAAGTGCATGGAGAAGGGGAAGGCAGTTGGATCTGCTCGAGCTTCTCTGAGGGAGGTGTACGCTATATGAGATAGGTCCGTAGCTGAGCTTGAGTCTTCGATGGCTGAGTTGAACGGAGTCCATACTTGGTTGGACGAGGTGAAGAGGGAGTTATCTGTTGAGAAGGTTGGTCATGATGAGGCAATGCGTTATGATACTAAGCAATCCATCAGTCGTCAGTTGCTGAGGAGCAGGTGGAACAGTTAACAACTGCGCTTGACAAAGTTAAGTCAAATATTTCTGCAATTTTGACCACCGTTGAAAGACAACTTATTTTGACCAGGAATGAGTTTGTTGCAACCAAAAACAAGTTGAAGATTGCGGAAGCGGAGGATTGGAGCTGAATTGTTGGTGGATGGATTGAGCTTCTCGACTACATTTAGGGGGATGGTGTTGATTTGTCCAAATAGCGTGATTTGGACGATCAAGTTTTCAATGATGAAGACGGCGAGGAAGGTATTCTGGATCCCCCAAGTGATTCAGTGGACGACGAATCATCATCTCCTCCTCCTTCTGATCTGGCTCCATCATCTACTCTTGTTGTTGAAGTGAGAACTTTGTCTCCTCATGCCTCTGACGTTGTTGCCTCTCTTATGTTAGATGTTCTTGTTGTCGATACTTCTAATGTTTCTTCTCCATCTGTTTTATCTTCTTCTCCGGATGTAACAGAATGATTTTATGAATGAAAAAACCTTTTTTTTTACAATCATGTGTTGTTTTTTATTGCTTTCTGACTTGCATGTCTTTCCTTTATTGTCGTAATTTTTTTTGGATCAATCATGTTAACTCGTCGTACATGATAAGTGCGCATTAACCTCGTGACTTGTACTTTTAGGCCTGTCCATATTTTAGTTTTTGAGCTCGTTTGTTGATCATCGAAGCTTTTATTCCTTCGATCTTGTCGATTAGGCTCTGAAGTGTATTGGTTTTGATTTACTCATTCGGTCTTTTGCATGTTTACTTTGTTATCGGATGCGTTGGCCACTCTGAAAGGTTTTCTTAGTAGGTTTTGCCTTGTGTGTCAAAGCTTTTGGGGATGTACTTTTTAGTTTGACGCATTGATTGGGCCAAAAGCCTTTTTGAATTCGTGGTCCAACACATTAGTCAACCAGGAGGTTTTTACTAGTATGTTTTGACTTACACGTCGAGACTTTTACTTCGTTGTTTGACATAGCAGTCGATCCGAAGTTTTTACGTGTAAGTTGACTTCTTTGTCCCAACTTTTATCAGTCAATTGAAGTTTTATGAATAAGTTGACTTGTTTGTCTCAACTTTTACTTCGTTGTTCGACGTATCAGTCAATCCGAAGTTTTTATGAGTAAGTTGACTTGTTTGTTCCAACTTTTACTTCGTTGTTCGATATATCAGTCGATCTGAAGTTTTTATGAATGAATTGACTTGTTTGTCCCAACTTTTACTTTGTTATATGACGTATCAGTCGATCCAAAGTTTTTATGAATGAGTTGACTTGTTTGTCCCAACTTTTACTTCGTTATTCAACATATCAGTCGATCCGAGTTTTTATTAACGAGTTGACTTGTTTGTCCCAATTTTACTTCGTTGTTCGACATATCAGTCGATCCAAAGTTTTAATGAGTGAGTTGACTTGTTTGTCCCAACTTTTACTTCATTGTTCGACGTATCAGTCAATCCGAAGCTTTTATGAATGAGTTGACTTATTTGTCCCAACTTTTACTTCGTTATTCGACATATTAATCGATCCAAAGTTTTTATGAGTAATTTGATTTGTTTGTCCCAACTTTTACTTCGTTGTTCGACGTATCAGTCAATCCGAAGCTTTTATGAATGAGTTGACTTATTTGTCCCAACTTTTACTTCGTTATTCGACATATCAGTCGATCCAAAGTTTTTATGAGTAATTTGATTTGTTTGTCCCAACTTTTACTCATTGTTCGATGTATCAGTCGATCCAAAGTTTTTATGAATGAGTTGACTTCTTTGTCCCAATTGTTACTTCGTTGTTTGACGTATCAGTCGATCCAAAGATTTTATGAGTAAGTTGACTTCTTTGTCCCAACTTTTACTTCTTGTTCGACGTATCAGTCGATCCGAAGTTTTTATACATGAGTTGACTTCTTTGTCCCAACTTTTACTTCAATGTTCAAGGTATCAATCAATCCGAAGTTTTTATGAATGAGTTGACATGTTTGTCCCAACTTTTACTTTGTTGTTCGACGTATTAGTCGATCCGAAGTTTATATGATTAAGTTGACTTCTTTGTCCCAACTTTTGCTTTGTTGTTCGACGTATCAGTCGATTCGAAGTTTTTATGAATAAGTTGATTTCTTTGTCCCAATTTTCTCTTCATGGTTGATCAAACCTGAAGTTTGTTTGTGTCTGAATTATGCGTCCTGACCTTTTTTTCGTGGCTTGATGTGTCGATTACTTCGCATTATCTGGCTTTAATGCCTTAATTTGTTCGCTCGATCGTAAGATGGAGGGTTTGAACTGGGAGTTTTATTGATAATCTCATTTCGGGTACGTAACAATAACAATTTATAGTAGAGTTTGTTACGTTGTAGAGTCCGCTTGTGAATATGCATTGCATCTCTCTGATTGTTGCTCGATTGACATCGTTTCTTATGACGATAGGGGGTTGATTCATGCCCTTATTGATTGAAGGGTATTTGTTTCTTATTGTCGGATATGATTTCATATTGCCCTGGGGTCTGTTTTGGTGTTGTTTTGCCTTGAGTGGTCTTAACTCGTTTGTTGCAACTTCTTTCTTCATGATTCTCCTGTAGTTTTGGTAGTCGTTTATTATGTGTATTGTTGTCATGAGGTAGCTAATAACTTGAATTTTTTTTATCAAATCCCTAGGTGTGAGCTATTGACAGGTGGTTTTGACGATCGGAGTAGAATCCAGCACTGAATTGTCCAATCGTTCTCACATTAGCACCTCCTGCCAAGGCTTTCATTCATTTTTGTATCAATTTTTATTCGTCAAATCGAATTTGTCTGCGTTGATCAAGCTTGCATTCGTCAGTAAGATCTTCAGATTCGATCAGTTGGTTGATCTCTGCTTGAATTGCAAATTTCTTTGTATTTCTCGTTGTGAGTTGTCGTAGTGGTTTTTCTGATCTCGTTTGATGGCATTGGTGTTCCTACTTCGATATAGATCAGCTCGAGTGGGAGGTGTTATTGGTCGTCTCTTTAGTTTGCTTGATTGTTTGCTTCCTCCAGCTATGCATTGTAGGGCGTATGCTAGTTCTTTGGGTTGCTCTTTTGATCACATAATGGTGTCCACCTTCTCTTTCCTTTTGGGCTACTTATCTGGTTGCCCGATGAATTCGTCGAGTCATCCTCTTTGAACCCAGTGCTTAATTTTGTCTTTTAGATTGTACCAATCTTCAGTGTCGTGCCCGTGATCATTGTGGAAAGAGCAGTACTTGCTTTTCTTTCGCCCCTCTGGGTCCCCTCTATTTTTTAGCCGACAGTTGATGTCTCCCATTTCGTGATGGACTTTAGTATGTTCGCTCGACTTGTTTTCAAGGCTATGTATGGTTTATATGTATTTTCTTCCACACTTGTTAGTTGTTCATGCCTGGGCTTGCCGAATGCAGCTTTTCGGGCTCTTGCTGGTTGAATACTAATCTCCCATTGGTTCGATGTCTCTTTGGATGAACGTTCTCCTCCCGGGGTCTATCATCTTTCCTTCTTTCTTCTCTCATTTCTCGCCTCCTTGAGTGGCCTTCTCTTTCGGATTCATTTTCCTTCCTAACGGCCTCAATTTCCTCGAGAGTGATGTGCTTCTGGGCAGTCTTTAATAGAGTGGCCATTTTTTTTAGGGTCTAGGTTCATAGAATAAAAAAATGGCCCTCTTTTTAGTTTGGGGTGAAGGTGGCAATGGTTGTGTCATCGCTGCAGCCGTCAATCATTGTCAACTCGTTAGTAAACCGAGTGACGTATTTCCTTATTGTCTCCCCAGGCTTCTGTTTGATGTGAAGCAAGTAGTGTGGCCCCATTCTCATTCGTTGACAGTTGATGAACCTCATGATGAAGATAATAGCTAGCGCCTGGAAGGAACTTATTAACCTTGGTGGTAGGCTGTTGAACCAACTAATCGTTGTGGAGGTGAGACTGGTCAAAAGTGTTTGGCATAAGAAGGATTTTGTGCTATCTTTCAATGTCGTCATGTGGTGGAAGTGTCGCAGGTGGTCTGTCGGATCGGTGGTTCCATCATACACTTCAAATTTAGGTGGGGTGAACTTTTTCGGCATAGCGGTCACCATGAGCACGTATGAAAATGGTGGTATGGCCAACTCATACAGCACGTTAGGTTCTGTGACCCCGATCCTGAACGATATTTCAGCAGGGATCCTATCGTTCTGTGGGGGGCCATCTTGGTGGTTCATTGCTTTGAGATTTACTTACTAAGGTTCTACAAGGACTTCATTACTTTCTCGGGCTCGGTTGACAGAGTTCTGCTAGGGCGGCGCTTGGACAAGGTCGGCGGATTGAGCGCGCTCTTGGGCGAGTTTGCTCACCATTTTGATCATACGGTCCATCTGGACCATGAGTAGATCCACGCAAGAGTCCATGGCACCGCCGCCAACTGTTTGGGATGTTTGGGCTATTCCATGTTGTGGCTTTCTGTTGTCAAGCACGATTGGCCCGATGGTTGTCGCTGGATTAGAAGCGTGCAGTGTTGGCAATGTAGTTTCATCAGTATGAGCATTGTTTTAATCGTTGATGGTTTGTAGAGTATCCCATCTGTTTTGAGAGCTTTTCAATCGTTGATCAGAACTGAGGAAGCTTTCTACTGCAGATTCTCTTCTTGAATTGGAAACTGTCGTTCCCTCAGGACGGCGACAAATTGATGCATCAAAAATTTGGTCTTCTATAAGTTTGACCTGTAAAACAAATGTTAGATTGCCAAAGACCACATTTTTGGTGGTCGAAGGCACTCCGATGCTAAAGTCAGTAACTCAGTTGGAGATGGAGATAAATCTGGACAGAATTCAGTTAAAATTGCATACCTTTGTCGAATATTCCCTTTACCTTATAGAATGGTCATTGTTAATTCCCTGCGTAACTTAAGCATGTGAGGTGTAACGAGGGGAGACATTATCTGTAACAGTCCCCTCCTTTACGAAGATACGTCATTGGAGGTGTAACTCCCTCAACGACGATTTTTCTCTGTAATGTTTCTTCTTTTTAAGGGAGAACTCTAATGGGCTTGGATTTGAGCCTTTGTCTATGATTTACTCTGATGGGCCTTGTTTGGGCTTTTATATCTGAACTTGCTTTTTTGGGGCTTTATGAATTGGCCTGGTTTTGGGATACTTGATCTTCGTGATAGACGATCTCTACCACGTGTGTGGTTGCGATAACAATCTTATTTGATGTATCATCAACACCCTTGACAATTGGTTCTGGAACGTGACTGAATTGGTCTAGTTGTTCTTCGGGATGGAGTTCAAGAAGGGAGGAGATTCTCGAATGAGGAAAAGGATCCATGGTAAAGACTAAATTCTCAATTAAGGAGTGGTATCAAGCCCTGCAAAGTTCACTCCAAATTCTCATAATCCAATCCCTCTTGATAACAAAATTGCAAGTCTTCACTACTTCATTTGGTCAAAATAGATCTTACCTAGAGCCGCCTTTTGTTGTAGATAGTTCGTCATGGGAGATTGGTTATAGCTAATAATATCATCAGGAGGGGCTTCGCTTTTCCAACAATTGCCTTCTATGTGGAAATGTTGAGGGATTTATTGATTGCCTGGTGCTCAGTTGCCCCTTGTTACCTAGTATGTGCCCTAAGAGATCTATGTTCCAGTTCCTAGTAGTCTCTACTTTATTGCTTGGATGGAAAGTTTGAATTGATGTAGTAGTTGCTATCATAACAGAGTTTGGTAGTTGGGCTTGGGATAGGATGATTCATGCCTTAGTTTATGTAGTGTGGAGACAAAAGAACAACATAAAATTTGGAAATATGCATAAAACTATG
Organism: Berberis vulgaris; assembly: GCA_963556465.1. Lineage (NCBI taxonomy): Eukaryota > Viridiplantae > Streptophyta > Magnoliopsida > Ranunculales > Berberidaceae > Berberis > Berberis vulgaris. Next base: position 47,659,988 of record OY747127.1, read on the forward strand.
GATAATTTGTGGATAGAGATCAAGTCTTCCCTTTGGCTTTTGAGACAAAACCAATGTTCTAAAAAGCGCTAGGCGCTGGGCAGGCGGCGAGCAGGTGGGGCCTAGGCGAGTGCTTAGGCGGCACCTAGGCGGTCTTAGGTTTTGTATTATAACTTAAATAATTTACAAAAGTTAAACATAATATATTATCAATTACATCTAATTTAATACCAAGATACATATGCAAAATTTATTAAAACTCAAATGATTGAAGTTGGTCATGATGGGTACTTTATATAAAATTGAATTTGTGGACAAATATCCAAACCTACTCTTTTATTTTTCTTCAAATTGCATGAATAACCTCAGTCATGTTTGATAAAATCTACATTAGTAAAATTGGTACCGGTAGATCCTTTGAGAATTTCATTAAGTAATCATCATTTGCTATAATTAGACATATACTGAATAAAAAATAATAAAATAGTTTATTTCTAAAAAAGAGGAAAGAAAAATAAAATAAGAACACAATCAGCCTTATTAAAAAAAAAATTCACCCAGACAGCCTAAACCCCGCCTAGACTGCCCACAACCCGCGCCAGCCATTAATCTGGGCGGTTTTCTACCTTCTAACGCCGCGGCAGCCGCCTAAGCCGATTTTTAAAACACTGGACAAAACTATAAGATATTTAAAGATAATACAGTTTCGTTCTTGTATGTTTAGCTCGGAGAGCATAGCTTCCAATGGAAATATATGTACACTTTTAAAGTTTTGTCTTGCATCTATTTTGATCTACCACTTGGGTACAAGTACAAAAATACAAGGGTGTCAGAAGATGTAGTTGAGAGCATTGAGAAAAGATTGACTACTTGGAACAGTGGGAAGAACTACCCATTAAAAATACTATAACTAGCATCCCTATTCACATGATGTCCTCGTACACATTCGCCTCCTCCCCCGTTGCTGAAAAAAAGTGATAGGTGTAGTATTGAGGAGTTTTCTTTGGAGTAGGTCCCCAACCTTAAAGAAATATCATTTGCTTAACTAGAAGAAAGTAATTAGCGTAAGGATCTTGGTGGGTTAAGAATAAAAAGAATCAAGGAATTCAAGAAGTTCCTCCGTCCTAAATGGTTTTCTAGATTTGGTTATGAAAGGCATGTCTCTGGAAGCAGGTGATTGCTTCTAAATATGGAGCATCCCCTACTGATTGGTTTACTAATGATCTCACCACCTCCTATGGCTGGTATCTATGGAAGGGTATTATGACACTCAAATGGTTCCCCAGTGCCAAACCAGAGCTTTAATATCCATAATAATATCGTCTAGGTCCTTCTTTGCATATTTGAAAACTATGTTATTTCTCTCCTTCCGTAGAAACCAAAAGGTGGTTGGTCCTTTTGGACCAAAGCCAATTCCCTTTTATAGAAGTATCAGTTATCTGCTAGGCAGCCCCCCACTAAAGCAAATGATGCGAGAGAGGGTATGAGTATTGACTTGAACAAAAATGTTGATGCCACACCTACTTGGATAAAGGACATTAGAAGAAAAGTTGTTCAATGGGTTCTTCTATGCTTCACAAAGGCAACATTTATTAGTGATGAAATGACATTGTCTAGCTAAGGTTGCCAACTGCCAGGATTTTTGCCCCAAGCCCCGTTCCTATCTTTATGTCAGTTGAGACTGCATGGGTTCAACCGAAAAGATTTCCTAAGGAGGCAAGCTAGAAAGAAATTTAAATATAATATTATCGCGCTGGTCACATACAGAAACCACTTCACTAAATCAATACATTTTAATATTGCATAGCGGAAAGTAAGGGTTATTGACTACTTCAATTGGATTAGAGGACAATACTTTACTCTAAGGGAAGAAATGAAAAAAAAAAAAAAAAAAAAAGGTAATGAAATGATGAGATTTAAAAAAATTTAGTTAACTTGTGAAGTAAGATTGAAATATGGAGAAATCTTAAGGGTATGAGAATCACCACATTCCAACTAGGGGTGGGCATCCCATCCCGAGATCCCGATCCCGTCCTGTCCCGATTTTTTTTTGGTCTTATTATTTTGATCAATCTCATCCCAATATTGTTCGGTCCCGACCTAGAGTGAGACGGGATTGGAATGGAGATTTTCAATCCTGCCCATCCCGTCACATCTAGAATTGATTTTTTTAAATATTTATTATTAATAATTTAATATTATTCATGAAAATGATAAGACATGGATTTTATTCTAGTAGGAACTGTTTTCTATTGTTATTCATGAAAATAATACCACATATATTCTATTCTAGATAAAACACAAGTTGTGTACCAAATAATGTTCATTCACATAAAGCTCAATTTACTAAATCTTTCTTATAGTATTGTACATGCTAAAAATGCATAGCAAAACATATTCATATATACAATCATACGTATCTATTCTTTTATATAAGTACTAGTAAAGCTAATACAGTTATTTACATTTGGAAACAAAGAATAACATCAATGTGAAATAAACAAAATGTTTTATTTACTCCCGTCCCAAACCTATTTAGGATGGATAAGGTCGGAATGAGGTCTATCCCATCTCGATCCCGAGCGAACGGGATGAGATAGGGATGAGGTCCATCCCGTCCCATGCCCACCCCTAATTCAAACATAATGATGTGCTAGAATGTATTTTCAATTTCTCCTCATATTACTCAAATCACATGATTTTCAACCTACATGACTTGAGTTGTGAGATTAAAAAAATAAAAATCTTCTTATTTTCCTCAAACTTTAATCAAATCCATTATTTCATTTCTAGAAAATCATTGGATTTTGGTTTTGTTTTATTGGAAAAATCCTAAAAGACCTGTAAATAAATTTACTCTTTCGAATCAAAAGTATTATCCATCTTAGCAAATAAAGTCTTCTTTCGAATTACTTCTTACGATTCATTGTTCTACTTTACTTCATAAATGAAATACAATCTAACTACCATTATATCTAGGGGTGGGCAAAAACCGATTTAAATTCAGTTAACCGACCGAACCGGTTTTCAATTTTGGTTCGGTAACCGAACCGATTTTCAATTTTGGTTCGGTAACCGAACCAAAATATGAGTGAAAAGAAAATCATTTCAACCGAACCGAACCGGTTATAAACGGTTCGGAGTAGGTCTACGGTTCTAAATCGACCGATTAAAAACCGAACCGACCGATTAATTAGATATATAAATAAATACAAAAACAGGTAGGTGTCAATACCTGATTGGTGCAACAAATGCCTTGCGGTGCACCCTGTTGCACTGATTCACGCCCAAAAACAAAAACCCAAAACGCACATAACCCTTTATCTTTCAGTTTCTCTCTCATTCTCAAACCCAAACGACCACCAAACCCTAATTCTAAATCTTCTTCTTTCAATCTGATCATCTGAGACTCCAACACCCTTTTGCACTAAAGATCTACACTCTCTTTTAATCTCTCTCACTCTCTTAGCGATCATCATCAAGGGTAATTGTAGTTTGTAGGTTCAATTTTTTCTTCTTTTTTCATCTCTTTTCAATTTCATTTATCTTGTTTGTTGTTGGATCTATTTTGTTGTGCTTTGATCTGCTTGTTTGTGGTTTAATTTCTCTCTTTTGATCTCTTGTTTGTTGCTTCGATATTTTGTTTTGTTTGTTGTTTTTTGTTTGTTGCTTTGATATCTTTCGACCAAACCGATTCGAAATTTTTCCAACTGATTTCATCGGTTTACAAATAAAAAATGGGTTTGGGTTTGGGTTTGGGTTTGGGTTTTGGGCGAACCGAATGAAATCGGTTTGGGTCTCAAAACTAAACCGAACCAACATTGCCCACACCTAATTATATCTCCATGAGGCTCAATTTCGTTTCCTTAAGAGGAGAGGATTAGCTTTCCATGAATAATAAAAGTAAACTAAAAATTAAAAGAGATTGATAAAAATGAATATAAGAAATGAATAAATAAAAATGGAAATTACTTTAATTCAATGGAAAAATGTTGGAAAACAAAAATCATAACTTGCACTTTTCTCTCTAAAAATTTAACTTAAAAATAATGATCCCTTTGAATGGAGAAATAACTTCTATTTATAGACCCATGGCATGTGCTTGAATGGTTGATGTAACTTCAAAATCCAATGACATTGACTTACCTTATTGTGTTTGATAGTCCATATTCATTTGTTGGATAAAGTGAATGGCTGGGATTTATTAGGGATAGGGTTTAAGTAGATTGTTGGATAGATTGTACGAAATAGATAATAAAAAATAAAAAATCTCAAAAAAAATCGGAATTAAATAATTCAAAATTTTTAAGAGTGGTTTTGGAGGGATTTTTGAAATGATATTGGTGAAAAATGCTAGTAGTACATTTGGGTATCAAATGAGAATTAAAATGAGATGTGGATAGGTCATAAAATATGGCTGAACAAAAAACCGATCAAACCGATTAAACCGACCGTTTAAATTCGGATCGGTTTCGGTTTTAAAAAACTCAAAACCGAAGTGGTCGGTTCGGTTTTTGGTTTCTATGTGATTTTAACCGACCAAACCGAACCGACCAAATATATATAATAAATAATATATATTTTATATATAAATAATACAATATGTTTAAAATAGTCAGTCGATTCGGTTTTGGTTCGATTTTAGTCGGTTCGGTTCGGTTACGGTTTGCATAAATTAAAATCGATTCGGTTTTGGATCGGTTTTGTTAATGGCCGGTTCGATTTTGGTTTGAAAATTTTAAAACCGACCTAAGTCGGTTCGGTTTTCAGCCCTATCATAAAATACGATTTTTGGCTCAAAATATTATATGGGTCATTAAAGTGTATTTGGAATTGGATTGGATTTTAGGCTTGGTCTAGCTTGAATTTGTTCGTTCACAAGTTCTTCAATTGCAAATCGACATGCAATTTAATGGTGTAATTCCTCAAATTTTGCGCCTTTTTTGATTTTCTACTAAAATTATGACAATAATAAAATTCGAGTTAAATAGAGAAATTTAATTAATTTTAAATAAAACTAAAGACTAACAAATAGCTAAATGAGGCCTTGAAAAATTATTGTTTTTGGTGATTATCACTGGTGACATACAAAAACCACTCCACTGAATAGAAAATGCAATCAAACATGGGAAGTGCCTTTATTCCATGGAAATCAAACATGATCTTAAGCTAGTGAAAAGTGAGATCCTAATCACAAGGTCATACTTCTTTCAAAATCAAGGTTGCAAATTGACCTATGATTTCCTTCTTTAGTCACATTGGAATATTTTTCAGCTTTAGTGCACTTCCATGATCACCTCTAAGGTTTTGCGTCATAGACTACTCCAATAACGAAACCAGCCGACTTACATTTTCTTACACTGTGTGCCGTTTTTGTTGTAGAAAATGTGAAGGTATGTTGTGTCTCCTTTCGAGATGGAAACTTGTTAATGTTTTGTCGCATCTATAACTTTCATGCCCACAAAGTGCCACCACATGGGGCCATTCCTTCAACTTGTTCAGCTGTTCACTGGCTTCCTGGTTGCCTCAAAAATCCATATTTACCACAATATCAGTCTTTGATATAACCACATCATTAGAAATCCTCCCAACCCTTGTTTCCCTCTCTTTCAAAAAAAGGGTTTCACGCTTCGACCCGCCAAGTGACCCGCAACATGTCAACATGTGAGCTGAATCCGTAACACAGGCGGATTGTAACCGGACACAACATCATATATAACATATTTTTGAAATGAGAATCAAAACAAAATAACCAACTACGATAAAATTTGAACAAAATAAAAAATATTCAATTCGCCCAGCCCTGCGTCATAACGACAAAACCAATATAGCTACAAATATCCAGTATTTAACAAATTATATAACAATACAATGGAAGCAAAACATACCCGCATAGGATGGACAAGACTAAATAGCACAAACGAGCCAACAACTGCAGACTGGGCCTAAGCGGCACAAACAATAGGAACAACAACACCACCTGACCCCTTGCGAGGTCAGCAAAGCACAAAGCTAGCTGGTGCGAGCGAAGTAAATACAAACATCAATACAATATGTAATAGGAAGTCATGCCACCTAATAATGAATAACTGTGTAATCCTAGATACATGACTCATAACATATAACGGTGTCCTACTACAAGTTTCTATAGTATGAGTCACACCGTGTCTCTACGGATAACCTTTCTAAGTTCATGCACCAACAACAAGGCATTCAATGCTAAATAGTAAATACAAGTTTAGAAGAGGTACTCTAGTCATTTCAGGTGATTCAAACATAATAAAATATCGTAAACTTGCAAAGCCTCCTACGTATGGAAATTAAGACGAAACCAACTCCTCGAGAACAACCCATTGCATTAGGCTAAACCACCCCAAAGCAATAGCTTAGTTTTCCCATCTAGGTGAACATAACAAATTCTGCTAACAAGGGTTCATTTCTCTATACAGTTATGTGTCATGAAGCCAAGTAAAATCCAAGTTAATTATACATCATGGAAGCCATTAGAACTATCAAAAGAATAGTGTAACTGGCTTCATAAGGAACTCATCATATCACTTTAAAAGCAAGGTTCACATATTTCGAGTTAAGCCATGTACCTGCATAAACTATTAACGAGCTTACCTCCCTGCCAGTCAGTCATAGAACAAATACAGTAATATTGTAAACTTGCAAGTGTCGCATAATAAATTCTTATGTAAAGTGTCTCACAATAAGTTCTTATATAAAACGTCACATATCGTAGGTATCCGCATACCCTACGAATCTGTCTCGCCCAGACACATCCCACAACGTGCACTAGTACCACTTTGGGCTTGTTTGTATCCCAATGAGGTGCCATCTGCCAGGATACAAATTCTAATGTCCCGAACGACTGGCCTAACACGGCCAACCTAACACAAATCAAACTCAAGCGTTGGGAGGGAAAGCGAGTAATCTCCTAAGCACACCCTCCGGAACCCGTCCTACTACACTCTCTAGTGGCAAACGCATGCTGAAACTCACTGCACCACCAAACTCACGATGCGAGCAAGCTCTTAAGCATCGGCACAATAGGCATTACAGCGGGGTAGAGACACGCTAATATCAACATACATGTACTACGAGACTATATAGAGTTTAACATAATAGATGTGTAACAATAGTCAACTAGACAATCCTCACAAGTCCACAACTACACTAGGGTCCTAACATGACCCAACTTACAACAATAATGTGCCTCGAGTCGAACAATCATACAGGTTCAAGACTCGGCCATCTACAGCAAAATATGAACTGATGTCACAATGGTCAAACTGGACAACCTGACGTGCCAGTACTAAAACGCATGTAACTTCCAAACCATAAGTCCTATGTGAGAAAACTAGGACAATCCGGAAACTACTGTCGAACACAAAACTAATGGCATAGGCCTTATATCTTCATTCTTTCAGATTCAACACAGTTTTACAAATGAAATAAGTTCATTAAATCTGAACACTAGTCTGACTACATCATACAAAGCATGGTCTAAAACACTGCTTATAAGCTCAAATGGTGTTCTACCAAAGCCTAAACACATCTACATTCAGAAACGCAACTAAAGATCTAAGATTAGTGTCAAACCGACAAGTATAAGTCTGCCAAAACATCAATACAACACAGTGAAACTGATGTCAGGAAATCTAGACACAAGTCCAACAATACAAATCATGCTCTAAAACACTGATTACAAGCTCAAATTGTGTTATACTAAAGCCTAAAAAAATCTACATTCAGAAACACAACTAATGGTCTAAGATTCATGTTATAAGTCTGCCAAAACTCCAATACAATCCAGTGAAACTACTGTCAAAAAATCTAGACACCAGTCTGACAGTGTCACACTAATCATGTTCTAAAACACAAATTACAAACTAAAACGTTGTTCTACAAAAGCCTAAATACGTCTACATTCAGGCACGCAACTAACGGTCTAAAATTCGTGTCAAACCGACAAGTATGAGTTTGTTCAACCACCAATACAAATCAGTGAACCTGCTGTCGGAAAATCTAGACACAAGTCCAAGACATGCAACTTAATTACAATCATGTATATCCTAACTTCAACAAATTTAGTCCATAAATCCACTCTCAAAGGGAGAAACATAGAAACCAAACTCTTCAAAACTTCATAGGAGTCAAATTCTTAACTTGGAATCAAAGGCATATAGTAGCAATTCAATTCAAGATTTTTAATAAAATATTTCTCAAAGTAACATTATAGTTACACTCACCTGAGCCGAAGGGGGTTTTGGAACCCAAATTCCGGCGATAATCCTCCAAGAACCACCCTGCACAGGTCTGATCAGTTCCAAACAACACAACTGGCCAAAGACTGGTTGGAAACAATGCCATAAACCCATGGACAAATAAATCACAGCTCATCTGCGCAATTACCACTCGAATCCGCGCCAACGAACCTCCCTAACGAACATGCACAACCTAATTTTTTTTCTTCTGAATTTTCAGCCACCATGCAACGCCCTCTGCATATAGGGTTTCTGCCCTCAAACCGATGCAACAAACGCCCCTGAAAGAGCTGATCGGAGCTACATTGCCCGATCAATCAAAACCAGCTCCAACAACTTCACACAATCTAATTTTTCACTATTTCAACTCACGGGAACAAACGGAAAAGGAGAGGGGAGGAAAATGAAGAAAAATAAGGAGTTTGGGGGAGAAACCGGTCGAAAAGCTCGAACGCATGCCGGCAAATAAGATGGAGAAGCTTTGCATACGTACACAGAGAAGAATTGGGAAAAAAAAAGGAGGGTGAACTCTGTTTTATTAGTTGGTGGCTATTTGCCCCATCAGATCTGTAAGGGCATCCCACCAAAACAAATCCATAAATTTTTTAAAAATAATTTAAATTCCAAGAACTTTTGAATCATTGTTTTTAATTCAAAAACTCTAAAATTTCAAAATAAAACAAATGAAAAAAACTACAGGTGTTACATCATACACACCTCAAAAGAGATTTCATCCCCAAGATCAAACAAAGCAACAACAAAAAACACTAGGTGAAAAACACAGGGTATTCTGCCTCATCTGATCCTCCATCATAAGTCATGTCACCCTCTCAATGACTCCACTAGATAAGTCAACTTATCTGAAATCTCCAACTCAACGACTCTTCAATTTGTGATTGGTATGTCAAACACTTTCGCAGCATGGACACAGGAAACACGTCGTGGAGACAAAACGTACTCTGCAACAAAGCCAATTTGTATGCTACTGGTCCAATCCTCTCAGTAATCTCGTGCAGTCCAACAAATCAGTGCAAGCTTCCCTCGACCTCTGAATCTAACAACTCCGTGTATCGAGGAAACTTTAAAAAGACTCGATCGCCAATTACAAACTCTAACTCCTTACACCTCTTATCATTGTAACTCTCCTATCTGCTCTGGGTTGTCAACAAACACACTCTAATCATGTCTTCCACTACCTGATTCACTATCTCAGACTGATCATTCATCTATGGATGAAACACTATACCCATGTCCAACCTGGTACCCACAGCCTGTTGAAAGCTCTGCTAGAAGTGGGTTCTGAAAAGCGGATTCTGGTCAGATACAATCGACATAGGTGACCCATGAAAGCGGACTATCTCTCGAATGAACAACACTGCTAGAGTGTCTGTCATCCGATGCGTACTAACAGCGATAAAAAATGACCCATTTCGACTTGTGACCTTTCCTCGACCGTGGAAGTCCATCGACAAAATCCATGGTGATATACTCCCCCTTCTACATCGGGATCTCCAATGGTTGCAATAACCCAGACGCAGTGTAGTTAAGGCGTCGAGGCGGCGGGGAGGCGGACGAGCCTGAAAACGCCTCAGAGGCGAGGCGGACGCCTCACTTCACTGAGGCGGGCTTTATCATTTTTTAAAGATTTTTTTATTATAATAAATTGAAACATATTTAGATAAGTAATATTCATCATCATTTTGATAACTTGCATAAGCCAATATGTACAAAAAGTCATATAACTATTTAGAATTGAAATGGAAACATAATAAAGTTGCATAACATAGAAAAAGATACACTAAATAAGTGTACTTAACATGCCAACATTCACAAAATCACTAAAAAATAAACAAATAAGAAAAACATCAAAGCATATTATAAACTAGTTCACAAAGTCACCAAGACACCAACTTCTCATTTCTCATTATTTCACTCTTCTTCCTCTTCAATACCCAATTCTTGATCTTCATTTTCTACAATTCCTTCAGCATCCACTTCAAAATTTTCATCATCTTCAAAATCAGCCATGTCTTCCTCTAAATCCAACAATCGCAATGGCGTAGACGCAGATGTACATGCAGGTACTGATGTAAAGCCTCTTCTTGAGTAGGTTGTAGGAGTGGTACTACTTCTAGAATTTCTACGTGGTTGTGATGATCCTTCACCAATTCCAGCAGCTTCTTCATATTGACCCCACGTCAAGGTATCATTGGGAAATACCAATTCATCCTCTGCATTTATTTCCTCCTGCATCTTCCCAACTAACCACTCATTGCAATCATCAATGTCAGACAAGGAAATAGGATCAATCGTATCACAATAGGCATAGTGACTCTTAAGCTTTTGATTGTACTTGATGAAAACCAAATCATTCAGACGCTTTTGCTCCAATCTATTCCTATTTTTTTAATGGATATGAATGTTATGCAAAATAATATAAATATAAGCACAATATAGAAGAAAATAACCAATTAATATTAACCATATTATAATACGATATACTCATTACTCACGTGCTCAAATATACTCCAATTGCGTTCACATTCACTTGCACTGCATGTCAAACTATGAATGCGAATAGCTAGTTGCCGGAAAGTTGGAGCCTCTTGCCCCCATGAATGCGACCACTCAGCTGTATTATATTATAAATCAATTATGTACTATAGAAGGTTTAGTACTTTAGTTTAGGACTAACATAAATTAAATAGACATAAACATACCTGGTGATAAGATTTTCATTTGCCTCATTTCCATTTCATCCCCAAATAAGCCTTGAGCAGCCTTATAATAAGACAACTCAACACTAATCTTGTCTTGGTCTCTTTCATTTAGTACAAGTCTCTTAACAGAAGCATAAAAACCCTTCATCACATTTGCATTTGCTTGAATGGATGAATCTGAATAAAAGTACTCTGGATTCAGGAAGTAACCAGCAGCATAAAGAGGACGATTGAGTTGAATATTCCACCTTCTATCAATAATCTCCAATACTTATTTATATTTATCGTCATTGTAATTAAATGAAGTCTTAATGGCTTCCTTAGCCCTATCAATAGCCTCATATATATACCCCATAGCTGGTCTTTTCTCACCATCCACCAATCTGAGCACACGAACCAAAGGGGATGTTATCTTGAGAGCGTAGGTGATTCCATTCCAAAATGCAAGTGTCAAGACTGTGGTTTCTGCCACCTTTCCATTCACTTCCTTCACCCATTTACTTGACCTCCACTTCTCATCATTAAACATGTGCCTCAAGGCCTGCCTATGTTTATACAAGCTTTGTAAAGTGAGAAATGATGTGGCAAATCTAGTTTTTGCAGGCTTAAGCAACTCTCTTTGCTTTGTGAATTGCCGCATCAAATTTAGAACACCACTGTGGTTGTAGATATAACCACTAAATGAAATGCCCTCTTGATCAACTTGTACATCTTAGGCATCATCCCAATATCCTCTAGCATTAGATCAATGCAATGTGCAGCACAGGGCGTCCAAAACAAATTTGGGCGTTTGGCCTCCAACATTTTACCTGTTGAGTTTTGAATGTTAATTGTTAACATATTATTTAGATTTATAATAGCATAAACACAAATATGCAACACATAAAATTATATATTATAAATCTTTTGTCACTAACCTGCAAGCACATATGCTGATGCATTGTCAGTTATGACTTGTACAACATTCTTTTCTCCAACCTTTTCTACAAATCCATCAAGTAGCTCAAACAATCTCTCTCCAGTCTTGGAATATGATGAGGCGTCAATTGATTCCATGAAGACTGACCCTTGAGGAGAATTCACCAAGAAATTGATTAAAGTCCTATCTTTTCTATCCGTCCAACCATCTGACATTATCGAACATCCAAATTTAACCCATTCCTCCTTGTGGCTTTTCAACAAATTTTCAGTATAACCAATTTCTTTTTTTAAGAGTGGCACCCTCAACTCATGGTAGCTTGGAGCTTTCATACCCTTCCCAAACTCTCCAATTTCTTCAATCATTTTTTGAAAACTAGGGAGGCGAGCAATATTAAATGAAATGCCAGCTTGATAAAACCACCGAGCAATGTATTGACATGTTTCCTCTATTTTATCTTTCTTAACTCTGTCATCGATTGTAGTTTGCTTAAGTTTTCCCTTTCTTTGTGTACTCACAGCTTGTTCTTTCCTAAAAAATGACTCAATAGCACCCCTTTTTCGTGATCTGGCAGAATTAGAATTTGTTGAAGAAGGAGTGCTGAGACTTTTTCCATAACCGATCTCAGCCCCAAACTCATCAGAGTCTCTCATAGTATCATCATCATCCAAATACAACTCATTAGATGACGAATCCCTATATGAAGTTATGCTCTTTTTTTGTTGCATATAATTTCGCACCAACTCTTTCACTTCATCTGGAACTTTTGGACACTTAGTTACATTGTGCCCCACATGAGCCAAATGTTGTTTGTGCCTATATATTCCACCCCTTGTAACCTTCTCACAGAATGCACAAACAATGTTGTTTCTGTTGAGTGGGTTTTCTAATCGACCATATCGCCATCCAATATCTTTGTTTGATTCGACGTCCATCTCAAGTACTTAAAGCTGCATAGTTACATTATTACATATTCACATAGCAATTACCAAATAAAGAACTACTGGTTACAAAAACAAAAACTTGTATGAAAACTTCAAACATAGTAGAAAAAATCTGAAATAAAAACTTTACTGATCTTACTAATTTGGTTCCTACAGGTACGTCCTAGAGTTTATTCACGAGCTGGAGCTGGAATCCAATGAACTCCTGAAAACAGATGGTGACAATCATAAAGTAAAGAAAGTAGATGAAGGGAAAATCCAAAAAAATGAAAGCAAGAAAAGAAAGCAGTTGAAAAAATGGCAGCAAATGTGCAGGCAACAGGAGAAGAAGGCAGCATGATCTTATTGAATAAAGTCTATTAAATTTTCTTACTAAATGAAGTCTGTCTATTCTTACTAAATGAAGTGCGTTGAAAGTATGTTGATCTTAAATAAAAACGCAATTAAAAATGTAGGAACAACAACAGACCACAGAACAGCAGATCACATAAATATGTTGATCTTATTAACAAATGCAATTTGATATGGCAGCAAAGTATGTTGATCTCATCTTATTGACAAATGCAATTTGATATTTTGATCACATAAATAAAAACGCAGCAGATCACAAAACAGATCACATAAATACGTTGATCTTATTAACAAATGCAATTTGATATGGCAGCAAAGTATGTTGATATCATCTTATTGACAAATGCAATTTGATATTTTGATCACATAAATAAAAATGCAGCAGATCACAGAATAGCAGCATGATTAAAAAAAAGGCACATATCAAGATTAAAAAAACACACAGAACATGAATAAAAAAAAAGGCACAGATCATGATTAAAAAAAACGCACAGAACATGAGAAAAAAAAAGGCACGGAACATGAGAAAAAAAAGGCACAGATCAGCAGAATGATTAAAAAGAGGAAGAAGATTCAAATGAAGAAAAACGCAGCGTGATTAAAAAAATGAACCGGTCATATTAAAAAAAATGCAGCATGATTAGAAGAGGGATTGAGGGAAGAAGAGGAAGAAGATTAGAAGAAGAAAAAAAAAACGCAGCAGTCTGACTCTGTGAACAGATCATAGAAAAAAAAACGCAACATGATTTGAAGAGGGAAGAAGATTAGAAGAAGAGGAAGAAGATTAGAAGAAGAAGAAAGGAAGAAACATACCTAATTTGCTGATTTGAAGGAAGCAAGAATGAAGGAAAGAGACAAGGCGTTGAGTTGAAGCAATGAGAAGCCCCAATTTTCTCTCTCTCGACTAAAACCTGTAATTAACCCTACCCCAAACCCTAAAAGACAATGGGCTTTTGGGCTTTTGGGCTTTTTGGGTTTTATTTGGGTTTTAAGGTTTAAAAAGCCTGAGGCGGGTAAGGAGTGAGGCGGGATGAGGCAGACCGAGGCGGACGCCTCACTTTACCGCTCCGCCTCACCCCAATTTGAGGCGCCCCTTTGCCAAACTGCCTCGAGGCGCGCCTAGGCGTCTGCCTTAACAACACTGCCCAGACGATCTTTGATGCTCGGCTATGACCTGCTGAAAAGTCACACACCATATCACAATCTCTCCAATGTCTTTCTTCATGCCGCACCACCAGAAAGAACGTCTCCAATCTTGACACATCTACATTCCACCAGGGTGAATGGTGATCTATGAGCTTCCTGTAAAATATCTCTCCATAGCTCCTCATCAGGCGGAACACAAAGTCGTCCATGGAACCTCCACCCTCCATCCAAACCAATTGACTAATCAGTAGGGCACTCATCTCGTGTGTCCACTAAAAATATGCTATATACCTCAAAATCATTGTATCAAATGTTTGTATCTTCACCACTCTGCAGATCAATGACGAATGAACGGCTAAACTCGCTAGCATGCTATCTTCTATACTGGAAGTAGGTTGAACTACAAATGAAGCTAATGTCTCGAGTGTGCGGTACTTCTGAATCATTATGGTTGCCATTACTACATGTCGTCTACTCAGGGCATCAACAATCACATTGGCTCTACTAGGCTGATACTGTATCTCAAAGTCATAACTGCTAAAAAAATCAACCCATCGTTGTTGCCTCATATTCAACTCCCTCTGAGTGAATAGATACTTCAAGCTCTTGTGATCTGTGAACAACTCGAACCTCTTACCATACAAATAATGTCTCTAGATCTTCAAAGCAAAGACTACGGCTACCAGTTCTAAATCATGCATCGAATATCTCCTCTTCTAAGGTTTCACTTGTCGAGACGCATAGGCTACAACTCTCTTATCCTGCATCAACACACCACCCAATTATGTACCACAAACATCAGTAAATACCACTAGTCGGCTACCAGGTGTTGGAATAGTCAACACTGGTGCTGAAGTCAATCGAAGCTTCTTCGCACTACTCTGACCACACAAAGGGAACATTCTTCCTTGTTAACTGAGTGATCACTGACAATTTCTTGTTGAACAGTCGAGAATAGCCGGCCAAACCCGAAAAGCTACAAATCTCCGTCACACACTCGATCGTCTCTAAGACTTCAATGCTTCATTTTTCTTAGGATTCACTGCAATACCACTACTAGAAATGACATATCCGAGGAATCGAACTTCAAGTTCCTAGAAATGACACTTACTAAACTTCGCATACAAATGATTTTCTTTGAGTGTCTGCAACACAATGCAAAGGTGTTCTCTGTGCTCCTCTAAACTCCTCGAGTACACCAAGATATCCTCAATGAAGACTACCACAAACTTGTCCAAGTACAGACTGAACAATCTGTTCATCAATCCACGAAGAAAACCGGTGCATTCGTCAACCAAACGACATCACTGAAAACTCATACAAGCTATAATTGGAACAAAGTGTTCCTCAACTCTCATCTAGTGATACCCAGACTGCAATTCCAACTGTGAAAACACTACGTCTCCCCTCAGATAATCCAATAGATCATCAATTCGAGGCAACAAGTATTTACTCTTGATGATCACTTTATTCAGATCCTGATAATCTATGCACATATTCAATGACCCATCCTTCTTAGACACAAATATTGTTGGAGCACCCCAAGGTGAATTGCTCGGCCGAATAAAACCCTTATAAAACAAATCATCACGTTGTTATTTCATCTCCTCTATTTGCTTAGGTGCAAGCCTGTACGAATGTCGATATTGGTGCAGTACCAGGAACAAGGTCAAACTTAAACTCTACCTCACGGGGAGAGGAAGACCATGAATCTCTCGAAAGACATCAAGGAACTCACACACAACCTCGACAGAACTGGTATCGGGACTAGAAATCTCCAGAGAGGCAAGAAAACTCGACATCACATAAACATAATCGGGCTCAGAAGCCAACACATGAGGCGAAACATCAGGTGGCGCTAACGTCACTGACCTATGCAAGCAATCAATGATTATCGGATGACTGGACAACTAATCCATCCCTAGAATCAATGATAACCCTCAAAACCCAATACAATAAAGTCAAGCACAAAGGTGTACCCCAACAAAGAAAACTCGAAACGGGGACAATACTCCCACAACAAAACCGAACTGCCCAAAGGGGACACAACACACAAGGGTTCCTGTAACGGTACTATCTCTAGACGGTCTCTGACAACTAACTGTCTAGAAAAAAAAGACCTAGATGCCCCCGAATCGAAAAGAGCCCTCAACTGTCAAAACAACAAATGCACATAACCTAACACACAACACATATATCATGAGTTTTCTTACCATGCGCCATCACCACACTCCCTTCTACACAAAAGAAAACATACATACAATACATCACACAACACACGAAATTTCTAACTCCTCTACCTCATTTCACTCAAGAAAGTGTCATACGATGATGTTTCATGTGAACCAGTAACAATGGTTTTGATACCAAGCTCTATTACGCCCCAACCCGCCACGGGACCCATAGCATGACGACACGTGAGCTAAGTTTGTAACACAGGTGGATCGTAATCGGACACAACATCATAATATAATATATTCTTAAAACGAGAATCAAAACGAAATAACTAACTACGATAAAATTTGAACAAAATAAAAAGTATTCAATTCGCCCAGCCTTGCGTCATAACGAAAAAACCAATATAGCTACAAACATCCAGTACTTAACAAAGTATATTAAAATACAATGAAAGCAAAACATACCCGCACAGGATGGACAAGACTAAACCGCACAAACGAGCCAAAAGGGCCAAAAACTAAAGACTGGGCCTAAGCGGCACGAACAATGGGAACAACAACACCGCCTGCACTCCAATAGAAGCACACCCCTTGCGAGGTCAGCAAAGCACAAAGCTAGCTGGTGCGAGCGAACTAAATACAAACATTAATACAATATGTAATAGGAAGTCATGCCACCGAATAATGAATAATTGTGTAATCCTAGATACATAATTAATAACTTATAACATTGTCCTACTACAAGTTTCAAGAGTATGAGTCACACCGTGTCTCTAAGGATAACCTTTCTAAGTTCATGCACCAACAACAAGGCATGCAGTGCTAAACAGTAAATACAAGTTTAGAAGAAGTACTAGTCATTTCAGGTGATTCAAACATAATAAAATATCGCAAACTTGCAAAGACACCTAAGTATGGCAATCAAGACGAAACCAACTCCTCGGGAACGACCCATTGCATTAGGCTAAACCACCCCTAAGCAATAGCTTAGTTTTCCCATCTAGGTGAACATACCAAATTCTGCTAACCAAGGGTTCATTTCTCTATACAGTTATGCATCACGAAGCCAAGTAAAATCCATGTTACTTAATACATCATGGAAGCCATTAGAACTATCAAAAGTATAGTGCAACTGGCTTCATAAGGAGCTCATCATATCACTTTAAAAGCAACGTTCACATATTTCGAGGTAAGCCATGCACCTGCATAAACTATTAATGATCATACCTCCCTGCCAATTAGTCATAGAACAAATTAATACAGTAATATTGTAAACTTGCAAGTGTCTCACAATAAGTTTTTATGTAAGTGTCTCATATCGTAGGTATTTGCATACCATACGAATGTGTCTCACCTAGACACATCCTACAACGTGCACCAGTACCACTTCGAGCTTGTTTGTATCTCAATGGGGTGCCATTTGCCATTATACAAACTCTAATGCCCCGAACGAATGGCCTAACATAAATCAAACTCAAGCATGCTTGGAGGGAAAACGAGTAATCTCCTAAGCACGTCCTCTGGGACCCGTCCTACTACACTTTCTAGTGCAAGGGCGTGCGAAAGCTCACCGCATCTCAGCAAACTTGCCACATGCAATAGCGTCCACAATGTCTGTAGGTGCGAGTCATCTCAAACCACCACCAAAATATCAATGTGAGCATTCTCTTAAGCATCGGCACAACAAGCATTACAGCGGGGTAGAGACACACTAATATCAACATACATGTACTACGAAGCTATACAGAGTCTAACATAATAGATGTGTAACAATAGTCAACTAGACAATCGTAACAAGTCACAACTACGCTAGGGTCCTAACATGACCCAACTTACAACAATAATGTCCCTCGAGTCAAACAATCATACAGGTGCAAGACTCACCCATCTACGGTAAAATACATGAACTGATGTCACAATGGTTAGACTGGACAACCTGACGTGCCAGTAATAAAACGCATGTAGCTTCCAAACCGTAAGTCATATGTGAAAAGCTAGGACAATCCGGAAACTACTCTCGAATATGAAACTAATGGTATAGGCCTTATATCCTCATTCTTTCAGAGTCAACACAGTTTTACAAATGAAATCGGGTCATTAAATTTGAACACTAGTCTGACTAACTCATACAAAGCATGTTCTAAAGCGCTGCTTATAAGCTCAAATGGCGAGGGGGGAAGAGGAAGACAAAAAAGAGGAACAAATGAGGAGTTTGGGGGGAGAAACCGGTCGAAAAACTTGAACGCATGCTGACAAAAAAGATAGAGCAGCTTTGCTCACGCACACAGGGAAGAATAAGAGAAAAGGGGGGAGAACTATGTTTTAGAAGTCAGTGGCTATTTGCCCCCACCAAAAACAAATCCAGAAAATAATTGCGAAAAAAAATCCAACTTTTTTTTTAAATCATTTAAATTTCAAGAACTTTTAAATCATTGTTTTTAATTCAAAAACTCTAAAATTTAGCAATAAAACAAACGAACAAAAATTATGGGTGTTAGAAGGGGCATAATGGTTATCGCAAAACAAGAGAAGAGGGATTATAGGCAATCATATAGAAAGGCATAACAAGGATTTGGGGTCCCATAATATGATCCTTTATAACTAGACAATTTTCACAAAATTTCTTTAAGTATACATCTAAAACAAATCCTTGGTTTTCTTCACATAATAGTGTAGGAGTGGACGGTTAGTGTTTTTATCTCCTTGCTTTGAGCCAATCCATTAACTTTTTATATTTTATCTATATTTTTTTTTCAATTTCTCACTTCACTTTGGAAAACATGCTCAATACTCGTTTGCAATATTTCTTCGATGCCACCATTTCTTCAACACTATTGACGGCCACAATCTTCTCCATGAGGCAAACAACTATTATTTCTATCCTCCACCCTCCCCTATAAATGATTTTTCTTTTCCTTTAATCTGAGTTTTGATTGCGTGAGCTGATAGCATACTTGAACTTACTAGTCTCAACTTATGGAAGTAATGGCCACCATTCTTTCCATTTTGTCCATCAAATTTGACTACTCAGACGAAACTAGTTCAAAACTTGATGGGTGGGTTTCTCTATCTAAAGAGGAAACTCCAAGAAAATATAGGTTAGTTATATATGAGACATCCAGTCTTGCATTGCCGAAACCAAAGCCTTTAACTTCATGGAACCCTTGCTAAAAGGCATCTATAAGCATTACCTATACCATACAACCACTAGCATTGGTTGCCTATCCTTGACAATATCCTTGACAATCCAAAGGATTGAGATGCCTCCCATTCTCCATAATGAAGATAACAATGTTGAATCAACATCTATCGTTACCTGGAGGCTTCCAAGAGATGGTAATATCACTACCATCAATCTCCAGCTCTTGATCTTCCATTAAACCAAACTTGAGAATTTTCCTTTTCTAGGATATCGAGTATTCCATGCAAAAAAAAAAAAAAAAAAAATTCTTCAATCAATAACGTTCTCTTGCATGACAATTTCTTGATAGTCATTGTACCCTCCCTAAGACCATTGACAATTTGACATATTTCACATACTCAATGCCTTCCCCAAGTAAGGACTCAACTAAACTAACATTTAAATATATCCAGAGCATCCAAGATCTCCCCACACTCATCTCGTTCCCCAAGCTGGGAATCAACCACCCTTTTGAATATCAAGCATCTGAGACCTTCCTACAAAGGTTAGTCAAGTACAATTCTTATTCCCACCTTAATTTCTCCACTTCATTCAGCCAATACCTTTCACACCTGTCAAAAACATTTTCTCCAACCCTTGCCTTTATATCATCTTTTCAACTACCTAACATACGGTCTTTGTATCAAATACTCTTTTTAAATGGAAGGCTAGACATGGGGATTGCACTTTATTACCATATATTAAAAACAAATACTCTCTCATAACTACACACAACATTTGCATCTACACTGAAATAACAGAAAGCAAAATCAATTAATAAAAAATTTGGTACCACCTTTGCATCAATAGAAACATAACACGTAAAACACATGTAACTGTACTATCCTAGCAAGAGTGTACTTCCTATTAGGCGAGAACATGATGAAGGACACGAGGATTCTCATTATCATTTACAGTCTTCGTAATATGGCTATTGGAAGCATTCCAAATCTTGCAAATTAAACCCCACAGCCGAAACAGGGTTAGAATGAACACGTAAGACCCTAAAACACTTGCCCTTCTTGACATCCCAAACCCTAATAGTTTCATCAATGGACAAATCTATCCATTTTTATATCTGAAGATACATAAAAAAAATAAAAATAAAAAAAGACAGATTATCATGGCAGCATACGTGGCATAAAGTCTCATCACGAGAATACATGGCCCGATCTATTGGGCCAGCTCATAAAGCCCAAAAGGATTGAGGCCAATTATAGAGGCCCAGACTAAGGTGAATACATGTGCTTGTGGATCATAGTTTACTTATGACTTGGCGTACCGAGTAAATTACCCTTGTGGCAGTGGCCTCTCAAAGTTCATTGAATGATTAAACCCATCGTCACTTTTAGCTTTGGTCAACACAAAAATTATTGGATTCACTTTGGTCTTGGTGTCCTATGAACACCGTACCTAAAAGAAGGCGCTATCTAACTTGCTAATTGATTTTAATTATGTTTGGTTATTGGTTGCATACAGCTGGAGTGATGAGGTGGGGGTATCAAGTCCCACCAGTTTCTGTTTAGAAGCTGGGTCTGCTTATTATGAATTACTAAAGTTTAGCATTTACAATTACAAAAATTAAACAACCAATCACACAAGTTCAAACAATTACACAAAACACCCGGGTCGCTAATATATTGCGTGTGATAGAAATACTTACAGTGTGCGTATTCCGTTCTGCACAAAAAGTTAGCACAATTCAAAAAAAAATATGTATGACTTCTTTTTATCCGTTTCACTCAACACACAAGCACATGCAAATAAATTTACTGGTCTTGGTCGTAGAAGTCGGATTTCTAAATCATAAGAAATTATTGGGTAACAATTAAAATTGTTTCCCTATATTTTCTTTTGACTTAGAGAATTTAGGGTTTTTTTTGTGATTAAACAAAATGAAAAACAGTAGAGTTTAAAAATTATTACACCACACATTCGTAAAACGAGGTGAAAATAAAATTAAAACTCTCCTCACAAAATAAAAATAAATAAATAAATAAATAAACTTTGCTTGATGTTTGCAGGATCGTCCAATTTTCTCGAGAAGCGTGTAATCTGCAAAATCAAACACAAAATGAGTGTAAAAAGAACTTGATAAAATAAAAATAAATTTTGTTTTTGTTTTTGTTTTTGTTTTTGTTTTTTTTTTTTTTTTTTTTTTTTTTTTGAATTTTTCTGAATTTTTTTTATTTTAAAAATTAGTGAAAATAAATTTTAAATTCAATTACACCGCTACCTTCCCCGGCAACGGCGCCAAAAACTTGATGCGGGATTTAACTAACCTAAATAAATAGGCTAATTTAACCCACTTGTAAAAACCGCAAGTGCACGGTGTCTAACTAGTAGACAATGGCAAGTACGGGTCGATCCCACGAGGAAAGTGGATGCAATTGAATTTTAGAAATTATCTAAACTAATTTGGAGAAAATGGGGTTACAACATTTTTAAAACTAAACAAAAAATAAATTAAAAATAAGAAAAAAATAAAATAAAAGGAAAATGTGGATTTTTGGGCTTGGACTCACCAATGAGTTAGCAAAATTATTTAAATTTAAATTACTTAAAATTTAAACGAGAAGCTTTAGGGATGAGAATCCCTTGCTTACACCGAATATGTGATCGTTACAATCCAATTCAACTTATATCATGTTTCTATCAAACATTAACAAATTATTTCAAACAAATACGCTTTTACCAAGTATTAAGTGTCTTTTTAGGGCACATTTAATCAAAGTTTAAGCTTAATATTTTTAGCACATGCTTTGAATATTGATAAAGGGTAATTATAACTACCAAACATATCAAGTTTAATTTCTCGAACATGCAAGGTGAAAGCAATTTATCAAAAATTCAGAAATAAATTTTAATTAACAATTAAACACACAATTCAGTAAAATAAATCAAAATGAATTATGCAACCCCTTTGGTTTGTCGCAAACTCAATGTGGTGGTACTCAGCAGATCAGTAGGTGGTCCGAACACAAATCCCAAGAAAATGTTCCAAAACGCTCGGTGGTGGTACAGAGCAGATTCGGGGATGTGAATAGCCAAAAATCAATTGACTCAGTCTCCCGCCAGAGGAACAGTGTCCTTCGTCTCCAGCGCGACAGCGCCGCTCGCGGTGCTACTCCGCCTTCCTCCGTGCTCCTCGCGAGGGTCATCGTCCTCCAAATGTCTCCAGAACCTGCAAAAGAAGAGGGAAGGTGAGGAAACAGAGAGAGAAATCGGAAGGTGGCTCCCCTGTTTCCGCTGTCGCGGTGGTTGTGCGCCGCGGACGAGCTGCTCTGTGATGGTGGCCGTGAGAGATGGAGACAGGAAGGAGGTCGAGACTAAGAGAGGGCGGTGAAGGCGGCTCGCGAGGTGCTGGCTCTGTGGCGAGGCGGAACAAAGTCGCGGTGATGGCGGCTCTGTTTCGCGGTGGTTGTGGTGGCTCGCGGATGTGTTCTGTCGCGAAACAGGGTGATGGTGGTTGATGGCGGATGGAGGTTGATGGATGATGGACAGGAAGAGGGACAGGGACGGTGATGGAGGTGGCTCTGACGCGAAACAGGGTTGTCACGCCCCTGTTTCGTGGTGGTGGTGGCGGTGACTGTGGAGGAGCTCGGTGGTGGTGCTCGGGTGGCTAATGGCGTATGGAGGTGATTGCTGAGTGAGTGAGAGATGGATGAGTAGTGATGGTGATGAGAATCACTTTTAAAGAAAGAGGGTTTAATTTTATGCAATTCTTCTTTTCCCTTCTCTTCCCCTCCTTTTGTGAAGGAAGAGGATTTGATTTTCTAATGATTTTTTTTCTTCCCTTCTCTTCCTCCCCCTTTTCTCACCCTATTCTCTTGTATTTTATAGAGAATGATCAAAGTGAATAGGGATGAGATAAAGGGAAGATTCATCAAGGTATAAATTAGAGAATATTCTTTAAGGGTAGGATTGGGTTTGGGTTTGGGTTTGGGTTTATGGGTAAGTTTTGGGTTTAGGTTATGGGCTTGGTTAAGGGTTTAGGTATGTGACCATCTGCTTTGTACCACCGCTAGAATCGACCAATTGTAATTCCTTAAATTGTCGCTTTAATACGATTTCATCGTTCATGCTCAAATTCCTACAAAGACATGAAAACGAAATAATTACTATAAAATATAATAATCGAAACACTAACATGTATAAATTAAGGGATATATTATGTAATAATTATGTGAATATCAAATACCCCCAAACCTATATTTTGCTAGTCCTCGAGCAAAACAATAAAAATAAAATTCTAACTCACTTTCGCAGGAATCATCGGTTGTACTTATCTTAAACGTGCAACAAGGCTTTGAACCCCTAGATTACCTCTAGTGGACGAGTTATAGTCTCGTGAGGGTTTCCAAAAATATTACCCACAAACATTACTGACACAAAAAATACTTGGTCAAACAGTGTTTATTTTAAAACTTCAAGATATGCAAGAAACCAACAATGTCATTTTAGTGTATCAATAAATCTCAAAATAATTTAATATTCACAATCATCCTCAACTCAATGTGTGTGTGTGGATAGCACTATCAACATAACTTTTCATTTCAGAGTAAAACAATGACTAAATCTCCTGTAGAAAATTTGTTTTGACTTCAAACATCTCATGTCGCTCACAATAAAACACTCAGAGATTTGGTATTTCACTCAGTTTATATGTGAGGAAAGAGTAAATAATGGAAAACAATCATCTCACATATAGTAATATGAAGAACGGATTTTTCAAGAATGGAATGAATATGATCTCATGGACAGGAATATCAATTACTTTTGGGAATGTTGAATCAAACACCATAGGTCTTGGTTATTAAATCTCCACATCTACGGAACCAACCTTTACCTAAGATCAACTAGGACTTTGTTGGGTTGTAACGGGGCTTGGGTAATGGTTAATAAGGAATGTCAAAATTTTATAGGAATGTATACACCCATTCACGAACAATTGGGGCTGTCAAGAATAAACCAATGTTGCGCACCATCAATTTTTTCTTCATTCTCACATCTTTATCCTCATTGAATAATCAAATTTTTTTTTCTATTTTTCTTTTCTTCAATCTTTTTTTTTTCATAGAGGATTTATAAATTATCTCATATTTTGCTTTTTGATGCCATTTTTACACCAAGTATATCCATCCGTACACATTCCCAGAAAAGTTGGGTAAAGGTTAATGGGTTAACAAATAAAAGTTATTCTAAGGCTCAAAAGGCTACATAAAGGTTAATGTTATGGGTAAGTTAAAAGACTAGTTAATGGTCTAAAGAAAAAAAATGCCTAGATCATTTCCTAAGTTCGGGTCAGTATTATGACATCTCAATTGAATAAGCCAAGAAGTTCTAGTGTAATAATTCAATTTTGATGTCATTCCCAAAGCAATTGATCAAAAGAATGAAAATAATGAGATCATCAACGAGATAATGTAGACTCAAGAAAAATCAGAGTTTATGTATAACCCTCAGAAAAATAGAAAGGCTCAAAGCTTTCAGGGTTAAGTCTCCACTATTATTCTAAGGTTTTCTAGTGCATATTTCACTCATCAACTTCAAGTTATGCTAATATGGCTCATGGTGCAAAGATAATCGAGTTGAAAAATCTTATGAACTAGATCTAACTTAAGGATCATACTAAACTTTCAGTCTTTATCAATATACCAATATGTCAAGTTGGCTTGCATTTTCTTGAGCAGAAAACATTTAAAATCCATTTTCATAATCGCAAAAGACCAAGTTTTCTTGACAGAAAAGCATTTTTTTTAAAGAACAAGAAAAGAAGAAAACACTACGAAGAATTCACCGACTCATGAACCCTACCCCCAAACCTAATCCAAACATTGTCCTCAATGTTTAACAAAATAATTCTGACAAATGAATGAAATAAGTTCATGAGAGGAGGTTAAAACAATATTACCGCGGTGAAGATTTTACCAATTTCCAAGAAGTCATCCATCAATGAGGCTCACAAACATAAGAATTATGGAGTTTTCATTAGAAATCGATAAAATGCAGACTCGACACTAACAAAGAAAACTAAAAAAAAAAAAAAAAAAAAGCAAGTTGTAAGTCAAAAACTGTTATGGAGCTAACGAGTATGAGTGAAACACAACTAAATAGGGTACTCGAAAATCAATCCAGACTAACAGCAAAGACACACAACTAAAGCTAGGCTGCCTCCCAGTAGCGCTTGGTTTAACGTCATCAGCCCGACAAATATTCTTCCTAAAAAAATGGTGTATCGAAAAGTAGAAAGGAAGAACATTACAAACACTTAGTCCATGGTCGTATATCAACAACCTGAACAGTTGAGGATCAGTCCACCAAAATATAGCAATCACATGGGGCACCAAATACACTAGGACATTCCAAAAGTGACCAGTAGTCATACACAACAGATGATCCCTGCGTGCTTCAAAAAGGGAACATCCTATGTCTGGTTCCAAATCAGAAGATTGAATAATTTTCACAACATGATGGTGAAAACTGAAATCCTCACTACAGCACAAGGGATCAGTGAAAGTAGCCTTAGTAAATGGGAATGTGATGCAAGTAGATGAGACGATGGATATATCAGGTGGTACAGGCTCATCATATGAATTACATAGAGATATTGGTCTAGACAACTCATCACCTGAAAATGCATACCTGAGGGTGTCAGGTAATTGTTTAAGGTCAAGCTCAGGTGGCTCAACTGATGGGACTAGTTTTGACTCGCTGAGTGGAAAATGCTTCACTTTAGACTTCCATTTATAACTAGGATCCACAATGGGGACTGAGTCAAGCAAATCATTGACTTCCCTAATGGAATCATCAACAGCAAAGTCTAAACTAAAATCAGTCAAACAAGCCTCTAAATGGTCATGTGTATCATGAAAACAGTCAAGGGGAGACTCTAAAGAATGTTCACAGTTTGATTCGATGCATGAGTCACTAGGGAGGCATGAGTCAACATGGGAAGGAGATGTCTGTAGTGTCTCAGAATCTACAGGTTCATCAATAAATGAGACTTTATCAGCCTTCGTATGAGAGGAGCCTTCTTATGAGAGGAGGATGCAACCTGTGTAAAATTGGGTGAGGATATAATAACACTTATGTCAGACATTCCTACCTGATTGTCAACTAATTTTCCACTCCTAAGGGTAGTAGTAATGGATTGGGCATCTTCACTGTCCGGCTCAGATGTGCCACTAATTTCATATTGACCATTTGGGTTGGAAATAGGTTGGCTAGGGAATTTTTCTGACTCTATCTCAGGAAGTGACTCAGCTATTTGATTCAAAGTCGTCTCAAGTTTCTTGATAGCATGAGAGTTTTGTCGATAAATAACTGTCAATTCTGTGATATCCTGAGAATTTTGCTCAAGAATTTCTCATGTTCGCTGCATGACACGAGTTAAGGCATCCTCTAAACTAGATGTGTTAGAATGAGGAACAACTCGATGAAATTGAGACTCATTATCAGGAATGAAAGCTTAAGGAGTCTGAGGAGTGTCTAGAGGTCCTTCATGCTACTGACCATGAGCCCATGAGAAGTCAGGATGATAGGCTAAACCTGAGTTGTAATAATCTAAATATGGATCATAATCAGGTCGTCGCATGTCATAAAATGAATTGACTTGCTCGGAAAAATAGGCTGGATAATCCCTTGTGTTCATTTTTTTTTTTCAAAATTTTTAATTTTTAAATTTTTTTTTTAAATCACTAACTCTAAACAAAATATACACAGACTCACACGCAATCAACAACCAATAAATGCACAAGAAACATGCCTCCCTAAGCAATCAACGTTTTTGAGATCAATTATCTTTTTATCTTTGGGGGACAATTATTTCTTATGTAATCTTTATGACAGAGCAATAGGTGCTACAAGATGATCCTAAGAGTGTATACTTTACACCGCAAAGTTCAAAATCAGTAGGCTAGAGTTTTGTTTCAAAGAAACCGGATCATCACACAAGAGAAGGAGGTCACAATGGTCCAATTAAGTACTTCCTTGTGCTACCGCTCTGTAAGCCAATGGATGTGAGAACGATGTGACGTTAGATGTACACTTGAGGCTTGTGTTCCTAACCAAAACTGTTGGTTACACCAATTTTTCTTGTGGATCATAGCTTACTTATGACTTGGCGTACCGAGTAAATTACCCTTGTGGCAGTGGCCTCTCGGAGTTCATTGAATGATTAAACCCATCGTCACTTTTAGCTTTGGTCAACACAAAAATTATTGGATTCACTTTGGTCTTGGTGTCCTATGAACACCGTACCTAAAAGAAGGCGCTATCTAACTTGCTAATTGATTTTAATTATGTTTGGTTATTGGTTGCATACAGCTGGAGTGATGAGGTGGGGGTATCAAGTCCCACCAGTTTCTGTTTAGAAGCTGGGTCTGCTTATTATGAATTACTAAAGTTTAGCATCCACAACTACAAAAATTAAACAACCAATCACACAAGTTCAAACAATTACACAAAACACCCGGGTCGCTAATACATTGCGGGTGATAGAAATACTTACAGTGTGCGTATTCCGTTATGCACAAAAAGTTAGCACAATTCAAAAAAATATATGTCCGACTTCTTTTTATCCGTTTCACTCAACACACAAGCACATGCAAATAAATTTACTAGTCTTGGTCGTAGAAGTCGGATTTCTAAATCACAAGAAATTATTGGGTAACAAAATAATTACTAGAGAATTTACTGGGTCTGCTTATTATGAATTACTAGAGAATTTTGGGTTTTTTTTTGTGATTAAACAAAATGAAAAACAGTAGAGTTTAAAAATTATTACACCACACACTCGTAAAACGAGGTGAAAATAAAATTAAAACTCTCCTCACAAAATAAAAAAAATAAATAAAAAAATAAACTTTGCTTGATGTTTGCAGGATCGTCCAATTTTCTCGAGAAGCGTGTAATCTGCAAAATCAAACACAAAATGAGTGTAAAAAGAACTTGATAAAATAAAAATAAATTTTTGTTTTTGTTTTTGTTTTTGTTTTTTGTTTTTTTGAATTTTTTTGAATTTTTATTTTAAAAATTAGTGAAAATAAATTTTAAATTCAATTACACCGCTACCTTCCCCAGCAACGGCGCCAAAAACTTGATGCGGAATTTAACTAACCTAAATAAATAGGCTAATTTGACCCACTTGTAATAACCGCAAGTGCACGGTGTCTAACTGGTAGACAACGGCAAGTACGGGTCGATCCCACGAGGAAAGTGGATGCAATTGAATTTTAGAAATTATCTAAACTAATTTGGAGAAAATGGGGTTACAGCATTTTTAAAACTAAACTAAAAATAAATTAAAAATAAGAAAAAAATAAAATAAAAGGAAAATGTGGATTTTGTGGGCTTGGACTCACCAATGAGTTAGCAAAATTATTTAAATCTAAATTATTTAAAATTTAAACGAGAAGCTTTAGGGATGAGAATCCCTTGCTTACACCGAATATGTGATCGTTACAATCCAATTCAACTTATATCATGTTTCTATCAAACATTAACAAATTATTTCAAGCAAATACGCTTTTACCAAGTATTAAGTGTCTTTTTAGGGCACATTTAATCAAAGTTTAAGTTTAATATTTTTAGCACATGCTTTGAATATTGATAAAGGGTAATTCTAACTACCAAACATATCAAGTTTAATTTCTCGAACATGCAAGGTGAAAGCAATTTATCAAAAATTCAGAAATAAATTTTAATTAACAATTAAACACACAATTCAGTAAAATAAATCAAAATGAATTATGCAACCCCTTTGGTTTGTCGCAAACTCGATGTGGTGGTACTCAGGAGATCAGCAGGTGGTCCGAACACAAATCCCGAGAAAATGTTCCCAAAACGCTTTGTGGTGGTACAGAGCAGATCCGGGGGTGTGAATAGCCAAAAATCAATTGACTCAGTCTCCCGCCAGAGGATCAGTGTCCTTCGTCTCCAGCGCGACAGCGCCGCTCGCGGTGCTACTCCGCCTTCCTCCGTGCTCCTCGCGAGGGTCCTCTTCCTCCAAATGTCTCCAGAACCTGCAAAAGAAGAGGGAAGGTGTGGAAACAGAGAGAAAACTCAAAAACAGAGAGAGAAATCGGAAGGAGGCTCCCCTGTTTCCGCTGTCGCGGTGGTTGTGCGCCGCGGACGAGCTGCTCTGTGATGGTGGCCGTGAGAAATGGAGACAGGAAGGAGGTCGAGACTAAGAGAGGGCGGTGAAGGCGGCTCGCGAGGTGCTGGCTCTGTGGCGAGGCGGAACAGAGTCGCGGTGATGGCGGCTCTGTTTCGCGGTGGTTGTGGTGGCTCGCGGATGAGACTGTTACAGAAACATCTCCTTCCGTTGCGCCTCACATGCTTAAGTCACACGGAGAGTTAACTACGACCATTATAAAAGGTAAAGGGAACATTCGACAAAGGTATGCAACTTTAACTGAGTTTTGTCCAGATTTACATTCTTCTTTCAACAGAGTTACTGACTTAAGCATCGGAGTGCCTTCGGTCACCAAAAAGGTGGTCATTGGCAGTCTAACAGCGATTTTGCGGATCAAACTCATAGAAGGACGATTTTTGGACGCATCAGTTTGGCGTGGTCCATGAGGAACGACGAGTTTCCTTTTCTAAAACAAAACACACGTGGCAAAGCTCACCACAACCTAGCGAAAGATCGAAAAAAGCCATCAGAAGGAATAATGCAGTCTACACACCCCCAATCCAGTAACGATCGCGACAACTCTCCACTGACACATCACTAACAGCTTAAGGAGAAGATGCAGCCCGAAACGCTGAACCAATAGCATATGAAAAATACGCAATAGTCCAGACAGCCCAGACGATCGTCGGCGCTGCCACAGACTATCGAGTAGACTTGTTTATGGCCCAGATGAAACACATGACAGAGATGATGGAGAAAATCACCCAGGAGTGCATTCAGTCAGCCGACCCTACTTCAGCACTGCCTCAAAACTCCACTATCCGAACTCAAGGGAGTGACGAAGCCTATCGAGAAAAAACTCCGCAATGCGGCGAAACGATTGTTGAGATCTCGTTCAAGATTGGAGTCACGGATCCCAACGTACTATACGAGTTGGCCAAGCCACCATTCTCTGACGAACTCATAAATAAGGCAATGTCAAATAAATTCACTCTGCCAAAGTTCGAAGTGTACGACGATACCACTGACCTGACTGATCATATAAGATATTTCCACCACATGATGGCTCTAAAGGAAACCACAAAGTCGATCCTATGCAAAACGTTCCCAACCAGCCTCACATCCACGACAATGAACTGGTTCAATAGCCTACCACCAAGGTCATTAGATTCTTTCCAAGCCATAGCCACTGCTTCCATCACCAGATTCATTAGGAGTCAACGGATAAGGACAGGACCCCACTACCTTCTTCACATCCGACAGAAACCAAAAGAAACAATACGATAATATAATACTCGCTTCACCAACGAGCTAACAATGATTGATAGATGCAGCGACGACATGGCCACTGCAACTTTCGTCGCCGAATTGAAGCGATGGACGCACAGAGCTCATCCAACAGAAATCCAGGAAATCTCAATCAGCACTACCCAATGACGAGCAAATAACCAGCGTAATGAGGAAAGAGTATAAACCATACACACCCCTAAAAGTAATCTGGACCGATATTTTAAAACACATATCAAATTGGGAGAATGTCAACTGGCCGACTAGGATGAAAGGAAACACGGAAGAACGAGACAATAGCAGATATTGTTCATTCCACAAGGATCACATACATGATACCGAGAACTACTACAAGTTGAAAAAAGAAATTGAACATTGGATCTAGAGGGGACGGCTAAATGAGTTTGATGGCATATCAAAAAAACAGTTCAAAAGCGGACACAATAACCACATGATCAAAAAGGAAATTGATATATGCTCTACACTGCATCCACTCTAGGAAATAAGCACCTCCCACCCGAAAAAACCTATATCGAAGTCAAAAGATCAACGTTCCGAAGATCTTAGCAGCAGAGACAAATTCAACCAAAGTCATTTATAAAGGAACTAACAAACTCCATCAGGCCTTAACAAGCAGTGCCAAACGGGGTGCGATAACGACCCAAGCTAATAAGTTCGTAAATTATAAGGAATAGCAAAGGCACGGACGCCAACACAAGGATAGACACTAGCAACATAGGAATAAAAGAAGAAACGCTCTACAATGTGACAAACCCATTCCAGGAGAACGACTGCTCAAATGGTCGAATAATCAATAAAGTTTCATTTTTGTAACCGATATCTCACAAAAACAAAACAGTTTCATAGCATAGCTCTGAAAAAAATTAGTACAAAAAGCTTAAAAGGAATCAGGACGCAACACAATGAACTTCTGATCTAATCAACCAAAAAAGTAAATGTTGAACACCCGAGTCAAACTAAAACAGAAACTTCAAATCGGCTGAGGTGTCTAGTTAACGAAGTAAAAGTTGGATGAACTAATGGACTAAATAAAATGACTACGAATTGACTAGAATGTTGCACAAAACGAAGCAAATGTTGGACACCCGAGCCAAACTAAAATAGAAACTTCGAATCGACTGAGATGTCGAGTTAACAAAGTAAAAGTTGGACTAATGAATCGACTAAATAAAATGACTTCGAGTTGACTAGAATGTCGCACAAAACGAAGCAAATGTTGGACACCCGAGCCAAACTAAAATAGAAACTTCGAATCGACCGAGATGTCGAGTTAACGAAGTAAAAGTTGGACTAACGAATCGACTAAATAAAATGACTTCGAGTCGACTAAAATGTCGCACAAAACGAAGCAAATGTTGGACACCCGAGTCAAACTAAAATAGAAACTTCAAATCGATCGAGGTGTCGAGTTAACGAAGTAAAAGTTGGATGAACGAGTCGACTATATAAAATGACTTTGAGTCGACTAGAATGTCGCACAAAAAGAAGCAAATGTTGGACACCCGAGTCAAACCAAAAACTTAAACTTCTGATCAACCGAGACGTCAAGTTGACGAAGTGAATTTAATAGGTAAAGTAACTCCAAGACGACTGGAGCATTACACTAACAAAACAATTCGAACGAAAAAATCAATGGAGCAAAACAACTTCGTGTCATGACGAGATCGAACAGACGATTCAACAAAGTAAAAAAGCGAACGAAACAACTTTCCACAAAAATTCGGAAATGACAAACACAAGATCAAGACATGCGTACTGAAACATGAGGAAATTGAAATCACCGAAAGATTGCTCCAAACAAATTTGTGGAACATCAAATACGAATTACCAAGACAACGATTGACGACCAAAGTTGATACAAAATAAAATAAAGAAGTTAATTCCTGTCATTCAAAATCTATTCAATTACATTTAGTAGTAGCAGTGGAAGACTAAGGGGAAAGATCTATAACGTTCTCAACACCACTACTTGCAGGAGCCGGATCGCCAGCAAAAACTCTCTCTTCAGGAGGAGGAAGCGGTTCTTCAACCATTGGGACACTCGGAGGATCTTTAGCAGCACCTTTCACGTCCTCGAAAGTCTCATGAACCAAATGACGATACTGGGACAAATCGACACCAAGACCCTCGATAAAGTCCAAAAGTTCAATTCGACCATCAACAACGTGTTGCTAGTCTGCCACCTCCATGACATGAAGTCTATCCTTAACAGAAGCAAGCTTACTTCTTGCAATGGTAAGATGGCCCTCGACAACAGTGAGCATCGCAGAGGAATCAGCCTTGACCTCACCAATCGAAGACAACAATTGCTCCACCCTTTTCTCAGCAATATCGTGATTGTTAGAATGTTGTATCATGGCCCGCACGGCTTCCTCATGAAATGCCTTCTCAGAAGAAAGTTATTTCTCCACATCGAGCAAACGTGTGCGGACGCCCTCTAGATCAGCTCTTAGAGATTCGAGCGTGCCATAGATCGATTCTGTGCACCCTCCACCTAAGCAACCTCATCTGCCTTGGTTCATTCAGAGCATCGCGCTTTTAACGCGTCATACTGGTAAAGAACATGGGAAAACACCAGCAACAGCATAGAAAGCTTCTTCTCCAAAGAAACCATAAGACTGTGATTAACCTGATGAGTCATGCCCATCACTTGTGGATAGGAAAGATGGGTCATCTCCTCCATTACAAGCCTAACACCATCCTC
The DNA here is from genome assembly GCA_963556465.1 of Berberis vulgaris. NCBI lineage: Eukaryota > Viridiplantae > Streptophyta > Magnoliopsida > Ranunculales > Berberidaceae > Berberis > Berberis vulgaris. The sequence goes on from OY747127.1 coordinate 47,693,825, forward strand.
AAGGTGAAGGTTCGAATTCAGTACAGACATCGAGGGCCTCTCCACCGACCGCCTGTGCCATTTGTTTATCAGCTTGTGTGCACCATCCTGCACACCAAGACGAGAAAACCAAAAGAACTTCCCATCTGATTTAACTCGGATCTCCTTAGAAATAGGTTCCATCTAACTGACCCACAAATGAAGAACCTGAGGATTAGGTATTATGGATGGCCGGGAAAGATGAAGGAACAACAGGAGAACCTCCATCACCATTTCATCGCTCGGCAAAAATGGAACAAATGGCAGCAGAAGGATCCAAGTAAGTTGCGAAAGGAGGAACTTCCATCCCTTCGTCAGCAAGAAGGGAAGGAGGACAAGACTGCAACTTGGGAACTCGATCACGACTGATGAGCTATTTGGATTGAACAACACCCAATTGAAGCATCTTGTCGTCCAAAGATCGGGGATCCTCATCAGAACACTTAACGACATCAAGACCACCATAAGTGGAGAGAAGCTTTTTTTTCCCGTCGTCCAATGGATGAACGGTATCCTTCTCATTCCTCTCAAGGGCCAACTTCATATGTTCTGCCTCCTGCAAAGAGCAGCGGTTCTCCCTCGAAGGATCTTTATCCACGGAATTCAAATAAAGAGTCGTGTGACGCACATAATCAACAAGCCATTTTTCTTCGGCACACGGTCGGAAGACAGAAACAACCGCTTCAACGGACTAACAGGCCTCACTACCTTTCTCTTTCTAAAAATACCAGTAGCAATACGGATAGGAGCATTGAGATCCGTAACATTAGAGCTCATTTTCCGATCAATGACCACTTCATCGCCAATAGCACGGCTAGCGATCTTCGCAACCTGCCTCTCGGTCAACAAAGTCCTTTCGATCTGACTCATGATGTATAAACCACTGCGCCTCACCATATCATCAGTAAGATAGGACTCCTCAGCAGTCAATTTCATATTTCGATGTTTAAAAGGAACTCAAAAAGACCTTACTATCGGAAGACCACGCAAATTGAAATGGCCAGAACCGACAAACGCATAAAACCAATACTGCGACTAGCCCCTGATGTCGTCATTAAGATGACCAAAACATGTAGAGGAATACAGAAAACATGTATGATTGGGCTTCATGCTAAACCCCACCAAGGAATGCAAGATTCAAGGGGTTAAAGAGATACTAGAGATAATGGACCTAGCATATGTGGCAACCATAACCCTTCAGCCGTTCAGTCACATTTGAGAATGAGGAATACGCAAGAAGTCCAAATGCGACCAAAACAAATCCGGAATAGGGAACCGAAAACCGGCATAGAACATGCGAGGATAAAAGGCGATATATCCTTTCCTCGGGCAACATGGACTGTCGATTTTGCGAGGAAGGATGATTTCAAGATCCTCAGGCAAAGAATAATTGGAACAGACACTATCCAAAGTAGCCCGAGAGGTTTTGTTTGGAGAAAAATGAGCTTCACAAGTGGAAAGCTGATCACCAACCAACATGTCGCTAGTAGGCATCGTAAGCAGGGAAGAGCGAACGAGGAAAAAAAACAATAAAAGAAAAGAAATAACACTAAAAATGGCGTAAAGAAATAAGGAGAATAGCCACTGCACCTTTCAAGCAACTGAGAAACGAAAAGACTGCTCATGGAGCGACATACGGGACATAATGGCGCATTGAAAATATGCGTGAAAATGAAGAGACAACAAAGTAACCAAGATGATCAGGAAACTAAAAGTTATTAGGCATCAAATTCAGTAAAAAACACAATCGAAATACCAACCGCCACATAGTCAGGGGATATGCAAACATGCCCACTAACTAATGGGGGGGAGCTGATGATACATCAAAAAAGACTGATCATCACGGCCATACACGTGGCATAAAAGTCCCATCATGAGAATACAGCGCCCGATCCATTGGGCCAGCTCATAAAGCCCAGAAGGATTGATGCCAATGATAGAGGCCCATACTAGGCCCACCACTAAGGAGGCATAAACAAGATCCAAATCTAAGCTCAGACGAATCAATGCTTGAATCCAAAACCCGATGCACATTCTCTCATAAAGAAGAAAAATGTTGCACCAAGAAAGAGCCGTGGAGGGACCTACGCCTTCACGAACGCATCTCCGTTAAAGAGGAGACTGTTACAAAAACATCTCCTTCCATTGCCCCTCACATGCTTAAGTCACGTAGAGAGTTAACTACGACCATTATAAAAGGTAAAGGGAACATTCAACAAAGGTATGCAACTTCAACTGAGTTTTGTCTAGATTTACATCCTTCTTTCCACAGAGTTATTGACTTAAGCATCGGAGTGCCTTTGGCCACCAAAAAGGTGGTCTTTGGCAGTCTAACAGTGGTTTTGCAAGTCAAAATAACAGGAGGATGATTTTTGGATGCATCAATATCCATGGATAGCAAGAAGTGTGTGGCTTCTCAAGGCCGCATGGCCTCTAATGGTCACATTTATTTGAATAAGACTATTCGCCTGAGTACCCTACCTTGCTATCACCACCAGCCTTATAATTTTCTATTTCAAAAAAAGTAATAAATTTTATTATTTATACTATTTATCAATTTTCGCTCCTTGCTTTGACTGACCTGCACAAAGAATGCATGGTAGCCACAGACCACCGTTGTGGTGGCCGATGGCATTTCAATGCTAAAGTTAGACAAGGCTCTAAGGAAGGTATAATGTTATAAACAAGGTATTTGTAGCGTACCTTAGCTTATCAACCTCATATCTTGTTTATAGTGTTTCGACCAAGCCATCGATGGCGTAGTTTAGGGAAAGAGATCTTCATGGAGATCCTTTTATAATTAGGAGTTGTGATGTGAAGGGAAGATTCCCTATTAGACTTGTGTTCTTGGATACACGGGAGATAGTTCCCAATCAGAGTGTTGTCCATAGATGGAAATTTTCATGTGTGACGTATAATATGGTATTTGATTCCTAGTTGGAAGCAAAGTGTTGTTGTCTTGCCTGTCCGAAGCTGATCCTCGAGATACTTGCCTTAATAGGGCTTACGGGTATTGGGGATAGCTGTGAGACGTGTGGGCTTAGTAGGCTGTAGTTATTTGGGTCCATCTGGCGGACTACATTGAGCGGGCTAGAAACCGCCTGGGCTGGATCTGTTGGGCTGACGCTTGGGCCTATTATTTCTCTAGATAATGATGCAAGTGATCGAACGGGTCGCCGGTCCACTCATAGAAATCAAGTTTTGGAGGGGTAAACTTCTTTGGAAGAGCATCGTCCATGATGTGGTTCATGAACGGTGGAAAATAGAAGCGGTATAACACGTCTGGGTCGTGAGCCCTTCGGCAGAGGGGGTTATGCGGAGCGAGCCTGTCTACCTTGAAGGTCGGGTCCGCGTGACCACACCACCACCTCTAGTCCAATGAGAACTAGCAGGGGCTTGACTCTTTTGTGCATGCTCTTTGTTGTCCTCTGGAGATTGGGTTTTGTACTGCTCCTGATCTCCATCGGCCGGTGGAGGGTTCTGCTGTATGAGAATCTCTATTGCTTTAGCGATATGTTGTATTTGTGAAGACAACAACACCATCTTGGGGTCTGTCATTGTTCTTGCTGGTGCGGGGGTGTGAACCTGCGACCTGTGTGTCACTAGCACTGCTGGGAGCGGTGGTATAGCGCTAGTCTGAGCGTTTGATGTGTTCTCTTGTTTTCCATTGTTGCATGATCTGGTGGTCACCATTTTCCTGTATTATGAAGAGAGATGATGCTAGTGATTAGTTAGGAACTTTTTCGTTCCCACAAACAACACCAAACTAATGCAGTCGATTTTCGCTCCCTACTTTAACCTTGACCTGTTGACTTAGTGGACCGACTAGGTGGCTTACTAACTCGGGGGAACAACTGATGATATACCGAAACGTATTTTTATCTACATCGTACACATGTCATGATGATATCAGGGAATAACAGACCCAAACATCAGTCTAGCACTGATCTAGCCCAAGCAACATCAAGCCCGCGAAGTACAGTCCGCAAGCCGGATCCCAATCGCCACAGCCAGCTAAGCCCACACGTCTCACAGCCATCCCCAATACCCATAAGACCTATTGAGGCAAATATCTCGGGGATCGACTTCGGATGGGCAAACCAGCAGTACTTTGTCTTCAACTAGGAAGTAAATACCAGAGTATACGCCGTACGTGGAAACTTCCGTGTATGGACAACATTCCAATGGGAAACTATCTCCTGCGTATCCAGGAGCACAGATTTAACATGGAAACCTCCTTCCACAAAACGACTCCTAATTAGAGGAGGGTTTCTAGGAAAATCTTTTTCCCTAAACTACGCCACCGATGGCCTGGCCGAACCAGAATTCTAGTACTATAAATAAGACAGGAGGTTGGTGAATAAAGTTAGGCTACAAATTCTATGTTTACAACTTTAAGCCTTCCTCAGATCCCTATCTGACTTTAGCATTGGAGTGTCATCGACCACCATAACGATGATCTGTGGCTCACGTGCATTCCTTGTGCAGGTCAGCAGATCAAAGTCAAATGGGGAGCAGAAATCGACTGCATCAGAGCCTATATCAGTTTGATTTTAAAACATGTTTAATCTCCTCTTCATCTATTTAAACACAAAACAAAGGAAAGAGAGGGGGAGATGCAAGGAAAATGAAGAGTGAGGAAATAGACTATTTCCATTTTACCAATATGAGGGAAAATTAGAAAAACAAATATCGTAATTATCAAGGAATTAACTTGTTTATTAATTATCCTTGATCAAAGTTTAGTAGACACTGGTGCACATCTGAATGGCTGTAGCCACCCTTATCAAAGTCCTACTCATGCATCCTCAAAGCGATTATTACCAAGGATTGTGATTTCGTTTTTTGAAATAATACAAAAACATATCTCCCTCGAAGAAATGAAAGTTGCAAGGAGAAAGAATGACTAGGAGAGAGAAAACCATTCGAGAAAGAGATAAAGAAAAGATGAAAGAAGACAATATAACAGATCACGGGAGGACAACAATCATTTAAAGAAACATTGAAGCGATGGACGCACAGAGCTCATCCAACAGAAATCCAGGAAATCTCAATCAGCACTACCCAATGACGAGCAAATAACCAGCGTAATGAGGAAAGAGTATAAACCATACACACCCCTAAAAGTAATCTGGACCGATATTTTAAAACACATATCAAATTGGGAGAATGTCAACTGGCCGACTAGGATGAAAGGAAACACGGAAGAACGAGACAATAGCAGATATTGTTCATTCCACAAGGATCACATACATGATACCGAGAACTACTACAAGTTGAAAAAAGAAATTGAACATTGGATCTAGAGGGGACGGCTAAATGAGTTTGATGGCATATCAAAAAAACAGTTCAAAAGCGGACACAATAACCACATGATCAAAAAGGAAATTGATATATGCTCTACACTGCATCCACTCTAGGAAATAAGCACCTCCCACCCGAAAAAACCTATATCGAAGTCAAAAGATCAACGTTCCGAAGATCTTAGCAGCAGAGACAAATTCAACCAAAGTCATTTATAAAGGAACTAACAAACTCCATCAGGCCTTAACAAGCAGTGCCAAACGGGGTGCGATAACGACCCAAGCTAATAAGTTCGTAAATTATAAGGAATAGCAAAGGCACGGACGCCAACACAAGGATAGACACTAGCAACATAGGAATAAAAGAAGAAACGCTCTACAATGTGACAAACCCATTCCAGGAGAACGACTGCTCAAATGGTCGAATAATCAATAAAGTTTCATTTTTGTAACCGATATCTCACAAAAACAAAACAGTTTCATAGCATAGCTCTGAAAAAAATTAGTACAAAAAGCTTAAAAGGAATCAGGACGCAACACAATGAACTTCTGATCTAATCAACCAAAAAAGTAAATGTTGAACACCCGAGTCAAACTAAAACAGAAACTTCAAATCGGCTGAGGTGTCTAGTTAACGAAGTAAAAGTTGGATGAACTAATGGACTAAATAAAATGACTACGAATTGACTAGAATGTTGCACAAAACGAAGCAAATGTTGGACACCCGAGCCAAACTAAAATAGAAACTTCGAATCGACTGAGATGTCGAGTTAACAAAGTAAAAGTTGGACTAATGAATCGACTAAATAAAATGACTTCGAGTTGACTAGAATGTCGCACAAAACGAAGCAAATGTTGGACACCCGAGCCAAACTAAAATAGAAACTTCGAATCGACCGAGATGTCGAGTTAACGAAGTAAAAGTTGGACTAACGAATCGACTAAATAAAATGACTTCGAGTCGACTAAAATGTCGCACAAAACGAAGCAAATGTTGGACACCCGAGTCAAACTAAAATAGAAACTTCAAATCGATCGAGGTGTCGAGTTAACGAAGTAAAAGTTGGATGAACGAGTCGACTATATAAAATGACTTTGAGTCGACTAGAATGTCGCACAAAAAGAAGCAAATGTTGGACACCCGAGTCAAACCAAAAACTTAAACTTCTGATCAACCGAGACGTCAAGTTGACGAAGTGAATTTAATAGGTAAAGTAACTCCAAGACGACTGGAGCATTACACTAACAAAACAATTCGAACGAAAAAATCAATGGAGCAAAACAACTTCGTGTCATGACGAGATCGAACAGACGATTCAACAAAGTAAAAAAGCGAACGAAACAACTTTCCACAAAAATTCGGAAATGACAAACACAAGATCAAGACATGCGTACTGAAACATGAGGAAATTGAAATCACCGAAAGATTGCTCCAAACAAATTTGTGGAACATCAAATACGAATTACCAAGACAACGATTGACGACCAAAGTTGATACAAAATAAAATAAAGAAGTTAATTCCTGTCATTCAAAATCTATTCAATTACATTTAGTAGTAGCAGTGGAAGACTAAGGGGAAAGATCTATAACGTTCTCAACACCACTACTTGCAGGAGCCGGATCGCCAGCAAAAACTCTCTCTTCAGGAGGAGGAAGCGGTTCTTCAACCATTGGGACACTCGGAGGATCTTTAGCAGCACCTTTCACGTCCTCGAAAGTCTCATGAACCAAATGACGATACTGGGACAAATCGACACCAAGACCCTCGATAAAGTCCAAAAGTTCAATTCGACCATCAACAACGTGTTGCTAGTCTGCCACCTCCATGACATGAAGTCTATCCTTAACAGAAGCAAGCTTACTTCTTGCAATGGTAAGATGGCCCTCGACAACAGTGAGCATCGCAGAGGAATCAGCCTTGACCTCACCAATCGAAGACAACAATTGCTCCACCCTTTTCTCAGCAATATCGTGATTGTTAGAATGTTGTATCATGGCCCGCACGGCTTCCTCATGAAATGCCTTCTCAGAAGAAAGTTATTTCTCCACATCGAGCAAACGTGTGCGGACGCCCTCTAGATCAGCTCTTAGAGATTCGAGCGTGCCATAGATCGATTCTGTGCACCCTCCACCTAAGCAACCTCATCTGCCTTGGTTCATTCAGAGCATCGCGCTTTTAACGCGTCATACTGGTAAAGAACATGGGAAAACACCAGCAACAGCATAGAAAGCTTCTTCTCCAAAGAAACCATAAGACTGTGATTAACCTGATGAGTCATGCCCATCACTTGTGGATAGGAAAGATGGGTCATCTCCTCCATTACAAGCCTAACACCATCCTCAAGGTGAAGGTTCGAATTCAGTACAGACATCGAGGGCCTCTCCACCGACCGCCTGTGCCATTTGTTTATCAGCTTGTGTGCACCATCCTGCACACCAAGACGAGAAAACCAAAAGAACTTCCCATCTGATTTAACTCGGATCTCCTTAGAAATAGGTTCCATCTAACTGACCCACAAATGAAGAACCTGAGGATTAGGTATTATGGATGGCCGGGAAAGATGAAGGAACAACAGGAGAACCTCCATCACCATTTCATCGCTCGGCAAAAATGGAACAAATGGCAGCAGAAGGATCCAAGTAAGTTGCGAAAGGAGGAACTTCCATCCCTTCGTCAGCAAGAAGGGAAGGAGGACAAGACTGCAACTTGGGAACTCGATCACGACTGATGAGCTATTTGGATTGAACAACACCCAATTGAAGCATCTTGTCGTCCAAAGATCGGGGATCCTCATCAGAACACTTAACGACATCAAGACCACCATAAGTGGAGAGAAGCTTTTTTTTCCCGTCGTCCAATGGATGAACGGTATCCTTCTCATTCCTCTCAAGGGCCAACTTCATATGTTCTGCCTCCTGCAAAGAGCAGCGGTTCTCCCTCGAAGGATCTTTATCCACGGAATTCAAATAAAGAGTCGTGTGACGCACATAATCAACAAGCCATTTTTCTTCGGCACACGGTCGGAAGACAGAAACAACCGCTTCAACGGACTAACAGGCCTCACTACCTTTCTCTTTCTAAAAATACCAGTAGCAATACGGATAGGAGCATTGAGATCCGTAACATTAGAGCTCATTTTCCGATCAATGACCACTTCATCGCCAATAGCACGGCTAGCGATCTTCGCAACCTGCCTCTCGGTCAACAAAGTCCTTTCGATCTGACTCATGATGTATAAACCACTGCGCCTCACCATATCATCAGTAAGATAGGACTCCTCAGCAGTCAATTTCATATTTCGATGTTTAAAAGGAACTCAAAAAGACCTTACTATCGGAAGACCACGCAAATTGAAATGGCCAGAACCGACAAACGCATAAAACCAATACTGCGACTAGCCCCTGATGTCGTCATTAAGATGACCAAAACATGTAGAGGAATACAGAAAACATGTATGATTGGGCTTCATGCTAAACCCCACCAAGGAATGCAAGATTCAAGGGGTTAAAGAGATACTAGAGATAATGGACCTAGCATATGTGGCAACCATAACCCTTCAGCCGTTCAGTCACATTTGAGAATGAGGAATACGCAAGAAGTCCAAATGCGACCAAAACAAATCCGGAATAGGGAACCGAAAACCGGCATAGAACATGCGAGGATAAAAGGCGATATATCCTTTCCTCGGGCAACATGGACTGTCGATTTTGCGAGGAAGGATGATTTCAAGATCCTCAGGCAAAGAATAATTGGAACAGACACTATCCAAAGTAGCCCGAGAGGTTTTGTTTGGAGAAAAATGAGCTTCACAAGTGGAAAGCTGATCACCAACCAACATGTCGCTAGTAGGCATCGTAAGCAGGGAAGAGCGAACGAGGAAAAAAAACAATAAAAGAAAAGAAATAACACTAAAAATGGCGTAAAGAAATAAGGAGAATAGCCACTGCACCTTTCAAGCAACTGAGAAACGAAAAGACTGCTCATGGAGCGACATACGGGACATAATGGCGCATTGAAAATATGCGTGAAAATGAAGAGACAACAAAGTAACCAAGATGATCAGGAAACTAAAAGTTATTAGGCATCAAATTCAGTAAAAAACACAATCGAAATACCAACCGCCACATAGTCAGGGGATATGCAAACATGCCCACTAACTAATGGGGGGGAGCTGATGATACATCAAAAAAGACTGATCATCACGGCCATACACGTGGCATAAAAGTCCCATCATGAGAATACAGCGCCCGATCCATTGGGCCAGCTCATAAAGCCCAGAAGGATTGATGCCAATGATAGAGGCCCATACTAGGCCCACCACTAAGGAGGCATAAACAAGATCCAAATCTAAGCTCAGACGAATCAATGCTTGAATCCAAAACCCGATGCACATTCTCTCATAAAGAAGAAAAATGTTGCACCAAGAAAGAGCCGTGGAGGGACCTACGCCTTCACGAACGCATCTCCGTTAAAGAGGAGACTGTTACAAAAACATCTCCTTCCATTGCCCCTCACATGCTTAAGTCACGTAGAGAGTTAACTACGACCATTATAAAAGGTAAAGGGAACATTCAACAAAGGTATGCAACTTCAACTGAGTTTTGTCTAGATTTACATCCTTCTTTCCACAGAGTTATTGACTTAAGCATCGGAGTGCCTTTGGCCACCAAAAAGGTGGTCTTTGGCAGTCTAACAGTGGTTTTGCAAGTCAAAATAACAGGAGGATGATTTTTGGATGCATCAATATCCATGGATAGCAAGAAGTGTGTGGCTTCTCAAGGCCGCATGGCCTCTAATGGTCACATTTATTTGAATAAGACTATTCGCCTGAGTACCCTACCTTGCTATCACCACCAGCCTTATAATTTTCTATTTCAAAAAAAGTAATAAATTTTATTATTTATACTATTTATCAATTTTCGCTCCTTGCTTTGACTGACCTGCACAAAGAATGCATGGTAGCCACAGACCACCGTTGTGGTGGCCGATGGCATTTCAATGCTAAAGTTAGACAAGGCTCTAAGGAAGGTATAATGTTATAAACAAGGTATTTGTAGCGTACCTTAGCTTATCAACCTCATATCTTGTTTATAGTGTTTCGACCAAGCCATCGATGGCGTAGTTTAGGGAAAGAGATCTTCATGGAGATCCTTTTATAATTAGGAGTTGTGATGTGAAGGGAAGATTCCCTATTAGACTTGTGTTCTTGGATACACGGGAGATAGTTCCCAATCAGAGTGTTGTCCATAGATGGAAATTTTCATGTGTGACGTATAATATGGTATTTGATTCCTAGTTGGAAGCAAAGTGTTGTTGTCTTGCCTGTCCGAAGCTGATCCTCGAGATACTTGCCTTAATAGGGCTTACGGGTATTGGGGATAGCTGTGAGACGTGTGGGCTTAGTAGGCTGTAGTTATTTGGGTCCATCTGGCGGACTACATTGAGCGGGCTAGAAACCGCCTGGGCTGGATCTGTTGGGCTGACGCTTGGGCCTATTATTTCTCTAGATAATGATGCAAGTGATCGAACGGGTCGCCGGTCCACTCATAGAAATCAAGTTTTGGAGGGGTAAACTTCTTTGGAAGAGCATCGTCCATGATGTGGTTCATGAACGGTGGAAAATAGAAGCGGTATAACACGTCTGGGTCGTGAGCCCTTCGGCAGAGGGGGTTATGCGGAGCGAGCCTGTCTACCTTGAAGGTCGGGTCCGCGTGACCACACCACCACCTCTAGTCCAATGAGAACTAGCAGGGGCTTGACTCTTTTGTGCATGCTCTTTGTTGTCCTCTGGAGATTGGGTTTTGTACTGCTCCTGATCTCCATCGGCCGGTGGAGGGTTCTGCTGTATGAGAATCTCTATTGCTTTAGCGATATGTTGTATTTGTGAAGACAACAACACCATCTTGGGGTCTGTCATTGTTCTTGCTGGTGCGGGGGTGTGAACCTGCGACCTGTGTGTCACTAGCACTGCTGGGAGCGGTGGTATAGCGCTAGTCTGAGCGTTTGATGTGTTTTCTTGTTTTCCATTGTTGCATGATCTGGTGGTCACCATTTTCCTGTATTATGAAGAGAGATGATGCTAGTGATTAGTTAGGAACTTTTTCGTTCCCACAAACAACACCAAACTAATGCAGTCGATTTTCGCTCCCTACTTTAACCTTGACCTGTTGACTTAGTGGACCGACTAGGTGGCTTACTAACTCGGGGGAACAACTGATGATATACCGAAACGTATTTTTATCTACATCGTACACATGTCATGATGATATCAGGGAATAACAGACCCAAACATCAGTCTAGCACTGATCTAGCCCAAGCAACATCAAGCCCGCGAAGTACAGTCCGCAAGCCGGATCCCAATCGCCACAGCCAGCTAAGCCCACACGTCTCACAGCCATCCCCAATACCCATAAGACCTATTGAGGCAAATATCTCGGGGATCGACTTCGGATGGGCAAACCAGCAGTACTTTGTCTTCAACTAGGAAGTAAATACCAGAGTATACGCCGTACGTGGAAACTTCCGTGTATGGACAACATTCCAATGGGAAACTATCTCCTGCGTATCCAGGAGCACAGATTTAACATGGAAACCTCCTTCCACAAAACGACTCCTAATTAGAGGAGGGTTTCTAGGAAAATCTTTTTCCCTAAACTACGCCACCGATGGCCTGGCCGAACCAGAATTCTAGTACTATAAATAAGACAGGAGGTTGGTGAATAAAGTTAGGCTACAAATTCTATGTTTACAACTTTAAGCCTTCCTCAGATCCCTATCTGACTTTAGCATTGGAGTGTCATCGACCACCATAACGATGATCTGTGGCTCACGTGCATTCCTTGTGCAGGTCAGCAGATCAAAGTCAAATGGGGAGCAGAAATCGACTGCATCAGAGCCTATATCAGTTTGATTTTAAAACATGTTTAATCTCCTCTTCATCTATTTAAACACAAAACAAAGGAAAGAGAGGGGGAGATGCAAGGAAAATGAAGAGTGAGGAAATAGACTATTTCCATTTTACCAATATGAGGGAAAATTAGAAAAACAAATATCGTAATTATCAAGGAATTAACTTGTTTATTAATTATCCTTGATCAAAGTTTAGTAGACACTGGTGCACATCTGAATGGCTGTAGCCACCCTTATCAAAGTCCTACTCATGCATCCTCAAAGCGATTATTACCAAGGATTGTGATTTCGTTTTTTGAGATAATTTCGGTAAGTTGATTTTAAGAAATATTTCGTGTGTATAGAAAAATGTAAAATTTTCGATTGTAATTTTGAAGTTATTAATATAATTTAAGCATTTTAAACTCTTACATACTAAATAAAAAGTCCTACAAGACTCATAATGTCATACAAACTACATATTGCATAAGAATTACTTATATAATAAAATGTTAATATTTAACTAAGATTATAACGGGTTAAAATGTACGAAAATTAAGATTGGCCTAATGAAATAAATAAATGGGGACTCCGATGCTAAAATGGGGTCAAAGCAGTGGGAGTCTAATCAATGCTGCCACACCTAGTGACGACGACTTGCCAGGGATCATTGCCCCATTCGCGGTCAGTGTTCGCTGAACCTAATTAGGTAAGCCTAGTTGGTAACGACCAGCAGCGAAAGCTTCTGATCAAAACCTTGACTTGTAGCCCTCACTGCGAGGGTGTAGATAGTCTGGAAGGTAGGAGCCTAGTCAGTTTTGAACTGATTCCGATGGCTCGCCACGGGGCCACTGTTTTTCAGCGTGACCGCCAAATCACCAAACCTAGACTTGTAGCCCGCACTACGAGGGTGTAGATAATCTAGAAGGTAGGAACCCAATCAGTCTCGACCTGATTCCAACGGTTTGCCACGGGACCACTGCTTTTTAGCGTGGCCGCCAAACCCTCCCAAATTTGTAGCTTGGTGCACTCAGGTGTAGATAATTTGGATGGTGGGAGCCTAGTCAGTCCCGAACTGACTTCGATGGCTTGCCACGGAACCACTGATCTTCAGCATGGTTGCCAAACCCCTCTCGAACACGTAGCCCCCACCGCGTGGGGAAGGTGTCGACGGTTCAAAAGGTGGGAGCCTAGTCAATCAAGAACTGATCCCAACGGCTTGCCACGGGACCACTGCTCTTCAGCATGGTCGCCAAACCTTTACTCCCCGAATTTATCAACCGCTTTGCTCGATCATAAATAATTCGGAAGGTAGAAGCCTAGTCAGTCCCGAACTGATTCCGATGGCTTGCCACAGGACCATTGCTCTTCAGTCTGGTTGCCAAACTTTTACTCCCCGAATCTATAGACCGCTCTACTTAGTCATAAACGATTCGGAAGGTGGGAATCTCAAATAGCTCTCCACACGACCTCCGCTCTCCCTCAAGACTGCGAACGTAAATATGAGCTTAGCTGAGTCAACGCCTTCACGCTCAAACGGATTGACATCCTAACATTAGAAAAATGCCACTCGTGCTGATACAAGGATAGTACAACCGGTGCCCAAATAAAAGCTAATTAGGACGCCAACCCGAGCTCATCGCGCCTAACTCAGTGCGAACGCTCTGACACGTACTTTCAGCCACCATAGCTTGCCCACAGCAACAACTACAGCCGACCAGTCAGACAAACAAGAAAAAGCTCTTGCAGCTTACCTAAGGGATAGGACACAACTCGGGTGACTCAACCCCAGTAAAACTACGCAACATGCCCACTATTGGACATAACTACGCAGCAATGACCCCGAGTCATTCACAATACAAAGCAGACAAACTCTCTGCCGCAGACAGATCAGACAACATCCTATTGATACAACCAGCCTATGCCAATGTAAGACGACAAAGCAAAACAAAAAACATGCAACAAAGACGCCAAGTATGAAACGAAGAAAACTGTTTTCATTAATGGTTAAGACAAAAAGTGTACAAACACACAAAGTTTGCTCCTAATCAGGAGAAGGTACAGAAACGGAAGAGCTAAGCCTAGGAGAAAAAAGGGTAGAAGTTGTATCTGTACGCGCTTTGACCTGGACGTTAGGGATCGAACTGTCCTCCTTACCCGACGACTCAGAGGTAATAGACAAGTTCACATATGACATCTACTTATAACGACTAAGATCCCACTCCGGATGCTTCTCATTCATCAGCGCCAACAACTCTAGCCGACCATGATTAACCTAGCAGAACTCACATTTGCCTTGTTCCTGGATAAACTCTTCCTCTTGCACCTTTGCATCAATAAGGTCACACTTCAGTAGCTCCAACTTGCCAGTTAGCGCATCGACCTGAGACTACTCTGTGGCCAGACTACTCTTCACAACACTAAGTTCATGTCATCCTAGTTCGAGTTGGTCCTCGACCTTCCTTGACTCTCGAGCATAGAACTCCACATCAGATTCCAACTGTTGCTTCTCAATAGCCCAGTCAGCTTCCTTCGAAACACTTTCTTCAGCAAAAGATTGCAGCTCAGAATGCACCTTAGCCGCAGCTTCCTGCGCAACCTCAACCTCTAGGTGGAGTCGGCTGAACTCCTGCTTAAGTTTGTCCCTCGCAGACACCGCCTCGGTCAGAATTCACTTAAGGTCCTCCAGACGAGCCCTTTGAGCCTCAACGACCACGATTGATTGATCCAACCGCATCTCTTCGGCCTGCTTCTTAAGCCGCTAAATTTCATGGAGCGCATCAGAATATAGCGTCTGCACGTGCGATAAGACATGCTCCAAAGTATATACTCTCTCGCGAGTTGCCTCTACTTTCATCCCAGCAACGGCCTCGTGGCTCATATGAAACATACCAAGCATAAGATACTTTAAACCCTTGTCCACATGCTCTGCTAGCGTATCCTCCTCGGGTTTTGGAACGTGGTCCATCAACCAGCTGTGACACCTGCTTATATGCTTCCTCGAAGCATACTTAACATCCACCTCTTGGTGCTAGACATGTGAACTCATCTTCTCCAAGTCCGGTGCGAACAAACTTATTTGTGCATCAGGATGAAGCTTCCCTTGACTATCCTCAGACTATCCTTCGTGGCTTTTCCCTCATCAAGAACGACCGACCCTTTTTTGGGAGATGGCCCAACAGGATCCGGAGGCAGAGGAGGGACTGAAGTATCCAAAGGACCTTCTAATAGTTTTAGCCGTGGCCTAGAACGAGACGGTGAGCAATGTAGACTATAGGAGACATGGCCGGTACCACGAACACTTTCAGGCGAGTCAACGTGGGATGATCAGATTCCACCACCTTAGGAGAATCTTCAACAGAGACCTCTACTGGAGCGACCCCACGCAAATCAGCGCTAACGAAAGCTGCCATTGCAACCCGCACCAGACGGTCATTCTGAGCCTCAACTTGCGCGTCACTAAGGTTCTACCCGTCAGCAACTCCCGCCAATCGTAGATAATCTTTTTCCAAGCCAGGAACATTAGTCTCCGCCTCAACAGACCTAGTGGACTTGCATTCCTATCTCACCATAGCGGGTTGTGCCAAAGACGACCCAATCCCAACGCGAGGTTTCTTCCTCACAAAGGAAGCCAACGTCTCAGATGAATCCTCCGCATCAGACAGGACGAGAGTTTTGGCCCTAGCAGCCTTCTTCTTTCTGGAAGGGGCCCTATCTTGCAGCTTAATGCACGACTTTCAATGCAGAGTGGGGGCAATATGCCAATTGTCCACGACCCACTACGAACGAAATTGAAAACTCTTATGATATCAACCACCTCCCGTTTTGTCATGAAGTGGAATACCTCCATGGTGGTTTGCTCTTCTAACGTAAGAGGATAAGTGGAAAACCTTCCTGCAAAAGAACATAGACAATGATCACTCAGACCGCTATCAAGCACATCAAAGTCACAAGAAAGGAGTTGAAGTTACAAAGCGGCCTGAACTGTCGCTCAAGCGAACGACCCTTGCACAGAAAATATTTCGAATCAACAAGGGCTAGAGAACAATACTTCTGCCATAACTTGAAATCATCCGGCAGATTAACGAAGCAATTCAACGACTTCATGTTGCAAACAACATTGCTCTGCAGTCGAGGAGCGGTCAACAACTGAATCACCCGCGGGGTCTTACTAATGCCGACTTCCTTAGCATTGAGTAGAATCATGAGAATGATCCTGTACCCGTTGGGTCCTAACTGAGCCAGAGGAATCCCTAAGAAATTCAAGAACTCCCAAATCACGTCTAGAATCGGGAAACGCACTCCAGTTTGAAGCATTCCCCGATGTAAATAGATGAAACCGGTCGGAGGCGACATTGGCGTCTGATCGCCCTTCAAAAGATACAACGACAAGTCTTCAGGAACTCCAAACTTAGTACAGACAATGATGATGATGAGGAAAAACTGTCAGATGAGGAAGAGGATAGTGAATCATCATCGTCCTCATCAGAGGATGATGATGATGATGTTGGTAATGGTGGGAATTCGTTAGTAGACTACAACTCTTTCGACGAAAATGGCCGCAAACACCATCCCCTCAAAGATGTTGACCATGTCCAGGACAACTAATGTATTTTTTGTACTCGTTTTGTAATATTTTCAAATATTAATTTTTGTGCTTTTGTGTTTGTGGAATTGTCAGATTTAATGTTTGTTTTTTTATCTTTGTATTGTAATTTTTATTTGTATTTCTAATTTCTAATATTTCAATTTGTGTTTGTATTATGAAGAAAATAAGTGATGTCCTTTAGAAAAGTGGTGATGTCCTTTAAAAAGTAGGGTGTTATAGAAGCTGCCAAAAAAAAAAAAAAAAAAAAAATGGAAAACTTAGTGGATGATACGGCAGCAAAATTCCGGCATTTCGCCCTGAGCTTTCAACCGCGTCCCACAACAGAAGTCACACTTTCCAAAGCACCTCGTCACTCCTCCACTCACACTTTATGCCAAGTCCAAACCCAAAGCAAAGCTCCAAACCAAATCAAATAAAATAAAAAACAACTTTACTTTTGCATCTCTCATCGTCTTCTTAGTACTGGAGGAGGTGGTGGTGGCGGTGCCAGAAGTGGGTGAGCTGAGAAAAAAAACAAGAAAAAAGAAAAGAAGATGACCCGAGAAGTTGCTGACCGAACCAAAAGAGTTCCATTGAGGAAACTAGCGAGAGTGGCTTCAATGGCCTGCGGAATCCAATTCGGGTGGGCTCTCCAACTCTCTCTTCTCACACCTTACGTTCAAGAACTCGGCATCCCACACGCCTTTGCCAGTCTCATCTGGTTATGCGGTCCGCTCTCTGGTCTTATAGTTCAACCACTCGTCGGTCTCATAAGTGACCGTTTTGCTACTCGCATCCCTTTCATTGCTGCTGGTGCCGCCTCCATCGCAATTGCGGTTCTCATTATTGGTCATTCTGCAGATATCGGCCGATTACTGGGTGATCCCTCCTATTCGTCCCGGCGGCCTCGTGCAATCGTTGCGTTCGTGTTAGGCTTTTGGCTTCTCGATGTTGCTAATAACATGACTCAGGCGCCGTGTAGAGCTCTCCTTGCCGATCTCACCCGTAAGACTTCCAAGTTAATTTATTTTCTCAATTTTATTTATCTTGGATTGCAATACTTAGAATATGATTGCAATATTTTTCTAGTCATCATCATTCGTGAATTAGAATAATTTGAGGTTCACTGAACAATCCAACATCGGTTTTGTGATCATTAGTCAATATGGAATCACATACTTTGGGGACGAGTGATTCCAATGTTTATGGAACTTCCATTCCATGATTGATCACAAAATCAATGTTGGATTAGTGAGTGAAACTAGTAGATTTAGATTGATTCCATGTAATCATACACAATTAGAGTTTAGGCCCCCGCTCGTTTAGCCTAAACATGTTTATAAATTCGCATGATTTTGTTTAATAAAGACCTATACATGGTTAATTTCAGCTCTACCCTTAATACAACTTCATCAATTTATCATTTCCAATCACGTTTGTTGACATTCAAAATAACAATCATTTCCAAACATATAGGCGAAAGAGTTTACCAACAAATTGAAAAAATTAAACCAACAAACTATTTTTTTGTTTTTAAATAAGTACTTGTTAGACCATGAGAGAGGAGAGAGGAGAGAGGAGAGAGGAGAGAGGGGAGAGAGGAGAGAGGAGAGAGGAGAGAGGGCTAAGCATTACATGACACAACTCTCATAGAAAATGACTTGTTTTTATAGGATCTTTTAGTCCATATAACATACTATAATCACCAAGTTGGTACTTATAGATTTGATGCCACGTATTATGTTGTAATAGACACCTGTCTAATTGATAAAGAGCTGGCTGACAAGCTAGGTAAATAGGCCAAAAAGTGGGTCACTCCCACCAAAGCTAGGAGTTCCTCAAAGCCATCCACTGGTGCGCACAATACTAATAGAAATTCAGCCAGCCTACTGAGTGCATCTGCCACCCTGTACCATGTTCCTATCACATGTTTAAAAATGAAAATGTAAAATTCTGTATCTCATCAACCCACTTGTTGATCCTACTAGTAGCATCTCTATAAACAAAGTGCATCATTGTCACAATATAACACAAAGTCATGGTACAATAAATAGTCTTCCAGTGTCCAGAAGCTGGAACTACAATAAACAACTCTTTATCATAAGTCGAATAATAGTGTCCAATATCTTGCATCATAAGTTGAAAAATTAAACTGAACCTAACGGATCTTACTATAATATATAGTGGAGGAGGCATCGACAATACTGCACCTACACCCATTTTGCATGTATCACAAAATAACTCAAATGTTTTATCAAAACCTGAAAGATGAAACCGGAGTTGTGGTCATCTCAAGTCTTATCACGTCAAAGGCCAATTGACAACTTTCAAACCATCTTTCATCAGCCTAGTGATAAGTGCCACGATAGTACTACATCTCTCAATAAATCGCTTATAAAAACTAACCAAACCATGATGACCAATCTTTGATAGTTAGGGGTGGCAATTAGTGACCCAATACGATAACCCAACGTTTGGGTTTGGAAAATATGACACAACATGACCATCACATTAGTGGGTTGGGGGTTTGGGGTTGAGGTCTTGGCAGGATTGACACGGGACCAACCCGCTTGTTATTGTCAAAGAAGGTCAGATGACACGACTCAAAATTGTATCGGGTCTGGGTTTTATATCTTTGACTCGATTACTTAATGAGTTGGTTTTGGATTTGAAAAGTGACATGGCTTTTAACTTTAACAGAACACGATTATGATATGACACAACCCATTGCCACCCCTACTGATAGGTAGATACCGCTCCATCCCTCAAGACACAACATACCCCAATAAAGTTACAACCAATTCTTAAAGTTGGATTAAAACATGTGCTCTCTCAAAATTCTCAAAATAGCCACAATGTTACTTAAATGCTCTTTTTTAGTCTCACTAAAAATGTGGATATCATCTAAGTAAACCACGACGGAGCAACTTGTCTGGAAAAGAAGACTACCAACTTAAATAGTGATGTAATCGTACTCGGTTGCACTATTGTGACCTCAAATTCACTCACATTACAAAAGATGCTTCCAAGGTGTTCTCTTCATATCTAGCTCAGGGTCTGGTAATGGCTGTAATACACATTGAACCCTTCCTCATCCCGAAAATTATAGGTACCATCATAATATACCACCTACGAAATTGCCATCAACAACTTCGCCTTTGGAATCTAATCAGCTAAAGAAGTACAAAGAAGTACGAAGGAGGGCAAATGTAGGGAATGTTGAAAGGGCGATGGTAGTTATGGCGCTACGTGATATGAGATCTAGTGAAAAACACTATGGCTCCTACCTGTATAGAGTCAAAGTGCAAAGTGCACTGACCAAATACAAAGTCGATAGATATAACATTTGACATCTCTAATCGCTGCTTTCTGACCTTGCAGTCATTTAGGCCAATTCCCTTAATCCCCAACAACAAATGATAATATCCATTGTTATTACGGTGCACCACACTTGGTCACTGTATTGGCTGATCGAGAAATGAACTAAACATGTCGTAGGCACTTTCACTTTCTTACTTGGCTTAACCAAGGCAAAAGTAAAGGTTATTCTCGTAGACCCAATGCATCTACCGTTACTCTCAATACAAGATTTTCACTGGATCCTCCGTTAATAATTAAATTGCATATTTTTCCCTTACAGTTACATCCATTGCGAAAAATGTGTTCTCTCCACTTGATGTCAATTGTTTGATTTTCTCTACCACGAAATTGCTAAATGCTATGGACAAACACATTATCGTTGTTGAATTACATGAAAAATCTAAAAAATTCTTTACGATTGAAAATTGACAAAAATTAAAATTTGATAACCAAAAAAATCCACGAAAGGGGTGAAATGACCGCCTTGCGTGACCTGATTGGTGACGTTACCCCTGGACCTGCCGACCAACACCTTACAGGTCAGCGCCAACCGGTGCATGGATTCTTAGCCGGCCCAATCATCCTGGTCAGTCATGGTTGATCTCTCCCTGGATCCTCCATCAGTATAATCTAATGTGCCATTAAGGCTTCTTTAGTTGCTATCCCTTCTCCTCGTTTGACTATCTTTTCCCTGTTCATGTGTGGTTTGATGCTTTTTGTCAAATCCCTCCCTGAGCATTTTTCTCTTATACAACATAATGATATTTTCACTGTGGAACACAACATTTAAATAATTTATTCAAGTTCACACGAAAGAAAATAAAAGCCCTACTATGGTTTCTCCTCATTCAAGAACCCTAGTGTTCTTTGAGATTACATCAAAAATTCAAGATTGAAACATAACTCTCTAATCTTTTTCTAAATACTACGCACTATGCACCTCTTTATTATCTAACTACTAGTAATTCTAAAGAGAAATATTACTAGTTGTCACTATCCATGGTACCATCAATAGGTCATGCCTGAACAACTTGTGGCTATTGTTTGGGTAATGCTAGTGTGTGTTTTGGTTGTAGTGTACCTTGACCATTTGTGGATTCAGGTCAACCTAGATTGCGATTGTTTAAGCTTAGACGATGATAGTTGTGTTTCGTTGTTGAAGGATTCGTTGGTGATGAATAGCAAGGAGAGTGCTGGTTTTGTGAAGTTTTTAAAAATTGGGTTATTGATTATTTATCAAGTCAGACATATACAGGTTGTAATATTCGAACTTGGGGGGAGTTCTAGTGATTTTATTTATGTAGTTTTGTCATTGATCCATAAATTTTAGATTGTGTTAGTGAGTATAATTAGGATACATATTTCCGTCTTCATCTGAACTGGTTTATTAGAGTTTGTTTCTTGTTGGTATTAGGTTTCCTTATTACTAGAGCTGGGTTTCTTATTTAACTTTTAACAGTTCAAGTAACTTGATCTTCGAATAGGTGTACTGTCCTTCTCTTTTCACATATCTAACTAATATGAGTTTGGTGGTTTTGATTTCTAACTTGGGATATGATCAAAATTATCCTAGTTGATGCATGTTTTTATGTAACTTCGTCTCAGGGAACGATCACAGAAGGACTCGTATAGCAAATGCATATTTCTCACTGTTCATGGCCATTGGTAACATCCTTGGTTTTGCTGCTGGATCCTTCAGTAGCTGGTTTACCATTTTCCCCTTCACAGTTACCTCCTCTTGTGGTGTTAACTGCGCAAATCTGAAGTCTGCTTTCTTAATTGACATTGCCTTTATTGCTTTTACTGCATATTTAAGCATTTCAGCCGCAAAAGTACTCGCTCAAAGTTCTAGAGACATGCTCCTGCACTCGACAGATGAAAGGACAGGGCAGCCCCATGCTCAAGAAGCTTCTCTGTGGGAAATGGTTGGCACTTTTAGGTACCTCTCAGGGCCGATATGGACAATACTGGTTGTTACTGGGTTGACATGGATTGGATGGTTTCCTTTTCTTCTCTTTGATACCGACTGGATGGGCCGAGATATCTACAAAGGGAAACCAAATGAAGGTCAGAATTATCATTCTGGAGTACGAATGGGTGCATTTGGATTAATGTTGAATTCTGTTATTCTCGGACTGACTTCGATGGTAATGGAGAGACTTTGCAAAAAGTGGGGTGGTGGTTTCGTCTGGGGAGTATCAAACCTTCTCATGTCGTTGTGCTTTGTAGCAATGCTTATAATATCGTTTGTGGTAAAGAATAAGGAATTTTCTGCTGACAATGCTCCACCTACTAGTGTTGTAGTTGCTTCACTAATTGTCTTTGCAGTTCTTGGTGTTCCATTAGCAGTAAGTTATCTGTTTCCTCTTCTTGGTAGTATAAAACAACTTTTCGTTAATTTATTTAAGAAAATAGGTAGTTCAACTTGTATTTCAGTTCATCATGCCTTCCATTTAACAGGTTTCATGTGCAGACTGATTGATCACCTAGACAAATTGTAGATTAATGTATTCACTGTATGCTTGCTATACAGTATCTTTTGGATGATCATGAATAATGCCATAGTGCAGCAACTATAAGTTTTGAATAGAGTAATCTGATGATGCAACATTTTGGTCTAAAAGAACATGTGGAGTTGGTTTAATGGATGGACAAACACTCTCTTTTATGAGTAAAGAGGGTTGCAAGATGTTAGACATAAGATATGCTGAGCTATTTTGTCATGTTTTCTATGGGTTCCTTAAAGAAATATCTTCGTGCAGGTTACTTATAGTGTTCCTTATGCCATGATGTCCAGTCGTGCAGAATCGTTGGGACTAGGCCAAGGTTTGTCTACCTTTGATTTAGCTTGTTTTGGTAGCATCATTGAGAGAGTTCTCTTAAATTATTTGCGTCTTGCAGGTATTTCGATGGGCATTCTGAATGTAGCCATTGTGATTCCACAGGTATGGATAGTATGTAACTCATTCATGTCTTTTTCATCATAAAGCATGTTTGCATATTGTCTGTACTCACAAAAACAACATAGGCTATTCATTCCCAATCAAGCATTTTCTCACCGATCACGAATTTACTAGAAACATTGAGATGTAAATGTATGATATGTGTACCTATCAAGTGTTTTCAGGCAGTGTGCTTGCTTCTACTTGTTTTCTTTTTGAAGGGTGAACGAGGTTTTAAGGACCCTCAAACCTTTATATTAAGTAATTGAAATCAAGAAAAATGACATCCTCACATATATCTTGCCATTTGCATCCTCAAACACAAATTTGTGGAAGTTTTCCAGATGTAATATGGATAATTTTTATTCATTATTTAATTGGGTCAGTCCATGTTAAGGCCCAACTAGGAGTATGAGTCCAATTAGAAATTGGGTTTAAAGTTTATATTTTGTTTAGGAAACTAGTTGCTTGCTTAGCAAGCTTAGGTCAATTATAAATTAAGGCCATTGGCCAATGCAATAGATAGTTATTGGAATTTTGAGAATTAATTGAATTTGTGAAACTTTGACAAATACAAGTTTTGATGTTTTGGTTTGTAAGCTTCTGCTATCACTTTCGCAAACGAGCTCGTCACAAATTCGATTCATGGCCAACAGCTTGGTTGGTTTTGCAGTAGATATGGGTTATATCAAAGGAGTTCAATTTGTTACGAATTCTTCGAATAATGAGGATAGCTATCTAAGGAGGTTCTTTTCTAAGGCTAGCTTGGTTCCCAACTCAGCCCCTTCTAGTTTGATGATCATTAGAGTTGTGTTGTGACAACCTTGCTGTTGCTGCTACAACCTCTCCTTGTTGGTCTTTGCTCCACAACTTCCATTCCCATTCACTAAAGCTTCATCCATATTGATCCTAAAAATTCCACTTGGAAGCCTTGTCCAAGAGCAGGTCTTCACCTGTTTATGGATGAAATCAACATTATCAGTCCACTTTTCGGGGAAGCTTCTTGTTCTACTCATTTCTACACTTAATTTGATACACGAAACCTTCTTGCGCACAAGATTGGAGATCCTTTGGCTGACGTCATACTAAAACTTCATTTTGCACCTGTAGATTCTCGCATTGTGCTCTTCCCAAATGCAGTAAATAAAGGCATTAAAAGCCAATCCCCGCACCATTGCTATGGAATTCTTGCCAACAAATTTATTCGTACACCACTCTATTTCATCTTGCCATAGCCAAACTCTATGGTCTAACTCCAGCAAATTTAACAATTTGCTCTAAATAGCTCGCGAGAAGTAGCAACCAAAAACAAATGTCCCTCGTCTTCTAATCAATGTAGCACAGACAACAAACAGTTGTTTTTTTTCACCTTTCAACTAGCTTCACCATTGTTTTAAGAGCCTTTTTATGTGCAAGCCAGGCAATGAAACTATGCCTCAGAAACTTATTTGTAAACCATACTAGTGAACACCAAGGGGATTGATGTGCTCTGTGTCTAAGCACATTATAAAGGCCTTCATGGTGTACTTCCCATGTGTTTCCGGAGTCCATATTATAGTATCCTGATGTCCTTGGGCAATCTCAAATTCTTGGAGGCGACCAAGTACATGTTGAAGCTGTTGCCTTGCATGCCCCGGATATTCCACTCCCCATTATTGATGACAACTGAAACCTTTGAGTCCTTATGGAGCAGACAATTATAAGTAAGTTGGTTTTGGAATTGCTCCAAGAGGATGCCGGTAGGGTACAATGGATCCCTCCATAACTGCGTGCCATTCCATTCACTGATCAATGTTTTAACGAAGGGGGATGCCTTGACTTTGCTTTTGAGGATGTGCTGCCAAGACCATGAGCAATTCTGGGGTCTGGAAAGAGACCAAAATTTTTTATCCTCTAAAAGACTTTGGAACCCAGATTGCCCAGAGGTTGTCTTTATTTGTTATTAGTTGTTAAGATGTTCCTTACAAGCTTCATAATTGCTGCCTTATTACATACCCGCAAATCTCTAATAGCAAGAACACCCTCCTTGTATGGATGGCAAATTTCTTCCCAACAGATCATGGCTGTTTTTAATTTTTTTGTTTGTCTAGTCCGCACCACAAAAACCTATAACAAATAGATTTAATTCGGTCCAATACCGCCATAGGAAAAACATTAGTCGATGTCTGCTACACTTGCATGTTGTTTAAGACAACTTTGATAAGAAGCATTCGTCCTGCATAAGATAAAAACCATAATTTCCACGAGTTAATTCTCTTTTCAATCTTGCAAACTAGCGGCAAAAACAATCATCGTAATTTAACCTCTTTGTTATGAACGAGAGCCCCAAATATTTAACTGACCAAGGAGAAATTAAGTATAGAGGATATTTGATTGAGAGGTTTTCTATCCATACCTGCTGCATAGAACTAGCTTTTATCTGTGTTCACCAAGGATGCACGGACTCGGACACGGATACGACACGGCAACTCGGCAATTTTAAAAAAAATAGGACTCGGCGACACGGTCAAACTTATTTTTTTAATATATTTTTTTGTAACTCATATGAACATAAAATTATAAATAATAATAGTGAACAATCCATACATATCAATAAAACATTCATTCATTCAAAATTTCAAATGCATCATAAAGTCAAGCTCAAGTCATACTCATAAAGCATTAGCATTTGAGAATGTAAAAACTCATTATTTGCAATATTGATTCACTGATTGAAATACTCATTCTTTGCTAATGCTAATCTACTTTTTTTATTATTTGCAGTTGAAGTACAAAAATCACAAAAATCAGTAGAAATTAGAAAATCAGCATAAAAGAAAATAAGCACAATACTCATTGTTTTATTCTACTAGTGTTGGAAGAACACACATCCTCAAATATCAGAGACACAGAGACACAGAGAGTCTCATATTCATGAAATCAGAATATGGAAGAAGTAGAAAAAACTTTGAGGATGTGTGTTCAATCAGACATGAATCAGAGCATAATAAAATCAGGATGTGTGTTGCAATATCAGCACAATACTCATTCAAAAAAAAAAAAATCAAAGCAGAAAAGAAAATCAGAGATGAATCAGAGAAGAAATCCGAGAAGAAAATGATGCATAGACTGATAGAAGAAAATCGCAGAAAAAAAAAACGAAAGAAGAAAGGTACCTGCTGAGGACGACATCGTCTCCTTCCTGCGAGCTCCCTCTCTCTCTAGCTCCGTCCAGCGACCACCCTCGATTTATCTCTCTGTCTCTGGCTCGATCTCTCTCACTGGATCGATCTCTCTCTCCCCAGGTTTTGCATACACACATACATCTCAGAAGAGTCTTGATCGACAGTCTGGAGAAGATCTCCATAAGGATGTCCTCAGAAAGCAGAGAAAGGTCCATGGCACGAAGATCTCACTTTGAATTTGCAAGTTCTGAGGATGAAATGAAATTCAAGTCAAAATCGATCGAACCCTCTCTGTTGAAATCGATTGAACCCTCTCTCTCTGTCTCTCTCCCTCTCCCTCTCTGTTGAAATCGACCGAAATCGATCGAACCCTCTCTCTCTCCCTCTCTGTCGAAATCGACCAAAATCGATCGAACCCTCTGTCGATTGAACCCTCTCTGTCGACTCTCTGTCGATCGAACCCTCTCTCTCTCCCTCTCTGTCGAAATCGACCGAAATCGATCTAACTCTCGAGTCGACTCCCTCTTTGTCTCTGTTCTCTCTGATCTCTGCTCTTTGATTAGGGATTTAGGGTTTGTGGGAGGGAGGAACCAAACAATCGAAGAGGAGGGATTATTTGCACCCGACCGAGTCCGGACCGTGCCTGGACCGTGTCTGGCCGAGTTCAAACCGTGGTCAACAAATTTTGACCGTTGACCACGTGTCGGGCGCGAGTCGGGCGCGAATCCGTGTCCAACACGTGATTCGGAGGTTTTCCGAAGAGTCGGTGCATCCTAGGTGTTCACTTGCAGCCCGGTAGCTATGAAAAAGTTGATTTAAGGCATCCACTAGTGCTGGGGCATAAGATACATCACCGTAAAAGAAAGCAAACAATTCGTCTCCAAAGGATAAATGAGTAATTTCCGGATCTTCACACTTGGGTTGCAAGTCGTATTCACCATTCAACACTTTCAATTTCAAATTTGCTGCCAACTCCTCCATCACTAAAATAAATAAGGAAACATAGGACATCCTTGTGTAATTCCTCTTGTTCCAACACCTTTAAGCAAACAATTAAGGTTTATAGAATATTTCGCCGTAGAAATACAAGCCCTTACCCATGCCACAAACTTTTGAGGAAATACCAATTTGAGCATAACATTCACTACAAGTCTCCATTGAACTGTATCATAAGCTTTCTGTAAGTCCATTTTTGCAGCACATCTTCGATGTCCCCTTTAAGGTGGTAAGTGTGCATCAGTTAATGAGATAGCAATATATTATCTTGAATAGCCCTCCCGGAAATAAATGCTGACCGACACGGGCTAACCACGTGCTTAACATCTTCCTTCATTCTGATGGACATGATCTTTGTAATGCATTTGTAAAATACATTGCAGCTTGATATTGGCCTGAAATCACTAATGGCCAACAGATTGGTATTTTTAGGAATTAATGTAACTGTTATTTACCTCAGCTAGTAGTTTGCTTGTCTTGAAAAAGTTCTGGATTGCCTTCACAAAACTGTCGCCAATGATCCTCCAACAATATTTTAAAAAGTAAGAGGAGTAGCCATCTGGTTATGGAGCCTTTTCCGAATGGATGTAAGCTAAAACTTCCAACTCATCTCTAGATACTTCTTAAACCATTGCAGCAGCCATGTAATTTGTTATTGTTTGTTGGAATCTAAATCGGCTATAACAGAAGGATCGAGGTTGGTCTGAGGAGCAGGGGAAAACATCTCTTGAAAGTTGATTTAAGGCATCCACTAGTGCTGGGGCATAAGATACATCAACGTAAAAGAAAGCAAACAATTCGTCTCCAAAGGATAAATGAGTAATTTCCGGATCTACACACTTGGGTTGCAAGTCGTATTCACCATTCCGCACTTTCAATTTCAAATTTGCTGCCAACTCCTCCATCACTAAAATAAATAAGGAAGCATAGGACATCCTTGTGTAATTCCTCTTGTTCCAACACCTTTAAGCAAACAATTAAGGTTTATAGAATATTTCGCTGTAGAAATACAAGCCCTTACCCATGCCACAAACTTTTGAGGAAATACCAATTTGAGCATAACATTCACTACAAGTCTCCATTGAACTGTATCATAAGCTTTCTGTAAGTCCATTTTTGCAGCACATCTTCGATGTCCCCTTTAAGGTGGTAAGTGTGCATCAGTTAATGAGATAGCAATATATTATCTTGAATAGCCCTCCCGGAAATAAATGCTGACCGACATGGGCTAACCACGTGCTTAACAGCTTCCTTCATTCTGATGGACATGATCTTTGTAATGCATTTGTAAAATACATTGCAGCTTGATATTGGCCTGAAATCACTAATGGCCAACAGATTGGTATTTTTAGGAATTAATGTAACTGTTATTTACCTCAGCTAGTAGTTTGCTTGTCTTGAAAAAGTTCTGGATTGCCTTCACAAAACTGTCGCCAATGATCCTCCAACAATATTTTAAAAAGTAAGAGGAGTAGCCATCTGGTTATGGAGCCTTTTCCGAATGGATGTAAGCTAAGACTTCCAACTCATCTCTAGATACTTCTTAAACCATTGCAGCAGCCATGTAATTTGTTATTGTTTGTTGGAATCTAAATCGGCTATAACAGAAGGATCGAGGTTGGTCTGAGGAGCAGGGGAAAACATCTCTTGAAAATAGCTAACACCTTCTTCAACATTCAACAATATCAGAGAGCTCAATTAACTTAACTCCTTGTCTGTTATAAATGCTGTATATGTGATTGACAGCCCTCCTCCCTTTAATTGCATTCTAAATTATTTATTGTTCCATCTGCCTTATCCAGCCAGCTTACATTGACTATTTCTTTCGCCAAATTTAGCTCCACCCTTGCTAGACGTCTACAATGAAAAATTGCTTTCCATTCTCGTTGTATTACCGTCTGATACCTGGATTTGCACTAATCTGAGTTTGGAGTCTATGCATATCTTTATTTGCCTGTAGCAGCTGAGTTCTAGAATTCCTGTATTTTTTTCCTATTCCACTAAATCAAGTTAGCTTTTTATAATCTTCAATTTCTGTACTAACCGAAATAAAAGTTACCCATTACAGAACTATTCCATGTCAACGTCTGAGATACCTTCAAGAAGTCTACCTCTGCCTAGGGGAATTGTTAGAGCTACTGTGCATTTACTAGTGCCCTGTCAAGCTTTTTTGCTACTCTATTAGCCCCTTGTTGGTTATTTGACCAGGTTAGAAAACAACCTTTAGTTTTGCAATCTATCCATCCAGCCTCTTCAGCACAATTGCACAAGTCTTCAAAATCATGACGCCTGATTTCCGCTCCAGTCCTTTTCATGGGAGTCCATAATGGAATTGAAGTTGCCCATCACTGCCCAAGGCATATGTACTTAGGTGTTGGGGAACTCCACCAAGCTGCCCATAGCTGTCTTCTTAGCCTATAATCAGTACTTCCATACACCATAGTCACATTAAGAACTTCCATACACCATAGTCACATTAAGAACAGAGCCATTATTTAACAATGCTTCGGTGAAGATTGCTTGGTCTGTAGTTTTTAGAATTTGAACTTTTACATCTTTTGGATCCTAAATAACCCACACCCTGCCACCTTCAATATGATCATAATTAGCGTGAACTTCCCATTCCTGAAACATAGCTTACTTAACCGGATAAAAATTTATTTAGCGACTCTTGTTCGATGATGCCCACTAGCGATATATATATATATATATATATATATATTTTTTTTTTTTTTTTTTACATACCATATTCTTGACTTCTTTTTGCTTTAAAGGGTCATTGAGGACCCTTATTTCCAATGGGCACAACAGTTCATTTAGAAGATTTGGGTTTGTTTCCTTTAGTAGCGGCGTACTTTCTTCGATCTTGAGAGATTTCTCCTCGGGATGATTTCTCCGCTAGAAGACACACGTTGCACTTCATTAAAGTTTCCTTTATTTCCTGGTCTGGTGTGATGCTATTAGGGACAAAATCTATAGAATCACTATGGCATCCATTCGGTCAGTGACTCTCTTCAATAGCATTATGTTGGTTATCTAGTTGCTTTAAATGAGATGAAATCCTGCTCTCGTTGGCATCATCACTGATTTGGTCAATATGTTCTTCTTGGTTCTCCTTTTGCACATTAACTGACCCTACTATTGATTCACCTTTTTTCTTGTGTCTTCAATATCTTCCTTTCTTGTCCTTCATTGTACTCGGCAGAAGTTTGGGGCAGAGATTTGTACCATTCTTTAGTATAGAAAGTAGAATCCTTCCCATTCCAATACCATTTCTCCTGACCCTCACCAAAAGAAACATGTGTTAGCAATGTTTGAGGAATTTCCCAATCATTTAGGCTGCTTCTAAGGATAGATTTTGGGTCCCATCATTTTTACCACGTAAGTGAATGGGTCTTGAGTTTGTCCAAATTAGAGTCTGGGTTCCACCATTAACTAACCAACTTTTGTCACCTCAAATTATGTTTTGTCCCTGGACTTGTTGACCAAGACTTGTTTCTCTTGGTAGTTGACTAAGTCACTAAGTTCTAGGGACCGAACAAAATTTGACGTATGGAAGTTAGATAGTTAACAAAGTCAACATGTTATTGGAATCTAGATTCTAACATGGACAAACTTAGGACTCATTTGCCTAAATTGATACATATGGGACCAAAAACCTAAATATCCCTTTCTTCAAAGATGAAAATTCCCACATGGGAACTTCTATCCTAG
Source organism: Berberis vulgaris (assembly GCA_963556465.1). Taxonomy (NCBI): domain Eukaryota; kingdom Viridiplantae; phylum Streptophyta; class Magnoliopsida; order Ranunculales; family Berberidaceae; genus Berberis; species Berberis vulgaris. Next base: position 47,724,800 of record OY747127.1, read on the forward strand.
AAATCCCTGATCTTTCTATGCTTCTTCTTGGCAGTATTGTAAATACCAGGAAGTGAGGATTTCATAGCAGAATCCCTAATCCACTTGTGATCCCAAATATTTACCATTTTCACCATTATGCAGTTGAACTAAGATGCAAAAACAAGCTTTGAGCTTCATCATGCCTTCCACATAGAGCAGCCATAAGTGGTGATAGAGTCTTTGGTGAACCAATCAAGGGGAACTATAATCTATCTTCAGAGTGAATACGTTTCAACCACAAATCTCTAGATCCACTTTAAGATGAATGTTTTTTAAATTTCTTGATTCTTGTGATTTCTAACCAAGCATTACTTTTAGGTTGGAAAGCTTTCTTCCAATTGAAGAGATGATATCTGTGCAATTAAAATGGATAACAGTCCAAGAGAGTTATAGGTTATAACGAGATATAATGGTATATAACAAAATATTTTTTAAATATATTTTTTATACCCCCACCAAGTATTAATGTATAATAGAATAAAAAAACTAAATTCAAAAACATCAAAACATTAATAAAAAACATTTTCCCCTTTGTATGAGAATGAGATTGCAACAAAGAGTGAGATCGACTCTTCGTCTTCCTCATTTCTTCTTTTCTCGTTTTTTGTTGATCGGTGAGGTCTTATTCTCTGTTGATCGGTGACGGCGAACTTTGATCTTTCGTCTTTCCTCTGAATATAGGGTTCTGGTTAAATAAAAAATGAAATGGGTGAATTTTTTTTTTTTTTTAATATAGAACAAAACGTTATAACGGAATTATTGAAAATGTGATAATGTCAAAACGGAACGACTCACTTCGTTAAGCATTATATCGGCGTTATAACACCGTTTTAACTGCATAAGAGGATATCTTTAAGAATTTGGAAAAGTGCCCTATAAGAAATTTCTAATAAATTTTTAATCCCTAATGACACAGAGACATCATGTGATGAGGCCAGCCTTGGAACAACATCAACTGTAAAGATTTGAAACTTGGAAAAGTTTACTTTGGCTCAAACATCAATTCACATAAATAAATCCCTAAGCACTAGCACCTCATCAATAGGAGCATTGATGAAGATGACAATGTCATCAACATATTGCAATATAGTCACGACTCGGAGTTAGCAAGTAGAGACTTGTAGTCCACAAAGAAGTCCAATTTGTTGAGCTTTAGAGATCAAACCAGTAAAAGTCGTTCTGCATCCAAGGAGAAAAACTAAAGGAGAGTGGATCACCTTGTCTCAGACCTCTTGAAGATTTGAAGTGATGAATTAGACAATGGAGAAAGATGCAATGGAAAAAGGTCCATTGATGCAAGTGACAAATGATTTACGCGACATAGTGTACTTCATGCCACACTTTGAAGAAAGGACATAATTATCTAGTTTGTCATGAACTTTGGGACATTTCATCGACAATTAGGGAAGCAATGAAATGGTTTTTATGTTTCTCAATAAAATATTTCCAATTATCAACAAATTCAAAAAATTATGGATTTCACGGCTTTGATGATAGCCTATTCATTGCTTAGATTATTTGTACTTTTATTGCATGTATCAACATTATTAACTAGCTATACATGTTCTTCTATTTTAATGGAACTGGGACAGGTGATATGTCCCTCTATTTTTCACATGGTTGACAACTATTGTTGTTAATAATATGTGAAGTAGAAGTGGTTTCTATTAGTGATGCAAGTGATATAGCAAGGGTGATTCATATGATTGTGGTGGTGTCGTGACTGAGACTGTTATATATTTCATGTTAATCCCGAGTGCGGTTTGTTGGACTAGATGCTATATGGACAGGTTGTTTTGTTGATTGTTGAAGTAGAACGTTAATGATAAGTTTTGTGATAGTTGGAGTGCAATTCGTTAGGTGATGAATTTTTATTATGGTGGAAGCAGGTAGTAATATGGGTTAGTTTAGTAGTATCAATTGTGATTGGGTTTATTAAATAAAGCCAATAATAGTTAGAGCATTATTATCCAATTAGGTTTAGGTTAGTTTTCGAAGAAGCTAAGATATAAATATGGCAAAGCAATTATCATTGTTCGGTGGGTTGATTGATTGAATTTGCTTTCCATTTAGGTTTTATCATAGATTTATTTTGATTCATTGCTTTGTTATAGTTGAGTTCTTTTAATTCATTGCTTAGTTATAGCTTAGTTCTATCAATTGGTATAAGAGCCAAAGCGCTTCCCTTGTATGACTTAAACAAAATCTAACTATGCAGAAGATAAGGCTTGGAAGATGAGAATCAAATCAGTTGAAGCCATGGAAGGATGAAAAACATCAAAAAGTCTATTGGATGCAGAGATAGAACAAGACAGTCTCCGCAGAGAAGAAGAAAGACTTAGCAACCAGTTGAAGGACAATCAATGATATGTAGTGGTACGAACGGGTTGTTGGGGTGTAAATACTACAACCCAAATTGATTTTTGTCTTCACAATGAAGGGCATATCCTTCATATGAACTTACAACGCAGTGAACTCTGCTGTGTGTGTGAGTGGAAGGTCTATGGAATCGTTGACGTTGTGGGTTGAGGCCACAATGCGGTTGAATCATGACCAAGCCAAAGATGTCGATTGGTCGGTGGCAACTTAGTTTTATGCATTGTTGACTGACATAATAATGGATGGTGTAGATGTTGGACTTGTTGGTAACAAGAGGATCGATGTTGGCCAAATTTTGATATGGTTTCCACTATCTCGTCTACAAATTCTTCTTTCAGATTTTCAATTTTTCTTCTTTGGTGGGGTTGAGTGAGATAAGGGATGCGTGGGTAGAGGTGGTTGGACAACGACGATGGGAGGTGGTGCGAATTGGGTTTGGCCGCGGGAGGGGGAGGAAAGGACGACGAGGTAGGGAGCGATAGGCATGGCCGATCGACCCACCTAGTGGTGTGCTGCCACCTGTGGTGCTAGTGGACATGTGGTGGCTGCTGGTGATGTCATGCGGTCCATGGGGGGCGATGGGTACCCCTTGTGGGTGCTCGTTTGTCTCCTTGTTGGCTGACAATCAACAGTTCAATCTTTTTCATCTCCCTTCCACTCTTCTTCATCTCCCTTTCCACTGCCTTCTCTACCGACTTCTCAATCTCTTTTTGGATCCATTGTTGTACGCTGCTAGTTTGTTGTTCCAATCATCTTTTTTCGCAGCTGCAGAATGAACCATGTACCAAAACAGGTTGCTGATTCAAGTTCTTTTTATGGTCAAGTTGTTCATCACCACAAGATGACTCACATACCACCGCAGGACACATTCTCTAATCCAATCTGGAACACTTTTGAAGCTCAATTTCAGATATCTCTACACATACATAAGACTTTTGCAATGGATATCTTTTGAGACAAGGACTCATCTTCGACTTTGTATTTGGTGGCGCAGTTTGGATTTACTTCTTTGTGCTAAGACCAACTACAATGGAAAAGTTCGAGCTCGGCTTCTGCTCGTGCATTTTGCCTTGTGTTCCTTTACTGGTTGCATGTGCTCGTTTGACTTCTTTGACTACAAGTTCGATGACGAACTTCTTCAACCTAGGGATGATGATATATGTGGGTAGTAATATGTGTTAGTTTAGTAGTAATAATTGTAATTTGGCTTTTAAGTAAAATCCATAATTATAGATAAGGGTTAAGGCATTACTAGCCAATTAGGGTTGGGTTAGTTAGCTTGCTAAAGAAGTTAGGAAGATTATAAATAAGGCAACGCATTGATTATTGTTCGTCGGCTTATTGATTGAAAGAATATTTGTTTTCTTATTTGCTTTCCAATTAGGATTATCATAGATTTATTTTGATTCATTGCTTTTTTATAGTTCAGTTCTTTCAATCCATTGCTTAGTTATAGCTTAGTTCTATCAGATTAACAACTTAATTAGATATAACTTAATTAGACATAGGAATGATTTATATTTGTGAAATACCATTGGTACTGTTATTTCCTTCTTAACTACCAACATTACTAGTACATTTATCAGTGTTTGACTTGAGTATTGGTGTCAAGCACCAAAACAAAGATATGCCCCTTTATGTATGTACTTTTTTTCTTTTTTTCTTTGTCTTTTGAAGTTATATATACTTCACTAGTTGTATATATATTTTGCTTCTTAGCTACTTATGTGTTACTATTTTGCCGAAGATACTCGTAAGTCTACCATGTATTAAGGACTTGGAACCATCGAAGGGAATGTAGAAAAGCTGGTAATCCATGGATGGCTGTCGATGAGTGGTCAACTGACACAAACTTGTCTTTTTGATATGAAGTGAACTTATTACCGAGAATATTTCTAATCAAAATTGATGCTACTATTCTGTAGAACATTTAATAATCAGTCTTGGAATTGTTTGGCAGTGCCTTGACAAGATAGTAAGGGGACTTTTAGCAGCTAACTGATCCCATGTTTACCTTATTTAAGATAAGATGACGACTTATTTTTAACTTTTGCTCTTATACTTGGCTTGATATTTATAGACATCTTCGTATTGAAGTAGCATGGCCATAATGATAGGTGGTCCTATCTCAAATCAGATTCTAACCTTCGATCACTACCTTCTCTTTGTCACTGATAATCTTCTCTTGTACAACACTAAATATTGATATCTGAATTCAAAGTCTTATATGCTCCTAGAGCAATTGTTGACAGAGAGGGAAGTCTATCTCCTGGGAGACTGTCTTGTATTTGACTGTTTGTTGTTTCTTGATTATATTATTTGCAAATTTACAGCCTCGATTGTAGTGTTTACTATTATTTTTCTTTTTCTTTTACTGGCAATTGTTATTTTCTCAATTTTCTGTACCCTTAAGTTATTATTCCACTATGCTAGAGTGGAGTTTTATGAACACTCCCTTCAGTTATATTTTCCAAGCATGACTTTTCTGGTGCTTATTGAATGTTGTAATTTGCAATGTTCACTAAGTACCCATTTTGCTGTACTGGTACATTAATAAAAGTATTATTCTGATAATCATCTAATTCATATGTTGCTAGCGTCTCTAAATATTTGAAGGGAAGTTTCTACCAAGATATTGGACTGATTGTTATTTAACTAGCATTCTAGTTCAAGTCTTTATCAACTGAGTTCATAAGAATGTTGTATCTGAGCAGGTGGTGGTATCCCTGGGAAGTGGTCCATGGGATCAACTATTTGGTGGTGGAAATGCACCAGCTTTTGCTGTGGCAGCTGTTGCAGCCTTTGCGAGCGGACTGGTAGCCATATTGGCTCTTCCTCGAACTTATGCCCAGAAGCCAAGGACCCACACATAAGGTATGATATCAGATTCATGATTTGATGTCATTCATCAAACCTCCTGGTGGAAGCATGGAAAATTCTTGATGTCTTGCTAATTCTATTGAGTTGATAAGCTTCATCCTTTTCCGTTAAGATTCATGAGCCTTGCCAAAATGATTTCCTAGAGATGTTTTTCCAGTTATTATTGTTATATTTTTTAATATAACTTTTGTTTTCAGGTTCAATTCCAATTATTCATGAAGAAAGATGAAACATGGTGAGCACAGTTGCCCATCTTTGAGCAACACGTACAGTTATCGAATTCTGCATGGTTCAATCTTGTCAAAATCGCTTGTGAAACTACTGACGGAGGTCTATTTGGAGACCAAGATGTTTTTTTGTGGCTCATTGTCTTGGTCATTCAGTAAAAAAAAAATACAACAGCGGTGCCATATAGGAGTAAGAATCTAAGAACACAAATTACTCGCAGGATAGTCTGTATATGTAATACATCTATATGCATTGCCACCCCAAGTATTCTATGGGGGCCCAGTGCAACATTCAACTGAGTTTTATTAGATAATTATCTCAAGAAAGCTACTGTGCTTACCGTCTCTTGAACACAAGACATTCTCATCTCTTAGCCATGTTGCTTTATGGCCAATCGTACGGAAAAGTTAAAACTACTTTTGCTGATGAACGGGTGTGACGTTCTCATTGATGACATTTTATTCCAACCAAGATATTTGTTGGTAAGACAATTTTGCTTGAAGATTTCATCCCGTCATTGTATTGATTAGCGTCCATTGGTTCAATTACAAGTTGTAGAAGAATCTTACATTTTATGATGCACCTTCTGGATGTGAATATGGTTTTTATGCTTATGCTGATTGTAGCGGGCATTGATAGGGACACTTCTGCCGAGATTTCTGATAGCATGACCGATTGCATCAGAATTTTGGAATAAATCCCCGTTTTCATTACCTTCTTTAGCATCGAAGAATACCTAATTTACCATCAATACTCCATGCAGTTTCACCACCCAAGTTTTGGGCTCTCAGAAAAGCTTTTGCTGAATAGACTAGAGGTTCTAGTCTCTGTGTTTTGCCTAAAAGGAAAATACACTCCAGGACAGAAGTGCTTCTGTGAAGTATAGGCACATTAGTAAAAAATTTAGGAAAAGTCGTTGTTTGTTCTCTCTCTCTTTTTTTTTATTCGTCATTCTTCAAGTGAGCAAATGTGGTAGTGGTTTATCATAGTTTAACAACGTGGGTTTGTGAACTACTAGAATGCACAATCTCACATTACGCAGTAAATCAAGACTCAGACATGTACACACATAATCCTCATACAATGCCCAGATGCTTGCGCAAAAATACTTTGGAAAATACTCGAGACTGCATATGCCCTACTAGGGCTGTCATTTTGAAATATCAATTTTGAAGTTTTGTTCAAAAGCTTGATTCTTGCTGTTTATATATATATATATATATATATATTATCTTTATAATTTGCTAGGTTTATTGAAGCTAATTTACTAGTGTACTGATGTATGCGGATAAAATTTTTTATCCTCATGTCATCAGTAGATTGGTCGGAGAGATATAAACATAATAAAGGTGAACCAACTTTCTAAATTCGAATGGGTTTATTCTTCATAGATAATGATAAGGTGCAGCATATCTCTGATCCAAGATAGAAAAGGGAATCTAAAAGTTTTATCATCAAGATTTCACTCATTTATTTGGTTCATCCATTAGAAGTTACCGAGAAGGAAACCAAAGCTTGGAAAACGGGCATTATGATGGTTAAAACTAAAAACAATGTTAACGAGTTGAAGCAAGGTAATGGAGACACATGCAATCTGACATGAGGTCATACTGTAAATTTTAGGGAAATAATTTCTGCTATAATGAAACAAGGAGAAACGGATTTTTATAGTTGCTCAGACTGTTAGAAATGAAAAACTGGTCTAGTTTGGGAGGTGGGGTTTATGTTGGCTCACAGTTCCACCAGTTTCCACACTAAGGCACAAAAGCTCCTCTTGTGAGAGAGAAGGGGTACAAATGGTTACAAGTATAGCCACGTAGTCGTTTTCAAGTGTTCCCTCCATCCCCTGCTGCCGGCTCTCTGCACAACCATTTATCCCATTGATATACAGTGGTCCCGTGCAACACATCTCTTCACAAACCAACAAACGAAAAAAAGAAAATCCAAGTAAAATCCACTGGACTTGACACTTGCAAGACTCAATTGCAACTCTGCCAAAATCCCACTTGTAATGTAATGTCTTCTGCGTACTCCAAACACCTAGATTATGTTCATATCAACATTGGTGATTGGTTTAGTTTTCAAGAACATTCACAACTACTCATGTAGGGGCCATATCAAAATGAGCTGCCACTGACATTTCCCTATATGACACACCCATTTAACACCGCAAAGAGATAGCGACTGAAATATTTAGCAAGTTAGAAAAACTTAAAAACGTTGGATCTCAACTTAAGTAGTATCCATCTTCACAAGTATTAAGCATGGATCTTTCAGTCATTTCCAGTCTGAACTCATCTTCACTACATACATACAAGAAAGAAAGAAGAACACCTTGTTAGGAATATGATGAGAGCTGTAACAAGGTATGATCTCTGTAGTTGGACAGAAAACATGGGATGCAAGAGATCTAGATATTTCCTTGGTTGCCAGCAGAAATACATTCCACACCAATCAGCATATCTATCTATGTGCACGGCTAATGTTAAAAATAAGCGAATTGTTCTCAAACCAATACACTTGGACATAGTAGGAAAATTTAGCACAATCTATGACACAAAGAAGAAGAGGTGGGATAAAAGATAGTTGTGTTACGGATTCAGACAGAAAGAGTGAATAAGTAAAGTGATATGGAATATCACTTCATAATATTATCTGGATGAGAATCTACCCATGCACACCACCTTGCCATTTTGAGGGACTAATCAAGCCAATATCTTTCTATTTTCAATTTGTTATTTGTTTAGGTTCTTCCAATGGTAGTGATTGAGCAAGGAGAGTTAGATAGACAGGGAGAGGGAGAGAGAGAGCCCCACCTCATAGCACTGCAACTTCCAGTATGAAATTTTTATTTCCCTTACTATTATTATTATTAAGAAAAAATCATTCTCTCTGCTCCCTGTAACACCTGTTCCTTGGAATCAACAGTCTATAGCCCAACCCTTCCAGATATAAATACACCATGTCCTCCAAGCCTCTTTTCATTCAATCATAAAGAAAGAAACAAAAACCCATACTAACCCAACTGTGTTGCTTCAGCCTCATTATTTAGAAGAAAACCAAGTTATCAAGGATTAGATATCTGATTATATAATGTACAACCCCAAATCACCTTCTCCATCCTCATTGCTCTTTGCCAAGAATGCTCCTTTTACAAGCTCGAAGAAGATTATGGATGCTGACCTTGATGAAGAACTCCATAGATGGCCAAATCTGCATGAGGTAAATGCCTAAATGATCTTGTACCTGTATAGTGTATCCATCACCTTGAGAAAAAAAAAAAAAATCACTCTGCACTAATCCTTTATAGATGTATATTCTTATACATGTATATAATTCTTTGCTTGTATTCAGGTTGTTGAGGAGATAAAAGCCATAGGAAAGATCTCAGGTCCAACAACTCTAACTGGTTTGCTCCTATATTCGAGAGCTATGATTTCCATGCTGTTCCTTGGGCACCTGGGCGAGCTCGAGCTTGCTGGAGGGTCCCTTTCAATTGGCTTTGCTAACATCACTGGTTATTCAGTCATCTCTGGGTTGGCCATGGGAATGGAACCTATATGTGGACAAGCATTTGGTGCAAAGCAATGGAAGTTACTAGGCTTAACACTACAAAGAACAATTCTTCTTCTCCTTGCGACCTCCATTCCCATCTCCTTTATGTGGGTTAACATGAAGAGGATTTTGATGTGGAGTGGTCAAGATGAAGAGATATCGTCAGTAGCTCATGTCTTCATTTTGTTCTCCATCCCAGACCTCTTCCTTCTATCACTGCTCCACCCTCTCAGAGTCTACTTGAGAACCCAAAACATTACTCTTCCATTGATGTACTCCTCTGCAATATCTGTCCTGCTTCATGTTCCATTCAATTTTCTACTAGTGGTGCACTTCAACATGGGTATCCGTGGTGTCGCCATTGCCATGGTGTGGACTAATCTCAATGTTTTCCTCTTCTTGTCTGCCTTTGTCTTCTTCTCCGGCGTCTACAAGGATTCTTGGGTGGCACCAAGTATGGATTGCCTTAGAGGTTGGTCATCGTTACTACGACTAGCAGTTCCTACTTGCCTGTCAGTGTGCCTTGAGTGGTGGTGGTATGAGTTCATGATATTGCTGTGTGGACTGCTTGTTAATCCAAAAGCAACGGTTGCATCAATGGGAATTTTGATCCAGACAACCTCATTGGTCTATGTGTTTCCATCAGCATTGAGTCTTGGCGTGTCAACAAGAGTTGGCAACGAACTAGGCGCTAACCGACCAGCAAAGGCTCGTATCTCCATGATTGTCTCACTTGCATGTGCCTTTGCACTAGGCCTAGTGGCCATGTTGTTCACTACATTGATGAGGCACTGTTGGGGCCGGCTTTTCACTAATGATGCCGAAATTCTAAATCTAACTGCAGCTGCATTGCCAATAGCAGGACTTTGTGAGCTCGGAAATTGCCCGCAGACAACAGGTTGTGGGGTGCTGAGAGGGAGTGCAAGGCCTAGTATTGGTGCAAATATCAACCTGGGTTCATTTTACTTGGTGGGCATGCCTGTGGCCATTTTCATGGGCTTCTGTGCCAAGATCGGGTTTGCAGGGCTTTGGATGGGTTTGTTGGCTGCACAAGCTTCATGTGCCTCATTCATGGTGTATGTGCTAGTCACCACAGATTGGGTTGTTCAAGTAGAAAGAGCAAGACAGTTAACACAAACTCCATTGACTGCTGCTATTACAACACCAACATCAACATATCCTTTTACTAAGGAAGCTAAGAAGGTTGCTAACTTGGAGGAAATTGTATGCACTACTGAGCTTGATGGGGTCTTGAAGTCAGCCTCACTAGAAACAGACCCTCTAATAAAATCCACTCTTCTAGTAAATGAATGATGAGAGTTCTTTCTCCAAGTTTTGGCTTTTTTGAAAAGAAAATTAGAAAAAAGAACATGTCTCATCTTCATTGTTAACTAATAATATTGTTTGTAGTTTTTGGTGAGTTTAGAGAATTTTATCTTTCAATGTGAAATGGTTGATATGTTGGTTTGCAACCATTTGGATTATGTAGGTATATTAAAGTTATTTACATGGCAGTGACCGTTGTCTTCTACTGGCATTCGTTGGGTTTATGCTCTTTGGTCATCTTTTCATTGTTTTAGAAATCAGAAACGATGCTAAAATTGGCCATTTTTTGGAGCATGATACATTGGCGCTGAATGCACATATTTTATACACATTTTCTTTGTTTTAATGTGTTTTGTGTCCGACTATTCTTCCCACATTTTCTCATATTCACTACATCTCTGCCTTATCTATGTATAGTTCATTCAGGACAACGAATTTGAGAGCGTCTCTAATGGGATACGCCCCCCTTGTTTTTAGGCTCTGGTTGACTCAATCAAACGATGGTATTGTTGAGCGAATGTGTGACTCACTTAACAATCTTAATTTTGGAGAGATCACATTTTCAAAGCCTTTTGCAGGATGAAGTCGTTGATTAAGCGGCAATGAATTGCTTTAATATTGTCAAAATATGAAAATAGAAGAGTTGTTTGAAGGGAAGGGAGTGTGTGGGGGTCCCCTGCCTCTCACTGCAAAACCAAATCCAGCTATTATTGCCTCTGTCTACTTCTCAGATGACAAAGAAAAGAGAGCAGTGTGCCTCTGTATAAATCAGGACTTCCCAATTCCTGCCTCCTCTTCACCCCCACCACCTTACATCCTCACAGAAAACACACACACAGACACTCCCTCTCTTTCTTTCTAAGAGAAAAACAAACAAGAATCCTACTTATACAAACAAACAAATGCAGCTCTGTGACTGTGAAGACCATCATCCACGAGGGAACAACACTACAAAAAATCAACAAAAGATACTCCACAACCAAGATTCCCTCTCTCCTTGACACTCACTTTTCTCTAATCACACAAAATTAAATACATAAGAAAAAAAACAAAAAGAGAACATACTAATCAAACCAACCAACAATGCTGTAGTAATCTGAATATTCTTTATTTATTTAAGCATTATTTTAAGTTAATAGCCAGTCACTCATTTTCTTTTATGCTTTTACACACACCACCCACTGTCTCAGACTATTAATTAGTCTCTCTTTTCAATCTTTGTACGGTATAAGTGTGTTATACACTCGTACAAAGGTAGAATGGAAAAATATTGTCGTTGATAAGACGTAAAAAAAAACAGTGTTCTAAAAAGCGCTAGGCGGTGCGCGAGCAACGAGCAGGTGCCTAACGCCCAGGGGCCTAGGCGGTGTTAGGTTTTGTATTATAACTTTAATAATTTACAAAAGTTAAGCATAATATCTTATCAATTACATCCAATTTAATGCCAAGATACATATGCAAAATTTAAAAATATGAAAAATTAACAATCATGAACAAAATTGATTAAAACTCAAATGACTGAAGTTGGTCATGATGAGTACTTTATATAAAATTGAATTTGTGGACAAATATTCAAACCTACTCTTTTATTTTTCTTCAAATTGCATGAATAACCTTACTCATGTTTGATAAAATCTACATTAATAAAATTGGTACAGGCAGATCCTTTGAGAATTTCATTAAGTAATCATCATTTGCTACAATTAGACATATACTGAATAAAAAACAATTAAATAGTTTTTTTCTATAAAAGATGAAAGAAAAATAAAATAAGAACACAATCAGCCTTATTAAAAAAAAAAATCACCCAGACCGCCTAGACCCTGCCTAGGCCGCCCAAACCGCCCAGACCCCGCCCAGACTTCCCAGAACCCGCCCAACCATTAATCTGGGCGGTTTTCTACCTTCTAGCGCCTAGGCCGATTTTTAGAACACTGAAAAAAAGTCACCCAGTCACAGCCATACACGTGGCATAGGCCAACCCTAATATACACACAGACACTCCCCAAGCATGGTCCAACTCAGACTCAGCCAAGCTAAGTCACTGTTCAACCCGTTTGTCAGGCACTCAAGCCCAGATCATACGAGCCGAACATAGTGCAAATTTTGGAGTTTGACCCAGGACAATAAGGCTCGAACACAGATCTCTGAGCTGTCACAAGCCCAAGATCCATTTGTACAAGCCTTGACCCAATTAAGTATTGGGTCTCAAACATAGCCAAGTGCCAAAGGGAACTCAGTCATGGATGGGTAAGATCTTCAGCGAGATCTCCTCCCTCCATCATGCCTCGATGATAGAGGTAATAAATGAGTGAAATACTCTTTATATAAGGCGAACAAAGGGGGATGAGAAATGTACACACTTACAATCTAATTCACATTCTACATCCATTGTAATATATGTAGATTTTTTTTAAAATAAATTTTTTTTTATTTGGAGGGGGTGTACTCAGAGAATCTGGTGGGGGCACAAAGCCACCCAACTTTAAAAGAGAATCCCCTTCTCTTTTTTCTTACAGGGAGCGATTCCCTTCGTTTCCTCTTCTTCTCCGGCGAAATCTCGCTTGATTTGCCGATTTCTCCCCTCGAATCTCATCCCCTCCTCCTCATTTTTCTTCCTCTTTCTCCTCTCTCCTTCTTGCTTTAGTTTTTCGTTTTAAAAATCGAGAATTTCAGGGTGTGTTGCTTGTTTGGAGTTGTCATTGCCGGTGCTAGCAATCTGGCTTTAATCATTCTCTCTGGTGGTGGTTGAGGCGTCATTTGGAACGTGTAAACCCCATATGCAAGGGTGATTTCAGGGTTGGCCGAAATTAAAAAAAAAAATCAGTGTGCATGTCCGTTAGGAAGGTTCTCCGGCGTGTATCCAAGCTTTGGTCGCGTGGGTGAGCTGCAAATTCGTAATTTTAGTTGTTCTTGGACCTATTTCTGGTATGTTGTGATGTTCGGAGGTGATCAAACCAGAGTAGGGTGGGTTTCAATGAGTTTTTGCAAAATTTTGAGTTCGTCGGGGTGTTTGCCGAATTTAATTTTTCGGTAAATTTTTCTTTCAGTCACGCGCCAGTTGTAACTTATTTCTTTTTCCAGTTTTTGGCTAGTATGCTCACCTTTGAGTTCGCCTTGCAGTTTTAAAAAAATTTCCTTGGTCCCGCATTTGTTGTTTCCCGAGTTGGGAGCTTCGACTCGTAGGATTTGGGTTCCGAAATCTCATTTCGTTCAGGTGAGTGTAACTATAATATTTACATTGAGAAATATTTATTTTAAATCTTGAATTTAATTTTTACATTATGCCGTCGATTGTGTATAATTGAATACAAGTCCGAAATTCGGGGTTTTTATAGTTTGATTGTTGTGTTGGTTCTTTTGTGAATGAATTTAAGTATTGGGTTTTCTGAAAGCATGATATACATGAATGAAATAGAATAGTGGTTGAATTTGGGTGTGATTAGGCTTTGGTGTAATGGCATTGGGCTTGTATGTTGCGTTTTACCGTAGATTGCCGAGTCTTGAGCATGTATGATAGTTAGACTCGAATGAATTTATTGTGGTGAATTGGGTCATGTTGGGACCCTAGCGTAGTCGTGGATTTATGAAAATTGCCCAACTGATTATGGTTACATGTCTGTTACATTTGATTATGTACAGACTCGTAGTAAGTGCATGCCGATATTAGTGTAAGTGTCTTTACCCCGCTGTAATGCCCGTTGTGCCGATGCTTAGGAGATTGCACACATCGTGAGTTTGATGGTGCTTGAGATGAATCGCACCAGATATTGAGGACGCTATTGCATGTGGAAAGTTTGTTGAGGTGCAGTGAGCCCCCGCACGCACTTGCCACTAGATAGTGTGGTAGAACGGGTCCTGGAGGACGTGCTTTGGAGATTACTCGCTTTCCCTCCCAGCGCGCTTGAGTTTGATTTGTGTTGGGTTGGCCAAAACACATTCGTAGGGTATGCGGATACCTACGATATGAGACACTTACACAATTTTTTTTATGGCTTTGACTTGATTGCTATACCTAGGAGATTATGAAGAATTATGATATTGTCTTTGTTTTCATCGCTTGATATTTATCATGTTTGAATCACCTGTAATGACCAACGTATCTCGTAAACTTGTAGCTATGGTTGAATCTGAAATGCTTGTGTTGGTGCTTTGAACTTAGAAATATTATCCTTCGAGACACAGTGTGATTTAGACTTTAGAACCTGTATAGGGACACCTTTTTCATTTTATGGATCATGCATCTAGGATTACTCACTTATCCATTATTGTGTGGCATGAATTTTCCCTGTATATTATTTTGTTATTTGTATTTAGTTCGCTCGCACCAGCTAGTTTTGTGCTTTGCTGACCCCAAAGGGGTGTGCTTCTATTGGAGTGCAGGCAGTGTTGGCGTTCCTGCTGATCGTGGCGCTTAGGCCCAATTTCCAGTTGTAGGCTTGTTTTGTGCTGTTTGGTCATGTCCACCCTGTACGGGTATGTTTTGCTTCCTTTGTATTACCTTAATAAATGCTAGATGTTTGTATATATTGGTTTTGTCGCTATGACTTTGGCGGGGCGAATCAAATACTCTTATTTTGTTCAAATTTTATCGTAGTTTTTATTTTCGTTTGATTCTCATTTCAAGAATGTATTATATTATGATGTTGCGGCCGGTTACGATCCGCCTGTATTACGAATTAGTTCACGCATTGGTACACTGTGATTCCCGTGGCGAGTCGGAACGTGACAGAGCTTGGTATCAGAGCCATTGTTTATCGGTTCACATAGAACATCATCGTATGCCACTTTCTTGAGTGAATTGGGTAGAGGAGTTAGGAGTTTTGTTGTGTTGTTTGATGTATTGTATGTGTGTTTTCTTTTACGTAGAGGGAGTGTGGTGATGGCGTGTGGTAAGAGAACCCAGAGTGAGAGATCATGCACTCCTGGAGAGGATGCCTCTCAAGCTTTCATGGAAATGATGACACAGTGGGCAAAAAATATGAGACATGGAAATCAGTCAGAGGATCCGTTTACTTGTCGCAATAAGAATTTCATCGGCTTGGGTGGTAAAAGATTTGATGGTACTGGAGATTCTCCAACAGCGGATTGGTGGATCCATAAGGTAGAGCTCATATTTGAGAGGATGGTGCTGACACCTATACAACATACCGAGTTAGCAACACACTAGTTTGACGGAGAGGCTATGTATTGGTGGGATTCAGTGAGGCAAAGCCGTGATGTGTCAAAGATGCAGTGGGATACATTTTGCGAGGTGTTTGAACAACATTTTATTCCTGATTATGCCAGAGCTGAGATAGTGGACAGGTTTCTACACTTACAGCAGGGATCTAGACCTGTTTCAGAATACTTAGCCGATTTTACACAGTTGAGTCGTTATGCCACTTGCTTCATAGATACTACAGAGAAGAAGAACATGAAAATTTTGAGTGGTCTGAAACCGTTCCTAAGGAAACAGTTGATGGTGATGATCGATCATCCTTTTGAGGGATTAGTGGATGTTACTTTGAGTCAGGAGTGAGTTGACGCTGAGTGTAGGCAAGAGACTTTGGTTCGACGAGCTAGAGGTTTAGAGCACAGTCAGAGGTTTGGCCGAGGAAGCCAGATAGTTGAGCAGGCACAGCAGCCAGAACGTGCCGTTGTTCAGCAGAGAGACCCTGGTAGAGGGGGACCAATTAGGATTGGCAGAGACCGCAGAAGTGACAGACATTCCCGAGGAGATCATCGACAACAACAGCAACAAAGACAACCTATGAAGGGTGGTCAGACAGGAACTAGGAGCGGTTGCTTCACTTGTGGTCATGAGGGACATTTAGCCCGTGATTGTCCAAGGGGTCAGACAAATCTACGGGAACAGGTAGTTTGTTATACTTGTGGGCAACTGGGGCACTTTTCCAGAGTTTGTCCTCAGAGTAGAGATGTACCAGCACAGCAGAGGGCGCCTCAGAGACAGTTAGCACCTGCGCCTGGAGTTGGTCAGAGAGTCCCTCTCCCAGCACCGCCTGTTCGCCTCGCAGCTATTCCCGGTCAGGGAAATGTTGAGGGTATGTTACTATTTTTTTTGTAGTTGTGTGTGCTAGATGTAGTAGGATATGTGTTATGTGCATTATGCGTAGGAAAAATTGCATGTTAGTGTGTTGTTATGTGACTCAGGATATATGTGTTGTGTGCCAGGTTTTGTGCATTCGTCGTTTTCCCAGTTGAGGGCTCTTTTCGATACAGGAGCATCTAGGTCTTTTATTTCTAGACAGTTAGTTGTTAGAGACCGCCTAGAGGTAGTTTCTTTACTGGAACCCTTGTGCGCTGTGTCTCCTTTGGGCAGTTTGGTTTGGTTGTGGGAATATTGTCCCCGTTTCGAGTTTTCCTTGTTGGGGTACAACTTCGTGTTTGACTTTATTGTCTTGGGTTTTGAGGGCTATAATTTGATTCTAGGGATGGATTGGTTGTCCAGTCATCCGGTGATCATTGATTGCTTGCATAGGTCGGTGATGCTAGCGCCACCAGATGCTTCGCCTCATGTGTTGACTTGTGAATCTTATTTTGTTTATGTGATGTCGAGTTTTCTTAGCTCTCTTGAGATTTCTAGTCCCGACACTAGTTTTGTAGAGGTTGTGTGTGTGAGTTCCCTGATGTCTTTTAAGATATTCCTTGTATCCCTCATCGCCGTGAGGTAGAGTTTCGGATTAACCTGGTGCCTGGTACTGCACCTATATCTAAATCAACGTATAGGCTTGCACCTAAGCAACTGGAAGAGATGAAATTACAGCTTTATGATTTGCTTCGTAAGGGGTTTACTCGGCCGAGCAATTCACCTTGGGGGGTTCCAGCAATATTTGTGTCCAAGAAGGATGGATCATTGAGGATGTGCATAGATTATCAGGATCTGAATAAAGTGACCATCAAGAATAAGTATTTGCTGCCTCAAATTGATGATCTATTGGATCAGTTGAGGGGAGTCGTAGTGTTTTCACAGTTAGATTTGCAGTCTGGGTATCATCAGATGAGAATTGAAGAACATTCCGTTCCAATTACCGTTTTTCGGACCCGTTATGGATTGTATGAGTTTCCAGTCATGCCATTTGGACTGGCCAATGCACCGGCTTTCTTCATGGATTTGATGAATAGATTGTTCAGTCCGTAGTTGGACAAGTTTGTGGTAATCTTCATTGACGATATCTTAGTGTACTCGAGGAGTTTAGAGGAGCACAGAGAGCACATTCACATTGTTTTGCAGACACTTAAAAAAAATCAGTTGTATGCGAAGTTCAGTAAGTATCATTTCTGGGAGCCTTAAATTCAATTTCTCGGGCATGTCATTTCTAGTAAAGGTATTGCAGTGGATCCCGAGAAAGTCGAAGCAGTGAAGTCTTGGAGACGACTGAGTAGTGTGACAGAGATTCGTAGTTTTCTGGGTTTGGCTAGTTATTACCAACAGTTCATCAAGAAATTTTCACTGATTGCGGCACCACTCTCTCAGTTAACCAGGAAGAATGTTCCTTTTGTATGGTCAGAGAAGTGTGAAGAAGCTTTTGAAACTTTGAAGCTTCGGTTGACTTTAGCACCAGTGTTGACTATTTCGACACCTGGTAGCTGACTGGTGGTATTTACTGATGCTTGCGGTATAGGATTGGGTGGAGTGTTGATGCAAGGAAAAAAGGTGGTAGCCTATGCGTCTCGACAGTTGAAACCCCATGAGAGGAGATATCCGACACATGATTTAGAGTTTGCAGCTGTAGTCTTTGCTTTGAAGATCTGAAGACATTATCTGTATGGTAAGAGGATCGAGTTATTCACAGATCACAAGAGTTTGAAGTACCTATTCACTCAGAGGGAGTTGAATATGAGGCAACAACGATGGGTTGATTTTCTTAGCAGCTATGACTTCGAGATACAATATCAGCCTGGTAGAGCCAATGTGGTTGCAGATGCCTTGAGTAGGCGACATGCAGTGATGGCAACCATGATGATTCAGGAGTATCGAACACTTGAGACATTAGTTTCATTTGCAGTTCAGCCTACTTTTAGTACAAAAGGCAGCATGATAGCGGGTTTAGCAGTTTATCTGCCGTTGATCAATAGAGTGGTGGAGAGACAGACCTCCGATCCAATGATTACGAGGCAGATAACAGATTTGGTAGTGGACACACTGGATGAGTGCCCTACCGATTGGTCGGTGGGTTCAGATGGAGGGTTGCGGTTCCGTGGGCGGCTTTATGTTTCGTCTGATGAGGAATTGCGGAGAGATATCTTACAGGAAGCTCATAGATCTCGTTTCACCATTTACCTCGGTGGAATGAAGATGTATCGAGATTTGAGACGTTCTTTTTGGTGGCGTGGCATGAAGAAAAACATTGGAGAGTTTGTGGCACGGTGTGCAACTTATCAGTGGGTGAAAGCTGAGCATCAGAGATCGTCTGGGTTATTGCATCCATTGGAGATCCCGACGTGGAAGTGGGAGTATATCACTATGGATTTCATCGATGGACTTCCACGGTCGAGGGAAGGTCATGAATCGATATGGGTCATTGTTGATTGGTTGACGAAGTGTGCACATTTCATTCCTGTTAGTATGAATCGGACGGCAGACAGTGTAGCGGTGTTGTTCATTCAGGAGATAGTCCGCCTTCATGGGTCGCCTGTTTCGATTGTATCCGACTGAGATACGATTTTCACAACCCACTTCTGGCAGAGTTTTCAGCAAGCTATGGGTACTAGATTGGACATGAGTACAACATATCATCCACAGACAGATGGCCAATCTGAGCGAGTGAATTAGGTAGTGGAAGACATGTTTAGAGCATGCATTTTAGACTTTGGAGGCAGTTGGGAAGATCACCTACCGTTGTGCGAGTTTGCGTACAACAACAGCTACCACGTAAGTATTGGCATGACACCGTTTGAGGCACTCTACAGACGACCGTGCAGGTCCCCTGTTTGTTGGGCAGAGATTGGAGAGTCAGTTGTGATGGGGTCGGATATGATCAAAGAAACTACTGAGAAGATTGAGCTAATTAGAGCGCGTTTGTTGACAGCCCAGAGTAGACAGAAGAGTTACGCTGATAGAAGGCATAAGGAGTTATAGTTTGTTGTTGTCGACAAAGTCTTTTTGAAAGTTTCCCCGATGCGTGGAGTTGTTAGGTTCCGAAGTCAAGGGAAGCTTGCACAGAGATATTTAGGACCCTATGAGATTACTGAGAGGATTGGATCAGTGGCCTACAGATTGGCTTTGCTGCAGAGTATGTTAGGTCTCCACGATGTGTTTCACGTATCCATGTTGCGGAAGTGTTTGACAGACCCGTCGCAGATTGTGGAACTCGCTGAGTTGGAGATTTCTGATGAGTTGACTTATCCAGTGAGGCTAGTAGCCATTGTTGATGATGACTTGAAACAACTTCGACGGAGGACGGTGAAGTTAGTGAAGGTCCAGTGGAGCCACCGGGAGGGTGACATGACTTGGGAGCTAGAGAACCAGATGAGACAGAAATACCCCGAGCTTTTCGCCAAGTCTTTCTTGTCATTGCTTTGTCTGATCTCGAGGATGAGATCTCTTTTAAGGTGTGTATGATATAATATCTGTAGATTTTATTATTATTATTATTATTATTTTAAAGTTTATTTGGAAGGGGTGTACTCAAAAAATCTGGTGGGGGCACATAGCCACCCAACCTTAAAAGGGAACCCCTTCTCTTTTTTCTTACAGGGAGCGATTCCCTTCGTTTCCTTTTCTTCTCTGGCGAAATCTCGCTTGATTTTCCGATTTCTCCCCCCGAATCTCATCCCATCCTCATTTTTCTTCCTCTTTCTCCCCTCTCCTTCTTGCTTCAGTTTTTCGTTTTAAAAATCGAGAATTTCAGGGTGTGTGGCTTGTTTGGAGTTGTCATTGCCGGTGCTAGCAATTTGGCTTTAACCATTCTCTCTGGTGGTGGTTCAGGCGTCATTTGGAACCTGTAAACCCCACATGCAAGGGTGATTTCAGGGTTGCCCAAAATTTTCAAAAAAAAAAAAAAATCAGTGTGCATGTCCGTTAGGAAGGTTCTCCGGCTTGAATCCAAGCTTTGGTCGTGTGGGTGAGCTGCAAATTTGTGATTTCAGTTGTTTTTTGACCTACTTCCGGCCTGTTGTGCTATTCGGAGGCGATCAGATCGGAGTAGGGTGGGTTTCGATGAGTTTTCGCGAAATTTTGAGTTCGTCAGAGTGTTTGCCGAATTTATTTTGCTGGTAAATTTTTCTTTCGGTCATGTGCCGGTTGTAGCTTATTTCTTTTTTCCAGTTTTTGGCTAGTTTGCTCACCTTTGAGTCCGCCTTGCAGTTTTAAAAAATTTCCTTGGTCCCGCATTTGTTGTTTCGGAGTTGGGAGCTTCGACCGGTAGAATTTGGGTTCCGAAAACCCATTTCGCTCAGGTGAGTGTACCTATAATAATTACATTGAGAAATATTTATTTTAAATCTTGAATTTAAATTTTACATTATGCCGTCGATTGTGTATAATTGAATACAAGTTCGAAATTCGAGGTTTTTGGAGTTCAATTGTTGTGTTGGTTCTTTTGTGAATGAATTTAAGTATTGGGTTTTCTAAAAGCTTGATATACATGAATGAAATAGAATAGTGGTTGAATTTGGGTGTGATTAGGCTTTAGTGTAATGGCATTGGGTTTGTATGTTGCGTTTTACCGTAGATTGTCGAGTCTTGAGCATGTATGATAGTTCAACTCGAATGAATTTATTGTGGTGAATTGGGTCATGTTGGGACCATAGCGTAGTCGTGGATTTATGAAAATTGCCCAACTGATTATGGTTACACGTCTGTTACATTTGATTATGTACAAACTCGTAGTATGTGCATGCTGATATTAGTGTAAGTGTATTTACCCCGCTGTAATGCCCATTGTGCTGATGCTTAGGAGCTTGCTTGCATCGTGAGTTTAATGGTGCTTGAGATGACTCGCACCAGATATTGAGGGTGCTATTGGATGTGGCAAGTTTGTTGAGGTGCGGTGAACTCCCGCATGCACTTGCCACTAGAGAGTGTAGTAGGAAGGGTCCTGGAGGACGTGCTTTGGAGATTACTCGCTTTCCCTCCCAGCGCGCTTGAGTTTGATTTGTGTTGGGTTGGCCGAGATTCATTCGTAGGGTATGCGGATACCTACGATATGAGACACTTATACAATTTTTTTTATTGTTTCGACTTGATTGCTATACCTAGGAGACTGTGAAGAATTATGATATTGTCTTTGTTTTCATCGCTTTATATTTACCATGTTTGAATCACCTGTAATGACCGACATATCTCGTAAACTTGTAGCTATGGTTGAATCTGAAATGCTTGTGTTGGTGCTTGAACTTAGAAATATTATGCTTAGAGACACAGTTTGATTTAGACTTTAGAACCTGTATGGGGACACCCTTTCTATTTTATGGATCATGCATCTAGGATTACTCACTTATCCATTATTGTGTGGCATGAATTTTCCCTGTATATTATTCTGTTATTTGTATTTAGTTCGCTCGCACTAGCTAGCTTTGTGTTTTGCTGACCCCTCAAGGGGTGTGCTTATATTGGAGTGCAGGCAGTGTTGGCGTTCCTGCTGATCGTGGCGCTTAGGCGCAGTTTCCAGTTGTTGGCTTGTTTTGTGCTGTTTGGTCGTGTCCACCCTATATGGGTATGTTTTGCTTCCTTTGTATTACCTTAATAAATACTAGATGTTTGTATATATTGGTTTTGTCGCTATGACTCTGGCGGGGCGAATCGAATACTCTTATTTTGTTCAAATTTTATCGTAGTTTTTATTTCCGTTTGATTCTCGTTTCAAAAATGTGTTATATTATGATGTTTGGCCGGTTACGATCTGCTTGTATTACGTATTAGTTCACGCATTGGCACGCTGCGATTCCTTTGGCGGGTCGGGGCGTGACATCCATCCTTACTCAGTCGTCTGACTTTAGCATTGGAGTGCCTTCAACCACCACAAGGTGGTCCTTGGCTCACTATTGTTCATTTTGCAGGTCAGGAATCGACAAGACTAATTTGGATGCATAAGTTTTGCACCGTCTTTGGGAAATACGACAAGATTTCCTTGAAACAAAGACATAAGTTCTTTTGAACCAATAAAGTCTCGAGACATGGTCACCAACACCAGATCTCGATCTAACAATAACAATGCCGAGCCAGAAAATGCTCCGACCAGGGAAGCCCCGCCACCAGGCCAGGTTGATCCAATCGAGGAAACATAGCAGTCGCAAGGCCCAGCCATGGAGGCAGTCGAGGCCAACCCCCACATAAATCAAATTCTGCTTCACATGAATCTTCTTGCGCGGGTAGTGGAAAGGCTTACCTTGGATCGACAACCACCATCAGAGAATGGCGGAAACCCAGGGTAGTCCCTAACCCAAGAAGACGTCAGGGAGTATGTCCATGAGATCGACAAATTACCTAGTAAGGAACAAAGAGCTAACCAGGAGAGGAACTCTAGGAATAAAATGGCAGCAGGAACCACACCTCAAAGGCAGATAGGACCATAGTCAATAACCCAATTCGATTGGGAGCGACCGATCCATACATCATGTATGATCGCGTTCTTGCCAAAGAATTTTGTCCCTCGAAAGCTCGAGTTCTATGATGGGATATCCGATCCATCGGATCACTTACGCCATTACCACCATGTGATGGCATTGAAGGATAATTCAGAAGCCAGTGCAGCTTGAAGAAGGCTGCATTGACTTGGTTCCACAACCTTCGTCCAAGATCCATCTATTCATTTCAGGTCTTGGCAAATGCGTTCTCCACCCGTTCATAGGGAGTCGGCGAATTAGGAAAGGACCCCATTATCTGCTCAATCTCAAACAGAAGCACGGTGAGACCCTCATAGGGAGCTAGCAAATCAGGGAGTATCTCACTCTCTTCAACGAAGAACTGACTCTGATCGACAATTGCAGCGACATGTTTGTATCGCTTTCACTTTAGACTTTCAGGGAGGTCAGTTTTACAACTTTCTCACTGTGGAGCCTCCG
Organism: Berberis vulgaris; assembly: GCA_963556465.1. Classification (NCBI taxonomy): domain Eukaryota; kingdom Viridiplantae; phylum Streptophyta; class Magnoliopsida; order Ranunculales; family Berberidaceae; genus Berberis; species Berberis vulgaris. The sequence goes on from OY747127.1 coordinate 47,748,197, forward strand.
AATGATATGGCAGACTTATTGAAGAGTGCGCAAAAGTACATCACTCTTGAGGAGATGTTAGCGGCAAAGAAAAGAAGCGAGAATGAGGCCAAGCAATCCCTCAAGAGCCAGGACACTGGAGAAGAAAAGAAGAGTAAGGAGGGGGATAAATCCAAAAGAAGGCAGAACGACAACAGGGTCGGATCTAACAAGGTGAAACCTAACAAAGTCACCAACTATGTCAATACAAGGTACCGCAACTATACTCTGCTCAATGCCAGTTTGTCCAAGATCCTCTCTGCCATGAAGAGCTGGGAGGACGTAAAATGACCCTCAAAGCTCAAGAGTGACCCATCAAGGCATGATTAGAACAAATACTGCTCTTATCACTAGGACCACGATCACATTACTCAGAATTTCCAAAGTCTCAAAAATGAGATTGAGTACTGGGTACAAAAAGGGAGGATTTAGGAATTCATAAGTTCTGACAAAAACTGCTCCGAGGGAAGGAAAATGATGAGCGTACACCAGAGGTAGAGGAAAAAACTGTGGACGTTATCAACATCCTACACAATGCATACGACGAGCCGGAATGGTCAAACCGGTTAGGAAAAGAGCGGTTCGAGAACTACATACATGTTTCCACTATGAAGACCGCCCTATCCAGTATGCCTGAATAGAGCATCCGATCCCAGATCAGGCATTCACAAAACAAGACATGCAAAGGGTCCACTCCCCGCGCAATGACGCCGTGGTCATCATGATTGGGATAAGAAAGTGGGTGTAAAGAGGTCACTGGTGGATACGGGGAGCTCAGCTAACGTCTTGTTCTTGGAAGTGTTTCGCAGAATGTGGCTAAGGAAAGCAGAATTGGATCCGCACAAGCATACCATGATCGGCTTTAGTGGCGCGCGAAGTTACCCAGTTGGAAGTATCAGACAGCCCGTGGTAGCAGGGGAATCAGACCTAATAAGGATTCTAATGACATAATTCATTGTCATAGATGCTCCCTCTGCATACAACGTGATTTTAGACAGGCCTTGACTCCACCAGATGGGAGCGGTGGTCTCTACTCGACATCAATGCCTCAAGTACCTCGCTGATAATAAGGCATGGACTATCAGGGGAGATCAGTCAACTGCAAGAGAGTGCATTATGTGGCAATGTAACAATCAGGAAAATAATCATTTTGTCCTAAAAAGGCGTCTGAAGAAAAAACAATGGGCCAAGAGCCTACTGATCATAGAACCCGACTAGAGAGATTTTCATGTAGAACGTTTAGAGAAGAAATATCAATAAAGGTACTCTATTTGAAAACGATGTCATTTTCACACTCAACTGTATATAAGGGGCATACCTAATCCGACCAAGGAAACCATGATGGTGCACATCGCCAAGTGTAGTCCTATTCAGGATGTCGACAACTCGCCGCATCTATGGGATCAATCCGCCTAAGGAACCACGACACTCGATAGCGGACCTAGCCCAGCTCACGACGACTCACCATGCATAAATAACCTGGTCCGACCAAGGGGACAACGATGGCGTACAACGGCCGAGTTTAATCCTATTAAATATGTCGACAACTTGCCGTGTCTACGTGACCCAGTCCGCCTAAGGAACCACGACACCACAAAGCGAACATAGCCTAGTCTCGCGACGGCTAACCACGCATGAATAATCTGGTACAACCAAGGGGACCACGATGGTGAACGATGGTCGAGTCTAGTCCTATTAAGGATTTCAACAACTTGCCGCGTTTAAGTGACCTAGTCCTCCTAAGGAACCACGACACTGCAAAACAGACTAAGCCCAGTCTTGCGAGGCTTACCGCTCATGAATAATTGGTTCGATAAAGGGGACCACGATGGCGCACAACGGTCGAGTCTAGTCCTTAAGGATGTTGACAACTCACCATGTCTAAGTGATCTAGTCTGCCTAAGGAACCACAACATCGCAAAGTGAACTTAGCTCAATCTTGCGACTGCTCATCGTGCATGAATAACCCGGTTCGACGAAGAGGACCGCGATGGCTCAAAGAGGTCGAGTCTAGTCCTATTAAGGATGTCGACAACTCGTCGCGTCTAAGTGACCTAGTTTTCCTAAGGAACCAGGGCACCTCAAAGTGGTTCACTGCGCATGAATAACCTGGTCTAACCAAGATGACCATGATGGCGCACAACAGCCGAGTCTAGCCCTATGTCGACAACTCACCGCGTCTAAGTGACTTAGTTTGTCTAAGGAACCATGACACCACAAAGCGAACAGAGCTCAGTCTTGGATAGCTCACCGCACATGAATAACTTGGTCCGACTATGGGGACCACGATGGGCACAACGGTGAGTCTAGTCCTATTAAAGATATCATTTTTGCCTAATCGCTCCACTATAGTTCTTTGTACCGCATTTTCTAAATGAATCATAGCCAATCCAAATTGACAACTCGCTGCGTCTAAGTGACCGAGCCCGCTTAAGGAACCACAACACCACAAAGCGGACAGAGCTTAGTTTCGTGATGGTTCACCGTGCATGAACAACCTGGTTTTACCAAGATGACAACGATGGTGCACAACGGCTGAGTCTAGTCCTATTAAGGATGCCGACAACTCACTGCATCTAAGTGACCTAGTCCGCCTAAGGAACCACGACACCGCAAATCGGACAGTCTCATGATGGCTCACATCACATGAATAACTTGGTTTGACTATGGGGACCATTATGGGCACGACAACCGAGTCTAGCCCTATTAAGAATATCTACAACTAGCAACGTTTAAGTGACCTAGTCTGCCTAAGGAACCATAAAAGTGGACCGAGCCCAGCCTCGTGACGACTCACATGCATAAGTGGCTTAGTCCGCTTAAAAGAAGTCTAATCTGTTCGGACAAAGATGACTTCTCCATAACCTAACTCCTATTCAGGATTTGGGTTCGTCATAGAAGTCCAGTCCATTTGGGCAGAGGCGATTTCTTAACATCTCAACTATTTTTCAGGATTGAGTCCATATACTATAGAAGTCTTTCCCGGTTGGACAAATATGACTTCCCCATAATCTAACTCATGTTCAGGGTTAGGGTTCTTCATAGAAGTCTAGTTCATTTGGGAAGAGACGACTTCTCCAAAGCTCAACTCCCCTTCAGGATTGAGCTCGAATACTATAAGAGTTTAGTCCGTTCGAACAAAGATGACTTCTCAATAACCTAACTCATGTTCAAGATTTGGGCTCATTATAGAAGTCTAGTCCATTTAGGCAGAGACGACTTCGCGACAGCTCAACTCTTTTTCAGGATTGAACCCATATACTATAGAAGTCTAGTCCATTCAGACAAATATGACTTCTCCATAACCTAACGACTGTTCAAGATTAGAGTTCGTCATAGAAGTCTAGTTCATTTGGGCAGAAACGAATTCCCGAAAGCTCAACTCCTTTTCCGTATTGTACCCATATACTATAAAAGTCTAGTCCGTTCAGACAAAGATGACTTCTCCATAACCTAACTCCTGTTCAGGGTCAGGGTTCATCATAAAAGTCTAGCCCATTCGGGTAGATATAACCTCTCCACCACTCAACTCATATTCGAGATTAGTCCGTATACTGCGAAAATCCAGTCCGTTCGAACAAGATATGATTTCTCAAACACCCTAACTTCTACAGTTCTATACGGGGTTGAGATTCATTATGGAAGTCTAGTCGTCCAGACTCGGACAATGTCTGCCCAAATTTGACATCTCTTCAAGGTAAGACTTATGACACTACAAGAACCTGATCCGCTCGGGTAAATATGATTACTCTGCAACTTAAGACTTCTTAAAGATTAAGTTAGCATTATTATCAAGTGATGACCCATTCAAGTTAAGAAGGGGCTCAAGTTCAGATTAAACACTACTACAAACGAAAGGGGACTTAACTACCTTAATCCTGTCCTAAATTATTGGCGGCCCATTAGTTTGTTCACCCTAATTTAAGCACAGATTAAAAATGGTGAGTACCACAGTTATAGCACAAACGCAAAGCAAGGAAGGCAAAAACTTTGTATTGATAAACTTTTCTGATACAAAAGACAAATCAGATGGTGAGATTAGGCAGAATAGAGTCAGAGACAACTTCCTGAATGACAAGGTTATAGGCAGGCTCTAGAACATCGAGGTGGTGGCAATTTCCATGGTCTTTGGGTTGGTTTTAGGGCCACCCTGTGAAAAAGTGGAAGAGTCGTACGTCTATTCAAAATGAGCATAGGCTAATCGCCTGTAATTAGAAAGGTCCCAGTCCCTATGATACTATTCAATAAAGTCCTGCAACTCTAGCCTACTGACAACAATCTTACTGAAATGAGTAAATTTGGCAGCCTCAATTAGCTTTTTTTCCCTAGCCTTCCACCGAGGTTTCAAGACTGATAACTCCTCGATTGCTCTAGCCAGACTACCTTTAGAATCAACAAGTTTGTGGCTAGCCTCAGTTTGCTTGTACGCTTAAAATCCAACTCTTGACTCAACTTGGAAAGCTGTGCTTGAAGGGACTCATGAAGATCTCGCTAACAAACTGCCTCAGCGTGTTCAGCGACTAGAGCACTCTGAGTCTCAATAGCAGATCTTATGGCTTGCGGCAATCGGTCAGTAAACACCGTTTGCTTAGTTACCGCCTTGTCCCTACTTTCATGGGCATCTTTAGATCATCTTACCGATCAACTTGGGCAATACGGCCTCATCCAGAGTATCTTGGGCCTTTTTCAATTGAGACTCCAGGGCCGATCGAACAACAAATGATGTGTTCAAATCTGTCCTTGTTGATCTCGATCCTGCAAAAATGAGTAGCGGTTAGCCAGGGACCACCGTTTTGTTGGCTAAAGGCACTCTGATGCTTAAGTCGTATATCGATACAAGGAAGAGTGAAGACTGGAAGTAAATTGCAAAGTGTATGCGACCTTTCATCTTCTTTTTTCTCACCTTAAGTAATGAGTGCCCCCTCCTCATTAGTCCCTAATATTGAGGGCATGATGGAGAAAAAAGATCTCGCCCAAGATCTTACCTGAGCATGATTGAGTCTCTTCGGCACTTGGCTATGTTTAGGACCCAATTTTTGATTGGCTAAGAGTTGATTCTTACGAGTGGATCTCAGGCCTATGACCTATAGGTTGATTTATCTTCGGGCCTTATTTTCATGGGCCAAGCCCCGTGCTTCTTGGGCTAACTGACTTGGGCTTGGGCACCTGACTTATGAGTTGAACAACAGTTTGTGTATGGGTCTGCTTGAGACCGCGTTGAAGCCTTTTCTCATATTAAGGTTAGCCCATGCCATGTGTATAACTGTCATTATATGACTGATTGGTATCTCATCAGTTACTCCCCCCAATTAATAGGGTTGCATTCAGTTCCATTAATTCAATGAATGGGACTGGTGCAGTTGTATTTGAAATTGTTTCCTCTTCATTCCTCGCGATTAATGCAGACACAACTGTTGGGTGACCTTTTTTTGTGAACGTTGTGCTTGCATATAGGTTAGATCTTATAGGGCCAGGCGTTACCATGTGCTTCCAATAACATGTTCCTCATATGCACCCTTTTGGAGAGTGTGCTTCTGTTTTTGGTCTCTACAGAGGATGAAGGGGAGCCTTCATTGGTGAAGTCTTTGAATGTTATGATATTTGCATCAATGAGTCTCAACAAGACCTGCTATTGGAGGAAGCCACCCGGTTTGAGTGCACTTCCAATTGTTACATGGGACCTCCAGATGTGTTCTTACATTGCGAAGAAGAAGTACATACTTCTTATTTGGTTCTAAGTTCGTTATCCATTTGGGGCCGCGCTTGTTGCTGCTTTTGTATCTTCTCAAGGATATTTCCAGCAACAAGTTCTAATGCCTTAAGGAGTTGATTCTGCATCACCTTAGGCATCTCTCCTTTAGGAGATCACTCCAGCAACCAACTTTGGGTTGCTACTCTCACTGCTCTTCCTTGGCTCTGTTCATAAAACCACTTTTGGAAAGCGGATCGGCGGAGCGAATGCCCAGTATGTGTCCTAACAGATCTTTGCTCGCACCAAGCTTAGATTCTTGTAGTGTATAAACCTTTGAACTGGCCAGTCGGTCAAGCTTTGTAGTAACTTTTTGGTAATCAATAAATTCTGTTTTTCTGAATTCAATTCCCTTTTTCTTATGTATGCTTTGAATGAAAGAGTCATATTGGCATGCGAACAAATCTTGGACTGTCAAAAAAGTTGTGGTTGTCTGAGTAGACAGGTCCCTACAGTGTGAGACAGTCTAACTTTGATCAGGGACTTGGCTGACCCGGTCCTTAAGGGGATGCATGCAGTCTTGACTCAGATTGCATAGATTTCTTAATGAAATAAATTGATTAGTTAATAACGGTGAAATCATTGAAGAGTGATCTTCGTGTAAGCAGGTTGTGCCTCGCTGGTTGGCTACTTCCTGAGTAGATGTTGGCATATCAAAGTATTGCTACTTACCTCTATGTAGAACTGGAGTGATAGAAAAATCATTTAGTGTGGTAGAACTAGATTTTGTACCACAGTCTGACTTATTTTTGTAGCTGAGTCTTGGTGGCCCAGGCATTTTGGTTTGCATGGAATGGAACAATCAGATGCCGTGAGTGGTCCATGGACTGGACTCGTCCGCTCGAGGCGAACTGTCTATGGACTGGGTTTGGTCCACACTTGTGTTGGCTTGGCTCTTGAGGCATACCAGGTCACTTATGCAGCAAGTTATCGACATCCTGAATAGGACTAAGCTCGACCGCTTCTTCGCCGTTATGGTTTGCGTATTCAAACAAAGTTATCTTTGGAGCGGTGAGTCGTCCATGGACTTGACTCTCTCACTTGTGGTGAACTGTCCATGGACTTCAGTCCTTACTTGTGTTGCCTTGGCTCCTGAGTTAGACTAGGTCACTTATATGGCGAGTTGTTGACATCGTAAATAGGACTAGGCTCGCCACTTGTGCGACATTATGGTCCCCGTAGTTGGACCAAGTTATCTTTAGAGTGGTGAGTCATCCATGGATTGGACTCGCCCTCTTGCGGTGAACTGGGTTCGGTTTGCACTTGTGTTACCTTGGCTTCTGAGGCAGACTAAGTCACTTATGCGGCGTGCCGTCTAAATCTTGAATAGGACTAGGCTCGACCGCTTGTGCACCGTTATGGTGTCCGTAATCAAACCGAGTTATCTTTGGAGCTGTGAGTCGTTCTTGGACTAGACTTGCCCGCCTGCGATGAACTGGGTTCAGTCCGCACTTGTGTTGCCTTGGCTCTTGAGGCGGACTAGGTCACTTATGCGGCAAGCTTTTGACATCCTGAATAGGACTAGCCTTGGCCATTTGTGCGCCATTATGGTCTCCATAGTCGGACCAAGTTATCTTTGGAACGGTGAGTCGTCTGTGGACTGGACTAGCTCGCTTGCGGTGAACTGTTTGTGGATTGAGTTCGATTCACAATTGTGTTGCCTTGGCTTTTGAGACGGACTTGGCTATTTAGGAGCAGTGAGTCGATCAAGGACTGGACTTTCCTACTTGCAGGTCCATGGACTGGGTTCAGTCCGCGTGTGGGCCATCATGGTCCTGTGGTCAGATTAGGCCTGTTCTTGTGCGTGGAATTGTATGAAATGAGATTATTTAAAGTGAGTACCTTTATTGATAATACTTATTTAAGTGCTCTACATTCCATGGCCTCTTCAGATGCTCTCCTTTCAGGTTTTCTAGCCAGTAGGTTCCTGGCCTTTTGACTGTTGTCAACTTGTAGGGACCTTCCCAGTTCAGGCTTAGCTTGCCTTATTTTGTGTCTCTTGTGTTCGGCTGGGTTTTTCTCAATACCCAATCGCCGACTTTGAATTCTCGAGGCTTAACCCTCTTATTGGAGTGTTGGGCCATCTTTTGTTGATAGGCTGCTGATGATACATAAAAAGGTCACATCCCTGAGCCATACCCATGTAATGATGATCTCGAAGAATTACGGACCCCAGCATCAGCCCAACACTGATCCGGCCCAAGCGGCTCCAAGCCTACCTAACTCAGTCTGTCGAGTGGACCCGAACTCTTACATCATGCTAGGCCCACACGTCTCACAGTTTCGATTTCAATACCTGTAAGCCCTACTAAGGCAAGTATCTCGAGGATCAGTTTCGGATAGGCAATTACAACATCTCTATGCTTTTAACTAGGAAACAAATACTAAAGTACATTCCACGCATGGAAACTTCCTTCTACGGATTGCTCTAGGATTGAAAACTATCTCTCGTATATCTAGGAGCACAAGGCTAACAGATAACTTCCCTCCTACAACACGACTCTAATTAGAGAAGGATCTCCACGAAGATCTCCTTCCTAAACTACACATTTGATGGCTTGGTAGAACCGAACACTTGCACTATAAATAAGACATGAGGTTGGCAAGCTAAGGTACGCTACAAATTCCCTATTTACAACATTACACCTTCCTCAGATCCCTGTCTGTCGGAGTGTCATCGGCCACCACAACAGTGGTCCGTCGCTCACATGCATTACTTGTGTAGGTCAACAGGTCAACGGGACTATGTTAAAGCGGGGAGCGGAAAACAACTGCATCAGTTTAGCGCCATCCATGGGGACAAAAAAGTTCCTAACTTTTCACTAGCATCGTTTCCCTTCAAAACCCAGAAAGATGGTGAACACTAAATCACGCAACAACGGAGAACAAAGGGACATGTCAAACGCTCAATCTGGTGCTGTCCCACCACTTTCAGCAGTTCTGGTCATGCCCGGATAACGACGGGCCCTAGAATATAGATGTTAACATCACAAATACACCGCCCACTAATGGAGACTAGGAGCAACATAGGCCTTCGATTTCAGAGGACGGCAGAGAGAAAACACAGAAAATCCAAGCACCCGCTAGTTCTCACTGGACTAGAGGAGGTTGCGCGACTAACGATGAGCTCCCTGGGGCAGAAAGGCTCTCCGCAAAGGGGCACACGACCCGAACATGTTGTATCGTCTCTCTGTCCCACCATTTGTGGACCGAATCATGAATAAGACCCTTCCGAGGAAGTTCACTCCCCCAAAACTCGACTTTTATGATGGAACCACCGACCCATTCGACCACCTGTGCCATTACCAGCACGTGATGACTCTCAAAGAAGTGTCCGAGTACGTGATGTGCAAGACTTTTACCACTTGCCTGAAGAAGTCAGCATTAACGTGGTTCCACTGCCTTCCGTCGAGGTCAATCGACTCCTTCAAGATGCTGGCAAAGGAGTTCCTACATGTTTCGTTGGAACCCAGCGTTCTCGAAAAGGCCCACATTACTTTCCCTAAAGTAGAAGTCCAATGAGACACTCAAAAAGTATGTCACACGCTTCAACAAGGAGCTGACTCTCATCGACAGATGCAGCGACGACACAGCCGTGATAGCCTTCATTGCAGGCCTAAAGGAGAGAAAGCTTTACGAAGACCTCACCTTGGAGCCCTCTCTAGATATGATGGATCTCCTCCAAAGCGCCCAGAAACACATTACCTTGGAGGAGTTGAAGACCATGAAAAGGGAAACCGAAGGCAAAAAGTAGCCCTCCGCTCATAAGGACAAGAAGGAAAGAAATAGACGTGAGGATGCACTACAAAAAAAAAGCCCTTCAATAGCGGTTAAAAAACGTTATGGTAGGATACCATAGCGTTTTAATAACCGCTATGTCTGCCGGCGCTATAATAGACCCTGGGTCTATTATAGCGGTTTTAAACCGCTATAGAAAGTTTGGCTTTTATAGCGTTTTAAAAACGCTATGGTACATCCTTTCATAGCATTTTAAAAATGCTATGGTAGGTATACATAGCAATTTTTTTTTTTTTTTTTTTTTTTTTTTAAATTTCATTTGCTATCAATTTGAAATTTCATAAACGCTATTATAACACTGATTTCTTTAACCATAGAAGCTAAACAATTTCAAACTACGTTTGGAAGAAAATTGAACAGAGGTGAATGATATATTTATCAGATTTCCCTGAAGATGGTAAATTCCATCAAATAGAGACATCAACGGTAAAAGTGGAATGGCTATTCTAATATAATTTGAAGCTCAACAAATCAGTTTGTTTTTCACTTTCAAGCACTGTAAGACGAGCTATCATTTACATTCAAGCATAAAGAAATAGAATTACAAGTAGGAGATTTAGTATTGGGACTAATTACTATCGACATTGCCATTTGATTCGTCTTTCTTTTTCTCAGACATTTTGTTCCAAGAAAAACTGAATTGTTCTCCAGCAGTGGTCTCCACCAGCCAGCCAAGTGTCCATATGCATGCCAGTTGGAAAATCAACAAATAAGCATCGCTTGTTATCAGTGGCTGCTCTATCATAGAGCATTTGCATGTGGGATGGTGGGACCATCTCATCTTGCAACCCCGAAAGGAATAGGATCGGCTCTGATCTGCAAAACACACAAGTTACATAGATGAATAAATGCCAGAGCAATTGGACACCATTTTACGAACCAAGTTGTGAAACCCCCATCTTCACTATATGATCATGAATGAATAAATGCCAGAGCAATGTAGGTGTGCCCTACCGCAAAATTTAGAAATATAGATGCTAACCATCAAAACGCATATGCTTTTTCTTCACAAAAAAGGAAAAAAACAACTTGACAAGTTAACAAGGCAAAAGCACTTTCAATTAATCTGATGGCTCAATCAAAGTGTCAAAACAACATACTTTGAATTGTCTAAGGTGTCTTTCAACTTAAAAAGTTCTTACATCTGAAAGTTCTAACATTTGAATTTGTGGGAGCTGCTTGTGTTGATAGCAGAGAGATGAAGAGATAATGAAGGAAGATAAGACAGAGGACCTTTGATCTAATCAGAAGCAATTGATATAAGCAAATGCCAAACTAGAATTGAAATCTTCAATCCAGCATAAACAAGACAACTTGAAGAAAGTTTCCAGTAAAAACAGTCAATATGCATAATATAAATGAGTGTTGAGACACACCTAATACTAGCATTTGTAGGGGGCTCAAGAGTAGCAGAAATATCTGAAAGCAAGTTGTTCTGGAAATCCCTGCAAAACAGAAGTTCATAGCAAAAATTCATTATGCATATTCACACACAACCATGCTAGATAAAAGCATAATAAAATCCCTCCTCAATAATGATAGTTAATATTCATCCCAAAAGAATGTGAGAGAACATGGCATAGGAGCTTTGATAAGCCGCTTAATACATATGGGATGATGCAAGGACAGTCAAACGAAAACATTAACAAGTACACGTGGAAATTTAGATCTATGGTTTTAGGTCATACACAAAAATAGTTTCACTCCCATTTAGAATCCTATTTCGCCAAACGTCGGATGGAACATCACCACTTAATGAATTGTTTGCCAGGGACCTGCAATGGAAACACGTGGGAATGTTGAACCAGCCTAAAAAAACAATAAAGTTCGTGGGAGGAGGTGATAGAACTTACAATCTCTGCAGCAGAGGAAAACCTGAAAAGTTGTTAGGGATAGGTCCATTAAGTTGGTTGTAAGATAGATCACTGCATAGGTATTCAACAGGATCAGTGTCTTCGTTATATCTAAGCCAAGAAAATGAATACATAATTAACTCCACAGTACATACATGGTAGTAATATTATTAGAAAGCTTGTTTGATGGTATGGATCCATTTAGCTGGTTCCAGCTGAGATCTCTGCAATGTGAATGTCATCAGAACAATACCTCCTATCGGTAACCATTAAAAGTTCAAGTGGTGTCAATAATAGCCAAATGAATAAATAAATTTTCCCAACAAGCAAGACTCATGAACTTACAAATAACCAAGCTTTGGTATTGTGCTTAGGTCAGGAACTAGACCTTGCAAGCTGCAGTTCCTTAAACTCCTGTAAAAACCAAACAAGACAGAAATAAAACCACATTCTACATGCACTATTCGAGATTTTGCACCACTTACAAGTGGCAGAGTGGTTGTAAAATTTAAATAGACATATAATTATCAGTTATAAATTATAAGAGGCTGTAAACACAGGCAAAACCAGATATTTGCACCCCTAGGAAACTATGATCACTAAAGTACTCCATTAGAGGGAGCAATATATAACGGCTTTCGATGGAGTATTTAGACAATTTAAACATAAAACATTCATGAGTTATGTATTTCTTATTAATTTTTTATAAATACATGGGAATGCAGACATGAGCAATTACGTAACAACACTTTCTCCTATTATATAAAAAAACGCACTTTTTCATAGTGTTTATGCCATATAAACTAAAAAAAAATAACAACAATTCTCCATAGTGTTTATGCCATATAAACTATTAAAAATTCTTTATTGTTTACCAGCTGCCTTAATGCATACATAACAAAGGCCTTCTTATATTTTTCAGCTGACAGAATAAAGACTTGACTGCGTAAGAAACTTACCAGCTCAACTTTTCCAGTCTTTTTCTTAGTATTGATACAACACTGAGAGATGCTAAGGATTTACCAGCTCCACCTAGTCTGCTCATGCTGAGGACCTGGTAAGTTCACAAACAGTAAAATTACCACAAAATCAAATCTTGTAATATTCAGCAGATACATAACACTTGGGCTAAGGATTTATTAAAGTAAAATTTAAAAAGAAAGAACGAGGGAAGTCTTCCTAAAAAGAGAGGAAAAAACAAGAGATTGGAGATAAAGACGACAAATTTTCTCCATATTTTACCTTCTAAAACTTGAAACATGATCAGATATTTTTTTTTTCGAGAGAGGCTAACTGGCGAGGAAATCAGCAAGGGAGGGAGGAGGACCCTCCATCCCCCTCGCGATGCGTGCAGGGGATGGGAGGCACGCATCGCGAGGGGGATGGAGGGTCCTCCCTCCCTCCCTCGCTGGTTTCCTCGACAATTATAATTTCTGTTTTTTTTCTATAGTAGTTGTGCTCTACTGTTAAGCAATTTAATCACATGACCTTCTAATGGACCATGCCTGTTGATGTCGGTTGATAGCAGACGAGGGTGCACCCTGGAGTAATGATTGTCATAAGATCATCAATAGACTTAATTTTTCTTTAAATAAGATGTTGGCGAAATAATAAGAAAGTGTTACCACATCATCATCAGCATCACAATCCTCAAGCCCAGCTGCAGCCAGAGGATCCTCAGCTGCATCATTCCCCTGGTCGTTCATCTGTTTTTTCTCTTCCACATCATCCATTTCCTCACTGTCATACTTCATTTCGGTCTCAGCTTCATCCATTTCATATTGTAACTTTTTGTCACGCTTTCTCCTCTTGTTGCTTTTTCTTCTTTTTCTATCACGCCCACCATCCTCATCATCAGCTGTGATCTATCATTGCTCCTGCACATGGATACAAAAAATTGACATTTGAATGCACAATGCACATCTAAAGCGACATAAATAGTCATACAGTAATACTATCTGATAACAATGGTTCCAGAGATCTGGACAAATAATATCATGCAGTGCAATGACATTTTGAAAACCAAAGTACTCTTAGATCTGTCAATTCTACCTACTCACAATAGAAATCAATAATAAAAAATTTAACATAAAGGCTTTGGTTGATTAATAATAAGCAAAACCCAGAGTTTGAAAAAGTTCCCAGCAAAGTGATCAACACAAGGAACCAATCAGAACTAGTTTCTGAAGTTGAGTAAAGAGCCATGATGAAATCAATGCTTAGCAAATAAAGAACTTCAAGAGAAATATATGTACCTGAATGGCTGAAACCGATGACGTCCGGATTCTCTGAACCTAAGAGGCTTAGCAAATAAAGAATTTTGTTACTGAAACAGGAGGTTCATTCAGATTTATTGTAGAAGGATTTTTTTCAATCTGCACATGCATACTTGAAATTTTCCCGGGGCAATACCTGTAACAACTTCACAAACTCTTCAGGTTCCTTGGCAAGACGCATCCCACGTCCTCCACCACCAACAGTTGCCTTCAAAACATGGAAAAAAAATGTTTCACTTACTGCTCATTCAGTGAAAGGGGAAGTCTAGCTTACTGACAAACTTATTTTAAAGAGAGAAAATTCCTTAAGGGGGTTGGGACGGGGTGCAAGAGATTAAAGAAGTACTTGATCGCCATAACACAGGATACAATGTTTCAATGCAACATATAAATCAACGGAAATGATTACATCAAATCATACCAATGAAAATATAAAGTTATGAGAATGAGGAAGTGGTACTACTACTACTACTAGATAAGAATATACTAGTGACCAAGGGATTTTAGCCATGTAGCATTGGTTTACTATGTAGAAGTGCCTCTCAAATCCATTATCCTGGTTAGAACACTCAAAATCCACAAAGTGAAACGGTCCATAGAAAGAATGAACAGTGCATTCAAAAACATACCGCCCCAAGCAGCTGCGCTTTGCGAAACCAGGAGAGCTCATCGTTTCGAACGTTCTGAACTTTAGACTGAAAGCTTTGTTCCCATGCATAACATCTGAACATTCCAAAATAAAATGTAAATCATGTTGAGCTATATAAATTTGTAAGAAGACTAACTGACATCAGTCCCAGATTGAAGCTCAGCATACTTCACTGTGTCCATAGCAGTCAGGATTTCATTCATCAGGCCAATTCGCTTGTCTGTACGCTGCAAGCCTTCCTTGGATAATTTTTTTCATCTTGCTTATTACGTATGTCTGTCACCACTCAAAGAACAGAAGAAAAAAATAAAACTAGATTAGAATGGCAGAACTATGGACAATATATAAGCAAGTGTTACCATATACTGAAAAACAGAGAAAGCACATATTGTTCCACATATATAGGAGATAATACAAGTGTATAACAACAATGACAAACATATCAACCAATATTGTTCCACATATTGTGGTCCTTTGAAATGTGGGGTTCTAGATCTATGAACATGTCAATTAATCATCCTCACACTATCTATGAGTCAAGTCATATATACTAGCTCTATCATAGACAAATCTGATCACCACACAGGCACACACACAAAGAAGTCCTAAATAATAGTATTAACTAGTGGGGAGAAAACCACACACCTGTTCCAAAATCTGGATGAACCTGCATTCAGTTGTGACAAATTTTCCCTTAAATCTTCTGAAATATCCAAGATGGACTCTGCAAACGGCATACAGGGAGCCAGGCATAATATACGTAATACATAAAATGTGTACATCACACTATGTACTCTTTCTCAAAAGAAGAAGGAGACATGATAAACACAAAGAAAACTTCAAGTGAAGAAAGAGGTGATACCAATGTGGCCAATGGATCAAGTTCTTTCATCTCTTCTAAATTTCATTACTATGATGAATAACAATTGTTAAAATTCATCAATTTTATCGAATAGAAAGTAACATAGCCTGAAACCATAATGGTATTCTCCCTAGATTCACCCGGGTTACCACATTTCATTACTAAAATCCTTGTTCTTCATAAGAGACGAGGCATTATTCAAAAGAATAGGCAGTATGGTTCTATAGAAAACAGAAAAAGACGAATGCTATTCTAACAAGAACCATGTGAAACATGTTAAGAACAGTGATAATACCTTCCTATATTCCAAATGAATTTAACAAAGCTAGAATAATACTACTAGACCAAATGCCCAGTTGATATGACCATGAAAATGAATTTTACTATTCTGATACGTAGTCAGATGAGATTCCCTGCCCTTACACTCCCCTCACTCACTCAGTCCCTTTCCTGATTTAGTGATGCGTGCAATCTTATAGCCTACAGGGTGTATATACAAGCAAGATATGCAATGTGTTTTACATCACAGCGGTGAATTCTTTTTGATAAGTTGTATATATTATGATGCAGCACTGGCCGAGATACATGAGAAGATAGAGGTTGTCAACCTGTTATTCAACCAGACCATGGCATCTAGGATTATTCATCCACAAGAGAAGAAAAGAAAAGGGGACAGGACTTACCTCAGGTGGACCAGGAGCAGTTATGACAGCAGCACTCTTTTTCGTAAGATATAGCTTTAAACCACATGCTCCATGAGCAAGGGAACACTTAAAATAAGAATCTGTTGTATTATATAGAATGGCTCGTATTCTGAAATTCAGCTGCACCTGTTGCATTAAGAGACCCAGGATGAGAAAGCTGTCAATCCAAGAATCAATAATAAATCTTGCCTTAACATAGTAATGGTTGTGAAGACCAGGCATTTTACATGACAAGTTGGCAGTTCTAACCATCAAAATCATTAGTCCTACATCATTTCTCATCAATTCAGAATCAGAATTAGAGTGTATGAAAAATATAGGCAAAAACAAGATTAGGCGAAGCTAGTCTCTGAGAGTACGAAGCGCCAAGTGCCTATTTCGTACCCATGGAAGACTCTCAAACCCAGTGACCCATGAACATTGATTTAACTGTTATAAAGTAATTTCTAGATATGGTAAAGCATTCACAGATTTCAGCATTCTGGATTTTGCATCCCCATCTTACCAAATGTTGGTGGTGTCTAGACTAACCTTAACTTCTTTTATGCTAAAGCCAACTCAATCCATTCATGATAATAGGGTAGCTAATTCACATGTATTTTGAGATTGTCTATTTGAAAATTCAAGACTAATCTCAATGTATTATCAACGAGATGATATCTATAAAAATTACATGTTATCTGTCCTTGACTGACCTGCATAACAAACTTTCTGAAATGGAAAAATCCCAAGGCCGCATAAAAATTAAGCAAGTACATTTAAGCTACAACCACAGTTTCGAAATCAAGGCAATATATTTTGCCTTCCATGCTTGATTGTTGAGAACTGCTTATGCTCTAGTTCTAATTGTCATCTGACATGTGCGCTTTGACCATGGGTTCTTAGTACTCTTAGGCTCAGTTTCTCACAGTGAGGATGCATCATCTTAGGGATTGATAGTTGATTAATCAAGGACTGTAATGCAGGAATAACGGATACTTTTAGCTTCGACATATATTTGTGCACATCATGATGTCATACAGTCTAGTATGAGTGCCTGGGTTCTCAGGACTAGTGTTGATCAAGTTGTATGGCTAGCAAAGCTTACAAATACAACTGAGTATTTAAAACTTGGACTAAAAAATAACACTAAAGAAAATATTACCTCATTCTTGGTTGGATGCTGAAGAATCAATTGATGAGCATGCAAGTAGTGACGGGGCCAGAAACTGGGCCAGCAGAATTACCTCCTCTGCAGTATTCCATTCCTGTTTTACATAACATAAAACCAGAATCAGTGAAATCCAACCATGTTTTGTATAACATAAAACCATAATCAATCATTAATAATAAACAGGGTCACAACATGCATGACCACCCAACTATAGCAATGTTATTACATGCTGTATCATTCTTATGCCAATAGAGATTGTTGCATGAATGAAGAACTTCTACAAAATTGTGATTATGATTTTAATAGCAAGGCTTCTTTTTTTTAGTTGCTGTATATCATTTTTTTTTTCTTTTTTTGGATAGCACCACTTCAATGCTAACAAATTTTATTTTTTTATATATACTCGTGTCAAGCCAAATTGAACTTTACTATCTAATCAGAAGCAAAAATAAAAATAGAAACACCTTTCCAAGAGAGAAAATTAGCACTTTCTGAAACTTTTATTGTCGATTGCCTCCAGTTTACGCAAAAGACAATAGCCATGTATCAGACAATAATTTCCAATTCTTATGAGCATGTTCATGTCTTTTAATTTACTCCCTAGACATTCCTAGTTCAGCTGGGCAAGACAATAGCTTCTTTAGAGCAACCTTCGTGAACCAAAGACAATGAAAAAATGGCAACTCAAATGAACAGAGCCAAAACGCACAAACATTAATCAGATTTAGAAAAATTAATGAAAACAACCAATAAATCAAAAACATACTTCATATTTTGACTCCAGACTCCCTCCTCCTTCATATTTTCGTGCTTAAAATGCCGGACATGTGCTACATTATAATGAGGTGCCTGTCTCAAAAGGTTGTCAGACAGCCACTTTACAGTTTTTTTAGCAGCATTACTAATGACAAAAAATGATAGTACGTTGAAAATCAAATTTTTCAAAAGAAATAAAAACTTTACGCGCCGTAAAAATTTAGGAAAAGTGAACAGAGCTAAGTTCATGCAGACCTCTGGTTTTAAATCACGATGCACAACCCCTTGAAGATGGGAAAATGCAACTACGCTTAGGATTTGTAAAACAATAACCTTTGCATCTTCTTCTGTGTATATACCACCTCTGCAAGAAGAAAAAAAAAACACCGTGATGACTTTACAAAAAACCAAACTTTTTTTAAGTTGACATTTAGAACGCCTTTGATTTAAGAATCATAAAATAAAATGATGGTTACCTGGATAAAATTCTGTCAAGCAGTTCTCCACCTTCACACAATCTGAAAAAGGGAAAAGTTCAACTCTAAGTTTAGAACCATGTAAAGGCTCCATGCTTAGGCAATCAATTTTTTCACATTTTTTTCTAAGGTTCTAATTCTTCACTCATTATGAATATATTAACTCGAGATAGTAATATAAAACAGGTTGTAATGTATGAATGGGGTCTCGTTTTGGTGCGTTTTTAGTGGATATGCCTACCATATGTGATCATGTTGTTGTGACATAAGTTCCAACTTTTAAAAATGCTAATAAATAGCTTTGAAATAAGAACATATTCCAAGATAGCTCACTGAGAACTAGAGTCACTAAATAACAATATCTTATTCGAAGTGTTCGCAAATAAGGAAACAGAACTAACACATTGGGAAAATCAGTTTCATGTACTTGAATTATCAACATTGATGCTGGTTTCAAAAAGATCCGTCTAAAGTAGATTATCGACTAAAGTAAATGCACTATTTCACATACGCACCAACCAACTTTATCAACAGTAAAACAGTGGAAAAACATACCAAATATACATATAACAAATTAACTATTCGATTGTGGTCATAATAAGTGACTACTTTCAAAAGGAAAAG
Source organism: Berberis vulgaris (assembly GCA_963556465.1). Taxonomy (NCBI): domain Eukaryota; kingdom Viridiplantae; phylum Streptophyta; class Magnoliopsida; order Ranunculales; family Berberidaceae; genus Berberis; species Berberis vulgaris. Next base: position 47,767,115 of record OY747127.1, read on the forward strand.
AAAAAATTAAGCCTACAGGATATCATTTAGAAACAAGAAATAACATACTCCATGATTACATAGACGTTATTTGCATCGGCACAAGCATCGTGATACCGGACCAGATTCTTACTTGTCACATAGCTGAAAATTATTGCATTGATTGCAAACCCAATGCATTCCAGAAAACAAACCCTTGCAGAGAAACCACAAATCAGACAAACAATTGACAAGCTCTGCTATCCAAATTGATGAACATAAAATGCATGTGCAAATCATAAACGTTGTAAATAACATCTTTTGCATATAAATATTCACAATGTTAATAAGATATTTAGTTTAGTTGAAACATCAAATGTTGAACATGAGCATCCAAACATGTTAAATGTTTTGAATAAAAAACAAGTAACCAAAGACAAATAAGAAACATATTAGCAAACCAACCATCGTGAAAGATTTCAAGGGGAAACTTGGTTCTCAATCTTTCCAACCGGATATCAATTAAAAAAAAACTTCGAAGTATGGTACTTGGTCAGCTTCTTATGCCAGTCCACTCGCAAAACCAAGATTAAACAAATTCAACTAATACACTCAATCATTAAGATGAATACCAAATGCATATAATTGTTATTCTAGAACCTTGTCATGCAAGTCAAACATAACCTTATAATATCATCAAAAGTTAGCTAGATTGCCCATGAATACCTATATGTAATCAGAATCATTTCTAAAAACCATCAATTTGTGACAACTCTCTTAAGACATCACTAATAATGACTTGATTGTCACAACTCTCTTCAGATTGTAACAACTAGGGAGGACAATGTTTCAAAATTTGTTCATTTAAATTGGCTCTGAATTTAAACGGGGGGGTTTTATAAAACAATCCCCATAGAAGACAATATTAAATAATTGAATGGGGTTTTGTAAAACAATCACCATAGAAGATAGTATTGAATAATTGAATGAATAAAAAATAAAAATAAAAGGCATAATAAATTACTTGCCAAGATCGATGTGCGCTTGGATACCGAAACCAAAGCATCCAGTCTTACTGAAGTTCCTCCTCAACAGGTCGTACTCCTTCACCTTCAATCCACTCTCAAGAAGTTGCATCCCCTTGTCACCTCGACGGTGACATAGCAATAAATCTTCTCATTACACCCAATTCTGAAAAAAAATTGTTAACACAAAAAAAAAAAAAAATCAAAGGGTCAAAAACCCCATCAACCAAATCAATGTAAAATCAAAATGAACAAAAAACATAAAATAGAGAAACCCTTTTTGTTTGTTAGATACATACCTTTGGAGAAAACTGGGGTTTGTCCACTCAACAACTCCAACACCTACAAATAAAAATCAGTGAAAAACGATGGGGGTTTAGGAGGAAAAGATGTGCAATGGGGTTTAGGGGGTAAGAGAGAGATAGACTTAGTATACATACCTTGGAGGCCTTGGTGAGACGATCTCTGCTCTTGCCGACGGAGATGTTGAGGACGAGCTTCTGCACCTAGATCTCTATTTCTCGATCTCTCGATTTCTCTCTCCCTCACTCTTTCCCTCTCCCTGGATCTCTCTCACTCTCGCTTGAGCGGCGTGCCTTTGGTTTGAAGAAAAGCGGCGTGCCTTTGGTTTGAAGAAGAGCGGCGTCCCTCTCCCTGGATCTCTCTCACTCCCACTCCCACTCTCCCTGGATCTCTCTCACTCTCGCTCGATTTCTCTCTCCCTCACTCTTTCACTCTCGCTCGATTTCTCTCACTCTCCCTAGATTTCTCTCTCCCTCACTCTAGCTTGTAGAGCGGCGCACCTTTGGAGAAGAAAAACGCCTCTCCGATCTGATGCGATTGACATGGGAGGAGAGCGAGACTGAGAGGGAGAAAGACGTAGATGTTGAAGTGGAATCGACGAGGTCGCTTTTTTTTTATTTCCCGCCTACTCTGTTGTAGCTATTAAAATTTGCGCTCTGTGAAGCAATTGTGGAGCGCGCATTTCTTTTTCACTTCCCACGCGAGCTTTTGGTCAATATAGCGGTTTCATTATTTGTAATTGTTCGTGAATTCAATCAATTATAGCGCTTTTCACAAAAACGCTATAAACATTAGCTATCAATGATCACTTTTCTTGTAGTGGTTTGTGGGTGGTAACTTGTAGAGAAGAGCCTAAATATGTTTCAGATCAGTCTCTATCCCCCCCGTCGGTTGATTATGTTGCCCAATAATTTTGCTGATTGCAACCCAGGTGCATTTTTGCGAGTTGAGCTTCATTTGATACTTTCAAAATTGGGAGAATGCTACTTGGAGGTCTGCCAGACGATCAGGATTGTGGAGGCTTTTAACAGCATGTCATCGTCGTAGACTTCCATGGTCTTTTCGATTTGTCCTTTGAACATTCAATTCACCAAACTTGCTCCAACATTTTTTAGTTTGAATGACATTACCTAATAACAGTATGCGCCTTTGTCCGTTAAGAAGAAGGTTTTCTCTTGGTCCAGTGGATGCATACTGATTTGATTGTAGCCAGAATATACATCTGTGAAGCTGAGTAGGTTGTGTTCGGATGTTTGATATTCACGTATATATTACATAATATATCCCTTAATTTATATATGTTAGTGTTTCGATTATTATATTTTTTAATAATTATTTCTTTTTTATGTCTTTGTAGGAATTTGAGCGTGAACGATGAAATCGTATCAAGGCGACAATTTAAGGAATGACAATTGGTCAATTCTAGCAGTGGTAAAAAGTAGAGGGTCACATATCTAAACCTAACCCTAATAAACAAAGGTCCACCTAATTTAACCTAAGCCCAAACCTAAAAACCCAAGCACAAAAAAATAGGAGAACCCTATTTAGCTCTCCCCAGTTTGGAGAAAGTTTTTCTCTTTTCTTCCACGTTCCTTCTCCCCTCATCTCTTTTCCAGCCACCACACCGATCCACCCTGCTTGCAATCCTCACTCAATAAGAGAGTCGGCAGTGCGATAATCCCGCCATCACCACCTCATCCTCGTCCTCCACCATCAGCCGCCACCATCGTCCTGTCCCTCTCTCTGTTCCGTCATCCACACCGCCGCCATCCACCATCAGACGCACCATCACCGCGACCTTGTTTCTCTTCCTCCTTTATGTTCTCTGTCGTTCATCTCTCTCGACCCTCCTTCCTGTTTTCCTCTCTTCTCCATGGTCTATCCCTCCTCCACCTCTCTCTCTCTGTTCCTTCATCACAACCACTGCCGCAGCCCTGTTCCACCACCTCGCGACAGAGCACAACCCCTGCTCCTCTCCTCTCTATCCTCTCTTCGTCTCGGTCTCTCTTTGTATACCGGCCGCCACCCAACGCCGGTCAGCTCCGGACGCACACCCGCACGCCCAAGCAGGACCTCCATCAGCGTTCTGGTTTCCTGCCTGCGTTCTCGCCTCCTCTCTGTTCAAATCGGGAGAGAAAGGGTGGCAGTTATTTGCACCCTGGTGTTTGCTCTGAGCCACCACAGACCATCAACAACCCTTTTCTCAGGATTCGCGTCCGTGCAGAGATGAGTTGCGGCGTACCACACCACGAGGAGATTACCACCACTACCATGGAGAGCTAAACCCTTCGCCAAGGCTAAGATGAAACCAATTGGGTTTCAAGAGTTTGTTTTAGTTTAACTTTTTATTTTATTATGTGCTTAATTGCAAAATACATTTAATTTCTGAATATTAGTAAATTACTTTCACCGATTATATCGAATTTTATCTAGACTAGTCGGTAGTTAGAGTTTTCTTTACTAATATTTAAAGCATTAGTTTTAATTGGTTAAGTTAGACTTGTGATTGAGTGTGCCGTAATAAGATACTCAATGCTAGGAGTTGAAACTTAATAAATTAGACTTGCGATTGAGTGTGCCGTAATAAGACACTCAATGCTAGGAGTCTATAATTTATGCTGAAGTTAATTGTAACATTGGATTTTTGCCCCTGAATATTAATAACATTGGACTTTTCATATCAGCCCCTTCTTGAATACAATTCATATCAGCCCCTGAATCGATCAAGGCAATCACTGATATGCTTGTTTTGTTATAAATGTTTAAGGTTATAGCCACATACCATTTTTGAATGGTAACCTTATGTGGGTGAACCATCTTTTTATTTAAATTGCAGAGAAAATCTGCTTGTTTCTGTTTTGAAGAAGAGAGTGGCTGAGAAGAGGGACCTTCTGCATCATCTTTATCTTCAGGATCAGAAAAAGCGGGAAGATGATTTTCTTGCAACATTTGAATTTGAAGATCAGTTAAATTTTGATGTTGTTTTAACTGATTAACTTCTTTCTTAAGGTTATTAACCTCATGCTGTAAGTCTGACAGACTGACAGGAGAAGCACTTGACTTGGTTTGGTTAAACCTTCTGATGATATCTCTGTGATCATAAAAGGATGTGATCACGTCAGGAGGAGGTTTAGTTTGTGAAATTGATTGTTTTATGTGTTGAAGATATTCAGTCTTCATTTTGGGATCATCAATTTTATCAACAAAATCTAGCAGTAATTGTGACTGCTTGTTTTGAGATAACATATTGATTTTGGGTTTTGCAGAAAGGTGGCACAAACATGCACCAGGATTACAATCACATGATTGTTCAGAAGAATCAGAAGAGTCAGAGGAATAATTGAGGTTATTCATCTGTAGTTCTGGTTCAGAAGAGGAAGAGTCTGAATCAATCAGACAATTGAGAAAAATCTTTTTCATTGATTTGGGAACATCTAAGGCTTGAACCTTTTGGGCCGTTCTGCACTGTTTTGCATAGTGACCGGGCTGTCCACACTTGAAGCAAACGGGCCTCGAAGTGGAACCTTTCACAAAGGGCTTGGACTTATGTGTCCCATGATGTTTGGGCTTGCTATAGTACTGTTCGACAGGCTTAGCAGGCTTTGGGCCATAAGGCTGTTTGCGTTTGAACTGACGGGCCGGGTTGGACCGATACTTCTGTTTGGAAGTTAAATGGTGTTTGGAATTGAGATGGGCTGGATAACGAAAGTCGTCAAACCCATACTGTTGACAGAAATCTCCTAATTCCTTAGGACCATGAAGACGTTGTTTCTTCAATTGTTTTCTGAATTTTAATTCATTACAGATTTGAAGGGCACATTTATTGATAAATGCAATTAAATCACCAAATGTGAGTAATTCATACTGAATATCACCTCCATGTTGTTCTTGGAGTTTGGTGCGAATTGTTTCAGCAAAGAGTTCAGGAAGTCCTGAAATAAATTTGCGTTTCCAGAATGGATTTGCTGCATCTGTCTGAAGCATCACTCTTTTCATGAAGATATCTTTATAATACCTAAAATGACTGAGAGTATGACACTTATGTGACATGAGCAAGTCCTTCGCTTTACCTTGGTATTCATTTGGATTTCCTAAGAAATGTCTCAGAATACTTTGAATCAAGGTAGGCACACTGTCTGGAATGAAAGTTTCTTGACCGAGTTCATTTTCGATCTTAATTGGGTGACCATCAGGGCCAATCTTTTTAGCAAACAGAATTTCTGTTTTTTCATTAGTAGTGAGATAATTATCCCACCATCCTTTGATTAAACCGGAAAATCCTTGAACAATGACAGTTGCAATGGTGTGATCATCTTTGCCTTCTGCTCGATGAGTAGAAGCCATCATCACCATTTCTTGAGTGAGTTCAAGAATTGCATCTTCAGTAATGCCATCAATATTCCAAATATACAATTCTTTTGGAGAAAAAGAACCAAAGGTTTGAAGATTCCGTTCTTCAAACTGCATATCTGGGAATGAAGGTCTAGGATAGAAATTCCTAGAGACTGGCATTGGATTCTTCCATTTAGGAGTTTTGGATGCTGTTCTAGCATGCCTGATTGGATTAGCCTGGTACGGGATATAGTTTAATCTATCCAGTTCAGACATTGGATCAAAATCAGCACTTATGTCTGAATCACAGTCAGTCATGGCTGGTTGAGACAAGGTATTGATTTTTAATCTTGAATCCAAATTAAGGGCATCTAATTTGGCATCAATTGCTTTTAATAAATTTGTTTTAGAAGAAAATGTGTTTGGCGCCAAAGGGTCAGGGATTTGAAAGTAAACATTCTGTTTTTTCAATTCCTGTTCTTTGTTCACCTTTTCTTCTAATTGCTTCTTCTTCAGCTCGTTAGTTACAAGCTGGTCTTGAACCAGTTTATCACCAAGTTCAGATAACAAGAGGTTAGTATAATTATTCTGTTGAATAATAGTACTAGCATAGTCATTTGTTTGATGAGAAAATGGAGAAGCAACATAATTTTGATTTGAAACTTTAAATTGAAGGTCTACCATGGGAGGTAGAACTGATCTTACAGTTTTCTTGTCTGTAGAAGTCCAGACTTTGGGTGTAACATTTAAAACATGAATTTGAGGGATATGAATATTGAAATACCAATCTAAGAAAGGTATATTCTCTTTCAATTCCTCACAACATTCATAGAAAGATTTGCTAAGTTCTTTGCGCTCTGACTCAGTTGTCTTAGCAATGAACTTTTCACGTCTTTCATCATTTTCAGAAGACAAGAAGTCTTGTTTGATTTTCTCTTTATTAAGTTTGAAGTTTGGTTTCAAACATTGAACCCTGGGAATCTGAAATGGTGGGTGATTGATTTGCTTCTGAAGTATCAGGAACTTCATCTTGATTATAAATTGGTTGCGGGATCTGTGGATAATTAGGATTTGTCCTAATATTTCTCAGATTCAGATGAGGAAGAGTTTCTGGAGTAGGAACTCTAGATTGAAATTGAGTAGGAGCAGTTCTGAATGAAGGAGATTCAGAAGATCTGCGTCCTGATTGGAACTTGGAAGGATCTAGATCAGTAACGCGAAGATCGCTAAACTGAAGCTTAACAGTCCCATCAGGGAGTGTATTGATCCTGTTTATCTGACTAGGAGGGAGACTTCTGGGGATAGAAGCTCCTTCAATGATCCATGTTTCAGGAAGTGTGACCTGATCCCATTGTATCGTTCTGGGTACGATAACATTGGTATTCTGGTCATTAACTTCAAAAAGGATTGTGTGTCCTTTTTCATCAGCCTGAAGAGCACGGGGGCTCAATTGGGTTTTCATTGCTCTATAAGTGACCTTATAGATCAGAGCAATAGGTTCAGAACCTTCAGCCATATCAAAGCCTGAAGTCTGAATGTTCAGAGTAAGTGTTTCAAGGATATTTGGGTCCTTGAGTGACACAGAGAAGTTGGGGTAGCAGTTGAAGTAAACTGGACCCATTGAGAGTGAAGACTCTGCAATTCCAAGTAGAGAATCACTGAACTTGTTGTGTCTACAGTCGCGAAGAGCAACTAAGGCACAAGTGTCGAGTCCTAACCTAGTTAAAGGTTTTAGGGCTACTTGGATCAAACCGAAGTGAAGGTATTTGAAGTTTTCTTTAATTAAAGAATTGATTGTTTTTGAAGATAAAAGCTGTTTTGAATCTAAAGACTTATTGATCGGTACTGTCTGTTCGACAATACTGATTAAATCTTCAGTTTTTGAAGAAAAGATTGAATGGGTGATTTTATAAATCTCTTTTTGGGGGATTACTGGTATAGACCAGTTTTGTAAATCATGTTCAACTTCAGGGATTCTACCCTCCATCTTGTTTGAAGAACTTGACCTAGAACTATTAGTTCTGGAAAGCCTTGAAAACATAGACATCTTAACAAATCTGCTTAGGGAAGAAGAGGAACACTGTACTCGGACCACCTACAGCTGGAACACCTAAGTGGGACCACCTACCCTGGATCTCTCATCAGCGCACACCATGGCGACTTACACTAGATCTGGGTCCTAACGGCTGACCAACACTCTACCCGGCTTACCAACGCTATCAACGGCTGACCAACAGTACCTTGGACTCACAAACCCTCCCGGGGCAAAAATGAAAAGGATGGCTCTGATACCAATGACTTACAGGACCTACGGTTTTCAGGGGCTGAAATGAAAAGTCATTGGTATCAGAGCCATCCTTTTCATTTTTGCCCCGGGAGGGTTTGTGAGTCCAAGGTACTGTTGGTCAGCCGTTGATAGCGTTGGTAAGCCGGGTAGAGTGTTGGTCAGCCGTTAGGACCCAGATCTAGTGTAAGTCGCCATGGTGTGCGCTGATGAGAGATCCAGGGTAGGTGGTCCCACTTAGGTGTTCCAGCTGTAGGTGGTCCGAGTACAGTGTTCCTCTCCTTCCCTAAGCAGATTTGTTAAGATGTCTATGTTTTCAAGGCTTTCCAGAACTAATAGTTCTAGGTCAAGTTCTTCAAACAAGATGGAGGGTAGAATCCCTGAAGTTGAACATGATTTACAAAACTGGTCTATACCAGTAATCCCCCAAAAAGAGATTTATAAAATCACCCATTCAATCTTTTCTTCAAAAACTGAAGATTTAATCAGTATTGTCGAACATACAGTACCGATCAATAAGTCTTTAGATTCAAAACAGCTTTTATCTTCAAAAACAATCAATTCTTTAATTAAAGAAAACTTCAAATACCTTCACTTCGGTTTGATCCAAGTAGCCCTAAAACCTTTAACTAGGTTAGGACTCGACACTTGTGCCTTAGTTGCTCTTCGCGACTGTAGACACAACAAGTTCAGTGATTCTCTGCTTGGAATTGCAGAGTCTTCACTCTCAATGGGTCCAGTTTACTTCAACTGCTACCCCAACTTCTCTGTGTCACTCAAGGACCCAAATATCCTTGAAACACTTACTCTGAACATTCAGACTTCAGGCTTTGATATGGCTGAAGGTTCTGAACCTATTGCTCTGATCTATAAGGTCACTTATAGAGCAATGAAAACCCAATTGAGCCCCCGTGCTCTTCAGGCTGATGAAAAAGGACACACAATCCTTTTTGAAGTTAATGACCAGAATACCAATGTTATCGTACCCAGAACGATACAATGGGATCAGGTCACACTTCCTGAAACATGGATCATTGAAGGAGCTTCTATCCCCAGAAGTCTCCCTCCTAGTCAGATAAACAGGATCAATACACTCCCTGATGGGACTGTTAAGCTTCAGTTTAGCGATCTTCGCGTTACTGATCTAGATCCTTCCAAGTTCCAATCAGGACGCAGATCTTCTGAATCTCCTTCATTCAGAACTGCTCCTACTCAATTTCAATCTAGAGTTCCTACTCCAGAAACTCTTCCTCATCTGAATCTGAGAAATATTAGGACAAATCCTAATTATCCACAGATCCCGCAACCAATTTATAATCAAGATGAAGTTCCTGAAACTTCAGAAGCAAATCAATCACCCACACAATCTGAAATGGAATTTCAGATTCCCAGGGTTCAATGTTTGAAACCAAACTTCAAACTTAATAAAGAGAAAATCAAACAAGACTTCTTGTCTTCTGAAAATGATGAAAGACGTGAAAAGTTCATTGCTAAGACAACTGAGTCAGAGCGCAAAGAACTTAGCAAATCTTTCTATGAATGTTGTGAGGAATTGAAAGAGAATATACCTTTCTTAGATTGGTATTTCAATATTCATATCCCTCAAATTCATGTTTTAAATGTTACACCCAAAGTCTGGACTTCTACAGACAAGAAAACTGTAAGATCAGTTCTACCTCCCATGGTAGACCTTCAATTTAAAGTTTCAAATCAAAATTATGTTGCTTCTCCATTTTCTCATCAAACAAATGACTATGCTAGTACTATTATTCAACAGAATAATTATACTAACCTCTTGTTATCTGAACTTGGTGATAAACTGGTTCAAGACCAGCTTGTAACTAACGAGCTGAAGAAGAAGCAATTAGAAGAAAAGGTGAACAAAGAACAGGAATTGAAAAAACAGAATGTTTACTTTCAAATCCCTGACCCTTTGGCGCCAAACACATTTTCTTCTAAAACAAATTTATTAAAAGCAATTGATGCCAAATTAGATGCCCTTAATTTGGATTCAAGATTAAAAATCAATACCTTGTCTCAACCAGCCATGACTGACTGTGATTCAGACATAAGTGCTGATTTTGATCCAATGTCTGAACTGGATAGATTAAACTATATCCCGTACCAGGCTAATCCAATCAGGCATGCTAGAACAGCATCCAAAACTCCTAAATGGAAGAATCCAATGCCAGTCTCTAGGAATTTCTATCCTAGACCTTCATTCCCAGATATGCAGTTTGAAGAACGGAATCTTCAAACCTTTGGTTCTTTTTCTCCAAAAGAATTGTATATTTGGAATATTGATGGCATTACTGAAGATGCAATTCTTGAACTCACTCAAGAAATGGTGATGATGGCTTCTACTCATCGAGCAGAAGGCAAAGATGATCACACCATTGCAACTGTCATTGTTCAAGGATTTTCCGGTTTAATCAAAGGATGGTGGGATAATTATCTCACTACTAATGAAAAAACAGAAATTCTGTTTGCTAAAAAGATTGGCCCTGATGGTCACCCAATTAAGATCGAAAATGAACTCGGTCAAGAAACTTTCATTCCAGACAGTGTGCCTACCTTGATTCAAAGTATTCTGAGACATTTCTTAGGAAATCCAAATGAATACCAAGGTAAAGCGAAGGACTTGCTCATGTCACATAAGTGTCCTACTCTCAGTCATTTTAGGTATTATAAAGATATCTTCATGAAAAGAGTGATGCTTCAGACAGATGCAGCAAATCCATTCTGAAAACGCAAATTTATTTCAGGACTTCCTGAACTCTTTGCTGAAACAATTCGCACCAAACTCCAAGAACAACATGGAGGTGATATTCAGTATGAATTACTCACATTTGGTGATTTAATTGCATTTATCAATAAATGTGCCCTTCAAATCTGTAATGAATTAAAATTCAGAAAACAATTGAAGAAACAACGTCTTCATGGTCCTAAGGAATTAGGAGATTTCTGTCAACAGTATGGGTTTGACGACTTTCGTTATCCAGCCCATCTCAATTCCAAACACCATTTAACTTCCAAACAGAAGTATCGGTCCAACCCGGCCCGTCAGTTCAAACGCAAACAGCCTTATGGCCCAAAGCCTGCTAAGCCTGTCGAACAGTACTATAGCAAGCCCAAACATCATGGGACACATAAGTCCAAGCCCTTTGTGAAAGGTTCCACTTCGAGGCCCGTTTGCTTCAAGTGTGGACAGCCCGGTCACTATGCAAAACAGTGCAGAACGGCCCAAAAGGTTCAAGCCTTAGATGTTCCCAAATCAATGAAAAAGATTTTTCTCAATTGTCTGATTGATTCAGACTCTTCCTCTTCTGAACCAGAACTACAGATGAATAACCTCAATTATTCCTCTGACTCTTCTGATTCTTCTGAACAATCATGTGATTGTAATCCTGGTGCATGTTTGTGCCACCTTTCTGCAAAACCCAAAATCAATATGTTATCTCAAAACAAGCAGTCACAATTACTGCTAGATTTTGTTGATAAAATTGATGATCCCAAAATGAAGACTGAATATCTTCAACACATAAAACAATCAATTTCACAAACTAAACCTCCTCCTGACGTGATCACATCCTTTTATGATCACAGAGATATCATCAGAAGGTTTAACCAAACCAAGTCAAGTGCTTCTCCTGTCAGTCTGTCAGACTTACAGCATGAGGTTAATAACCTTAAGAAAGAAGTTAATCAGTTAAAACAACATCAAAATTTAACTGATCTTCAAATTCAAATGTTGCAAGAAAATCATCTTCCCGCTTTTTCTGATCCTGAAGATAAAGATGATGCAGAAGGTCCCTCTTCTCAGCCACTCTCTTCTTCAAAACAGAAACAAGCAGATTTTCTCTGCAATTTAAATAAAAAGATGGTTCACCCACATAAGGTTACCATTCAAAAATGGTATGTGGCTATAACCTTAAACATTTATAACAAAACAAGCATATCAGTGATTGCCTTGATCGATTCAGGGGCTGATATGAATTGTATTCAAGAAGGTATTGTACCTGTACAATACTTCAAACAAACAACTCAAAGTCTGTACACTACAGACAACTCAAAGCTTCAAATAGCATTTAAATTAACAAATGCCCATATTTGCAAGGATAAAATTTGCATTAAGCAACATTTTCTTATTGTCAAAAACATGGAACAAAAGATGATTTTAGGTACGCCTTTTATCAATGCAATTTCTCCATTTTCTGTGTCTAAACAAGGTATTTCAACTACCATTCTTGGTACGAAGGTTGAATTCCCATTCTTGTTTAAATCAGAAGTTTATGAACTTAACCAAGTTTCTAAACAGATGTTTCTGAATCGTTTAATCTGCAAACAACAGCAGTTAAACTTTCTCAAGCAAGAAATTGAATACAAAAGGGTAACTGACCAGATCAGTGAACCTAAACTTCAATCTCAAATCATTCAATATCAAAAACATTTGCAAGATGAACTCTGTTCTAACCTTCCAAATGCATTTTGGTACAGATCTCAACATGTGGTTCGTCTCCCTTATGAACCAGACTTTAATGAAAGAAAAATTCCCACTAAGGCTCGCCCTATTCAAATGAATAGCGAACTTATGGAATTTTGCAAACAAGAAATTCAATCTTTAAAAGAAAAACGACTCATTCGAGATTCTAAATCTCCCTGGAGTTGTGCCGCTTTTTATGTTAACAAGGTAGCTGAACTAGAACGAGGAAGCCCTCGTCTGGTAATCAATTATAAACCTTTAAATCAGGTTCTTCAATGGATTCGTTATCCAATTCCTTCTCAAAGAGACCTCCTTAAGAGATTACACAATGCCTGTGTCTTCTCTAAGTTTGATCTGAAATCTGGATTTTGGCAAATCCAGGTTCATCCCAAGGATCGGTATAAAACCGCTTTTAATGTTCCCTTTGGACATTACGAGTGGAATGTTATGCCATTCGGTCTCAAGAACGCTCCTAGTGAGTTTCAGAATATCATGAATGATATTCTTTCCCAATTCTCTCAGTTCACCATTGTGTATATCGATGATATACTGGTGTTCTCTGATTCTGTTCCAGCCCACTGGAAACATTTATATCAATTTGAAAATTGTATTAAGAAGAATGGATTGGTTTTATCTCCAACCAAAATCAATTTGTTTCAAACCAATGTTAGATTTTTAGGTCACAAGATTTTTAATGGGATGATTACCCCAATTTCAAGAACAATTGAATTTGCTGACAAATTTCCAGATGAAATCCGGGATAAAACCCAATTGCAAAGATTTCTTGGATCTTTAAATTATGTTGCAGATTTTTACCAAGGCCTTAGAGTTTTGATTAAGCCCTTATACTCTCGCCTTAAGAAAAATCCAAGCCCATGGACTGAAGCCCACACTTCCATAGTCCGCCAAGTCAAAAGTCAAGTCAAATATCTTCCTTGTCTAGGAATTGCTGATCCCGATACATTCAAAATAGTAGAGACTGATGCGTCTAACCTAGGGTATGGTGGTATCCTTAAACAGCATAATCCTGAGTCTTCTACTGTTCAATTAGTCCGATACCATTCTGGTATTTGGACTTCTCCCCAACTCAATTACTCTACGGTCAAAAAAGAAGTTTTAGCGATCGTATTGTGCATCATGAAATTTCAAGATGATTTGATTAATCAAAAATTTTTATTACAAATTGAGTGCCAATCAGCAAAAGATATTTTAACTAAAGATGTTCTCAATTTGGTTTCCAAACAGATCTTCGCCAGATGGCAAGGTTTGATTTCTGCATTCGATTTTGATATCAAATATATAAAGGGAGCAGACAACTCATTGGCAGACTTCCTCTCCCGTGAGTTTCTCCAAAGATGAGTTCTTCTTCAAACTCATCTCCCAAGCCCAAATCAAAGGCCAGTTATGCGAAGAAGCCTCCTGCTCCTCCGCCTTCAGCCCCTCTTTCTTACGCCTTGCAATTGACTCAAAAGTATTCAGCTCTTGATCATGAAAAAGAGTTGAGTCCTTTAGTCTCCTTCCCAAAGCCTAATCAGGCACCACTCCAATACATTAACAAAACCAATCTGGATTTGTTATGTATGGTTGAACCTCAATTCAGAGTTCTTATCTCTGACCCCCAAGCCATTTCTAGGCATCTATACTCTCCAGAACAACAATATGAAGAGTCTGATGCATCCAAGACCAGAGAATTCTATGAATTTATTCTGGTAGATTCCGATTCTATTAGTATCACTCATCACTATGATGATACTAATTCCAGAATCACCTTCTCCAAGTGTCAGATTTTCAAAGTTCTGACAGAAGCTGAATGGGGACAACATCCCCGTTTTCACAAGAGGCTCTCTCAGAGCTATGTTCCTCAAACTTATAGCTTTTATGATTATAAGAATGCTTGGACTAGAGCATTTCTTATCAGTCCTCACCAATCGGGCCATTCATGGTTCTTTCTTTTCTGCAAAAAGTTCAATGCCAAAGTTCTTCCCTTCTGGTTTCAGCACCAGTGGTGGCTTTCTTTTGGCCCAGTTCTTGAGATTCTTCCATCTCCTGTTCGTGAAGGATGGAATATCTTCCGTGACAAGTACCAGCCTCCTGAACCTATTGATCAACAGGTTCTTTCGATCTGGTTTTTTATTCGTTTCAATCTTGCCTGGATTATGAGTTGGGACTATGTCTGTTCCAATCCTGAGTCTCCAGGTGCCCTTTCCAAAGCAAAGCCTTCTTGGTTATGCCGACGCTACAAGGTAAAATGGTGGCAGCGGTTCGACCATTCTAAGGTCACCAAAGAAGGTGTAACAGCCTTCTTCTCCAAGAAAGAGGTGTCTCCTACACCACCTGTTCAACAAGTGCAACTCGGATCACTCCCTTCCGAGTCTTCTTCCAATATGTCTCAATTTAAGCAGCAGATTATGACAGCCATTGCTGCAAAACCAACCAGAGCTCAGCTCATCGACACTCTCTCCCAGATTTGTTCTGATGAAGCTGATGATGATAACCAAACAGTTAATCTTGATGACAATGAAGATGACTGTTTTGGTATTGATCCTCGAGATTTGTAATATGGACCCATGTCCATTATTACCAAAGGCATTATTTGCCAACTCCACAAGTGTCCAAATATGCTTTCGGCCACAAGTCCAACAGACAGCCCGACAGCATCATCTTTTCTTTTCCCAAAGGCATCCATGTGAAGCTACAGTTCAATGAATGTGAAGCTACAGTCGAAGCATCTTCAACAGTAGCTACCGACAGTCAAAAGGTGAACAGTCGAAGCATCTTCAACAGTCCACCTCCACTCACACATGAGGACAAGCGACAGCTCATCCTCCACTCAAAGAGGAGCCTTATCTCCTCATCTCTTCTATCTATAAATAAATGTAAGCTCTTCCAGAGCAAGACAGACACGATTAGAACCCCTCTCCTACTCTGTAAACCTTAGCTCTAGTATTGTAAGCTTTCCTCTCCTTCGAGACTCTTCTTGTACATAGTAAGTCTCCTCTGTATCTATTTTCAGTTTATTTTCAATATATAAGCATTCCTTTCTTATATCTTCTTTTCTCAAAAACTCTTAACTTAAAACAAAGATCACACTCTGATAAGATCTTCGAGTATCTCTAAGTGTCAAACAGGAAACTGTCTTAGAGCTTGATCGATCGATTGTAGTGATCAAAGTTAAGTCAACTCTGAAATTTAATTGCAACCACAGTCCTTGTGGAATCGACCTGTACTTGCCCTTGTCTACCAGTTAGACACTGTGCACTTGCAGTTATTAAGACTAGGTTAAATTAACCTCTTTATTTAGGTTAGTTATTTTCACTAATTTGTAGTTTAGGTTAATAATAAAAAAAATTAGGTCAGATATAGATTGCTTTTGCTTTTAGAATAGGCTTGATTTTATTTTTTAGTTATTTCTTTTAAGTCTTAGAAGTTTTGATACTTGTTTTTTTTTTTTTTTTTTTTTTTTGCAGGTATTAACAGGTAGGAAGCATATATTACAGGTTGCATAAAACAAAAAACAAAAAAAAACACAGGGTTTGAATTGTTTACAGGTTGCTATCGCGTGGACACTCTCAGAAGTCGGCGAGCCGTCAGGTGGACGGTGCTTCTGATCGACGTCAACTCGACTTCTACCCGACGTCGCAAGTAACCCAAGAGAGGTTCACGCCGGAGGTAACTTCTTCCCACCGCATCTACACGCGGTTTTTGAGTGGATTACTGTGTGTTTTGCTTTATTTGTTTTTAGCTAGAATTGCATGCAAATTTGAATAGATTGAGGATATTTCTGATGCTGTAAAATTCCGTGCTCTCTCCGGCGGATAGGTTAACCACCATTTATTTTAGGGTTAGGGACCTAAGCCCTCACTACTAAAATTTGTAGCAAGATAAATTAGGACAAGACGCTCATAGGACCCCTCTTTTGAAACTTCAAAGTTTAAAGTAGTCAAGTGAAGGAACATATCCAATCTTGGAATAGTTCTGAAATTGGCATTACACTTTAAGCTGAAGGTAGAAAAGGGGTAGGAGCAATTAGATTTCAGGATATTTTTGATGCTGGGAAACTCCGTGCTCTCTCCCGCGGATAGGCTAATTAAAATGGATTTCAGCCCTTGATTAGTAACAAACATAGGTAATAAAAAGGAGTGCTTGTAGGGATTACCAGACGTTACAGCCTCTACCTAGTAAATTAGTTTCTCACGAGATTAATTTGCTTCGTAGAAACCTTGATTTTTCGTGGGGCTATAACTATCAGCTGCGCAGTAACCGAAGGCAATCTGAATGATTGTATTGCTAGTTACTTATCTAGGGTCGTTTTCCATTCATCTTGCTTGCGCGTCATACAGGTCCTGATTAGGTTTTTCCATTTTGAATTTTTTTTTTTTTTAGAATTAGGTCATCTTCATATAGAGGTTAGGCTTGCAAAAAAATAAAAAATAAAAAAAATTGAAGTCTATTTAGGAGTGTTGACTTTGAACCTTCGTTATCCATTAGTGTATGCATACCTAGGTGCGTGATTCTAAGAGTAAACTTGTCCGACAAGAATTCGAAGAGTTCTTTGAAGTCCCCATTACCTATTTAGGTTCATCATCCTTGTTCACTGAGATGGTTGAGGGGAAGGCCTTTAAGGATTACTTCGCCCCTCTTCCTAGTAGTGTTCCATCTTGCATTGTCTTACCTGAGACAAGTGCAAACAGTTTCGAACTCAAACCATCTATTATTCATCTCTTGCCCACTTTTTATGGTTTTGAGAAAGAGGACCCTTATCTTCATGTCAAAGAATTTCTTGACATCTGCGCTACCCTGAAGTACCAAAACTTTTTTGATGATTCGGTCCGTCTTAGGTTATTTCCCTTTTCTCTGAAAGACAAGGCGAAATCGTGGTTAAATGCATTAGAGATAGGATCCATCACATCATGGGATGCGTTGTCAAGAAATTTCTTGACAAAATACTTCCCCGTTCATAAAACAAATGCCCTCCGACGAGATTTATCTAATTTTCAACAAAAAGATGGTGAACATTTCTATGAATGTTGGGCAAGGTTCAATGAGCTCATTGTCAGGTGTCCCCATCACGGATTCGAAAAGTGGCGGCTAGTTCAATACTTCCAAGACGGTTTAACCCTTCAAAACCGTCATATGATTGATGCTACCAGTGGTGGGTCATTAATGAAGATGAGTGTCAATGAGATATGGGAATTCTTTGAAACTCTTTCCAAAAATTCTCAGCAATGGGATTATTCGAGAAAGGAGTCTGATAGGCGTAAGGGTGGTATATATAAAGTTAGAGATACATCTGTTCAACCCCCTTCTGCCTCAAATTTAGAGACGACTGTTATGACCATGACTCAAAAGATAGATGCACTCTTGAATTTGACTCAACCTGCACTTCCCGCAAATGCTTCATCTGAAGTATGTGCTGCATGTTCGAGTCCTGGTCATTCAATAGCTAATTGTGACTTGCAAAACGATTATCCTGCATACTATGCTGAGCAAGTCAACGCTTTTAATGCGATACGACGACCTGGCAATAATCCGCAACCTAACTATTACCATTCAGGGTTCGCTAAACATCCAAGTCTCTCCTGGGCCCATGGCCCACACCAAGGGGGACCTGTTGTTGTTTCCCAGGCTCCTCAAGCCCCTGACCATGTTAGGCCCCACCATAATCAAGTTCCTCCATCCAACACATCAAGTTTAGAGGAAACGATTAATCAGCTTTTGCAGCGCTCAACAAGTATAATTGATCAGAATTCTAAGGACATATCTGAGTTGAAAGCCACGACTCAAAGACTTGAGATACTTGTGAGTAAGATTACTCAGTCTTCTTCTGAGAGAGAGCCAGAGAGATTTCCTAGTCAACCTGTTCCAAACCCAAAGGGTCAATTCGCAGTTGGTAGTACATCTGAATCCTACAATGAAGATGTCAAATCTATTACTACCCTTAGGAGTGGAAACCAGGTTGACAATCGAGTACAAGTGCCCGATTTGAGTGTCGGTGCATCCACGTCTAAGTCAAAGCAGGTTGCATCTCCATCTGACAAGGAGGCTCTTCTACAGATGCTCATGTTGACTCTGACCCCACTCAGGCATCTTACTTGCCTAGAGCCCCGTTTCCGTCACGGTTAGCTCCGGCAAGGAAAGGAACAAATGTAAACGATGTAATGGAAATTTTTAGAGAAGTCCACATAAATATCCCATTACTCGATGCTATCAAGCAAGTTCCTAGCTACGCCAAGTTTTTGAAGGATCTTTGCACACAAAAGCGGAAGCTATATGTGCAAAAGAGGGCCTTCCTCACCGAGCAAGTGAGCTCAATTATTCAACACAGAACCCCGCCCAAGTATAGGGATCCTGGTTGCCCGACTATTTCTTGTATTATCGGTGACCATATGATAGATAAGGCATTATTGGATTTAGGGGCGAGTGTTAATTTGTTGCCATATTCTGTTTATGAGCAATTAGGTCTCGGTGAGTTAAAATCGACTAGAGTTACACTGCAATTGGCAGATAGGTCTGTCAAAGTCCCCCGTGGTGTTATAGAGGATTTGATTATCAAGGTTGAGAAATTCTATTACCCTGTGGACTTTATAGTTCTTGATACACAACATGTTCACAATCCCTCGAGTCACATCCCAGTCATTTTGGGTCGACCATTTTTTGCCACATCCAATGCCATTATTAACTGCAGGAATGGAATTATGAAATTGTCATTTGGCAACATGACTGTCGAACTCAACGTTTTTAATGTTAGTCAACAACCCCCCGAGTCTGAACACATCCATGAGGTTGACATGATTGAGAGTTTGGTGGAAAATTCCTTTCCGCAGACCGCCTTAGATGATCCCCTCACGATTTGTTTGACTCATTCTAGTTTAGACTTTGATATTAATAATTCCATTAGTGAAATGAATGTTTTGCTTGATGCATCCCCTAGTATGGTTCCTAGTTATTCATGGAGGTCTAAAGTTGAACCCCTTCCACTTAGTGAGTCAAAACCCGTCCCTTCGGTTGAGAAGCCACCCAAGCTTGACCTTAAACCATTACCTAACACCCTCAAGTATAAGTTTTTAGGTTCTGATGATACTTTACCTGTTATTATTTCATCGACATTGACTGTTGAACAGGAAAGTAAATTGCTAAACGTTCTGAAAGAACATAAGGCATCACTTGGGTGGACTATAGCGGATATTAAAGGAATAAGTCCAACTGTTTGCATGCATCGTATTCATATGGAAGATAATGCCAAAACTTCACGTGAAATGCAACATAGACTTAATCCTAATCTTAAGGAGGTTGTCCGAGCCGAAATGCTCAAATTGTTGGATGCTGGTATTATTTACCCCATTTCGAATAGCTCTTGGGTCAGTCCAGTTCAGGTTGTTCCCAAGAAATCAGGGGTAACTGTAGTCACAAATGATAAGAATGAGTTAGTGCCTACTCGCATGACCACTGGATGGCGAGTTTGTATTGACTACCGTAAGTTGAACTCAGGCACGAGGAAAAATCATTTTCCTCTCCCTTTTATCGATCAGATGCTTGAGAGGTTAGCCGGACATTATTACTATTATTTTCTTGATGGATATTCCGGTTATAACCAAATCCCCAATCAAGAGAAAACTACATTCACTTGCCCTTTTGGGACTTTTGCTTATCGGAGAATGCCTTTTGGGTTGTGTAACGCACCCGCCACCTTTCAGAGGTGTATGCTTAGTATCTTCTCGGATATGGTTGAAAGGTTTCTTGAGGTGTTCATGGATGACTTCTCCGTGTTTGGGGATTCATTTGATGAGTGTTTGCATTATTTAACCCTAGTGTTAAAGAGGTGTGAAGAGAAAAGTCTTGTCTTGAATTGGGAGAAATGTCATTTTTTTGGTTAGGCAAGGTATAGTTCTTGGGCACATAATTTCTAACAAGGGCATTGAAGTTGACAAAGCAAAAATTGATTTAATCTTGAGTCTTCCACCACCGAAGACGGTGAAAGACATTAGATCTTTTCTAGGCCATGCTGGTTTTTACCGTAGGTTCATTAAGGATTTTAGCTAGGCTACTCGTCCTTTATGCAATTTACTTGCTAAGGACTTTGCCTTCGTCTTTGATGAAGATTGTTTGAAAGCCTTTGAAAAGCTTAAACAATTGTTGACTTTAGCTCCAATCATCCAACCTCCTAATTGGAATTTACCTTTTGAGCTTATGTGTGATGCTTCTGATTTTGCGGTTGGAGCTGTCTTAGGACAACGGGTGGACAAAAATCCTTATGTTATCTATTATGCCAGTAGAACTCTACAAGATGCGCAACTTAATTACTCCACCACGGAGAAGGAGTTACTCGCTATTGTCTTTGCATTGGACAAATTTAGGTCATGCCTTATAGGATCCAAAGTTATCATTTTTACTGATCATGCAGCGCAGAAGTACCTTTTTTCTAAAAAGGAGGCTAAGCCACGCTTGATTCGTTGGGTCCTATTGTTGCAGGAGTTTGATATTGAGATTCGGGACAATAAGGGTTCCGAAAATGTTGTAGCTGACCATTTGTCTAGACTTCTTGTAGAATCATCCACTGCAGATGTGCCCTTGAATGAATCCTTTCCTGATGAGCAATTATTTGCTATCTCCCAGTTACCTTGGTATGCAGATATTGTGAATTACCTTGTTAGAGGTCAACTCCCTTCTAATTGGTCTAAACAAGATAAGACTAAATTTCTTGTTGAGGTCAGACATTTCTTCTGGGACGATCCTTATTTATTTAAGTATTGTCCCGATCAGATCATTAGGAGATGTGTTCCAGAGAGTGAATTTCATAGTATCATTTCCTTTTGTCATGGTCAGGCGTGTGGAGGTCACTTTATTTCTAAAAAGACAGCTGCAAAGATTTTGCAGTGTGGTTTTTATTGGCCGACTATTTTTTGGGACACCCATGCATTTTGTGCTACATGTGATAGATGCCAACGAATGGGTTCCATTTCTCGTAGGAATATGATGCCTCTTACTAACATTCTCATTGTGGAGATTTTTGATGTTTGGGGTATTGATTTCATGGGACCTTTCCCGCCATCATTTGGCTATCTTTACATTCTTTTAGCTGTTGATTATGTTTCCAAATGGGTAGAAGCGGTACCTTGTAAAACGAATGACCACAAGGTTGTGGTCAAATTTCTAAAAGATAACATCTTCTCTCGTTTTGGTACTTCGCGTGCTGTTATAAGTGATGGTGGTTCTCATTTTTGTAATAGACCGTTTGAACTGCTGGTTAAGAAATACTCCATCACTCATAAAGTAGGTACTCCATATCATCCACAAACAAGTGGGCAAGTTGAAATATCTAATCGGGAAATTAAACATATTTTGGAGAAAATTGTTCGACCAGACCGTAAGGATTGGTCACAACGGTTGAATGATGCTCTTTGGGCTTATAGGACAACGTTTAAGACCCCGCTTGGAATGTCTCCATATAGACTTATTTTGGGTAAGGCATGTCATTTGCTTGTAGAATTAGAACATCGTGCTTACTGGGCCATCAAGACCTTTAATTTTGATATAGGTGAGGCTGGATCACATCGTAAGCTCCAACTTGATGAGTTAGAAGAGATTAGGAATGATGCTTACCAAAGTGCTAAAATTTACAAAGAACGAACGAAGGTGTTTCAGGACAAATCCATTCTTCGCAAGTCCTTTGAACCATTCCAAAAGGTTTTGTTATTTAACTCTCGGTTGCGTCTATTTCCTGGCAAGTTGCGTCTATTTTCTGGCAAGTTGCGATCTCGATGGTTTGGACCTTACACGGTGAAAACGGTGTTTCCACATGGAGCTGTGGAGATTGTTGATCCTAAAGATGGTCATGCTTTTAAAGTCAATGGTCAGCGTCTTAAACTATTTTTAGAGTTGCCTACATCAGAAGTCGAGGTTGATGTGTTGTTATTAGAGGATCCTATGTACTCAGATTGAGGAAGAATATATGTCGGGCTGACGACATTAAACCAAGCGCTCCTAGGAGGCAGCCTAGCTTCAGTTGTGTCATTATGGTTAGTCTGGATTGATTTTCGAGTTCTTTCTAGTTGCATTTCACTCATACTCTTTAGCTCCGTAACAATTTTGACTTACAACTGATACATGTAATTTTTTTTTTATTTGTGTCCTGTATTGTTTTTATCAATTTATCATGACGAGTCCACGGTTCTTATGTCTCTGAGCGTTCATTGGTGGAAGATTTTGTCGAAATTGGTAAAAACTTTCCCATGGTAATATCACATTAACTCTCATCTTTTCTTTTTCATGCATTTGTCATGATCATCATTTTATACATTGAGGACAATGTTTGGTTTAGGTTTGGGGGTGAGGTTTAAGAGTTTTTTCTGCATTCTTCAAAATTTTTGAAATGAAATGTATTTCACAATTGACTATTGTATTCTACTCAATCTCCATTGAATACATAGTTAATTATGGCTGTGTGAAAATTTTCGATTTGAAAATGCATTCAAAATCTAAGTTCTTTTCCAATGAAGAGGATGTGCTTTCAAGTATGCCTTTAAATTTGAGGAATACATGCTTTCACTTGTCACTTTTATATATCAATAGGAAAACAAAAGGTTTGATATTATCTTTAAGTTAAATATATTTCATGATATTTTTTCGACTCGACCATTCTTGCACTATAAGCCATATTAGCATGATTTGAAGTTGATAAGTGAGATATGAGCTAGAAAACCTTAGAATAATAGTGAAGACTTAACCCATGAAAGTTTTGAGCCATTCTTTTCTTTCTGAGGGTTAGATAAATATACTCTAATTTTTCTTGAGTTCGCATTAAGTCGTTGATGATCTCATTATTCTCATTTTTTCTTATCAATTGCTTTGAGAATGACATTAAAATTAAATTATTGCACTAGAAATTTTTAGTTTATTTAGTTGAGATGTCATAATACCAACCTGAACTTAAGAAATGATGTAGGCAAGTTTTTCTTGAACCTTTTCTAGCCTTTTTACTTACCCACTCATTAGTTCCCTTTTGAAGCCCTTTGAGCCGTTGATAGCCTTTTATTTGTTAACCCCTTATCAATACCCAATTTATCTAAGAATGTATATGGATGAATGTTAGTTGGAAATGGGCAATTAGAAAGAGCAGAGTCAAATATACCATGAGTCCTCAGTGTTGAAACATTCTATTGAGTAGAAGAGGAAAAGCATGTAGTTAAAAAATAAAAAAAAATTGAGAAAAAAAAAATGAAGAAAGTAATTGATGGTTAGAACATTGATTTACTCTTCATAGCCCTTGTGTTAGTTTAATGGGTGTATACATTCTTAGAGATTTTTCGTATACTTTTTTCTAGGGCTAGGCAAGTACGGGTAATCGGTCCAAAAGCTAAAAACCGAAAACCAGCCCGAGAAATTCGAGCTCGTGTTTATGAGACCCGAAACCGGACCGAGTTGACCGGGTAACCGAGGTCCCGATTAATCGAATTACGGGCCGATTTCGGGCCGATCTCGGTCTTAAGAGCAACATTCAGACAAGAAAACTTCTCCTCCCTCAAATCCTTCTACAGTAACCCAAATCCTTCTACAGTAATCTCAATCTCTGATCTCAATCTCTGATCTGAGATCTGGAAGAGGGAGGCAGATCTAATCTCAATCTCTGATTTGAGATCCGGAAGAGGAAGGCGGATCTAATCTCAATATCTGATCTAATCTCAATCTGAGATCCGAAAGAGGAAGGCGGATCTGATCTCTGATCTTTGACTTCCACCCTTCGTCCGTGTGTGAGAGGGAGAGATCGTGATCTTCGACTTCGACCCTTCGTGTGTAAGGTGGATCTGCTTCGACACCTTTGTTGGGTTCACAATCGAACCGGTTCTTCATTTTCTTTAAGGTGGATCTGCTTCGACACCTTCAACACCTTTGTTGGGTTCACGATCTATAAGGTGGATCTACTTCAACACCTTTGTTGGGTTCAAGATCTGTAAGGTGAGGAGAGAATGTGAAGGTGAGGGGAGAACGTGAAGAGATGTGAGAATGAGATTGTCTCTGTGAAGTTGAGGGGAGAGAGAATTAGTTAAGTGAAGGAGTCGAGTCGGGCCGGTTACCTGACTTGCTTCAGAAATGGAAACCGAGGCCCAGACCAGAAACTTCGAGTCGGGCCGGGCTTTTACAACCGAAACTTTTTTAATTAATTAAAACCGACCCGATAAGTCCGGTTGTCAGTTTGGTCCGGGTTTTCGGTCCTAAATGCCCACCCCTACTTTTTCCATTCTTTGTTAGCCATTACCTAAGCCCTATTACAACCTATTAAAGTCCTAGTTGATCTTAAGAGATGGTTAGTTTCATAGATGTGGAGATTAAATAAATATGAACTATGGTGTATGATTTAACATTCTCAAAAGTAATTGATATTCCTGTCCATGAGATCATGTTCATTCCATTCTTGAAAAGTCCATTCTTCATATTACTATATGTGAGATGATTGTTTTCCATTATTTACTATTTTTCTCACATATAAACTGAGTGAAATACCAAATCTCTGAGTGAAAAGTTTGTGCTTCCCATGTACGCCTTCATTTCTTGGAAGCCTGTTCACACTGCTCTCCCCATTGAAATTTTTTGTTCCCCTTTAGAATCTTAAAGAAATGGAGACATATGGTTGATGATTTGAAGATGAACCTGTTTAGAGTTGCCATCCTCTAAGTCATGCTCTGAACTTCTTTAATGTTTGTGGGTGGTAACTTGTTGAGAAGAGCCTAAATATGTTTCAGATCAGTCTCTATCCCCCCCATCGGTTGATTATGTTGCCCAAGAATTTCGCTGATTGCAACCCAGGTGCATTTTTGCGAGTTGAGCTTCATTTGATACTTTCAAAATTGGGATAATGCTACTTGGAGGTCTGCCAGACGATCAGGATTGTGGAGGCTTTTAACAGCATGTCATCGTCGTAGACTTCCATGGTCTTTTCGATTTGTCCTTTGAACATTCAATTCACCAAACTTGCTCCCACATTTTTTAGTTTGAATGACATTACCTAATAACAATATGTGCCTTTGTCCGTTAAGAAGAAGGTTTTCTCTTGGTCTAGTGGATGCATACTGATTTGATTGTAGCCAGAATATGCATCTGTGAAGCTGAGTAGGCTGTTTTCGGACATTTGATATTCACGTAATTATTACATAATATATCCCTTAATTTATATATGTTAGTGTTTCGATTATTATATTTTATAATAATTATTTCGTTTTCATGTCTTTGTAGGAATTTGAGCGTGAACGATGAAATCGTATTAAGGCGACAATTAAAGGAATGACAATTGGTCGATTCTAGCGGTGGTACAAAGTAGAGGGTCACATATCTAAACCTAACCCTAATAAACCTAGGTCCACCTAATTTAACCTAAGCCCAAACCCAAAATGCTAACCTAAAAACCCAAGCACAAAAAAATAGGAGAACCCTATTTAGCTCTCCCCAGTTTGGAGAAAGTTTTTCTCTTTTCTTCCACATTCCTTCTCCCCTCATCTCTTTTCCATCCACCACACTGATCCACCCTGCTTGCAATCCTCACTCAATAAGAGAGCCGACAGTGCGATAATCCCGCCATCACCACCTCTTCCTCGTCCTCCACCATCAGCCGCCACCATCGTCATGTCCCTCTCTCTGTTCCGTCATCCACACCGCCGCCATCCACCATCAGACGCACCACCACCGCGACCCTGTTTCTCTCCCTCCTTTATGTTCTCTATCGTTCATCTCTCTCGACCCTCCTTCCTGTTTTCCTCTCTTTTCCACGGTCTCTCCCTCCTCCACCTCTCTCTCTATGTTCCTTCATCACAACCAGACCACACAACCACCGCCGCAACCCTGTTCCACCACCTCGCGACAGAGCACAACCCCTGCTCCTCTCCTCTCTGTCCTCTCTTCGTCTCGGCCTCTCTTTGTATATCGGCCGCCACCCAACGCCGGTCAGCTCCGGACGCACACCCGCACGCCCAAGCAGGACCTCCATCAGCCTTCTGGTTTCCCGCCTCCTCTCTATTCAAATCGGGAGAGAAAGGGTGGCATTTATTTGCACCCTGGTGTTTGCTTTGAGCCACCACAGACCATCAGCAACCCTTTTCTCGGGATTCACATCCGTGTAGAGATGAGTTGCGGCGTACCACACCACGAGGAGATGACCACCGCTACCATGGAGAGCTAAACCCTTCGCCAAGGCTAAGATGAAACCAATTGGGTTTCAAGAGTTTGTTTTAGTTTAACATTTTATTTTATTATGTGCTTAACTACAAAATACATTTAATTTCTGAATATTAGTAAATTACTTACACCGATTATATCGGATTTGATCTAGGCTAGTCGGTAGTTAGAGTTTTCTTTACTAATATTTAAAGCATTAGTTTTAATTGGTTAAGTTAGACTTTTGATTGAGTGTGCCGTAATAAGACACTCAATGCTAGGAGTTGAAACTTAATAAATTAGACTTGTGATTGAGTGTGCCGTAATAAGACACTCAATGCTAGGAGTCTATAATTTATGCTGAAGTTAATTGTAACATTGGATTTTAAAACTGAATTGTTCTTAACGATCACATCATCGATGCAAGCAAGGGATTTTCATCCCTAAAGCTTCTCGCTTTAGAAAATAATAAGTTAGATTAAAATAACTTGAAAAACTGAATTGGTGGATTCAATGCCTTGGTTTCCCTTCTCATATTCTTAAAAACATTTTATTTTGCTTTTTAATTTGATTTTTAGTTTAGATATTTTGATTGTTGTAACCCCCATTTAAATTAGTTTAAGTCAACTCTGAAATTTAATTGCAACCACAGTCCTTGTGGGATCGACCTGTACTTGCCCTTGTCTACCAGTTAGACACTGTGCACTTGCAGTTATTAAGACTAGGTTAAGTTAACCTCTTTATTTAGGTTAGTTAAATCTGCATCAACGTTGCATCCACGATTTGGTCTATCCGGGATGTTGAAAACTGTCTTTTTTACAAGCTTTGTTAAGGTTCCTGTAGTCCACGAAACCCTTCACTTCCCATTTTTTCCTGACCGGGACCGTGTTTGCTAGCCATTCTGGATAGAGAGACTCCCTTATCATGTTGGCGTTCAAAAGTCTTTGCAGATCTTCGTTAATGGCCTTGTTGCGCGCTGGCGCCGCCAATTTTCTTTTCTGTGAAACTGACTTCAAGTCAGGATTGACTGTCAGTCGATGCATGATCACTGAGAGGTTGATCCCTACCGTGTTTTTCATTATCTAGGCGAATACATCATGGTTCTTCTTTAAGAGTGCGACTAGCTGATCTGCCAACACTCTGTTAAGGTTAGAGCTGCCCAGCATACGGCTTTCATGTTAGCTGGGATGTCAAGGTATATTGTGATGGCTTATTCTTCCGGCTGCCCAGCATACGGCTTTCCCCTTGGGCTGGATGGAGATTCGACGTCCATAGGCGGAGGTGGGTCCTCTTTATCTAGATATGGGGTTTCCTCATCCAGCTCTTTTTGTTTTCATCACTATGTACCATTTTTTTATTGTCTGGCCGTGGCGTAGTGACATTTCAAAGCGATAGTTTGGTTTCCTCTTAACGTCCCTACTTCATAGTCAGAAGGTATTTGAGGCGTTGGTGCTGGGTAAAGACTACTGCCTCCATGTAGGGTAACCAGGGTCACCCCAAGATTATGTTGTATTCGGAGCGAGTGTCTACGACTGAGAACTTTATCATCAAGATCCTCTATGGGTCTAGTTGCCCTATGACCACCGACATCGTGATTGTTCCGATCGGATAACAACTTTTTCCATTGAAGCCGAACATGGCTTGATTTGAAGGTGTTAGTTCTCCTTTTATCAGTTGCATTTTTAGAAATGCGTCTAGGAACAATACGTTGAAGAAACTGCATATATCCACAAGCGATCCTCTAACTTCCCAGTTTGCTATCCCTACTAAGATGACTAGGGTGTCGTTTTGGGGGAAGCCAACTCCCTTCTCATTCTGTGAACGTTAAGCATGGGATTTTTATTTCTTATAGTACGTGTTGCACGAGATGATCTCGATAGTGCGGTCTAACTCGCAATTCTCGTAACTGTTTCTTTAGTGAATGATTCAAGTGTCGTCTCTCCTCGTTTGGCCCATGAAAGACACATACCATGTCAAGAGTGTTGTTTCCTGTGTCGTTCCTTCGCCTTGGAGCTGCATGTCTTTGGGATCATATCTATGAGGCTCCTGCAGTCTTTGATGTCGTAGCATATCTCCTTGCGATAAGAACAGTGTTTGTCCTTATCAGGTTTTGACAGATCTCCTCTGAGTTTCGGCGACCACTTAATGTCTCCCAATTTTTTCATAGCGGATACAACTTTGGGCAGACTGGAGTTGAGTGGAGTGTAATAGGGGTACCTAGAGCCACTGGGCTTATACAACTTTGCTTAGCTGAGCTCGCTCTAGTTCTCACCTCGTTTACGCTTGGAACTATCTCCTCTTTCATCTCTGCTTTTGGCTTTGGAGGAGTGTTTTGGCTCGCTTTCCCCTTTCATGTGCCAACATTTTCCTCTAGGGTTACTTACTTCTTGGTGCTCCTTAGCAGACCCGCCCTATCCATTGGAGGTCCCAAGGTGAGGGAGTTGTAAAACTGACTTCTTTGGAGGCAGGAGGTAAAAGCGGTGATTGATGTATCATCACTGCTACCATCAATCAAGGTTAGCTCGTCATTGAAACGAATGACATACTCCCTAAGGTTCTCGCTATGCTTCTCCTTGAGGCTCAAGAAATAGTGGGGCCCTTTCTTGATCTGTTGGCTCCCAACGAATCTGGTGATGAATGCCTTCGCCAAGACCTGGAACGAATCGATAGATCTGGGTTGGAGGATGTGGAACCTGGTCAGCAACCTTCTATTTTGGTGGAAACTTTTCTACATAGGATAGCTTCTGAACTTTCTTTAAGTGACATAAAGTGGTGGTAATGGCGTAAATGATCAAATGGATTTGATGTTCCGTTATAGAACTCAAGCTTCAGCGGGACGAATTTCTTCGAAAGAGGGGCAATCATGATCTCTTCCAAGAATGGAGGGACATTAAGATCATACAGGACATCAGAATCAAACACCCTTAGTCGGAGCGAGTTCTCAGCCATGGCCCTATTTGTCCTTGGAATATAGTCCCCATGATTCTCTTATCCTCCTAAGCTCCGTTCTCGGCAAGCTTTTTTTTCCCCTGTGGAGGGGGTGGGGTTTCGCTCTCCTGGACGCACTCTCGTGCATCCTCTTGGGTCTGAGATCTTTTAGGATTTTGGTGGGTCTCAGATTGCTGATGTTGATAATAAGTGAATCATTTCACCACCCGTGTTAAGTGATCCAGTTGGAGCAGGATCAGACTCATGTCGGGGGCAGCCTCGGCTGCCTCCGTGACTGGACCGTGTGGTTGTTCAACCTTCTCGATCAGATCGATTCAGCCCTGTAGATGGGCTTCACCGACCAAAGCATTGTCTGGTTCGACATCATCATCGAGTGTTCGAGTTCTGGTGTTGTTGACAATTCCTCGATGTTCTGCTTAGCTAAAAAAATTTTGCATGTTCGTTTCAGGAAAACTTATTGCCTTTCCCCTCAAACGGCTCCAATTTGATGTGTTCAAATTTGTCCTTGTTGATCTTGATCTTGTAAAAATGAGCAGCGAGGTGAGCCAGGGACCACCGTTGTGGTGGCCAAAGGCAATCCGATGCTTAAGTCAGATATCGTTACAAGGAAGAGTGAAGACTGGAAGTAAATTACAAAGTGTATGCGTACCTTTATTCTTCTCTTTATCTCACCTTAAATAGCGAGTGCTCCCCCTTAACTGTCCTTGATATCAATGGCATGATGGAGGGAGGAGATCTTTCCTAAGATCTTACCTAAGCATGACTTAGTCTTTTTGGCACTTGGCTCTGTTTAGGACCCAATGCTTGATTGGGTTAAGAGTTGATTCATGCGATTGGATCTCAGGCCTATGACAACTCTAAGATTCATCTTCGAGCCTTATTGTCCTGGGCCAAGCCCCAACGCTCATGCCTCTTGGTTGGCGTGACTTTGGCTGAGGCGCCTAACTTACGGGTTGAACAGAAGTTTGTGTATGGGTTCGCTTGGGATCTTGTTGAAGTCTTTTCTCGTGTTAGGCTTAGCCCATGGCACGTGTACGGTTATGATCGTATAACTGATTGATGTCTCATCAACAAGCACGTTGTTCAAGTCCTTTTGGATCTCACCTAGTTGAATCCCCCGATTGGGCCGAATAGCAAACTGCTCTTCCAGCGAACCTGTTCTACTATAGGTGTTTGAGAGTTGCACCTGCTGCTTAGTGTACATTTTTTCTAAGGCACATAACATATCCCACACAGACTCCACATCAGTACCTGCCATACCAGCGTGGGTCAAGTGAACCATCCTCTGATAAAGAAACATACATAGGGGTATGAGCAATAAAGAGTGATGGAAAGTGTAGTGAAAATAAAATAATTGCTAACTTACCAACATTAAGTGTTTTTGCCTCTGATTGAGATGATTCCACACAGTCACTTTCTCAAACAACATTTGGTTAGCCATCCAGGAAAATCACATCTTCAAAAACTAAATTGTATCGGTCCTGTAATCCACTTCCTCGTACCACACGTGTTGCTCACTAGAATTGACTTTGGCTCCAACATCAGTACAAGCCTTGGGACCAGAAACTAATCTGGCTCCCCTCCTGTGACTTTGAAGGAGAAGACTCAACAACCTACTTGCCCTTGTCAGCAACAGAGATTGAGAGCTTGGATGATAGTCCAGCCTGCAACCCGGCACTAAGAATCAGA
This sequence comes from Berberis vulgaris, assembly GCA_963556465.1. Lineage (NCBI taxonomy): Eukaryota > Viridiplantae > Streptophyta > Magnoliopsida > Ranunculales > Berberidaceae > Berberis > Berberis vulgaris. The sequence goes on from OY747127.1 coordinate 47,798,280, forward strand.
GATAATGGGCCTTGCCCCTCCTTGCATACCTCCGAGTCCACCGATGAACCATGGGCAGCGAGTTCCAGAACAGGTCGCTACACTCGACAACCAAACTCGCAAATGAGTCAAGGGCAACACTTTCCAATTGGGCTACTCTACACCTAAATTGGTGGCGACGGAAGCCTTTGATGACTCCAATTCGCCAATGGTTAGGTCTACAAGGTCTCTCTCTGAAGCACTTAGAGGGGTGACAGGGGCAACCAAAGCAGTTCCCACCTTGATCCTCTTTGACCAACGAAGGGAAAAAACAATCCCTTAAGAGATTTCATTTTTGACAGACTAGGCATCCTCAACACTTTCTTCTTCTGAGATCCAGATACTCGTACATTAATACTAGAAAAACTGACGGAAGAGGTTGGACTCCGTCCCACATTGCCAGTCTCGCAGAAAAACAGACTACTCCACATGATATTCCCTTGTTGGAAAACATCTAAGATGGCCATTGGTGGCAAAGCAAGAGATTTAGCTTTCATTTTCTCCTCCTTAGGGGAGAAAACAACAAAATCATGCCCCCTAGTTGGAAACAACAAACAAGTCAGACAACAACAAATGTTGTATTTAAAGCAAAAAGTAAGAGGAGTTCACGAAACTTATTGAAATCCATGAAGCTATGGAAGTTCATCTGGCCATCGTGGGTGAAGTACCCAGACTTCATAGAAGCATAAAAACAATACCACTGCCAATCTTCCTTGTCATCCAATTTTCCATTCAGGCAAGAGGGTTCACCAGCCAACAAACGTTGAGCTTATTCATCTTGATGGAGGTCAGAGAATGAAATAGTTTTGTCAACAGACTAATAAAGTGGCAATCAGTATACTGCACTCACCCGACACTATTTAGGACAAGGCAATACCCTGATAAGACAGGAAACACCAAATGGCATCGGGAATGGGGAAGCGCAGGAAACCTCGAACATATCCTTGAAAATGCAAATGAATCCCTCCATCGAAACAGCTTGATACTCGCCTTTCACAAAGAGCGACAATTCCAAATCATCAGGACCTTCATACCGTTGATGGAAGTCAGCTAGATCCTTCTCTGATGTCAGTGACCACCTAAAAAAGTCAAAGCAGGTCGCATGGCGCTCACACAAAAAATGAGGTCGTGCAGACATGATTGTATGAAAGTCCGAGCTTGATCCAACTGGAAATGCTAAAAAAGGAACACAAGGAAGCTCTGGAAGGTAAAAAGATAAAATTCCCCTAAAACAAGCTTATATAGGCTTGACGCATGCGAGAAGTGATTACCTAACCATTACAAAAACATTAACTACAACACAAAAGCCGAAAAGGCGCTGAAATATGCCATCATGGCATCACAACTCCTCTACGCACAATTAGTTAGTGGTCTTATATGCAGCCCCACTAACTAGGGGAGTAACTGATTAGGCATCAAACAGTCACCCAGTCACAACCATAGATGTGGCATAGGTCAACCATCATACAGAAAGGCCTTAGCGTGATCTCGAGTAGGCCCAAGCATGGTCCATCCCGTACTCAGGAAATCCACTGTTCAACCCGTAAGTCAAACGCCCAAGCCCAGATATAACAGGCCCAATGTGGTGCAAATCTTCGAGCTTGGTCCTAGACAATAAAGCCAGAATGCAGATCTCTGGGCGATCACAAGCCCAAGATCCATTTGCACAACTCTTGACCCAATTAAGTATTGAGTCCTAAACAGAGCCAAGCGCCGAAGAGAACTCAGTAATGGGCGGGTAAAATCTTCAGCGAGATCTGCTGCCTCCATCATGCCTCAACGATAGAGTCAATACAGGAGTGAAATATTTGCTATATAAGGTGAACAACGGGGATGAGAAAGGTATGCACTTACAATCCAATTTACATTTTACATCCATCCTTACTCAATCACCTGACTATAGCATCAGAGTGTTTTCGACCACTAGTACAGTGTTTCTTGGTTTACTGTTGTTCATTTTGCAGGCCAGGAATCGACATGGACGGATTTGGACGTATAAGAGGCTATTAAGTAACCATAGTCAAACTACCTAAGAATGACAGTCCATTGAAACACTTATGCTGAAGTGAATTCACACGGCCAAAGCCAAGGAACCCAATAGTGATTATTATAAGTCAAAAAAATGTATCATTTCATTGATTAGAATAGAATAGATTTTTATTTTAACTTTTATTTTTTAACATGATAGAAATCAGAAATACATACACACACACACACACACACACACACACACACACACACACACACACACACACACACACACACACACACACACACACACACACACACACACACACACACACACACACACACACACACACACACACACACACACACACACACACACACACACACACACACACACACACACACACACACACACACACACACACACACACACACACACACACACACACACACACACACACACACATACATACATACAAAATATTTTCAATTTTCTTTGTTTTTCAAATAAGCAGTGAAAACTTTGCTTATCGTTAAACCACTATAAATTAATATCTTTTGGATCAAAGAAAATTATTAACATAGCTATTATTAAATAATTGATAATCTAGAGTCGCCAAAATGAATGAGGTGGGATTTGGAAAGGTGGTGGATAAGGTCTTGCAAAGGCAAAGAGTGACAAGGCCCCCATAGTCATTTTGGAAATATGGGTTAAACCCTTACAATTGGTGAAGGAGACAGAGTACAGAATACAGAGGATTGGAATGAGAAGATCGAAAAAGATTGTCAATGAGAGATCACACACTAAGCAGAAGTTGAGAGATTGAGAAAAATTTTAATCCCTTTCCCGTTTTTCGATCCTCCTATTATAATGATTGAAGATAAAAGGAAGTAAGTGCGTCAGTTATGGAGAACGTGATGAGAGTATGTGGGTTGTGGTGCATCGTAGGTAGTTGCCAGTAGTGGGTGACGTGGCAAAAGGCATGATCCCCCTTTCTCACGTTCATGTTGTACAATCATCTCTGTCGATCTCAAACCTAATGCCCAAAAACTAGTGTTTGAAATGCAAGGGCATTTTCGGCATTAGGTAGCTCTTTGTTGCCTTCCAAACCAAGTCCTAAAAAATACCACGCTTTACATGGCAAAGATCTAACCCCAAGATATAGAGGTGTCTAGTCATCAATTTCCGTCATCTACATTTATTAATTAATCGATTAATTAATAACTTATTATTTTATCAAGGTATTCTTTATTTTCTTATAAATTATACAATGTACTTAGTTTCTCGTTTTACGAACTAACAACTCTATGTATTTGTTTAACCAAGTAAAATTCATTAATCTACATATTTTTCCCCAAAATAGATTGTACGTTGTTCAATGTACTACATTATTCCATTATAAGAACATTTAATTAAGCAAAAGTTTTATTTAAATAAATAAAAGCCATAGTACCTAACCACTAGTTAAATTATTGAGGTTCTACTGTGTTTCAAAATGCATATTGTACCTAACCACTAGTTAAATTCATAACTTTGTCCTATCAAACACTACTTAACATGACAATCATTGAACTTTCCAAGAAAAAATTAAGTGGTAAGTAACATGCTTAGTAGACGACATGAGGAAAATTTTGAGATCAATTTTATTTTTGCGACGATCTCTCCGCTAGGATGATCATTCTCACAAAAATTAAGAGTGTTTCTCAATGATGTAATCTATTTCCATGGAATGAATGAGGAGCAAGTAAGACCATAAGAAGGAAAAGAGAATTAAATAAGTAAATGACGCTCTAGCTGTCCTGCAGCTCCCTCTAAAAAATAAATAATAAAATCCAATTTCCATATTTATCATGAAATATGAGGTTATGATTTCTATATTTTGCAAAAGAAACTTATAGTTCACTATGATAAAAAGCCGTTGAGATGAGTTAGATTCAATGGAACAAGATTTCTTATAGAGCATCTCAAGAGACTCCTTAATGCTTCCTTAATGTATATTTTGCAATTGTTTAAGGAGGAAATGCTATTTTTGTTCCAATGGCCTCCTTTAAGTATTATGTGGCATTAAGGAGCCTCCGAGAAGTGCATTTCCTCTCCATAAACTAAGAAGTGTGAAGGAGCCCCTTTATCGCTAATTTAATCACTTTCAACCTGTTTGGAATCCACTATCTACTCACAATAATAAATGTCTGGTAGTTTTGTATACCTATTGGCCTCACATATTAAAAAAATAATAAAAAAATACTAATGAATGAGGGTTTTTAAGGAGGCTCTTGGAGGTCATTTGAAAGTCCATGTTTTTCATTGTCTAAGAGCTCCTTAATAAATATTATATTAATGAATTAAAGGAGTCTCTTGGAGATACTCTTAGTTCCTTCCTAAATGAAAAATCATGAATATGTTGTCTAAAAGTGACAATGAGTTATATTTCGTCGCATCGCCATAACGAAGTTGTGTGCTAATTTGCATAAACCGAATCTAATCCATTTACAAATGGTGGGTTGTGTTGTTAATACTTGATTGAATCGATATTAACAAGTTATCTAATTACACTACTATGTTGTTTGATATCTTCTATATTGGGAACATGTACTAATAGATTATATATTTCAAACGTGCGTTAAGAAACTATACATTATCATAACAAATTTCATAAATATATCAAGAAAATAATATAAATAATAGTGTTGAAAGTGTTAAGGTGTGAATTCTGAACTCGACCCATTTATTACCGTGATAAAATGACAGTGAAATGAATATTGATGATACATCAAAATAGACCGATCATCACGGTCGTACACATGGCAGAGAACATCCATCACGAGGATATGACGTCCAATCTGTTGGGTCAGTTCATAAAACCCAAGAAGAATAAACCCAATCACGGAGGCCCAGACAAGGCCCACTAACAAAAATATATAAACAAATCAAAGCCCAAATCCAGGCCCATACGAATCAAAGCCCGAATCCAGGCCCAACACGAGTTTTCTCATAAAAAAGAGGAACGTGGCACAAAAAAAAAGTCGTGGAGGGAGTTATGCCTCCATGGACGCATTTCCATTAAGGAGGAGACTGTTACGAGAAACATCTTCTTCCGTTGCACCTCAAATGCTTAAGTCACACAGATAATAACCGCGGCCATTATAAAAGGTAAAAGGAACATTCGACATAGGTATGCAACTTTAACTGAGTTTTGTTCAGATGTACTTCCTTCTTCAAACAGAGTTGCTGACTTAAGCATCGGAGTGCCTTGGGCCACCAAAAAGGTGGTCCTTGGCAGTCTAACATCTGTTTTGCAAATCAAACTCACAAAAGGACTATTTTGGACACATCAGTTTGGTGCAGTCCGTGGAAAACGACGAGTTTCCTTTCTAATAATAAGATCCACAGTGACAAAACTCACCATAATCTGATAAAAGACCAACAAGCCGTCAGAACAAATTACACACTCTACAGATCCTCAACCCAGTGATGATCACGACAACTCTCCTACTGGCAACAATGCATCACAAACAACTAACAAACAAGAAGCATCCCAGATCATCGGACCGATGGCGCCCGAGAATCCAGATCCATAGCACGCAATAGCCCAGACAACCCAAACATCTAGCGATGCTACCACAGATTCTCGAGTAGATCTACTCATGGCCCAGATGAACTACATGGCAAAGATGCTGGAAAAAATCACCCAGGGGCGCATCCAGTCAGCTGACCTTGTTCAGGCACCGCCCCAACAAAACTCCGCCAACTGAACTCAAGAGAGTGACAAAATCTTCGTAGAACCCCAACGGGGAAATTTCGAAAGCAATGAGCTCCTCCAAGCCAAGACTCCATATTGTGACGGAACGCTTGCTGAAATCCCGTTCAGAATAGGAATCACGGATCCCAACATACAATACGAGTTAGCCAAGCCGCCATTCTCCGACGCCCTCATGATAATGGAAATGCCAAAAAAGTTCACTCCGCCAAAGTTCGAAGTGTATGATGGTACCACTGACCCAACTGATCACCTGAGACACTTCCACCACATGATGGCCCTAAAGAAAACCACAGAGTTGATCCTATGCAGAACATTTCCGACTAGCCTCATCTCAACAGCCATGAATTGGTTCAACAGCCTACAACCGAGGTCGATAGAATCTTTCCAAGCGTTAGCCACCGCTTTTATCACTAGATTCATCAGGAGCCAGAGGATGAGGAAAAGACCACACTACCTTATTCATATCAGGTAAAAGCCCGAGGAAACAATACGAGAATACGTCATTCATTTCACCAACAAACTGACAATAATCGATGGATGTAGAGACGACATAGCCACTGCAACCTTCATCGTCGGATTAAAGAGAAGCGTCTTCTTTGACGCCTTTAACCTGGAGCCTCCAAAAGGCATGACAGTCTTATTGAAAATGGTTGAAAACACATTTATCTCGAGGAGATGAAGGTGGCCAGAAGGAAAAATGACCAAGAAAGAGAAATCCTTTCAAGGAAACGGGAGAGAAAGGAGACGGAATGACGGATAACGGGAGGATAACATCCAATTGAAGAAACATTGGAATGGTGGAAGGATTGATTCGAGCCAACAAGAATCCGAGAAACTACAATCAGCGCGGCCACGACATGAGCGAGTAACGAACGTGATGAAGAAGACATACAAACCATATACAACCCTCAAAACGAGTTGAGCCAATATACTGAAGCACATAGCAAAATGTGATAACATCAATTGGCCGCTTAGAATGAGAGGAGACCCAGAAGGAAAGATAAAAACAAATATTGTTCCTTCCATAAGGATCATAGGCATGACACTGAAGACTGCTACAATCTACAAAATGAAATCGAGCATTGGGTTCAAAAATGACGACTCGACGAGTTCATCGGAATGCCAGATAAATAACTCACATGGAAGGAGAAAGCGAATAACACTGCGGGAATGAAAGAATAGCCCAGATAGCTAATATATGCCCTACACTGTAAAACCGGAGAAAGCAAAACAGTCAACATAACAGAAGAAACGGCCAGGAAAACTTCCCACTTGAACTTATTTATATCAGAACATGAGTACTAATGAAACTAGACAAGCCATTTCGTGAATGCATAGAACATGGAAAAGTTTGTACCAACCAACGACCCTACTGATGGATGCAAGCTCGGCCCGAATCACTAATGACAAAATTGACAGCAACGGACTCGACCAAACCTCAGTGGTTGACAATTTGGTGTTGATGTGAGCATGATTGGACAATTCGGTGTTGATGTAAGCATGATTGGACAATTCGGTGTTGACATAAGCATGATCGAACAGTCTGGTGTTGACGAAAGCATGATTGGACAGTTTGGTGATGACGTGAACATTATCGGACAAGCCAACACTACTCAGCCATCGAATAAAAAGGCACCCTGAGTCTGCTAGCCACGACAACATATACGACAAACGAGGATCGAGCAAAAAAAGACAAAACAACAAAAACATCAATCTCTAATACAAGGATCGACATCAAGCAAAAGACAAAGCAACAATAACATCAATCTATAATACAAGGATTGGCATCAAGCAAAGAAAAGCAAAACAACAAAAACAACAACTTCTAATACGAGGACCGACATCAAGCAAAGGAAGACAGCGTAAATGTTTTAACAGCTAGGGCTGGTGAGAGCATCGAAAAGGGAATATCAATAAGATTCAAATTCAGAATCCCCATTTTTTTTGCATGGATGACAGACTAGATACGTCGAAGAATTATCCATATAAAGCAATCGGTGTACCTAGCAGTGAGGAATCATGACAAAAGTCGGATACAAATAAACTTCTAGTCTGATCAACCAAGAAGTAAAAGTTGGACACCTAAGTCAACTTAACACAATAACTTTGAGTCGATTGAGACGTCGAGTTAACGAAGTAAAAGTTGAATACCCGAGTCAACCAAACACAAAACACAAAACTTTGAGTCGACTGGGACGTCGAGTTAATGAAGTAAAAGTGGGACGCTCGAGTCAACCTAACACAAAAACTTCTAGTCGACCGGGACGTCGAGTTAACGAAGTAAAAGTTGGACACTCGAGTCAACTCAACACAAAAACTTTGAGTCGACTGAGACGTCATGTTAACGAAGTAAAAGTTGAACAAATGAGTCAACTTAACACAAAAAATTTGAATCGACTAGGACGTCAAGTTAACAAAGTAAAAGTTGGACACCCAAATCAATTCAACACAAAAACTTCGAGTTGACTGAGATGTCGAGTTAACGAAGTAAAAGTTGAACAAACGAGTCAACTTAACACAAAAACTTCAATTCAACTAGGACGTCGAGTTAATGAAGTAAAAGATGGACACCTGAGTCAACTTACCACAAAAACTTCGAGTCAACTGGGACGTCGAATTAATGAAATGAAAGTTAGACACCCGAGTCAACTCAACACAAAAACTTCGAGTCAACTGAGACATCGAGTTAACGAAGTAAAACTTGAACAAACGAGTCAACTCAACACAACAACTTCGAGTCGACCGAGTCGTCGAGTTAATGAAGGGAAAATTCAACAAAGAGGTTGACTTAACACAAAAATTTTGAGTCGATGGATATGTCGAATCAACAAAGTCAGAATTAGAGGAACAAATCGACATGTTTTGAGGAACTACAAGCAAAAGTAAGCTTTTTGCACCACATCAAGAACGATAACATTGACCCATCCCTAAATGAATGATGAGCCAAAGCACGAAAGCAGCTACAAAAGAATTCAAAACAAAATCCAAGACAACTACAACTGAACTGAAGAGGAAAGAAACAAAATTCATTTCATTGATAATGCTACTCTATTACATCCGGAGAAGGGGATGAAGAAGTAGGGGAAGAAATGGAAGCAACTACAGGATCAATACTCACGAGAACAAGCGAAGGCCTCTCTTCAAGAGAGGGAGAAAGCAATGACTCTGGAGCATTCGAGGGTAAGGGAAGCAATGGCTTCTCAACTACAGGATCAAATTCTTCGACATCATCGTCTTTGAAAGCTTGATCAAGCAAGTGACAGTGTCAGGATAAATCCTCATCGAGCCCCTCGATATAGTCAAGAAGCTCAACTCATCCATCAAAACCTCGCTTCCAATATTCGGCTTCGAAAATACGGAGTCTACCCTTGACAGCACCGAGTTCATTTTGTTTGCGACAAGCTGCCCCTCAGCGGTGGTAAGCATAACGAAAGTATCTGCCTTGATATCATCGAGCACAACGGTCATCTGTTCCACCCGACTCTCAATGATGTCACAATTAATGGATTGCTCACCTTCAACACAAGAAGCTTCATCAAAAACTGTCTTCTCCGCGGATAACTCTTTTTCCACATCACGTAGACGGGTACGAACCCCATTCAACTTGGTTTTCAAAGAATCAAGCTCAACAGCAAATTTATCCCGAATATTTTTTGCCTCAATCAACGACTTTCAAACAGCCTTTGCAACTTTCTCCGAATCTGCGCTCTAAACATGTCGACTTGGGAAAGAATGTGAGAAAACACCAGCAACAGTGCCGCCAACTTCCTCTCCAAATAAGCCACTTGATCACGAATGGCTCGATAGACCGAGCCCATCACCCCTGCATAGGCGAGATGATTCATCTCGTCCATTATCTGCTCAAGACCATGATCGAGGTGATCAAATGGATCTAGCACGTGCATCGAAGGCCTTTCCACTAATCGCTTATGCCACTCATTTATCAACCTGCATGCACCGTGTTACACGTCAAGCTGAGTGAACCAGCAAAATTTTCCATCCAACTTGATTGGATATCTTTTGGTCCAGGCTCAGTCCAACCAACCCGTGGATGAAGAACACGAGGATCTAGAAGCACTGAAGAACCACCCCCAACAGCCGAAAGGGCGGAAGGAATAGCAGTAACAATGAAAAAACCTCTTTTACCCTCCCGTCGAGAAGCAACCGTGGTAGTAGAAGGACTAGCAGTGATGGCGGGAGCAAGAGAACCCAGACGAACAAGAGAAGAAACTAAGAACCCGGCCGCTTTGCTGACATCAATAGAAGGAGAAAGAGGAGAGTGAACCTCGAAACTCTAACCACCACCAACATTTTTAGACTGCTCCACCACAAGCTGAAGCATTTTATCATTGATAACCCAGGGATCATCATTAGACAACTCAACAACGTCTGAAACACCATAAGCAGAAGGAAGCATCTTTTTTATTATCGTTCAATGGACGAGTAGTCTCCTTCTCGCTCCTCTCCAACGACAGCCTCAGTTCCTCGGCCTCAAGATATTCGCGATCCCATTTTACAACATCTTCTTGGGAAGGACTTGGATGAGAGGTAGCCTCAGTAACATCATGAACATGATTCGGACGGGACACAATCTGAGTAGAACCACGAGTAGAAAGTCGTTTATTCCTTGGAACTCGACCAAGATCTACCAGCAGTCGCCTCAACAAACTCGTGGACCTCGCAAGCTTTCTTTTTATGGAAGCAGGAACTGTGACATTAACAGGAGCATCGAGATCTGTAACATGCCTATCCAAACTCACTTCTCAATCAATGCTAGCATCACTAACGCTAGCAAGAGCAGCAAAGGCCTCAACACGAGACTTAGTAAACAAGATTTGCTCTTCTTCATTCATAGTGTACAAACCACTACGCTCTAGGATGCCCTCGGAAAGAAATGCCTCCACAGAAAATCGGTGAAGCTTCAGGAATCAGTCACTGATCCTCTCCTCTTCAGCAGTCATCTGAAGATTCTTCCATTTATTGAACTCGGAATGATTGAAAAATCAAACGACCTCGCAGTTGGAAGTAGCCAGAGCTCACAGAAGCATAAAACCAAGACCTTGACCAATCGTGGATGTCATCATTAAGTTTCTCAAAACAGACAGGAGAACGAAGGAAGTAGATACCCCTGTTCACCAACAGACCAACCACCGAATACCTCACAATAAAAAGAATGTCGAAAAGAATAGCCCTTGCGTAAGATGAAACCATTACCTTCCAACCATTAGGACCCATTTGGGTAGGAGGAATGCCCAAGAAGTTCATATACTCTCATAACAGTGCAATGTATCCAACCTGTGGATTACAAGGACTATCATTTTGTCCAGGTAGGATAATCTCAAGGTCGGGCGACAGATTATAATCAGAGCGAAGATTGCCCAGTGTGCCTGAGAAGCTCTATTGGGAGAAAAATGAACCTCACACAGAGCTAGCAATTTACCACTTAGTTTATCACCAATGAACATCATTAAGAAACAGATCAGCAATGAAAATGAAGACGGCGAAGGAATGAGCGAACCCTAATTTCAAAGATAGTGTAAAGAGGGAAAACGAATTTGTCACGTCTCCTTTTATAGAGTCGAGCAATGAAGGGACGCCGCCTGTGTGATGGCTCTAATGATCAATTTATGAAGTTTTGGGTACCAAATTGACAATACATTTTTTTGTCTTTTTTAGTAATTTAGTTTCATGCAAGCCCCAAAATGGCAGTGCCCGTTGATTAACTAATATATTAAGGTGATCTCAATTTCCATCAATTTGAGCCGTCTCGACTTTCAGTATTAGTAGCTTGTTGGTTGGGTTCTTGAATTCATTTAGTAGCATGAACTTATGGTGTGCCTCTATTATCTCATGGTGTCTTTTGTGTTATTAATCAGTGTTATTTTTTATTAGACTTTATTTCGAAGTTCTTAACTTATATTTTTAGCATTAAAATATGTGTTGAGTTGTGTAGTTTTTTTTTTTTTTTTTTTTTTTTTTTTTTTTTTTTTTTTATACTAGTGTATTACCCATGTCGTTGACATGATAGAATTTTAACATTAAGTCGTACAATTTTCTTAGAAAAAAAAAAAGAGCTTACTCTTACTCTCTTTTTAACATTAACAAATACATCATAACTCTGTGAAATTTTCAAGAAACAATGACTATATATACATTTACTAAACAATGCTTATTTCATACTTGCTCATCTAACCACCATCAACAATTAAATGAAAAAAATTCAAAATAAATAACATCCACATTAGCCATGTTGTTTAGATAAATGTAAATATAGTTGATGGCATAAGTAGTAATAAAAATGTGTCACTCATCCTCTAAAATTAGGCAATATTTAGGGATTAGAAAAAGAGAAGAATTATTTTCAATTTTTGATGTAATCTCGAAAAAAAACCACTTGAGAATGAGCAACTAGGTTCTCGTCTTTCTTTGGTCTGAACTTGAATGAATTGAATAAATGTTTTAATGATGTCTTCAACTATCATATACCATTACATTCACAACAACGGAATAAGACACTTGCATCATAAATGCAGAGGAAAAAAGAGCCAAAAATAAGCCAAAGTTGGTGTTTCGCTAAAAGCTTAAATGAGGAGTTTACATGATGAACTCTTATGCGTTGTCTACATCATACTTGTAACATAAGCTGGGCCAAATAGCATTTAGCCTTTCTATTTTCCCGTTGTATAAAAGAAAATTTTGGATAAAAGTCCAAATATACAAAAGCCTGTAAAACAAACCCGAAAAAATTGGGTCGAATGTTGGCCTTGAATTGAAAAGGAACGGAAACTGTCCAACATGAGTTACAATGGACAAGGTATGTATGTATTTGCTACTATTGTATTTGCTTTGTTTTTAAGTTCAAAAAGGATTATTTTTATCCCCACAAAACTCGCAGAGGCCTGTCACAGGTTTCTCTGGACACTGCTGATCTGGAACAGCCCAGAAATGCATAGACATGAATCTCCTGAATCTTTTTTTGTACTCTTTTGGGGAGATGACTGTAGGCGAAACATTCTTAGGGACGACAAGAGACGCCTTCACCCATGTTTCAAGGTGTTTGTCCCAAGTATACTGCCTCAGATAGTCAATAATACCACATACGAGTACATGCTGCTTTGTATCCACTCCCACAAGTAAAGAGTAATCCATCACATTAATTGACTACAAATTAAAGAAACATACATATTCAGAATCAATATACCATTTAAATCATAGAAACTTCCTACACAAAAAAAGACCAAGGAGATATGTTTTATGGTACACTCACAGTGAGAAACGACGTGTCATTCCAAATAGCTCGCTGCAGGCAATGCTTGCTCCTCCCATCAATATATAAGGGAGAGGTGTTCATGTCTTCAACAAAGTTCTGGTCCAGATATACTTTCCCCATGCCATCTGCATTAGAAATGTAACGAGAATGCTGAGCGCCTTTAAGATCGTATACCCGTGTTATGTTTCGGCCAAAGAGAAGATTTTCCATGACCATTAGATCGTATTTGAGATCCTTCCCATTTCTTGTGTGCCTTACGGTTACCTGCAGTGGAGGACAAAGAGGTCATCACAAAATCCAACCTTTGAAGACAACCTGGGAAACATTGACATCCAAGGGATACCTGATAAATCCCCAGTATTTTCGCAAGGCATGTTTGGCTCCCTGAAGTGATTGATTCATTGATATAACTGAAATAGTCTGCAGCAAACTCCAAAAACGAATCAAGCTCTATCTTCTTAATTTGCTTTACAACAAACCTATCATCCAATGTTTTCACAAAGCCAGCCCCACTCCTTCCACCTTTAGCATCCCAATTCTTACAACGGCTTAAGGAAGCAATATAATCAAGCTCACATGCACAAAAGCGCTTTCGAAGAGCACGGAATTGTTTGGCATACAAGCATACTGTTGTATACTTTTCCTTGCCAGATAGTTTCCCAACCCCTAGATGAATCTCTGGATGAGTATCCTCCAAAGATGGAGAATTAATTTGACTCGACGGATCAGATGTCGAGGTGTAGGAATCTTCGGACGGAGCACTGGCCTTGGAATGAATTCCTTCCGAATCCAAATAATCAGTTGAAGACAAATATGGTGATGCTACAGAAACATCAGAAGAGGGGTATGACACAAGATCCATTGTTTTCCTGTTCTCTTCTTTCTCTTTTCTCACATCCTTCTCAGGTAAATATTCCACTGAATATTTATCATGCATCAAGGCCAGCGCACAAGCAATCATGCTTGTGGGTTCACCCTCGTAAGCTGACACAACGCTGTCTTCCAGACCAACTGGGACATGAAATCGGCTGCATTCATCATTAATCAGGTGACTGGCTGAAGACAGGTATACTGGAACATAGTTGTTGATGAACTCAAACTTCTGTGAAGGATCTCTCTGGAGGTCCTTTCTATATTCCCTACACAATACTGACAAAGGAGTCAACACCCAATCCTCTGAGTTCCATAATGGCTGGCAGCCAAAATTATTGGCAACAGAGTCTGTGCATCTCAGGAGGTTTTTAATGCTCGGAACAGTTTTCTCCACCTGTGAAGGCTCAGAAACTACCAAATGCTCCTTTTGAAAACTTCTATCATGCCTGGGTAGACTTGGGGAGAGATGAAGACAAGCACTACAAGAATCTTCATCTGCAAAAGAACCATTCAATACTCCATCCACAATGGATGCACTCAATCCATCACAGGATAATTTACCAACATCAGTAAATTTATTTTCTTCATGCTTCTGATGTTCAGATCCTAAACCAATACCCTTTGACAATTCTGAAATTTGGATCTCTTTCACAGAAATTCCGTTTTCAGGTTTTTCATCTAACTTGCCTTCCAGGTCAGAGATTTGTTCACCAGACTGCGATGCATTTCCTCTTTTCGCAAGTCTCCCATCCTTTTCCTGCTCATCTAGAGCTTTCTTCATATCACACGTATTAATTACTTTGTCAAGAAACTGAAAACGTTGATCCCACACATATGAACCAAGGGCAAGCTCCAGATTGACACGATTCAAAATGAGAAGCTCGTGTACATGCCCATTCATAATAACATTCTGAATGCATACCTGATAATATCACAGATATAAAGTCAGGAAGCAGAAAACACACCCTAAGCATCTTACTAAACAGAAGTAAGAGAAAGCATGTAATGCTTTTTCGAAACTTGGGAGATGCAGACCTAATAGTTTCATTAACTTAGCATCGTGTATAACATGTCTCAAACTTGCAGCTATCTGAAAAATTGGTATGCAGATTGAAAACATAAATTAGGAGGAGAATCCGAAATAGAAAACACCAATTAGCAATGGCAAAGCATGCGATAATCCAAACCTTCCAGTCAAGAATGTAGACCCAAAGACAAGAATGGGCAGAAAAGGAGGGAATTAAAAATCCAAAACTAGAACAACAAATGAGCAAACCAACAAATGAACCAAATAAAGAAAAGAGCTAATTAAATGTGACCAGAACTTCCCTTTTCCGGTCTTTGCTAAAGTGCAAGACCACCAAACCACATTATCATGTCTTACCTTCTTATTTTGTCCCAGTCCAAGAAGCTTATGAGAAGAGAACATTCAAGTTCTCAGCCATCAGATACGTGTGTAAAGGTACAAGGAAATGAAACTAACTCAAAACCTTTTTTCTTTAGAATAATTCTCAACAGAACCTGATTTGTGTCTGTTTAACAGTATCTTGGCAAAGCAAGGAAAAAAAGAGAGACTGATTTCCTACCTTGCTTTTAGGGATGAGGGCTACTATGTCATTGGTGTAATTTGATCTGATTTTCAGTGCCCATCACAAATTGATCTACACCTCCCCTTGGGTTTCACAGCAACCATACATGTATATCTCAAGGGCTTATTAAACAAGCCTATGATTTGAAGAAATAATAGGTCCATGAAAATTTATATTTTACAAATTACTGTTACTTTCAACCCACAAGTCTAATCTTTCTGGAATAAGACTTGGTAGCTCTAGCCAAGACATTCAACATTTCAATGTACGGAACCTGTGCATCTTCTTCTTCTTCTTCTTCTTCTTTTGCTTATAAACTGTTTAACTCTGGGAAAAAGCGACATCTCCGAGTACTCGACTCTCAATAATAACTACAAACCACAACTATTAAATTTGGAGCACTTCTACATTACATACAGTAGAAGTGCATTTACTTTTTGTTCAGTAGAACTGCATTTACTCTTTGTTCAGTGACACAGCCAGTGATTTCCAAATTTTTTACAAATTCAAATCTTCAAAACTAACTCGATTAAATGAATAATTTGAAAAGTATTGACTTTCCCTCATAAGAAAAAATATAGTGAAAGAATGACATATCCCGTGACAATTTCACGTTGAAATATCACAAGGAGTTGTAATATTTTAATATCAATTCGTCAATGTCTATAATTTGGGCTTTTTACTGTCAGTTTAGGACTTGGTTAATTTTCATTTAGCTAAAAGAACCCTACCCAAATTTAAAAAAAAAAATTTGTTTATTAATTTGTGTGAGTTGAAGTTTTCAGGACAAATTATGGATTAACTCTAGCAATATCGCATTAAAATTTCTGCTCATTTGTACAATGTTACTCAAGATATGTGTTCAGATACCCGCCATTAAATTTCTTGATAAACGGTCTTTGTGAGTGTTTAAGGACCACTCGCTGGGACAATGGGTAGTCGGTTGGCCTATTTTGCGCCCAAGGTAGACCCTCGCTCACTTCGTGATATTAATAGAGAAATATTTTTTATCCCATTGAACGCATATCTCGAGGCATGCATGTCAAAATGGGACGAAACTTGACCACATTATTTATAATTTTCCTCAAAATGTTAGCTCAAACAAATTAATATTGACTAGGTTTCTTTTAAGTAAGTGAAACTTAGGGGGATCCTAAATGGGCAGTCGAACTAGAAATTGGGTCATTTTAGCCCAATATCTATTTCTAATATCCTCAAGTGCTTGAGGATATTAGAAATTGATGCAAGCTATATTAGTATTTTAGGAGTTAGTTTAGTCTTAAAGTATTAGGAAAGTATCATATTTTTGTTTTAGTACTTTTACGAGTATATTTAACTAGTTTTAGCAAGTTTAGGCTAATTTAATTTATAAATAAGGTTGAAAAACTCAATTTGTACTCAATTTTTTTGGGCTGATTTTGTGGAAAGAATTGAGACCTAGGTTGTCTAGGGAAACAAAGCGTTGGTGATCGCTTCGGAAGCCCCAGGAGCCGCAACAAAGTTTAGGCTAAACCATAATGATATTTTTTTAACTCGTTACTTGTGAATAATTACATTGTTTCTTTAAATTTAGAATAAAAACATACTATAATAAACCATAATTCAAATAACACGACAATTGAATAACATAATAAAAAGAATTTACGCTTCATATTCCCAATTCCAACTCTGCGTGAGGAAGAAAAGAGAGCTCAGACCCTTGAACTAGAGCGGAGTTGTGAAAAGGGAATAGGAATAAAGAAATAAATGAGTTAATTACATTGATCGACCGAGTAAAGTTGTGCACCAATCGTTTAGGGGTTCTTTGCTCAGGTTTATTTATTATTTACATAAAAATAATTAAAGCATTACTTATTTACAAAACTACTAAAGTTTAATTATTTATTAAAATATTGTGGCCATTCAACCCCCCAAACTGAAGCATGGAGCTGCAATGCAATGAAGTGAAAATAGCACTTGTGGCGCCAAACTCAAAAGTTGGAGCCTCTCTACAACGGAGTTCCGACAACTTGAGATGTGTCACGCTCACATATTGAACAATGTTCCATAACAACATTGCTTTATGGGATTTTGTATCCTCACTATTGACTATTTACTATTTACAAATGGGTACCAATTTTTGGTTTGCCTACATTGGCGATCGAGAGCAACTATAAAAGAAGAATGACTTTCCTTAGGCTTAAAGCTCAAATTCAAGCTTTACTCAACAAGGGGTGTTCATAGAAATATATCAAGAGTGGATATAAATATTGGGCACTTTAAGGACGATTTCTGATGTTAATTCATAATTTTTCTCAAAATTTCAACTCAAATAATATAGTTACATTTAGTTATGTGTATGTGGAGCCCTTAATTGTAAATGAAAAATAAGTGGGTCCTAAATGGGAAGTCAAAATAAAAATTGGGCACTTTAAGGACAATTTCTGCTATTGAATTACCAATAAAGTTTATTTAGGGTTTCTACAATATGAGATTTAGGGTTTATTCCCTTGTATCTCAAGTCATTACAATATTATAAATAAGGGCATAGTAAAGTGGAAGAAGACTGGAAGATGAAATAAAATTTTGTGCCATTTATTTGTCTAGGGTTTTCGAAAATCAAATTAAGCCTGTGTTTTAACTGATAGATCCCTATTTTCTTACTTCCGCAAAATAGAAGTAAACTACATGTTCACATCTAAAAGCTTATAGCCAAAGACTTGGAACTCAAGTCTTTCATAGAATTGAAAAACTACATTTTCACATTTACCACCCGTAAGTGTAAACAGCTAAAGATATATTGTATTAGTGACCATATTACTAAACAGTTAAGGATATAATGTCTTTTTAGTGAGACGTAAAAAGCGTGCATTTTGAAATAAAGGTAAACAGGGCTTCATCAAGGACTCGAGCATATTCATGTCGTAATATGAATAACCAAGTGAAAAAATAAATTTTCGAGAGAGTTGGACTCTGT
The DNA here is from genome assembly GCA_963556465.1 of Berberis vulgaris. Classification (NCBI taxonomy): domain Eukaryota; kingdom Viridiplantae; phylum Streptophyta; class Magnoliopsida; order Ranunculales; family Berberidaceae; genus Berberis; species Berberis vulgaris. The sequence continues at coordinate 47,816,715 of OY747127.1, forward strand.
TAATAGTAATTCAATAGATATTGCAAACAAAAGCACACTAACCTCAAAATCAGATTTCTCCACCTTCAACATCTCTTTAACTTTAAAGTATTCTTTTATGAAACCTGTGAGATTCTTTGATGGATATGACCATAAGCTGCAAAATGCAGATCTTATCTTCTGCAATAAGTTTTCAACCTCAGTATAGAGGATCATCCCTTTTTTTAGAACCTTCAGAAATGCATAAAAACAGTAAATAACAATAATTCCAATTATATAAGAATCAATAATCATAAAAAAAATATGAAATAAAAGCAGATGACATACATTTTCTGCTTCTTTGTGGATCCAATTTTTCATCAAAATTTTAAAATCCAAAACAGGTGGCAGCATACATGCTGTATAGATACTGACTGGAGAGCATCTGAACATGGCAACCATGCACCCCAATCTGTAAATCATCAAACAATAGACAAGGCTAAATGATCTTTACGACCTAAAATTGAAAATCATATATCACCAAGTTATCGATAACATAATATCTACAAAGGGGGAATAAGAAACTTTTGGTGCAATGGCGTTAATGTCTTACAGTATTCAACCTCAAGCTATCTGGAGAATACAGTCTTGGTAGTACAGACCCACCAAAAACTATAGTGTGTCCGTGTCCGACCTGAACATTTTGTCAACATGTCCAGAAGATTCAACTAAGTCAAACATGTTGTGACCATGTATGGGACACACTTTAAGACTTAAAATTGAGTTGAGACATGGAGAGAAACCACAATTAACCATTTTGAAGAATAAAGGTTGGGCATGTCACTTTTTCAGGAATAAGTTCTAAATTATTAGTCATTCACTCATTCACTTGTCAGAATTGCTACACATATACTACTGACTTCCTATTATTATGCTTGTAACATTTCTAAAGACGTAAACTTTTCAAACACCATTGTACTTAAGGTGTTGAGGCGAGGCGCACGGGCTTGAAAATGTCTTAGGTGTGAGGCGCACGGCGATGCGCACACTTCAGTGACGAGAGGTGGTCTTAACATTTTTTATTAGATTTATTTTATAATAAATTGAAGCAACATGATAGTATACATCATCATTTTTATAAGTATTGTAAGCAAGTATGTACAAAAAGTCACACAACTACCTAGAATCGAAATGAAAACATAATAAATTTGCATAGCATAGCAAAATAATGCACTACATAAGTGCCAAGTAACTTGCAAATTATTAAAAAAAAAAAAAGAATTCAGCAACAAAAACATCAAAGCATAATGTAAACTAGTTCACCAATTTCTCATTTTTCACAATTTCACTCATCCTCCTCTTCATAACCAAATTCTTGATAATAATAATTTTCATCATCTTCAAAATCAGTCATGTCTTCCTCTAAATCCAATAATCGCAATGGTGTCGATGTAGATGTAGATGTAGGAGCAGAAAAACCAATTCTTGAATAAGTTGCTTCTAATTGAACTATTTCTAGAACTTTTACATGGTTGTGATGATCCTTCACCAACTCCTCAGCTTGTGCATATTGACCCCACGATATCATTAGGAAATACTAATTCATCATCTACACTTATTTCCTCCAGCATCCTCTTGACGGCTACACCCTCTTGTGTTTAAGAGTCTCAACCCCTAAATGGCTATCTAATAATAGAAAGTGGGCTTTGGGCTTTGGCTTATATATATACAGTTCGAAAATATAAAATTTTACTTATAATTTGTATTAAAAAAAATGACTTATGAATATGCAAAGTTAAATATAAAAGAATACCCATATAAATATGCTCGCGGAGGTAGGCGGATTCAGGCGCACAAAGGCAGACCCCTTATTTCACCACACCCCATTACCTCACATGGAGGCAAATTCCTGTAAAAAAAAAAAAAGCCTTGAGGCGCACCTAGGCGGTCGCCTTGACTACAATGTCAAAGACATTGGGAGTATCCATGAGTGACGACAAAGGCATCAGACATGACAGGTGTCGATTTTTTTTTTTTTTTTTTTGTATAAATAGAGTATTCTCCGTGTCCTAGATTTTTTACATTCTTCGTGCCCGAGTCCATGTCATGTTCATGTCCTGTGACCGTGCTTCATAATATCATAAAAAATGAAATATAGGCACACGGTTTAAGTTTAAATTTTCAACTTAATATCTGTTACTACTTTTCTTAATTTGTATGTTTTATCCTCTTCCCTTCTTGTAAAGGGAATAGCACTTTTTTGGTGATGTAGACACACTCCTTGCATAAATGGTTGGTGAGTGTTTAGATGAATATGTAGAGATTCGGCTCTCTCACATAATCATTTGCACTCACTAAAATTTCATCACATATAAGCTACAGCTTCCATTTTCCCTTTTTAGATGAATATGTAGAGATTTTGTTTCTCCCTCATAATTTCTTCAATTCCCTTACCAACTATTCAACTATGTAAAGAAGAAAAAAAAAAACTTTGGTTGAAAATGGTAGTGAATTATGTATTTGTTTTCTTTTCATACTTTACTAAAAACATAGTGACCTTACCCATAGAAGCGAAGGTAGTCCCATTGCAATGAATGCCCACATGTAGAATTGAAGTCCATTGAAAAGCTGAGCTCCAGAAATTTTCCGAAAGATAGACCACGGGATGCAGTGGACATCACCACTCTTCTTGTAGATCTGCGGTTTCTTTCCGAGGGCTCACATTTCGAACACTGAGCCCACATCCATAACTTCCCTTCTGCTTCACCAGGCAAACAAGGCTCTGGAGAAAGCTGTTTGACACGTACTCTCAGCTTACCACTCTGGTGAACATAATTGTAGACATGATTTTCAGGTGGATCACCACATGCAATGCACTGATTCCTCTGTCATAAGGAAAGAAGCTCTCAGGGAATGATGAATCACAATCATGTGAACTGAAATTTATGATAAATAGGACTTCCCAAACCTGATTTAGTAATGTATCACATAAAAACTGACCAAGAGGCAAATCAAAGTTCTTGTAGTACTTGATGCGACAAAGATGATTTTGCTCACAAATTGTCCTCCTTAAGATACTCTGAATAGACACCAAAAACAAGATGCTTTGGACATCTGACAGAGTGTTGTCATCATCCATAAGATGCCCTTGAGTATCATTATCGGCACTGGCTTTGCATGGTCCTAGTGGAACTTCACAGCAAGCTGACACAGAACCAACATCTAACTCTGTCTCTTCTGAGCTAACCCTTGCTTCTGTTTCATGATTGGCATCAACTGGCAAGACAGCTGTATTCTGACTTTCAGGTTCACTCTCTTTGTAGCCAAAGTATGTGAAGAAAGACTGAAGAGAAGCAGAAGAAACAAGAGGAAAGCTGTCACCAAACACCTTCTTAAAGGAAGCTGAGACTGAGGATAGTAACTGCCCAGGAAGAATGGTCGGCAAAGATTGGGCGTGAGTTGGACCTCTGCCATCAAATTCAAACAGTGCTAAATTTTCTTCTGAATCCAGGTAGGAGTTGCAAGAAATTCTTTCAAAAGCAGGCTCCTCTCGGAATCCATCAGCAATGGATATGTTCAAAGAAAATGAGGAATCTTCTGCAAAGTTCTCCTTGCTGCATGACACATCTGTTTTGACCAAGCAACCTGCGACAAGAACTGGCAATTCGTCTTTCTGAAATTCATTTGATTCCCTGGAACGAATTGTGGAGAACATTGCTCTTTGATCTACAAAAAATGAAGTTTCTAAAACTAAATGATATGCTACAACAGCTGCACAGTGCACCACAAACTTGATCTTCTTTATGTCATCACTGGGATCTCCTTTCAGCAAAACCTGCCAATAGAAGAACAAGGAACATTATTGATAACATATGGAAAGAATCATATAATTGGATAATATATAACAAAAATACCACTGATATAAATAATGCTGATTAGATAAAAATTTAACTATACATGTAAATGACCTCAAAAGTGCTAAATGCTAATGATCATCACAATAAATATCACCCCACTCCAGGCGAGAGTAAAATAAACAGAAGAAATGATGGAGACCACTTGAAAATAAAATTCAAGTTTATCTGCAACAAACACTGGTTGATTGATCCTCCTTCAGCAACTTGAGAAACATTAATCAAACATACAGTATGTACTAGAACAACGATTACATACAACTGCAGTCGATGCATAAGAAAAAAAGACCAAAAGTTAGGCAAAATGTATGGCGCAATATAGAGACACCAGAATGCAGAGCGAAACTCTAATAATATAAAGGGCGGACCAAGTTAGCAAGTCGACTGATTTCTAAAATTGGATGCTTTATTACAGTAGGAATTGTTGATGCTTTAGCACCACGCAAAGACCTTTTCGGGTTCTAATTTCTCTAGAAAAACATAGATCAACATTATGTCATAATCCACAAGCTTCAGGTGAGGATCTTGCATCAACCCCAAGGTTAATAAAGCTTAATCAGGCACCGAGTCCATAGCCTAGCTTCACAAAACTGAGGCATAGGCCTTCTTACTTGTTAAAATTCATATGATACAATAAAAAACGAGAAAATTATATATGTTTCAACTATTCAATGAAATCTCACCATGATAATTGCAAAGAAGAAATACCTTAAAAGAAAATGTTGTCTAGTCAAGCTTTTATCGAATGGTGAAACATATAGAAAACAAGATATCTACGCAAATCTAATGCTCCATTATTACTACTAACTATTTTTTCAAAAGCCATACCACAATCACAAGTCATAACAAGGCTCGTCATTTTTTTTTTGGGAAGGCAACAAGACTCATCATTAGTAACCTTAAAGTCCAAAAAATTCAACATAAAGTCTACAAGTAGCCATAACTCACAGCTCATTAAACAAAAAATAGTAATAATAATAATACAACATATAACATCATCAGGGTTAAAGAAAGGGGGTGAAAGTTTAGTCTCATTATAGTTTTAAACATGTTGAAATTTAGGTTTGAGCCTCCCGGTGACATAGTGCACACAGACACAACTTGCCGGCCAGACAATTTACCAAAAAATAGGACTCGACGACACGTCATACCTTCTTGAATAAGTCATATGAATATACACCATAGGTATGAAAATGAGAATGAAACACAAATAGTGCATTTGTCACTGTTGCAAGTACAAAGAACGTGGGGAGAAAATAGAGAAGAATAAGACGAGGTACAAAAGTGGAGAAAACCATGACGCCTATTGCAAGTAAAATATATATATACATATATAGTAGGAAATAAACAAAGGATAGAGGAAGAAGACAAAGCAAAGAACAAAAAAAAAAGTATAGACTACCTTTATGCTTCTGTGGCTTCTCATTGTCTTTTGTCTTAAAATCGCAATCGAAATAGTTAAAATGAATTAACAACCTTCTGATTAGGTGGTTTGCACCCACCGAAAAGAAAAAGAGTGTGCTTTTTTGCTTAGTGATCAAGTTTCAACATGTAAGCCTCAATTCAGTTGCGCGTAAGCTTCATCGGACGCTCAAAAACTGATTTTACAAGGGGTGGTTTTTACCTAGTAGTCTGGTATAACTTACTAGTCTTTCCGAACCATGGGTATGCTATTGGCCATTAACATATATGTAAACTAACTCCATTTTCTTTTAAAATCACAACATTACATGCATTCCTAATCATCCACATGTAGCTTTTGGCATTTCCTTACAGTGTTCTTTTAAGTTGAGACAAACAAGCAAATCGGAAGAATGTCAATCCAAGTTCTAGATTTTAGGGCCTAATATATTGATAACAAGTTTTTTTGGACGATTGTGAATGCATACAACAATTACAAACTCAAGGTATCTAAAAATAAAAACTCGTAGCCAAGGGAGCTTCAAAGCTATATTGTAGACGTGATATTAGGCGTGAGGCACCAAAGTCCACCACTAGAGCCTAGCAAGGTGAAACATTGCTACGACGAACTCATTTTTTAGCACCTTGACTAATATGGTCACGTGCCGCTCTAAGGCCGAGGTGAAGTGCTCTAAAGAAAAAATATAACCTTAGGCTGTGGAGCCTCCGTCATTGTAGCTTCCAAGCATTCAAAAGGCTTGTAATGTGATTTTTGTAGTTATTATGATTAGAATACCCGATACACGCATTTAACATCCATAGGATTGAGGACATCCTCCCCCTCAGAGTGAGATCACTAAGTACACTAGGAGGTAGAGGTGAATGTGGTTATACAAAATACTGGTTTGCCTATATAAGGTTGCACAATGTCAAAGATAGGAAAACTGTTGTACGTTTGCTATCCAGATCACATAGTTTTGGCGCTCTCATAATTGCATAGGATAATGAAGCATCCTACAAACGAGGGACACTCGAATCAAGACCGATTGTCCTTTAGATATACCTCTAAAAAAGGAGTACATACAATAAAGGTGGCACAACCTGATTTACAATACCCATGTGCCCCACTAAACAATTGCAAAAAATGGTAAAAAATATAAATAAAAAGTTTTTTTTCTCATTTTCACAAAAAGAAATGCATGCTATTGTAGCATCATAGTATGTTATATAGGCCTTAGACTCCTCCAGTCCGAGTTTCCTTATCCGAGATCAATGTTTTAAAAGGCGATTGAGGCGTACGCCTTGAGGCGCGAGTCGAGGCGGGGCGCACAGAAATCGCCTCTGTGCGTACGAGTTGAGGTGCCAATTGAAGGCGTTTTGAGGCGTACGCTTTTTTATTTCCTGATCGGTTGGCGTTATTTGGTAAATGGCTCCCCAAATGCACCTAGAAACACTGCAGTTGACAAGCAAATGGTTGATTGATTCATTGCTTGACATGTAGGACGCATTTGTTGTTCGCATGCCTACCTCTTCTAAGGAGATTGTTTTTTAGGGTATTCCCAATTAAGGCAATCCAAACGAAAACACATGCTTTGGGGGCAATGTTACTGACCCATATCTTCTTGATGATATCTTTGTCCCACCCTTGGACACTACCCCCGCAGAGCTTAAGATAGACAAATTTAAGCTGAACTGATCATTCTTGCCGCTTTGTTCCAACCTATCGTCTTCATGCTGGAATCTGAACTGATTCTCAGTAGTTTAATCTGCGTTGAACGTCAAAGGTGGAGAGTCCTCCCTGTTGGTGGCCTCCATATCATTGTAAAACTTGCTCTTTATTTGTTTGAATTTTTTATATATATTTTTCACTATTTTTTACAAAAAAAGGCCTCGCTTCGCCTCGGAAAAAGCTTGATCGCCTCGAGTCTTAAAAACGCTTTTTAAAACATTGTCCGAGATACAAACTTCTCATCTCCGGGAAATCTTGGACATCAAGAATCATCCTTTGTCCATACCAAACATGTTATTCATTCAACTACAGCTACCCCTTTAATCATTCTCTTCCAGGCCTACACTCATTCATTTGTGTTATTGTTTAGCAACAAGTACCACTAAATTGAGAAGTTTGGTTGGACTCTAGAATATGTACTTCAACGACTAACAACACTCGTCACACACAATTATGTTATCCCCACTCCCAACTTAGCCATAGCCACTACTGCAACCTACAGATAGTGTCCCCCACTTCACTATACCTTGGGAAAGGTTTAGGAGTTTCGATCACATGGTATTACAAAAGCAAGTTCTACGTTATGAGCGTAGTGGTGCTACTGAGACACCATTTTTCATAGAAAAGTGCCTCAATCTCCATTTTGCTATGCCTATACCTATATCTGGCTCTAGCGTCCCAAGGGACGTAGTGCTCTACCTCAGACAAAGAATCCTAGGGATGTCGATTCAATTTTAGTTTTAAAAGATGCACTATTTGAATGTGAATTGTGGCGGTCATTAGTTATATAATAATAAGTAATTATTTGCTAATGAGGATTTATACTCAAATGCTTTATTTTTGTTTTGGATCGAAGGAGAATGAATCAGACACATTGAAAAAATATAATTACAACTCACAAGTGTGAATATGATAGAAAGATAGGCTATTTACTTAAATTGTGTGTTATGTGTTAAAAGTTGAAACAATTAAGCCGGACCATTTAAAGCCCGAGCAAGATTAGGAATAAGGTCAGAGTTTGTTTAGTTTTTGTTTAGTTTAAACAGACTCAAGTTTAAATTTGTAATCAGTTTTGAAGTTAGAATTGAGATTGACTTCTTGAAGCTTTGTCAATAAAGCTTAGTTAGTTTAATTAATTGTGTTGCTAATAATCGGCAAAATGAAATGGAAAGCACTTACATGAGTTGTTTTGTAAACATTTTGACCTCATCTAAGTAGTTTCTACAATAGTTAAGTTCTTACATTGAAGTTTCTACGATAGTGAAGTTCTTCAGTCCGAGAGTTTGATAGTGACTAGAACATTTTTCTTGTTGTTGAAACTTCTTACCATTTATTCGTAGCAGCTAATCAGTTTTGACTTCATTTAGTAATTGTTTTTAAAAAAAAATAAGTAAAATAAATACAAGAAATAAAGAAAAATAGGGAAAATGATGTACTCTTGAGGCAGAATATGAGCATATTTTGAGAAAACTTTTTTCCTAACCTGAGAAATTTTTTCCACAATTTTTAAGAATAAACTGGAAACGTGGAGAAATTCTTCAACCTCAAATTCTATGTTCTTTCTCTCCTCTCCCTTTCTCTTATTTTATAATTTTTCCTAGGATTAAAAAATAAATAAATAAAACCTTGGTTTCATGGAATCTGTAATGTCTTATTCAATTGTTGAAACTATCATTCATGTGGATTAGGAATTTTTTTAAGAGGTTAAAATTATTGATAACTCCCAAAACAATTACATTCCAATTTACATAAAGACAATATAAAATTTTAAATAAATAAATAACCCTGGTGAATGTGGCTTTGTTGTCACTAGAACATTCATCACAACTCCTTTGAAATCTGTAGCATTAACACTGAAGATTCTATTGTTACCTTCCTTCACCAAGACCCAATAAATAGCGAAAAGTACTCAAACTTCTCTGTTGGGGATAAAAACAACGGAGCATCTAATATCCCAAAAGCATCTCCATTGACCCAAGTATCACCCATTTCAACCAGAAAATTGCTCCAAAATGTCACAAAGTCACACTTGCTCGGAAACAATGAAGGATGAGGTGTTTAGAACTCTCTATATCCTAGACACAGAATATACAATCATGTGGATTAGCAATTGACTACTCACTTCGGCAGATGGATTGTTCAAGGTATGAATAAGAGGTGTGACTGAACAAGTTCCTCAAAGGAAATAAGACACTTTGGATATATAGTCTTTTTTATTATTACTGGATAGTAGTTCGCATGAGTAACTAAATCACAAAAAAATGGCACTAGAAACTTTCTTAGGAAGATGCTTTGGAGGAAATTCATTCCTAATTAGGTCACCTTATGGGAAATGGGTAGGAATCCGCTATTTAGCTGAGATTTGCTTCTTAAATGGGGTATGCACATTGAGGGTGTGTGTGTGGTGTATGCATCCATGCACTGAATCTCAAGACCATCTTTTCTTGGAAAGGAAAGGAGCACCAAAAAGTTAGCAATCTTTTCGTTTGGTGGGCTTTCGCCAAATCTGTCTGATGTGTTGTTAGAAAGCAGATGTGAGATATTCTCTAATGGGACACAGGGAGAGAAGGTGATATTGTGAATACTAATTCCTAACACTATTTATTTGACCAATTCGCTCCTCTCAAAACTCAAGGGGAGTTATTTGGTCCATAGTTTTGATCTAAGTCTGCTAGTGATCACTTTCTGGCACTTCTGAGTCTCTTGATGATTGTCGTACCAAAGGTAAGGAATAACCAGTTACACCAAAAGATGGGGTCAATACAGCCAGACCAGAAGCACACCTATAACCCCAAGCTTCGACCAACAACCACCAGTTGGATACACACGAATACATGCAGCATGAAATAACGTCACCAACCACATTTGTGCTGGCCTGGGTATCTATAGATTCTGAGGACTTCTAATTTCATTTCTTTTTCCTTTTTTTTTATCTATCAAACAAAGCAATATATTGAAAAGAGCCAAAGTGACTGTGAGGATCACTTGAAAGAAAACATAATACAAATAGGGAAACAGACTAAAGAGACTCCTCCAATCAAAAATAAAAACATGGAATTATGTATTAGTGATTATTCCCCAAATACAACCCAATACCACACAGCATGCAAACATCATCTATATTTTTCTTAGAATGCTTAACGATCCTAGAATTTCTTTCTTTCCAAAGCACCCACACACCAGCCAACATAACTTTCTTCCACATCCACTCTCCTTTGAGAGAACAACCAGACCTTTTCCATTTTGAGGTCATTTGCAAGAAGCTAGAGGCTTGAGGAACGAACAGGGATTGAGGCTTCACTACAGATATTAAGCCACATTTGAGCTAAGACGGGGCAAGAGAAGAATATGAGGTCGATAGATTCAGCTTAAGCTCACAAAGACTGCACCTAATAGGGATCTGAAGGTCTCTTCTGCTCAAATTATCAACTATGGGAAGCTTGCAATGCCCAAGGGACCAAGTAAAGAAATTAATTTTTAGGGAAATCTGCTTGAAGATTCTATGTCCAAAAACAGAGGGGAAAGGAACCTCATTGAGGCGGGTGGGCAGAAACACTAGCACAGATCTTTTGAGTGTTAGTTGTCAAAAGAGAACACACCATGTTTATCATCCCATCTCCAGTTGTCCTTCTGATCAGTTGGGCAATGGATTTGAATAGCTTCTCCCTGATTGCTCTTCTTTCATCTTGCCCGAGGATAATGAAGAGGTATATTCTTTAGTCTTGCCCTTACTCAACTGAACTTACTTCATAATGGTGCTGTCTTCGAAAAGGAAAAGATTATTCTTGCCAAAATCCGTCATGTTCATCCTCTTTTGAGTTTTAAAAATCAATATCCCTTCCATTTGTCCATCTTCTTCTCTGCCGAAAGGAAAGACAAAGGCAAGGGAGCCCTCTGATAGGGAACCCGCGACTGAGAGGTCAGATCACAGCATCCTCATAGATTCAACTCTGGTATATGGCTCTAACAGAACACCATATATTGAAAGGAAAAGGATAACTGGGAAAATATACTTGTGGACATTATTGTTATTTGGTGGCACTGGAGCATGTTTGGTTTGGGCTTGAAAGGGGTTGTTATGACTAAGAAGTCTCATTACCCGTTGTCCTGGTGAATTAGTGTCTCATTATTGCCTTTGTGTTACTGTCATTTGTTTCTTTGTTTGTATCTAGCCATTTTTTTTACTAATAAAGTGTATTTTGAACATTTTCTAAAATAAAATGTGATTTAAGGGGTAGGTGGCTGGCAGGGTAGTGAACTCAAACAAAAAGAGGCGGCTGGTTGAAAGTGTGGTGTGTGAAACATTGATTATTTAAGAAGGCAATCGTCGGAGAGACAATAGGAACAGGAAGGACAATGTTCACTAACACACCCTTTGAACTTCTACAACATAAAAGCGCAAAGATACCATGTGGGAAATTTGTTTCTACCCAGTATACAAGATAAAGAAAATTAAAGAATAAAAAGAATTTTGAAGAGGGACAAGACAATGGAGAAAAAGAGGAATATAAGCAAAGTAGATTGATGTTATGGCATGCAGTAGAAGCAACATTTGAAGAAAAAGAAGGTAGGTTTTTCTCCTAGAAAAATTGTCTTAATGCCATGATATTAGCCTATCATTTCTTTCTTTTTGATATAGTAAAGACAGAAGAAAGAAGCAAACATCTTGAAATTGAAAATATTAGACTCACCGTACAGCCCAAAGGTCGATAACAGCCTTCAAGAAACATTAGGGTCTTATTCATCCTCTTTCCTCCTTCTCTGCACATGCCATCTTCCTCGAGAAACTTTTCAAAGCGAAATGATTCACATTGTTTCAGCTCCCGGCTCGTGAAAGTGTCAGCAGAGCAAAAGATCTTTGAACCAGTGCAACGAGCAATTCTCTCTAAACGATGGAGCTTCATATCAAAGACCAGAGTTATTGCTTTTGAAACAAGCCACTCTTGGACATCACGAGATACGGTCTTCTCCACTAGAACAACATTTGGATGGCTAGTCTCTATCATCTCAATGACAGATTTAAGATTATCCCTCTCCTGTTTGTAAGCATACAATCAGTATCAATAGTATAGCTCCATGAATCAATGAATGTGAAACTCTGATCCACTTGACCTGCTCTATTGTCCTTAATGAAGATAACCCACTTGAGCTATGTCCCAGAGTTCCGCGCAGCAGCAAAAGTCTGGGGTTCTTGCATTTGGTTGGCATGTGCTTATGCGAAGCATGCTTCTTGAAAACCAAACCTTTGACCAGTTGACTGAAAATACATTACTTATTTCCAAGGTTAAGAAAAAATGCATTGGTTCCAGCTCATCTTAATTTCATATGATGGCCTACAAAACATTATATAAAGTTGAAGAAACTGATAACACAAATTGCATACCTTTCGCTGTACACACCAGTTGATATACATTTCACCTTCACATAACCTTCTGGGTCCATTGTTTTTCCCCCATTTGCATCAGGCTTGATAAACATTGCAGCTTCCCAAGCTAGTGAAGTGACAATATCCACCCAATTTTCACCGTCTTCCTTGGAGATAGAAACGCCCTCCAATCTAAGAAGATGACTAACAAGACTCTTGAACCTCCCATTCATTACCCCAGACATTGCATTCTGAAATTCTCTTTTGAATGTGAAACCATAGCCATATGGGAAAATGGGTTGGCCCCATTTCGTCCCATCAATAAATTCTTCATCGTTGTCATTATTCGCCACACTTCCTTCCACATCATCCTCCACGTCTTCTGGCTCAGGGGGTAACCATATATTTGGATCAATGTCAATATCAAAAGAATGAGAAAACTCAGTAGCTCCTTCATTCAAGGATGCAAAAACCTGACTATGGGCATCGACACCCTCCTCGATTCCTTCTGGACCATCATCAACTCCCATAATTGGTACATCTTTTAATTTGTTGCTACCAGTGTTGTATATATCTTTGTCCACAAAGTATTCCAAAGATACTGTACCGAGTCCATCAATACTTTTTGCTTGACTCGAAAGGGTGGATCTAACATAATCATGAGCAGTTTCAAGTGCACCTCCACTTGCATCATCCCTAGAACAATGAAAAGTTAGAGAAAAGGAAAACTTAACCACATATCAAACAACAGTAACAACATAAAATCAAACAGGTTTGCAAGAAAACAGCAAAATACCTTGTTTGCAAGTTCTGATCAGCTAAAAGGTCACCTAAAACACAGGGAAACAAGAAGAAAGAGCATAGATATAATATCGATTAAGAAAAGTAATTAAAAAGATGGATGAAACAGTGAAAAAACTAATGGGTGAATTCAATTACCACAGCTTGAGATGAAGCTGTCACTGCTATTCAAGGAAATGGTCGGACTGATCTGTGGAGTCCCAAAGGGGGTGAATCCATCCTGTTGTATAGAACACTGCTCATACTTGTTTTGACAAGATTTACAAGTGGAAACTGAATCCCTTTCATCGAGTCCATAAAGATTGTCTTTCTTCATCATAACCTCCTCCTCTCCAGTACCCATCATTTTCAATTCATCGCCACAAACATGATACATTTTATACATATGAACCGAAAACAAGCCCTGCGAAAATCAACTGTGAATTTGATCTAGATTTCCAAATAAACAGAATCTAAATTGAATTAATGAGATGAACATCATCCATGGCTTTTTTTTCTCCATCAATGAGTGAAATCGAAAATTGGGTCGGAAGATCAAGGAGAGAATTTGGGTCCAACCAAATGAAATTTGAAACTAAAACTAGAAACCCCAATTCTTAAAACATAAAATAATACTCTTGTTGAAAATAATAACTTGAGATTGTACGAAGAAACCCAAATGCCAAGTAACTAAGTGAGAAGCCCAAAAATGAATCAGTTGTATTAGAAGAGGAAAAAAAAAAAAAAAAAAACTCATTATGATTGAACTCACCTAAATAAATCCCTCTCTGGGTTTATTTGTGTGTCCTTCATTTGATTGAAAAACAGTAAGTAAAAGTTGTGAGACGGCTGGGCAGGCTCGCCTCTATTTTTTTTTTTTTCTTTTTTTCTTTAAACAAGTAAGTTAAATACTGAAAGTGAAATTGATTGATACTAAACTCTAAACCCCCAATGCCCGTACAAGTGCCATGAAGAAGAAAAATGAACCAAGGAACACGATAACTTACCAAAGAAGCCAAGCAAACAATACATCCACACGACGGAACGCGACCATCCGAAACCGATAATCTAATCTGGAAGAATACACGACGTTTGTTGAATCAATCTCGATTGGATTGGATGGAGTCCGATCAGAAAGAATGTTGTTGTTGTTTGTGTTTTGAGTTTTTGAGTTTTGAGTGAGGAGTGTGATTTATTAAATTCAGTAGTAGCGACTCGCGAGAAGAAAATTAAAGACGAGAAAGAAAGTGTTGGGAAACGTTTATAGTGGGACAATCGAAGTGGGGGCTCGCTTATAATATACGGTGTGCCTGCCTGTTTACGTGTACATCACGCGTGTATGGCTAACCGGGTGTCTATCTATGCTTTCGTATCCTATTTGTTGCCAACTCTCACTCTTGATTAACAATCCAAACTCGATTAGGGATGGCAACGGGGCGGATTTTGTCAAATCCATCCACGTTCCGCCAGGGATCACGGATTCCCAAATCCGTTTCGAATAATCGTTTAAATATTTTGTTAAAAAACATCACCGCCCCGCACGGATTGGCGGATATCCGCCCCATCCTGATTAACCGAAACAAAAGAAGATGAACACCTCACCGGATTGGCAGATTTAGATGAACACCTCGCCGGTTAACACCTTTCGCCGCCCCTCCCTCCTCTCATTAACAGATCTCTGATTAGCAGATCTGAGATCTGAGAATTACAAACTTAACAATATCTGATCGGTCTCTATAAAGAAGAAAAAGAAGAAGAAGAAGTAAAGTTGAAAAAAAAGGAGTTTCAGCAAACAAGATTAGGTTGATTTTAGGTCTGAAAGTGAGAACTCGAATCACCCCTTCTTCCTTCTTATACTTGAACACAGTAATGGAACTAATGGTGGGTTCGTCAAGACCCACAGTGGTGATGAACCAAATGGGGTGATCAAGCAGTGTGGGGTAGTTTTCATCGAGAAATTCTTCGTGATTTCAGTCTGAGGTGGTGTTGTTCCTCGGTTTCGGTATCAACAGAACTTGGAGAATATGGTGTAGTAGCTAGCGAAGAGAAAACAGAGTGAGATGGTGTGGTGAGGAAGTGGTGACAAGTTCTCTCAACAAATAAATAGACTTTATTTGGAAACAGTAACAGGGATGAGGCTGACATGAAGGCTGACACATCATGTCTTGTCTTGTTTTGATTAGTAACGAAGATGGTCACATGGGTGGGTGGGTTTAATTTCTTAATCTCTCAATCTTTAGAATCTATTTAAACTATTATTTAATATAGTTAAGTGGGGCAGATATCCGCGGGGTGGATGTGTTTAAATCCGTATCCGCCCCAAATTTATGACGAATGTAGTTTGGATCCCCAAATCCGCCTCGAAATTTGTTAAAGTAAACCCAAATTCACCCCAAACAGTTTGTGTGGGGCGGATATCCGTGAAAATCCGCCCCATTGTCATCCCTAAACCTGATTGTTTGTCCATTTTACTAGTCATGCAAACTTTCAATTATTTAAAGGCCCCCTACTATTTGGCACTTCTCATTCCTCTCTTTCACACCACCACTCCTTTTTTAACCTACTAAGGGGCACTATCAATAGATATAAATTTAAAATATATATATATATATATATATATATATATATATATATATATATATATATATATATATATTTCTTCTCTCATTCTCCTTCTCCTTCAGCAATTCTATTCTATTCCCAACAGCTACTAGGAACAGCGGCAACACTGCCTCCTTTTTCTTTTCTTTTTCTCCTCTTTTTTTCCCTCTCTTTTCTTCTCAACAACCAGATGTTGCAGTCTTCTTTTTTCTTCTCATTAGCAACCAATAAGAGTAGCAACAATAGCGTCGCTATCGCCAATTGTCGTACCATCACCATTTTTTTCTCCTCCGATCTCGTACTAACGTCTACAAGAGTAGGTTAGTGTGAGATCAAAGGAGAAAAGGAAAAAAAAAAAAAAAAGGCAATGGTGGGGTGGCTGGCAACAATTGCTATTGCTGCCTGTTGTGATGAGAAGAAAAGAGAGTGAAGAGATGAAGAAAAAAAGGGACAAGCCAGCGGCGACGACTGTGTGGTGAGGTGGGAGATAAGCGACATATGCATGCAGCAGTGGTCGCGATGTTGCTACTACTATTGTTGTTGTTCTTTTAAGGAAAAACACAAAATAAAAGTGGTGGTATTAAACAAAAAGGTGGGGTGGTGGTGTCAAAAAGTAAAAATGGTAGTGTCAAACAGTCTGGGCCTTATTTAAATAATATTGGTAAGACTTTGAAAATTAACTACTTATATTATCATTTTTTTAATGTAGGATGTAAAATACTCCAGAAATTTTTATTTTTTATTTTTAAAAAGGCAACAAAAGAGTTCATTAGGCTAGTTACAAGTTGAGATATTTACTCATCCTGGGAGTTATAAAATAGGAAAATATTTTGCATCATCAAACATTGTTGTAGTTGTGAATATTTCATTCTTATTGCAAGTAGACAATAGAGATTTAACATTTGATGGAGAGAAATATGTATGGTGCAATAAAAAAGTGAAGCGGGAAAGATCCATTTTTTCTGTGTTTCAAATTCAATGTTATCAAATCCGTAGTTATTGATTTTGAGTTTCATGTTTGATTCGCATAAATCTTGGATGGTGACAATATATATGGGTATCAATAAAATCTATTATGAATTGATTGTATGAATCCATCAAAATTTGTAACACAAAAATGCGTGTTTTGCATAAACTAATTTATTATCTATTTTAAAACTAATTTATAATATTTGATCGTGTCAAATCATGTTCTCCTTGACCTTGACCTGCACAGGGAACACATGTGAGCCAAAGACCACCGTTATGGCTGCCGGTGACACTCCAATGTTTAAGTCAAAAAAGATTTGAAAAAGGCGTAATGTTGTAAATTGGGTTATGTAGCTTACCTTTGTTCCTCAACCCTGTGCTCTATTTATCATGCAAGATTCCTTGTTCGGCTATGCTTTGGTGGTGTAGTTTAGGGAACGAGATATGCTGAGAGATCCTTTCTTTATTGGGAGTCGTCCATGTACAAGAGTTTTCATACATGACTTGTGCTCTGATATCTATTGGGGATTCTTCCCTTGTGGAGTGTTGTCCATGCAGGAAATTTTTCATGCACGACTTATACTATGGTATTTGCTTCCTAATCGGAGTCAATGTATTGCTAGCCTACATGTCTTAGGTCAAACTCCTAGATATTTGCTTTATTAGGTCTTACGGATATTAGGCTTGATCGTACGACGTATGGGCTTAATAAGACACCACAGATTGGGTCCATCCTCTTGGACCCTGCCTCAGTGGGCTTCGTGTTGTCTGGGCTTTGCCAGGATGGGAGTTCATCTAAGCTCGCTTAGTTTTGTTGACGAGATCATCAGGACGGGTGTACAGTGCGGATCACTGAACGATTTGGTGTATCATCAATTAACTCCCCCAAGTTAGTGGGCCAGCTCGTCGGTTCACTAAGTCATGTGAAGAAGGAACTGAGCGGTCACGATAATTGATTCTGAATCATCTCCTCGAGCAGCGCACATAATTAATTGTGTGTGCGACTGCTAAAAAAGGCGGGAATCTTCGCTTACATATAAATCCCCTTCTCTGCAGAGTTTAGTTTCTTTACTCTTGCAATTTCAGAGAAATTGTGTTTTGTTGTTTCTTTCTGCCTTTTTAGCTTTGCTTAACTTTCGTAATCGAAAGTTCATACATTCTTCTATGGCGGGCCAGAATCAGCTTTCCAATGAACTATCCGCTAAAGGCTGTAAGTTTTTTTAGGAGAGGTTGATCTCAGAGGCGAATCTAGTGGGCCTTCGCAAGAAGTATGGAATCCCTGATGATCTGGTGCTTTCACATTGGGTGCTGGTTAGACGCCCTTGTCTCCTTTTGAAGGATTTATTTGCTTGCACAGATGTATGTTTCAGTCGGGCGTTCATTTTCCTGTTATCAAGGAAATTTGGCGCTTCCTGGCGTACCTCGACATTCCACCCGCTCAGCTGGTGCCAAACGGGTATAGAACTATGGTCATCATTCTAATCAGGGCGAAGGATGTTGGTATCCGAGTGTCTCTGATAGCGATCCAATTGCTCACCTCTCCTTGGGTGAACGAGCATGCTATGTGTGTGTTGAAGTCGCCGGTTTGCTTGGGCAAGTTCCCTGATGATTACAAGTTCTAGCAGAAATATTGTTTCATGGCTTATGCGGACTCGAAGTATTTTGAGCTTGATCGTTGTCTGATCAAGCAGAGTTCAAGCAATTGAGTGAGTTTAATTTCGTTCTTGATCCCGCTTGTGTTGATTACATACTGAATTATTGTCCTTTATTTTTGTAGAGAAATTTTCAACAACGCCTCTTTCTCTTGAAGATAAAGTGGTCATGGATAAATTTCGTGACATGACCCTAATGCGGGTGGAGGATGTTGTGCAGCCTGCCAACATTAAGTGCAGTGGCCTATGGGAGTACCAGCACGGGGCTCCCACTCTTTTTAGGGTTCCAAAGCCAAAGCCTGATGGCAAACCTCCATGAAAAATATGAAGCTTTAGAAGGTCAAAATCCCTAGCCCGCCATTGAGGGTGGAATTGAATTAGGCACTTTCTTCGTCGATGCCTTTGAAAAATCCTCGCACCACGCCTAAGTCTGATTCCAAGCAGTTGGCCCCTTCGGAAGGGGCATAAGTTGTTGTGCCCAAGAGGCAGGATATGCAAGCGAAGGCCCCCATTGTTCTTCCCGACTTGGAGAAGGCATATCTGAAGATGTAACAAAGTTGGGCACTGAGCAGGCGAAGGTTATGAACAACCTGTTGTTGTAGGCGGGGATGGCCACTTCATTGGATGCGGGTCGGACTCGTGTTTTCTCTTTGGAGGATTTCAAGTATGACCCCTCTTTGGATCAAGAGTCCCCTCAGCCTGGTGAAAAGTTGCTTGACCATCGTTCCTATGGCGAAAGATCCCCTCTGGATGGCCTATACTGTCCTCCATCCCAATCTAGACCTCAGATTGAGGTGACGACAGTTTCAAGAGATAATTCACTTCTTTCTTCCCTGTCAATTTCTTCCGAATCAGCTCTTGAGAGAAAGCCGATCATTGCGAGTAAGGGGAAAATAGTGGAAGAGGCCCCTGATGCAGTGAAGATGACGAAGGGCAGTGCTGGCGTGATTTTGGTCCCAATGGACCTTCACCCAGATGCGCAGCTCAGTCTGTTTTCCCCTTATGTAATAAAGATGAGCAACCAGACCTAGCATTAGGAGGTTGACATTTCTTTTGCCTCAAGGAGGCATATTAGTAGATGGAATAATTGGCTGGCGAACCACTCTTCTAAGCTTGAAAGGGATACGCTAGGAGTGCGTATGGATAAGGGCAGAAACATCTGATGTTGGGGATATCGTATCTGAACCAAGTTGTAGTCGCTAGGACAGAAGTAGAGGCTGCTCGTGAGATAGTATACACCATGGAGCGAGTTTTCGTGCATTTGTAAAAGTCGTATTTTGATGCTCTTCCCGAAATCGAGTTACTGAAAAAACAACTTAAAGATCGGAGGCCTACTCAATCGGATGTTGATTTGGAGGCTTGGAAAACAAGATCAGAGGCTCAGAAGGTCAGTTTGGAAACACTTGAGTCTAATTTGGCAAAGGCGGTGTCTGCGAGGGACAAGTCGGAGGAAGAGCTGAACCGTGTCCGTCGTGACTTAAAACTTTCTCAGGACTCTGCAACTAAGGCGTAGGTCGAGATGCAGGCTCTGTGTATTGAGAAGGACAAAAAGGAGTCTAAGTTGGCTATCTGATGTCAATCGCTAGAGGTTGATGTTGACTTCAATGCCAAAAGCACGAGAACAATAGAAGAATAACTCCTCCTGGCACAAAATGAACCTTAGTCAATTACAATATGAGTATTGAGCAGTCCAAAGCAAACGCCCTGTCAGGCAGACTGGAGCAGTTGGAGCTAGAGCTTGCAAAGTCAAGAGTACGCGAGGAGAAGCTTTTTAAGGCCCAGGGCACGTTCCAGTTCAATAGAGTTATGAAATGAAGGCTGGAGCTATTGGAGCTGATGGAAAAGGAGCATGCCGATTGGGGTCTTTTTATTACAGAGAAGTGGCCTTTGCAGAGTTTGGTGAAGTATCCGACCAATCACAAAGAAGAGGCCTTTTTATTACATTTGTTCCTCAACCCTGTGCTCTATTTATCATGCGAGAGTCCTTGTTCAGCTATGCCTTTGGTGGCATATTTTAGGGAAAGAGATCCGCTTTCTTGTTGGAGTCGTCCATGTAGGAAAGTTTTCATACACGACTTGTGCTTCGATATCTATTGGGGATTATTCCCTTGTGAAGTGTTGTCCATGCAGGAGAGTTTATGTGTACGACTTATACTCTGGTATTTGCTTCCTAGTCGGAGTCAATGTATTGTTGGTCTGCCTGTCTTAGGTCAAACTCCTATATATTTGCCTTACTAGGTCTTGCGGGCATTGGGCTTGACCGTACGAAGTATGGGCTTAATAGGGCACCGCTGATTGCCTCAGTAGGCTTCGTGTTGTCCGGGCTTTGCCAGAATGGGTGCTCATCTAGGCCCGCTTAGCTCTATTGACGAGATCATCATGACACGTGTACGGTAAGGATCACAGACGGTTTGGTGTATCATCAATATTCATTTAAACATCTTTTCATTTATTATTTTACTTTCACGAAGAAAATTGTGCATAACTGTTCCATGAATGTCGCTCCTCAAGTGCTTAAATTTGTCAAATTTATGTTGTCCCGAAAAAGCCCTCCCAAATTACAAAATTCTTACCATATCCATGCACTTTTCCCCCTCTCTTATCGCAGTCCATTACCAACCCCTTTCCCTCACAAACCCCCTCACTCTTTCTCTCTCTCTGTATTTTCTCATACTCTTCCCTATTCTCTTTCAACACCTGTGTGCCATCACTGCCCGTCACTGGAACCTCTCTCTCCCTTTCCCATTTACCCTCTCCTGCCACCACCAGCCTCCCTCCACCACCGTCTTCACCACACTCTCCGCCATATCCCCTCCCTTTTCTTTCGCACCACCGTCACCAGAGATGTCTCAACCGACAAAGGAGGCATGTTGTCAGAGGTGGAAAAAAATGAACCACCATAGCCAAGAAATTGCATCGTCGCTAGTGGAAGTGACGAGGGCACTGTTTCAGACGAGTTTCTTGCAGAGTTGTTGTCGACAAGGTTTTCCGATGGAGCAAGCATGGTCGAGCGCGAGTTCCTATTTTCCAGTGGCAATAGTGAATTGCACCGGCGAGGAGAATCGACACAGGTGGTTGGTGATTTCAACTTAGGAAATGAAATTGGGGATGAGCTTCCTATCTTGGTTGGTAACCACTTTTGGGTTTCTCCAAAATGCCATCAATCAATTCAACAAAATATAAGCCATTGGCTTTATAATCATAACCCAATCCACCCGCATTTATGTTTCTATGGATAATAAAAACACATTATCTCTCTTTCTCTCTCTCATCTACTCAATGCCATTATATTGAATCTACCTTGCTATCTTTGCTCTTACTTGAATTAAAATATTTTCAATAGCCATTGTACAACATGCAAATAAAAAAAATAACCAATTCAAATTTTTTGCTTCAACACAAGCTGCTGAGTTGTATGAATGCCCATATTCAATCGAGAAATTAAAAATAATGCATTCAAAAAACAATTTCAATAAATAGCATTCCTTTAATTTTTTATTTTTTAAGTTTGGTTATACAATGTGAGCAACAACATAAAACAAGATATTTAACGATTAAAATAAAATAAAATATTGAATATATGCGCACTTAGAGCGCATTCACCCCTAGTACTTTGGTAACTAAAATTGGTTCATGTAACAGTGACGCGTCTATAAGTTCGTCATGTGCAAAATTTTCTATTCCGAAAATGCCCTAGCCCAGATTTCCAATGTCCCAGCATATCCCTCTCCAGTTTCTCTCAATGTTTCAGCACCACCGCCCCCTTGAAACTAAAACCACCAGCACCACCATCTTCCCCACCCTCCCCCTTTTCGCGATTTACAACTCACCATTACCCCACCGCCAGATCCCCTCCCTCTTCTTTCCAATTACCGGCTGCCCCTCCCTTTTATTTTCTCTATCTAAAATCAGCCACCACTGCTGGTGTATTGGAGAGATGGAGGGACTGAGTCGCTATCTAAAGACACTTTTTAATTTCTCTCTAAAACCCCAACTCTTGTGTTCATCATCTTCTTCTTCGATTGTGAATTGCAACCTTCCTGCACTTGAATTCAACTAATTGATTGTTTAATCGCGGGAGGAAGAAGAAATTAACACAATAGTGGTTGTTCGTCGATGGTTAGTGATGATGGGTGGTGGAAGTGGGTTTTTGCAGATTTTTTTTCTCCTGTTTAGTTGGTGTAGACTTATAATTTGGGATATGTATGAGAGAGTGTGTGTTGTGTGGGTGGGTGATGGTTTAGCGGTGGTGTTGTTTTAATGTAAGCGTTGTTCAGAGTGATCAGAGAGGAATAAGGGTTTTATTTTTAAATTTTTTTTTTATCATCAACATTAGTTTGTTTCGAAACATGTTGCATCTTGAGTTTTGATTTAGTCTATTACGATCATCACCATTAATTTTTTATTTTTAATCTATACCTTTGATTTTATTAAGGGCAATGTTGTCATGTTAAGAAATCTGTGATAGTCAACCCAATTGTCATTTTGGACCACAAATTGAAAGAACCCTTTGCAAAATATGTAAACTTCGTCTTCTCCTATTTCATCAACACCTATCGACCACGTCTTCCATTTGATTCAACATCCTTTTGTAATTCAACTCTTTTAGAGCAATCCCCTTCGATTCAACCTTCCATGACTCCTGTCTTTGCTCGATCCTCCACCATGTTGAACCAATCTCTCTGTTCAAGAACTCAATTTCATGATATATGCCTTTTCGACCCATCAAATGAAATCTCTTCGCCAACACAATTACCACTTCCAATATATCTTCTATATGACCTTCACTGTGGAATGGTTGTTGATTGTTGAGTTGAAGTTATGGGCTGTGGGCTGAGCTTTTGTCTTAGGTGGCCCACTATTACTATCGAATGGATGTTGACCGTTGAGTTATAGGTATGGGATGTGGGTTGGGCTATTGTCCTAGGTGGCCCACTATTGAATACAACAACTACAAATACTATATGACATATACTTAAAAAGATACTGAATATAAGCGCGCACTGAAAGTGCATCGACCCCCTGGTCTATTTTTAAACAAAGATGTTTGTTTCCATTATGGAAAGCCCTGTTTGACACCACCAAATATGTTGTTCCACACCACCAACAAATTTATTTTTTTAATTTTTTTTCTACTAGCCCACACCACCATTAAATAGGCTTTTATCCTATCCTGTTTCTCTTCTCTCCCGCTCATCTTCTCTTTCTCATCTTTCTCTTTTTCAAGGAAGAACACCTCCTGCCCCACCTACCACCAGTCGCACCACCCTTCCCCTCTCATCTCTTCATCTTATTCTCTTTTCTTCTCATGCACAACCCTCTCCCCGTCTTATTTCTCTTCTCCCCTCATCTTCTCCTATCTTCCCATTCTTTTCCTCTCTTCTCATGAATATCCCCCACCTTTTTTCTATCATCCCCTTTTTTCTCATCAAGTCCTGCTTTGATGCACATCTGGAAGAGCAATTGTCAATTTGAGTTGAACTTTACGTGTTATTCTATCAAAACAAATCCTCAAATTTTGCTCATTTATAATGTTAATTCATACAAGTGTCTTTTAAATGTGCCTAATTAATTTCATGCATGTAATAAGAATTAAGTGCGAAGATCAAACATTTATGGTTCTTCATCTCTTCACCAACCGACATTGTCTCATAATGCCATTTACAATACAACAAACACGACTTGAGAGTGACAAATGAGAGGGGAGTTGAACATGGCTAACTCCTTGCAACCTCAACAAAAACAGCATAAAACAGAACTTCAAAACTCGAAATCAGAAGAAAAAAAATTGAACAGAGTCTGTGTTTTCACGCATTCGCATGAAACAATGCGAGTGGAAGTTTCACATTCGCATAGGGCTTAGCGAATTTGAGACTCCCATTCGCATTGCACAATGCGAATGGATGAAAACACACTTTATTTTTTAGACAGATTTGCGCGACTTTAGTAAAAAAACCATAACTTGCTCATTTCAAAACATTTTCAAGTGATTCAAATTGTGTGGTTTATTGAGCTTAAGAATCGGTTTCTATCGATCATACAAGTTGGCCGAAAGTTAAGGACACTACCTTGTTTTGTTTATTGAACAAATTTGAGCGACTTTAATAAAATAACCATAACTTGCTCAATTCAAAACATTTTCAAATTATTCAAATTTTTTTATTAGATAACTCCAAGTACTACAATTTTTATGTTGTGATGAGCTCGAGAATTATTCTTAATTTAGCAACCTATGGTCATTTTATGACAATCACTCAAAACTGTAAAAAAAAAGGGTACTATCCCTGACTTTCGGCCAATTGATGAGCTCAATTTAGACCAATTCTCAAGCTCATCAAAACACAAAAATGTAGTACTTCGAGTTACCTAATAAACACAATTTGAATCAACTGAAATATTTTGAAATGAGCAAGTTATGGTCATTTTACTAAAGTCGCTCAAATTTGTCCAGTAAACAAAACAAGGTGGTGTCCCTGACTTTCGACCAACTTATATGATCGATGGAGACCGATTTTCAAGCTCATCAAAACATAAAAATGAAGTACTATGACTTATCCGATGAACTCAATTTTAATCACTTGAAAATGTTTAAAAATGAGCAAGTTATGGTCTTTTTACTAAAGTCGCGCAAATCTGTCAAGAAAATAGTGTTTTCATCCATTCGCATTGTGCAATGTGAATGGGAGTCTCAAATTCGCTCAGCTCTGTGCGAATGTGAGACTTCCACTTGCATTGTCCCATGCGAATGCGTGAAAAAGCAGACTCTGACCCGATTTTTTCTTCTAATTTCAAGTTTTGAAGTTTGCAATGAAGAATGTTGTTGTCATTGTTTATTGTTCCACATTCTGGAGTTCGGTTTGGAGTTCAATTTAGTGTTCTAAATTACATGTTCGAGAGATCTCACACAATCGATCTTTAGAGAGATCACACATAATCGATCCTTAGAGAGATCGCACACAAACTCTTTGGGACAATGGAAACTTTTTGAGTGAATGGGGGAGACATGGACGAGTGTGGGAGGGAAGACGAAAATTGTGGGAGAGTGAGTGAAGTGAGAGGGAAGAAGATGTTCAGAATTTGGGGAAAACAATTGAAAGAGTGGGAGAGAGATTGGCATAGAAGAAGATGATTTGGGAAAGTGAGTGGAGGGAAGAAGATGATTTGGAAGAGTGAGTGGAGTGTGGGAGAGAGTCATGGTGGTGAGAGGGAAGATGAGAGATTTAAAGGGAAGACATGAATTTGATTGGGCAGGGAAGAAGAAACACAAACAAACAACTTTTATTGGTGGTGTGGAAGATAGGTGGTAGTGTGGAAAATAAAAGGGGTGGTGTGGGAAAAAAAAAAAAAACTAAACTTGGATGGTGTTGCGAGACAATGTTTTTGGTGATTTCAAACAGGGCTTGCCTTCCATTATATAGGTAGGCTGCCAACATTTTAAATAATAGGGCCTTGAGAGGGGTCCAATGAAGACTTGACCCAATAAAAGATCTGTTCCAGAACTTGGATGGTCCAATCCTATAAAGAACATAATTTATTATTGTTTTCTTCTATGGATGCTCTTACCCATTGCATAAACTAAGAAAAAGATTGTGTAAATTGACAGAAATTTTAACTGTCGAGGAAACCAGCGAGGGAGGGGGTGGGAACCCTCCATCCCTTCGGGATGCACGAAAAGGGATGAAGGCACGCATCCCGAAGGGGATGGAGGGTTCCCACCCCTCCCTCGCTGGTTTCCTCGCCAGTTAGACGGGTTCGTAAATTGAACATGCAAGAAGTGGCTCAGACCAAATTTTATATATATATTTAAATTAATAACTGAGATGGGAGTGGCAAGTCGAATTTCAAAAAGTAAGACTAAAAGTCATTTTCTATTGTGTTCTTACGCTTCTCCTTGTTTGAATGTTGTTTTGTTTACTTTTGACTTTAGCCATCGAAGGCATAACCCTCAAGAATCTTCTTGACTTGTAAACATCGAAGGCATAACCCTCAAGAATCCTTTTTATTTTATTTTTTATTTTTATTTTTAATTAATTAATTAATTTATTTATTATTATAAATCTCTTGAAGCCAAGTTTGTTAATTGGTGATCAAGTAAATTACAAAAAAGTTAAATGACAAATCTAAAAAGTTTTTAATTTTTTATTTCAAAGATTTAAATCAACTATTTCAAGATGGGTTTCAATGACTTTTTTTTTTCTTTCCAAAAACCATCCATTTTACCATTCTTGAATCTCATCCTATCTAACTGACCATGTGTTTCAATATTACAATCTAGATGTTGATCATGGTGTTTCTGTACAAGCTACGACAGTTTTCGATGAACAACTGTCGAGATCCCCTCGTGGAGAGCAACTAGAGTATCCATTGTAGACAATCTGAAGTGAGCATTACTTGAGCTTGTTTTGTTGGGCGTTAGTTTGTGTAGGAGGGAAGTGTTTCCATATGGGATTTGTTTATTCTGCAATTCTTCAACTATGACAGGGTACTCGTTTTTAGGCATTCGGACGAGTGTTTCCTGGACCAATTAATTCATCTTTTTTCCAATCATCTCTACCTACATTGATTCAACACAATGAGATTCAGATTTATACACATAATATGACTCTAGAATGAAATGATATGCAGTTCATCCTAACAAAAGCAGGCAACTCTACAATTTATCCAATCCAGGTCTTCTACATAGAATGTCACATGCCATATTCGGTCTATTAAACGTTCCATCATTATGAAATTGATTTCTAACTTGTATCTGCAGACCAGGTGGATGAAGACTGAGATTTCCAGCTTAGCTAAGTTGATTCCAGGACACATACGTGGGCCATTATCAAATCCAAGGAATTTGAAGGGCTTTAAAGGTGCCTGTACTTGAAACAAGTTGGAGCATCTTCAAGGGATACCATACATTAGCCTAAAAGCTAATTTTGGGGTTTCATGTAGGAAAAAAATGCTCCAATGGAATTCCTATATATGCCCTATTTTAACTTAGCCTCTCATTTCCCCCTATATTTGGGGCATCCATGTCATCCTCCAAATCCTAAAACATATTAAAAAAAAAACTCCCAACTCTTTTAATTTGTCAAATTAAAATTAAGCTGAAATTAATAATAGTATAATTAAGAAAGAGAAAATGACTTATAAGACATTCTTTTTATAATTATAGATTACATCATACTTTAACAATTGAAAATGCTTCAAAAGGCCTATTTATAATAATTAAAGACTCTTAAGAGCCACAAACCTAACTCATGGTTTAAAAATAATTAGAAAGACATTCTTACCATTTAACTTAAGTGACCAATTTTCAAAATTAACTCACCTTCTTAAAACCGATCATAAGTTTACTTCCAAATTTATTTATTTTTTATTTTTTACTTCCAGATTACCTAGCAAGAATCTATCAATTGTGTTTTAAGGACATGAAACAACTTTGAGAAAATATCAAATTGTGTTAAAAATTACATATTTCGTTTGTTTCAATGTAACTAGAATTTGAATACATAAATAACAAAACAATGTCAATGTGTCTAGGAATATGGGTATATTTATTTTTTTACATATCTTTTAGCCATGGTTTAGGTTTGTGGCCTTCAATAGTATTGAATTATAAAAAGTAGGCATTTTGAGACGTTTTCAATTGTTAGGGTCTTATGTGGTCTACAATTATAAAATTTAGGCCTTATAAGTCATTATCCCATTAAAAAGAGTATCTAAATAATAGTATGATCATATTAAGTTGAAATTAACAATAGTATAATTGAAACTAATTTGATATAAAAAGTGAAAAAAATATTTAAATAATGATGAAAAAGTTAAAGTAGGGAATGTGGTTGGAGTGATAAATAAATAGGGGACCCCTAAAATTAGCTTTTGGTTAAAATGGGGTATGGTTGATACCCCAATTTAACTTTTACTTTTGGAGATGCTCTTATGTAAGCTTCAAATGAAACATGAATTGTATGATTGATTTCAATAAGTCATCATATACTTATATCAAATCTAGATGGACCAAACTTTTCGGTGTCAAGGAAAACTGTTGGATCATGGTGAATGGAATCTAAGATAACTGGCCATCCTTTCTTAACCTTATATCTTGGAAATCAACTTATATTGTTAGCTCCTTAGACTCTTGAGTTGCGTAGACTACCTTCTACTTTGCAAATTCAAACCATCAATATCAAAATCTTGAGCCGCTTTTCTGGAAAACCAAGGTTAAATTGTTGTTCTTCGAAGAGTTTCACTGATCATCTGAGAATCACAAATGGCTAAATTGAATTAAAATTGATGATACATCAAATATGACTATCATTATGATCGTACATCAAGGCCAACTCACAAAGCCAAAAAAAGCAGATCCAGCCATTAAAGTCCAAAATGACCCTTCGTAACAGATCACAGACAAAGGCCTAACAAATCTCTCCCTTAAAAAGGAGAAATGTTACAAAGGAAACTAATCATGGCGGGAGATACTCCCCCAAGGACGTATCTCCATAAAAGAGGAGACTGTTACATAGAATGTCTCCCTCGTCAAGCCTCACATGCTCAAGTCATGTAGAAAATTAATAGCAACCATTATGTAAGGTAAATGGAACATTCGACAAAGGTATGTAAGTTTAACTGAGCTCTGTCTAAATTAAGCTCTCTCCTACAGATTTACTGACCAAAGCATCGGAGTGCCTTCGACCACCAAAAAGGTGGTATTTGGCAATTTAACCCTTATTTTGCAGGTTAGGTTTCTAGGAGATTAGATTTGGACGCATCAATTGACATCGTCTGTGGGGAACGATAGTTTCCTTTCTAAAAGAGAGTTTGTAGTTGGAAATTTCCTTAGTTCTAATCAGCAACAAAAAGTCAGAGTTAATGGAATGCTCTACAGACCCTCAACTTAGCAACAATCAAGGCAACCTTTCCACTAGTGAAGCTGAGTTACCGATAATGCATGCTCCAAACACAGCAACAGCAGAGTCAACTATGCTAGGTAGCACAACATTACTACATGGAATGGTAGCCCAATCGTCTCAGACATCTGACGGTACAATAATAAATCCCCGTGTGGACCAACTCCTAGTCCAGATGAACTATCTGATTAAAGTCGTGGACAAACTAAACCAAGAGCGTGCTCAATCTGCCGACCATGTCCAAACTCCACCACAACAAAACTTTGCCAACCATGTTTGAGATAACAAAGAAATTCCCACAGAACTTCGATAGCCAAATCTTGAAGGCAGTGAACCGTAGGGAGATGGTTCCCAGAGCAATGAAATTCCTCCACCAATTCCATTCCAAATTGGAGTTAATTACGAGTTGGCCAGATCGCCATTCTCAGACGCACTCATGATGGCCTTGAAAGAAAGCACAGAGTCTAATCTGTGTCTAACCTTTCCGCCCAGCCTCACATTTACGGTAATAAGATGGTTCAACAGTCTACCGCCCAAGACGATAGACTATTTTTAAGCGTTAGCCACCGCTTTCATCACAAGATTTATTGGCAGCCAACGAATGAGAAAGGGTCCACACTACTTGCTACACATCAAGCAAAAACCTTATGAAACCATCAGAGAGTACGTTACTCGTTTTACTGACGGGTTAACTATGATTGACGGATGCAGCGACGACATGGCCACAACCACCTTCATTTTCTGATTGAAAAGAGGGCCATTCTACAACTCTATGAACTTGGACCCCCCAAAGAACATGGTGACTATTGAAAACCGCCCAAAAATACATCACTCTCGAAGAAATGTTGGCTGCTAAGAAGAAGAACAAATCTGGAAAAAAAAACCCTTCCTCAACAAGTTGGGAGAGGATGGAAAAAAGACGAAGAAATGGTAGGCCCCGAAAGGAGAATGGCTAGTCGAAAAGGCATCGGACCAGATATGAACGATCGACAAATATAGTCAACACGACGTACAAACAGTTTACGACTTTGAAAACAAGTCGAGCTGAGGTCCTGAAGGCCATGGTGAAATGGGAGGACGTTAAATGGCCACCCAAGATGAGAGGAGATCCAGATGGACATTAAAGAAAAGGTGGACGCTACTATCGGGACAAATGAACGAACAAGAGAGCTGATATACGTCTTGCATGGCGTAACTAGAGAGAATGAGCTATCCAATCGATCTCAAAAAGTGATCAACCGGAATTGATGGACAATGATTCGATATTCAAAGCCTTCCGTACAACGGGCCAAAATGACCCAACGAATTCTGATCTACTCCAAAGAGGATGCGAAGGGAGTCCACTTCCCTCATAATGACGTTCTGGTGATTTCAGTACTGATAGCCAGATGGAAGATAAAAAAATTATTGGTCGACAAGGGTAGCTCGGCCAACCTTCTGTACCTAAAAGTGTTCTGCAAGATGCAATTCACTGAGGAAATGCTCACACCCAATGATCAGCCAATGGTGGGTTTCAGCGGAGAACATTATCGTCTACTCTGAATGATCCAATTACCAGTCGAAGCGAGAGAACTGCGGTGGACAATGAGTCTTGTTAACGGAATGATCCAACTACCAGTAGACGCTCCATCAGTATACAACATGCTTTTTGAACGACCTTGGATGCACGAGATGGGTGCAGTGTCTTCCACCATGCATCAATGCCTAAAGTATCACATTGATGATGACGTCGAGATATTCAAAGGAGATCAGCCAGCTGCACGTGAATGCAACTATGCAGCAATGAAAGCTCCGCACAAATATCAATCACTGCAATGACCAGAAGAGCCACTACAACAATCTGG
This sequence comes from Berberis vulgaris, assembly GCA_963556465.1. Taxonomy (NCBI): domain Eukaryota; kingdom Viridiplantae; phylum Streptophyta; class Magnoliopsida; order Ranunculales; family Berberidaceae; genus Berberis; species Berberis vulgaris. Next base: position 47,847,823 of record OY747127.1, read on the forward strand.
TCGAATGGACTCCGACCTCCCAGACGACAATACAGCTTCAACCAGTCCAAGAGATCGACCAAATACTGGACAACCAGAAGAAAAAAAAAACCAATAATAGTCTACTTGGACGGTGAAGAGGGAGGAAAAATAATTCAGATTGGCACAAAATCCTCCCAGAACTAGCCATGAAGTTGATCCATATGCTGAAAGATAACCATGACTTTTTTGCCTAAACAATGAAAGACATGGTGGATATTGACCCCTCCCTCATTACTCACATATTGCAAGTCAATTCGGACAGGAAGCCAGTTTAACAGAAAAGGACAGTTTCCCCAAAACGTAACCAAACAATAAATGAGGCGGTGCATCGTCTGATGACTGCAGACATGATCAAGGAATCTCATTACCCAGACTGGCTGACTAACATAGTATTTGTAAAGAAGAAGAACGACAAGTGGAGAGTATGTGTAGACTATACTGATATGAACAAGTCCTGCCCAAAAGACAATTTCCCACTCCTACGTATAGATCAAATAGTAGATGCCACTGCCGGACACAAACTCATGAGCTTTATGGATGCATACTCTAGCTAAAACCAGATAAAAATGCACCCGCCCAACCAAGAAAATACATCTTTCATAATAGAAAGAGGTACGTACTGCTACCGAGTGATGCCATTTGGACTGAATAATGTAGGAGCTACCAACGTCTTTTAAACAGGATGTTCAAAGATCATATAGGCAAGACCATGGAGGTGTACATTGATGATATGTTAGTCAAGAGCTTACTCAAAAAAGACCATATCAAATACCTCGAACACGCCTTCTCTCAACTCCGAATATACAAAATGAAGCTGAATCCAGAGAAATGTACATTCAGAGTAGAATCAGGGAAGTTCCTTGGATACATTGTCAATCAAAAGGGAATCGAAGCTGACCCAAAACATATACAAGTGCTCCTCAACATGCAGTCACCAACTAACATCAAGGGGGTGCAAAGCCTCAATGGTAGAGTAGCAGTTTTGAACAGATTCATTTCCAAGTCGTTAGATAAATGTCTTCCTTTCTTCAAAATTTTGAAAGGAAACAAGACGTTCAAGTGGAATGAACAATGCGAACATCTTTTCCAAAGCCAGAAGGCGTACATGGGAAGCACTGAAATACTATCAAAACTAAGCACATGAGAAACACTATATTTATACTTGTCAATGTTTGAACATGTGGTCAGCTCAGCATTGATACGAGAGGAGAAAGGTGCACAAAAACCAGTTTACTACATCAACAAAACATTTGTGGACACAGAGGTTAACTACCTGGCTTTGGAGAAGCTGGCACTCGCCCTGGTCGTATCTTCAAGAAAGCTACGACCATATTTCCAAGCTCATCCCATCATTGTCATGACTGAACAACCACTTCGGTCAGTGCTGCACAAACCAAAGCTATCTAGAAGGATGGTGAAATGGGCAATAGAGCTCGGGCAGTTCGACATCAGTTACGCTCCTAAAACTGGAATAAAAGCACAAACATTAGCAGACTTCATTGTTGAATTCATGAGCGTCAACGAACATCAACCAAACAACAATCACGCAAATGAGTAAACCGAATGAACTGTTAACAAATGGATTCTGCTATGACAGAGCATCCAACGAAATGGGAAGTGGAGCTGGAATAATCTTGTATAAGTCGGAAGGCGTAATGTTGGAAAAGGCAATGAAATTCAGTTTCAAAGCCTCAAACAATGAAGCCGAGTACGAGCTGGATTGCAGTTGGCCAAACACTTAGGTGTAAGAGAAATCAACATCTTCACTGACTCCAAACTGATGGTCAATCAACTGAACGACGAATTCCAAGTTAAAGATGCTTGGATGAAAGCCTATCACCAAAGGATTACTGAGTTGATAAAAAGCTTCCAAGCTGCAAACATTCAACGATGTGCAAGAGCAGATAACGAGTTTGCCAAGGAAGCATCACGAGCTGAAGAAAATGAAAATCCACTCGTCACAATACAAGAAAGTTCCATACTAGAAAATCAAGTGCAAAAAGCATATGCAGCGGATTAGGAGAACAACTGGACAACTCCAATCCTAGCGTACATACAAAGTGAAACACTTCAAACGGATAAGATGAAGGCCCGTAAATTGCGAAATCGAGCAGCACGATACACAATGAATAGTAAAAGACTACAAAAAATCAACCACAGGACCGCTACTAAGATGCGTCTCACCCGATGATGCCGACTATGTTCTGCGAGAAATTCACCATGGCATATGCGGGAACAATCCAGGAGGAAGGACATTAGCCCACAAGACGTTAACATCAGGTTACTAATGGCTAACAATGCAAGTGGATGCAAATGAACTCGTTCGCATCTGTGACATGCCAAAGGTTCGTCTCATATACTCACATGCCAAGCCAAAATCTAATCTCGATGAGCAGTCCATGACCATTCGCACAATGGGGAATGGACATCGTAGGACCACTTCCAGTGTCCAACAGAAAGAAATTCCTCCTTGTAGCAGTGAATTACTTCACTAAATGGGTAGAAGTGGATCCATTAGCATAAATTGGAGAAGCTCAAATTGAAACTTTCTCTGGAAAGATATAATATGTAGGTTTGGAGTCCCAAGAGTGATCGTCACTGACAACAGGAAGCAATTTGAAGGCAAGAAAGTCAAAAAGTTGTGCGAAAACTTAAGTATCAAACAACACTTCTCAGCACCCGCCTACCCGGAAGCAAACAAACAAGCCGAGGTAACCAACAGAACAATCCTAGAAGCAATAAGAAAAAAGCTCAAAACATAAAATAGATTGTGGGTGTTCAAATTACCAGGCATCCTTCGGCTTACAGAACAACGAAAAGAACTCCAACAGGAGAAACCCCGTTGGCACTCGCATACGGATCTGAAGCAATGGTACCTGTAGAAATCGGTATGCCAGCATTTATAACAAAAAAAATTTGAGCATAAGATAACAACGAAGTTCTGAGAGTCAGATTAGATCACCTCGAAGAGAAGCGATAAAAATTCAATCAAAACAACAACCTACCAACAACAGATGGCGAGCTACTATAACAAAAAAGTAAAGCCTCGCACGTTCAATATCAGTGACTGGGTGCTCAGGAAAATTCAACTAAACACAAAAGAACCAGGCGTGGGTAAACTAAATCCGAATTAGGAAGGACCATATAAAGTGGTAAAAATCAACAGACTAAGAACATACTGGTTGGAGGACATAAAAGGTGAACAACTACCACAACCGTGGAATGTCAAACACTTGAAGAAGTATTATCAATAAAACTTCCAAATTTAGACCCTTCATTTTGTGTTCAAACAAAAAGCTCAGTCAGGACGTCAAAGTCAGACTAAAAGCCTACTCGTAAAACATCTAGGCCGACCAATGTATTAGGCTACGAGTAAAGCTAAAATATATAAATGTCAAGACAAATAAGTCAGACGTACACATAAAACTTCTAGTCTGATCAACCACGAAACAAACTTATAAGAGCCTGAACATATGTGTCAGGCTCATCAACGAATCTTCTGGTCAACTAGAATGTACGACCTCGAAGTATGTTTTAAAATCTGGACTTATAAAGTAAGATATATTCACTAAAGATTCTAAACGACTAATATGTCAAACCATGAAGCATACTTATAAGAAATTAGGATGAACAAGTCAGAATTCAATCAGAAATGTCCAAAGCAAAAGCAGCTAAGTCTAGACTAATAAGCCAGACGAAGAGACATACAGAATACAAACGATAATTATAAATAAAATGAGATTTTCATTGATTTCTTTACTTCATTAAACCAGAAGAAGTTACAGGAATTGGAGAAGGGTTAGTAGAAGCATTCAAGAAGAAGCATGCTTAGGAGGTTGAGTATTCGTACCACCAACATTGTCACTTAATGGCACAAGTTCAGACGGGGGAAGGGATGGTTGTTTCGCATCAACCATATCACTTAGCGAATCCGGAATAGATTCTTCATCGTCATCAAAGACTTGATAAGCCAAATCATGATACCTCGACAAATCTAAACCCTTCGACTCCATGAAATCGATAAGGTCAAGACAACCATCAACAACTATTTTCCAGTCCGCCGTTTCTGCAATCTTCAATCTATCATTGACTGCCACAAGCTCATTCCTAATTGACATAAGTTCACCTTCAACAACTATCACGACCCAATCCACATAGTACTATATTTTCCGCTCTGGGCCCAAGGCCCGCACGACTTTAAAATGCATAGTACTTTGTAGATCCAACTTTGTATATATATAGCACATCCCCTTCCCTCACCTAAGCAATGTGGGGCTATAATCTCTCATTGGTAGCTTGCCCAACCCCTCTTGGGATCCACAAGCATATTGGGCTTTGCCATCACGAGCCTTTCCCGGAAACTCCCCCTTAGGTTCGCCCACACAAGGGTATCACAATCCACCCCTACGGGAGCCCAACATCCTCGTTGACGCACTTTCGGCTAGGTCAGGCTCTGATACCATTCTATCACGACCCGATCCACAGAGTACTATATTGTCCGCTTTGAAATGCGTAGTACTTTGTAGATCCACCTTCGTACATGTATAACACAACCCCTTCCCTCACCTAGGCGATGTGAGACTATAATCTCCCCTTGGTAGCTCGCCTAACCCCTTTTGGGATCCATGAGCCTATTAGGCTTCGCCATCATGGGCCTCTCCCGCACCCTCTCCCTCAGGTCCGCCCACACAAGGGTATCACAACAACGATAAGCCTCGAGAAAACTACCGACGTAGCAGTAGCAAACTCAGCGGTCAACTGTACAACTCAATCCTCAACAACCTTCAGACTGGCAGATTGCTCAGCAACAGAGCGCATAGCCTTATCACGTCCAACTCTTTCACTGGACAACTCCTTCTCGACAACATTCAACCAATTATGAAGTTTATTCAACACCGCTTTCATGGCCTCAAGTTCAGAAGCAAACTTGTTTCAAACAGCCTCTGCTTCCTTCAAGGAAGTTCGAGCAGTCTCAGCTGCCTTCTCATGCTCCGCACATTGCTATTTCAGCAGGTCAAATTAACGGAGGACGTGAAAAAGCACAAAAGCCAGCCCCACCATCTTCTTTTCAACGAATGCCATTTGATCACGCGCAATTGTATAATCTGACCCCATTACACCAGCGTAAGTGAGGTGATTCATTCCTTCCATGATTTGCTTAAGACCTTCATCAAGGTGACTACTAGGCGAATGCATGAGCATCAAAGCTCTCTCAACTAACCGCTTGTGCCATTCGATAATGAGATTATGCGCGCTATCAGAGAACCAGCTGAACTTCCCATCCGATTTGATATAAATCTCTTCAAGGTTAGGCTCCTTCCAACCCACTCGTGGATGAAGAATAGAGGGATTAGGAAGAACTGAAGCTCGCCCTCAGAAGCTGAATGAACAGTTAGAATGGCAGTAATAACATAAGTACTGCTTTTGCCATTCTTCTTAAAAGCAACAGTAATAGGACTAGTAGGAGGAAAATTTGATAAGTAGAAAGAGAAGAAAGCAACTACAATGTGCTAGCAACAATGGAAGAAATAGGAAGAGACAACACACTCCAGCCACGGGCAACATCCTAACCATCCAACATGGGTTCGAACTCGAAATCAGTTATGGTCTTCATGCTATTCAGATTGTTAGATCTCTCAATAGCAAGCTAAAAGCATCTTGTTATCGAGGACATGAGGATCATCATCAGACAACTTGGCGAAATCATGAACGCCATGTGAAAAGATGAGGTTCTTCTCACGATCGTCCAAAGGACGAGACACTTCCTTTTTGTTCCTCTCCAAAGCTTGATTTATCTGCTCAACCTCTTGAGCAGCAAGGTGAACATATTCTCCATCACCCTTCCAAGAAGACATCAGACGGGAAGGAATTCGAGTAGCACCATGAACTGAACTACCATGTCGTTTCTTCTTCAGGATAAGGGTTGATCACCAGTAACTTTAACGGGCTGGCATGCCTAGGAAGTTTTCTCTTTTTAATGCTAGAGCCAACATCACCAACAATAACAGGATCATTGAGATATGTAAGCCTCCTAACAGAGCTCATCTCCCTATCAATGCTAGCATCACCAATGCCAGTCGAAGAAGTATGTTCCTGCTCTCCGTTAGAAACAATGATGTTGCCAGCACGAGCAACAATAACCTCAGCAGCCTGAGCCTCAGTAAGCGCTGCATGTTTCACCTCACTCATAGTGTACAAGCCACTACGCTTGACAACATCCATAGCAAGGAAAGCCTCTACTGGGACTCGAGGAAGCTTACTAGACTGATCACAAAACTCTTGTTCCTCTACTGTCAAGTGCAGTTCATTCTTTTTGGGTTCCAGGAGTGACTTCATAATATACCGATTTTGTAACTTGAAGTAGGTAAGAGTGATGGACGCATAAAACCAGGACCTCGACCAGCCCCTATAGTCATCCTTAAGTTTCCTAAAACAAGCAGGAGTGCGAAAATAGCAAGTATGGTTATTGCTTACATTAAACCCCACCACGGAATGCAAAACCCTAATATTCATAGGAATCTCAGTTAGAACGGCTCTTGCCAAGGTTGAAACCATCACCTTCTAGCCATTAGGACCCATTTGAGCAAAAGTAATGCCCAAGAAGTCCAAATACCCCTAGAAGATATCTGGGGTCGGAAGCCTAACACCTGATTAAAACATGCTAGCGTACAATGCAATGTAGACAAGCCTTAGATGACAAGGACTGTCATCATCTCCAGGCAAGAAGATCTCGATGTCGACGGTGAATAATCATAGCGAACACTATCCAGAGTCGCCTTCCCGCTTGGGCGAAAAAAAGCCTCACAAGTATCGAGCGTTTCACCATTTAGAATCTTGAGACGAGACATTATGCAAAGACGAAAATGGAAAAGGAGAGAAAAAACAAAGTCTAGTAACGAAAATAATATTGATGCAGTCGTTTTTCGCTCCCTGTTTTGACCTAGTCCTGCTGACCTGCACAAGTAACACACGTGAGCCATAGACCACCGTTATGGTGGCCGATGGCACTCTAATTCTAAAGTCATATAGGGATCTGAGGAAGGTGTAATGTTGTAAACAAGGAATTTATAGTGTACCTTAGCTTACCAACCTCATGTCTTATTTATAGTACAAGAATTCTGGTTCTACCAGGCCATCGAAAGCGTAGTTTAGGAAAGAGATCTTCGTAGAGATCATTCGCTAATTAGGAGTTGTGCTGTAGGAGGGAATTTCCCTGTTAGCCCTGTGCTCCTAGATACGCAAGTGATATTTCCTAATCCGAGAGCAATCCGTAGAAGGAGGTTTCCCAGTGGGGAATGTACTCTGGTATTTGCTTCCTAGTTGGAAGTGGAAAGCTACTGTAGTTGACTGTCCAAAGCTGATCCTCGAGATAGTTGACTTAATAGGACTTACAAGTATTGAGGATAGTTGTGAGACATGTGGGCTTAGCAAGCTGTAAGAGTTTGGGTATGTTTGGTGGACTGCATTTGGCAGGCTTAGAACCGCTTGGGCCGAATCAGTGTTGAGCTGACGCTGGGACACTGATCCGGCCCCGTAATTCCTCGAGATCATCATGACACATGTACGACTTAGGGATGTGACTGTTTTGTTGTATCACAAGCTACTCCCCCCGAGTTAGTGGGCCATCACATCGGTTCGCTAAGTCATCTCTTGAAAAGATCGCCACTCATGATGATTGAGTCTGAATGGTTGCTTGAGCCGCGCGCGGCTTTTATTGATCGTGTGTCGGTTCAGTGGAAAAGAAGCCAGAACCTAATCCCTATTTAGGTCATCCGTTGTGCGGAGTTTGACCCTTTTATTTTCTTTGCTTTTGAAGATATCGCTCTGTTCATCTTCTGATTAAAAATATTGTTCGTCTTCTTCATGGTTTAACAAAACCTTCTTGTTGACACAACCTTGGCTAGGGGCCTTGAGTTTTTTGAAGATAGGTTACTTTCTGAACCTGGCCTTGTTGAGATACGTACGAAGTTTGGGGTCCTTGAAGACCTATCGTTGTCTGTTCTTAGAAGCGACCAGACGCCAATGTCGCCACCGGCGGGGTTCATCTGCTTGCACCAGGGGATGCTTCAAACTGGAATACACTTTTTCTATTCTGGATGTGATTTGAGAATTCTTGGACTTCCTTGGGATTCCTCCGACCAAGTTGGGGCCTAACGGATACAAAATCATCCTTCTCATTCTGATTAGGGCGAATGAAGCTGGCGTCCGCGTGACTCCACGAGTGATCCAACGGTTGGAGAGTAACACCGTCTGTAAGATGACATCGTCAGCTTGCTTCGCAAATCTGCCAGATGACTTCAAGTTTTGGCAGAAGTATTGCTTCTTAGCTCCCGCAGATTCAAAGTACTTCCAGTTCAGGGGTATTCTGCTTGAGCGGGAGTTCAGACCACTCCGTAAGTACAACTTTTTCTTCCAATTTTGTTGCGCTTGATTGCATGCTAGCCATTGCTTGCATTTCTTCGCAGGATGATTTCCCACTACTCTTCTTACCCTAGTGAAACAAAAAACTATAAATACGTTTTGTGGCTTGTCAATGAGGAACGTGGTGGATGTTATATGCATTCCCAATTTCATTCGCTGTGGGTTGTGGGACAAGTGACATTTGTCCTCCTACTCTTTACCAAACATCGCGAGTTAAGTTTGAAGATGGGGCCCTTCTAGGAAGAGGAAGGTCGTTGGGGCCAAAGCTCTTGTTTTGTCCGACACGGAGGAGCTGTCTGAGACGCTTGCCTCCTTAGTGAGTTCAAAGAGGTCTCGCATAAAAACTTGGTTGTCTTCAACACGACCTGCTCCAGTGAGTGGAGAGTGCGAGTCTGATCAACCTGTTAGGGCGGATGTCGATGTATCTGGCTGGGAGAAAGACTAGCTGCAATTTGCAGAGGTTGACAACATGCCGAATCTCAGTGTTGTGCAGGCCGAAGCTTTGAGTGTGCGGTTGCAATGGCGGTTTCTGTCAATGCCGATTTGCGTGGGACCGTTCTGATTGAAGGTTCCCGTGAAGATTCGCTTAAGGTTTTGGAGCCTGATTGTCCCGTTGGTGTGCTATCTGATAGTGGTCGTGGTGGCACAAACCAAGTCTCTTGTAGTCCGCATTGTTCACCATCTCGTTCCAGGCTACAGCTCGAGGTGTTGGAGGGTTTTTTGGATAATTTGCTTATTCCCCTTCCTCTGGATCCTATTAAGCCGTCTCGCACTAAAGGGTAGGTTTTTCGTGACAAGGGAAAAGTTGTGAAGGAGAGTCTGGGAACGGTGGCGACTGCGAAGGGTGGTGCTAGTGTAATTCTTGATTCGAGGGAGCTTCATCTGAATGCGCGGATAAGCCTATTTGTATCAGACTTAAAGATGAGCACCCAGGTCTGGCATCGGGAGGTTGCATATAAGTAGGCATCATAGCTGGCTGATAGATTATGCTCCAAAACCCGAGGATGATACGCTAAAAAGGCGTATGGATAAGGGATTAAAGTACCTTATGCTGGGTATGTCTCACTTGAGTCAGGTGGCCATTGTTGGAACGGAAGTCGAGGCAGCTCGTGAGAGGGTGTACACCATCGAGCGTGTCTTCTCGCACATGCAAACGCTGTATTCTGACGCACTTTATGAAATTGAGCGGCTGAGGAAGCAGGCTAAAGAGAAGAGGTTGTAGCAGTCAGCCGTGGTTGCTGAGACTCAAAAGGTTTGTTTGGAAGCCCTTGAGCGTGATCTAGCGAAGGCGGTGCCTGCGAGGCACAGATTCAAGCAGGAATTGGTTCGGACCAGCCGAGACTTGGAGGTCGCGCAGGAAGCAGCGGCTGAAACGCATTTTGTACTGCGGTCTCTCGCTGAAAAGAATGCCTTGAAGGAGGTTGACTAGGCTGCTCAAAAGCAACAATTACAGTTCGATGTGGAGTTCAGTGCTCGGGAGGAAATGAAGGCCGAGGACTAGCTCAAATTAGAGGTGCACATGATCAGTGTTGTGAATAGCAATTTGGCTACAAAGCAGTCTCAGGTTGATGCGTTGACTAGAAAGTTGGAGCTGTTGGAGTGTAAACTTGCTGATGCAAAGGCATGAGAGGAAGAGCTTCTGCAAGAACAAGGCAAGTGCGGGGTCCGCTGGGTCATACACAGCAAGTTGGAGATACTAGCGCTGATGAAAGGGGAGAATCCGAAATGGGATCTTGGCTGATATAAAAAGATGTCGTATGTAGACTTGGCCATTGCATTAGTGTTGTCGTCGGACGAAGAGGGGGTTCGGACCCTGATGCTCAGGCCGTGGCGCATATGGACGCGCGACCCCTGCTCCTTCATCCGTTAAACTTAGCTCTTCTGTTTCTGTACCTTTTCCTGATGAGGAGTAAACTTTGTATACTTGTACCCATTTTGCTCCGTCTGTTAATGAAACCAGTTTTATCTTGACTGTGTTCTGTATTTGTTTTGTGCTCGTTGTCCCTATTGTGTATTTTCCTTTCTGTCTTGTCATTTTACTTTGGCACAGGCAGGTTGGATCAGTAAGAAGTCGAATGGTGTGTCTGCTGCCGAGAGCTTGACTATTTGCATTGCGAGTGACTCAGAGTCACTGTCGCATAGTTATGTTCGATAGTGGGCATGTTGTGGACAGTTTAGCCGAGAGTTGCGTTACCCGAGCTGTGTCTTGTCCTTAAGGTAAGCTGATGGAAGCTCTTCTGATTTGTCAGCTGTGGCAGCTGCCATAGGCGAGTTGTGATAGCCGAGCGTACGCGTTGGAGCGTTTGTACCGAGTCAAGCGTCGTAAGCTCGGGTTGACATTCTATGTTGTATCTATCCGAGCACTGGCCGGACAATCTATGTGTCGGCGTGAGTGGCTTTTGCTGATAATAGAATGCAAGACCGTTTGAGCGTGAAGACACTGACTGAGCTGAGATTTATCTTTGCGGCCGCTGTAATGAATGAGAGCGATGGCCACGTGGCGAGCTGCTTGGGGCTCCCACCTTCTGAACCATCTATGTCGGAACGGAGTGGACTACATGTTCGGGTAATAAGGATTTGGAGACCATGCTGAAGAGCAGTGGTCCCGTGGCGAGCCATCGACATCAGTCAAGGACTGACTAGTCTCCCACCTTTCGAACCATATGTACCCGCACAGTGGGGGCTACAAGTTCAAGACGAAAGGGTTCAGCGACCAGGCTAAAAAGTAGTGGCCCCGTGGCAATGAATCGGAATCAGTTTGGGACTGACTAGGTTCCCACCTTCCAAATCATCTACACCTGTGCGCACCAAGCTACAAATTTGGGGCTTTTAGGCGGCCACGCTGAAGAATAGTGGTCCTGTGGCAAGCCGTCAAAATCAGTTCGGGACTGACTAGGCTCTCACCTTCTAAACTATCTACAACCGTGCAGTAGGGGCTACAAGTCTAGGGTTGGTAATTCGGCGGCCAGGCTGAAAATCAGTGGTCCTGTGGTGAGCCGTCTTCCAAACCATCTATGCCCGCGTAGTGGGGTCTATAGGTCATGGCTTTGATCATAAGCTTTCATTGCCAGTCGTCACAAGCTAGGCTTACCTGATCGAGTTCGGCGATCACTGATCGCGAAGGGGGCAATGATCCCTGGCAAGTCGCCGTCATCGGCTAGTCGTCGTCATCAGCGAACAAGCGCGGACTAGACTCCCACTTTTCTAAGCCATTAGGATCCGCGCTAGACGGATTAGGTGTCGGGATGAACCAGAAGCCATCGTCATCAGCTGACTAAGCTTACCTAGTTGGAAAGACGTTCTGCCTGCTAAAGGGCGTGCGAACCTACGTCCACAAGCATGGTGCGTTGTGTGGATAAAATTACCTTAAATCAGCTAGTGATCCATAGGTATGACCCATGTTTCAGAGTTGACTAGGATTTCTAGTGCTCGTGCCAGGCATGTGGTATAATACTGTTTGAATAGTAGGCAGGCCGAGCCCATGGGCCCGCAGAGGAAGAACTAGAGTTTCTTGCACGATTAGGTTACGTGTTCGGCGTAGATTGCACGGTAGCACATGTACGACGTAAGCTGCGAGGCGGTTGAGTTTCAGTTACTCCCCCTCAATTGATGGGGTTGCGTGCAACGCCATTAATTAGATGAACATGGTTTGCACATTTTCCTTGGGACCGTTGTCTCCTATTTTCCTATACGGTATTCAATGCTGACAATTAATGCTGAAGCACCCGTTTGGTGAACAATCATGTCTATATAATGGTGCTCTTCATTTCTTAAATGATTGCAAATCACATAAGTCTTTAAGAACTAAAATTCTACATTGACTATGGAAAGGGAAACAAACAAATGAGATAAAACTGACTGTTGACGGAGAGAAATTGATCTTGGCTCTGAAGTGAATTCAGACGACCCTTGTGGATCGTTGGTATTCTCAGCGGATTGTTGAGCTTCGCTGACGTTTACATAGGTTACTGAAGAGTAAACCTTGTAGAGGTTAATGTCTATGCCGACAGAATGTCGGGGGGTTGTATTCCTGCTTGTCTCAGTCTTTCCATTCCACCGTGTTGAAGAACAGATTGCTCCTGTGTCGTTTGACTGCGATGCGTCAGCAGTCACTCAGCCTGGCTCTAGTTCAGATTGCTCTGTGTGATCCATTTGGATCTGGGAACATTCTATATGTTTCAGTGCAGCGTAATGGCAACCTCATGTCGTAGGTTGGTCTCCATGTTTCGTTCCTTCGGAGTGGTTAGCGGTGTACTTAACGCATTGGTGAAGGGTGGAGACTACTGCTTCCATCTGGTGGAGCCATGGTCTTCCCAAGATAAGGTTGTAGGTAGACGGTGCGTCTACTACCATGAAGTCTAGAAACAAGACCTTTCTCAGTTGTGGTTCTCCTGCGACTACTGCTAACCTTATTTTCCCGATCGGAAAACATTTCTCTCTGCTGAATCCAATCAGGGATAGTCCAAAGACATTAGGTTCTCTTCTTTGAGGTCCATACTGCGGAACGCGTTGTAGAACAGGACATTGAGTGAGCTCCTTATGTCCACCAAATCTCTCTTTACCACCCACCTTGCGATGGAGACCGAGATGACTAAGGCGTCTTTGTGTGGCACTCGGACTCCTTCGAGGTCCTTGTCCCTAAAGGTCAAGGTGGGAATGGGGCTTTGAATGCTAGAGTAGCAAATGCGGCTGTCCTCATCCGCAGGTTGTATCCGCATATCCAGTAGAGTCCGCTTGCAGGACCTGTGCGATTGGTCTTCATTCGATCCGACTCCATGAAGGACATAGATTATGCCTGAAGTCTCCTTCTCTATTTCTTTGACTGACTCCCACCGGTCCCTTGATCGTTCTGGTGTTTTCAGAGTTCTAGAATTCTTTTAGCTTGTCCCTGCGGATCCAGTATTCAATCTCGTACCTCAGGCTATTGTAGTCGTTGGTATCATGGCTGCCTTCCTTGTGGTACAAATAGTATTTGTTGTTGTCACGCTTGCAGGGGTGTCACGACTCTGGATCCAACATAATTGGATGCTTTCTCTGGCTTGGACCAGCTAGGGTCCGACTTGTTGTCACTACGCTTCTTCTTGCTCCTTTTTTCATCCTCGCATTTCTTTCCCTCTTTCTTGTCCTTCGTAACGGAGGGTTTCTTCTCATATTTGTTTTCCATCTTTATGGTCCTCAACTCCTTTACGGTAATGTGTTTATGGTCCTCAGTGAAAGATGTTACGGCTGTGTCGCCGCTGCAACTGTCAATGTGTGTCAGCTTGTTGTTGAAGCGTGTGACATACTCTCTGAGCATCTCATTGGATCTCTGTTCTAGAGAGAGTATGTAATGTAGGCCTTTTCAGAAATGCATCAGGAACTCCTTTGCCAGCGTCTTGAAGGAGTCGATCGACCTCAGCGGGAGGCTGTGAAACCATGTTAGTGTTGACTTCTTCAAGCTAGTGGGAAAGTCTTGCACATCACCGACTCGTATCCTTCTTTAAGGGCCATTACATGCTAGTAATGGTGCAAGTGGTCAAATGGGTCAGTGGTTCCGTCGTTGAAGTCGAGCTTCGAAGGAGTGAACTTCTTTAGAAGGGCCTCATTCATAATACAATCCATGAATGGTGGGACAGAGACACAATACATCACGTCTGGGTCGTGTGCCCCTCTTCGGAGGGGGTTCTGAGGGTCGAGCCTCTCTGCCCTAGCGTCCGGCTCCGCGTTAACCGTGCAACCTCCTCCAATCCAATGAGAACTAGCAGGCGCTTGACTCTCCTGTGCTTGCTCTGTCGTTCTCCAGAGATTGAGGCCCATGCTGCTTCTGGTCTCTATTAGTAGATGAACGGTTTTGTCGTGCGAGAGCCTCCACCGCTTTGGCGATCTGATGTATTTGAGATGACAACATATCTATCCTGGGGCCCGTCGTTGCTGTTGTCAGCGCGGGGGCGTGAGTCTGTTGTCCGTGCATAATCGGAACCGTTGAAAGCGGCGATACAACGCCAACCTAACCTTTTAATGTGTCCTCTTGTTTTCCATTGTAGCGGGATTTGGTAGTCACCGTCTCACTGTATTTCGAAGGGAGATGATGTTAGTGAAAGGTTAGGAACTTTGTCGTCCCTGTTTTGACCTAATCCTGCTTACTTGCACAAGTAACACACGCGAGCCACGGACCACCGCTGTGGTGGCTATGACACTCTGATGCTAAAGTCAGACAGGGATTTGAGGAAGGTGTAATGCTGTAAACAGGGAATTTGTAGCATACCTTAGCTTACCAACCTCATGTCTTATTTATAATGCAAGAGTTCTGGTTCTACCAGGCTATCAAAGGCGTAATTTAGGAAGGAGATCTTCGTGGAGATCCTTCGCTAATTAGGAGTCGTGCTATAGGAGGGAACTTCTCAGTTAGCCCTATGCTCATAGATATGCGAGAGATAGTTTCCAATTCTAGAGCAATCCGTAAAAGGAGGTTTCCCTGTGTGGAATGTACTATGGTATTTGCTTCCTAGTTGGAAGTGAAGAGCTGTTGTAGTTGCATGTCCGAAGCTGATCCTCAAGATACTTGCTTTAATATGGCTTACGGGTATTGATGATAGTTGTGAGATGTGTGGGTTTAGCAAACTGTAAGAGTTCGGGTCCGTTTTGCGAACTGCATTAGGCCAATAATTCCTCGAGATCATCATGACATAGAGCTGGGCAAGTACGGGTAACCGGCCCAAAATGTAAAAATTGAAAATCGGCCCGAGAAATTCGGGCCCGTGTTTATGAGACCCGAAATCGGACAGAGTTGACCGGTTAACCGAGGTCCCGGTTAACCAAATTACGGGCCGGTCTCGGTCCTAAGAGCAACATGAGCATTACACTACAAATTAAGGGCCCAAGTCTAATTGGACCACATTTTGCCCCTGAAAGTCCATCAATTCAAACAAACTCAAAATGAGCATTACGCACTACAAATTGTGTTACACACATTATAGATTGTGTTACAAATGAGCATTACACATTACAGATTACAAATTGTTCAATAAAAACTCAATGTTCATGGCTGCAAGGTGTGATTTCCAGAAAAAAAATCTTAATGCTCAATTGATCTTGTGCCTACCACGCTACGCTACCAAAAAAAAATCTCTGAAGAATCTCAAATCTGAGATCATATCTGATCAAGATCTGAGATCAGATTTGGTCGCAGAAGAGAACTGAAACCTATTGCCATCATCTTCATCATCACCAGATGCGTATTCATTGAAGAGGCCTCAAAGACCCTAATTCCAGATCTCACAGCCATGGATTTCTCACTGAAGATGGGGGCTTTCTCATTGAAGAAGAAGACAGGGATGGCGGTGGCTTTCTCACTGAAGTGGAGAAGATGGGGTGGCGGTGGAGGAGACGAGATGGCGGTTACTTTCTAACTGAAGTGGCGGGGGTGAAGAAATGAGGGAGAGAGGAAGACGGGGGTGGAGGAGACGGGGTTGGAGGTCGCTCTCTCACTGAAGAAGAAGATAAGAAATGAGGGAGAAAGGAAGAAAAATGAAAGGAAAAGAAATGGAAACAATGCTCTGAAATGGCGGTGGTTCCTCATTTATTTCTCTATCTGGAGTCGGGCTGGGCCGGTTACCCGACGGGCTTCAGAAATGGAAATCGAGGCCCGGACCAGAAACTCCGGGCCGGGCTTTTACAACCGAAATTTTTTTAATTAATTAAAACCGATCCGAACCGACCCGATTGGTCCGGTTGTCAGTTCGGTCCGGGCTTTCGGTCCTAAATGCCCACCCCTATCATGACACGTGTATGGCTCAGGGATGTGACCATTTTGCTGTATCATCAAATATAAAGAGAGAAATACAGCCCTTACGTACCCTTTTTTATATGGTTGAACAATGAAAATACCGGTAATGGCAAGATGTGTGAGATACGATGGTTGCACGAAATCCCAAAAATTGTGCCAAAACAAACGTCGCAACAGTTGTCAACAAAATTAAATGCAATGCGGGCAGACAAGACATCCTGACTACCAAACGTAGCCACAGTTGTCAACAACAAAAATGCAATGCAATGATGAAGTCGAAAATCCAACCGTCGTAGATTTAGTGGCCACGTCAGCATGTCCACTAACTAAGGAAGAGTAGCTGATGATACATTTAATATGACTATCATCACGACCGTGCACGTGGCGAATATCACTTATCACGAGGGCCAAGTATTTCAAATAAAGGCCAACTCACAAAGCCCAAAAAGGCAGATCCAGCCCCCAAAAGGGCCCTTCAGAACAAATCACATTCAAAGTCTTAAATTCAGGCCCAACGAATCTCTCCCTTAAAGAGGAGAAACGTTAAGAAGGAAACGAGTCATACGGGAGTTACTCCCCCAAGGACATGTCTCTATAAAAGAGGAGACTAATACAAAGAACGTCTCCCCTCGTCAAGTCTCACATGCTTATGTCACGTAGAGAACTAATAACGACCGTTATATAAGGTAAATGGAACATTCGACAAAAATATGCAAGTTTAACTGAACTTTATTTAAATTAAGCTCTCTCCTACAAATTTACTGACTTAAGCATCGGAGTACCTTCGGCCACCAAAAAGGTGGTCTTTGACAATCTAACCCTTGTTTTGCAGGTCGAATTTCTAGGAGACCAGATTTAGATGCATAAAAAATTGTCGATAGTTGAAACTGGTAATGTGGTATTGTGCTACTTTCATAGTATATGGCATATTGCTGATTCAGACCAAGTGAGTGTAGACCCATTGTCTCTGTTTCCTTGAATCGCCTTGTGTTCTTCCCGCAAATCTAGTGTGAGATTGTTGTACTACTTTATATAAAGTGATTTTTCGAAATAAGTACTACATATGAAATTTCGCTTACTCTATGATGTTCCAAAACTACTGAATTTTCTTCTAAGAATTTGATGAGCCATGTGAGAGTTGTGCTGGTGGTATCATGATCCGCGACAAGCAGGCTTAGGATATTATCCTTCAGTTGCATATCTGTGAGTTTTTCCTTGTCGTCATCTCCGGATGCTGCTTTACTATGCTTCTTTATAAGGGGTTGCAAGAAATCCAACTTGAAGTTGCTTCCTTTCTTCTTTGAGAAATGATCGAGTCCAATCCTATATCTAGCCTTTCAGTGTGGATGCATGTTATGGAATTTTGGGGTAAGATTCTCGGGAATGTACCTTGATACCACGGTAGAATGCAGATCTTGGGATTTTGAAAGGAATGGGAGCGAAGATGAAGAAATGACTTTAAATTTTGCACATAATTTTTCTTACTCCTCGCCCCATGGTTCTAAGCTCATAATGACATTGCCAATCACTTTAAGAGTGAACTACAAAATCCAAAATAAATCAATATTCCATATACGTTGTATCTTATGTAATCAATTCCATTTTGTTTCACTCCCTACTTACTGTAGAAAGTAGAAACTTCCTCAAACACGTGTAGAGTTCGTCCTGGCCATCCGTCCAATGTCTCTACTGCCAAGGTGTTCATGAACTGAATGTGTTCCTTTAGGGCATCAATCGATAAAGGCTCATCTATCGACCTCATGAGCCGTTTGTGGCCCTGCCTGCATAGAAGAGGTTCAAACTCACCATTCCATCCTTTACTGTCAACAAGATCTTGCTTTCTTATCTTCCAGTCATAAAAATTGTGCGTCTTCCTTGTATACTGCTTTTGAATACCTTCCCATATCTGATAAAGAATGGAAGATGCAAGAAATAATATATATTACACGTTCTAGAATTAGTTGTGTTTGAAAATTGAAACTAACCTTTGTTGTCTCTTGCTCACGAGACTTAATGATACATCAAATAAGACTAATGTCACAGTTATATACATGGCAAAGATTGTCTATCACGAGGATCAAGTATCCTAAAATCAGGCCAATTTATAAAGCCCAAAAAGAGCAAATCCAATCATAAAAGCCCAAACCCAGGCCTGATAAAGTTTTTCCTTAAAGAGGTAGAACGTCACAGAGAAAAAGATTCGTGGAGAGAGTTACGCCTCCACGGACGTATCTTCATGAAGAAGGAGAGCATTATAGATAATGTCTCCTCTCGTTGCACCTCACATGCTTAAGTCACACATGGAATTAACAACGGCCACTATATAAGGTAAAGGAAACATTCGACAAAGGTATTTAACTTTAATTGTGTTTTGTCAAGATTTATTCCCATCTCTAACTGAGTTACTGACTTAAGCATCAAAGTACCTTCGGCCACCAAAAAGTCGATCTTTGGTAATCTAACATTTGTTTTGCAGGTCACACTTACAAGAAAACGGATTTTGGACGCATCAATTTGGCACCGTCTGTGGGGAGCGATAGTTTTCCTTTCAAGAAGAGAGTCTGTGATAAGAAACTTCTTCAGTTCTGATCAGCCATTAAAAAAGTTTTAGAAAAGATGGAACGCACTATAGACTCTCAACCTAGCGATAATCAAAGCGATCCCTTCACCAGATAAGTTGTGTTACCTATAATGCATGCTTCTGTCCCAAAGACAACTCTCGAGCCAAACATACCTAGCGACAGAAAGCCACTACATGGAGCGATAGCCCAGTCATCTCAAACATCCAGCGAGGCCACCACGGATCCTCGTGTGGATCAACTCATGACAAAGATGGATTTACTAATCAAAATGGTGGATAAACTCACTCAAGAGTGTGCTCAACCCATCAACTGCATTCAAGAAAGTAATGAAAATCTTGTAGAACCTCAACGAGCAAACCTTGAAAACAGTTAACCACCAACGGATGACCCCCCTCAGAATGACAGGACCCCTGCGCAAATTTCATTCAGAATCGGAGTCATAGATCCTAACATGCTGTATGAATTGGCTAGACCACCATTCTCTAACGCGCTCATGATAACTCCTCTACCAACAAAGTTCACTCCATCCAAGTTTGAGACATACGATGGCACTACTTATCCCATCGACCATCTACGACATTTCCACCACATGATGACGTTGAAGGAGAGCACGGAGTCCATCCTATGCCGAACATTTCCAACCAGCCTCAGCTCCACTACAATGAGTTGCTTCAACAGCTTGCCACCAAGATTGATAGATTTTTTTCCAAGCGTTGGCCACCGCCTTCATTACGAGGTTCATCGACAGTCAACGAATGAGAAAAAGCCCACACTATATGCTTCACATCAGACAGAAGCCCTAGGAGACCATAAAAAAATATGTCACTCGTTTTGCTAACAAGTTGACCAAGATCAACGGCTTCAGTAGCGACACAACCATTGCCACCTTCATCGTCGGACTAAAAAGGGGACCATTCTACAATTCTCTGAATCTATATGCCCTTCCTAAAGAATATGGCGACCCTATTAAAGACCGCCCAAAAACACATCACCCTCGAGAAGATGGTGGCTGCCAGAAGGGAGAACAAATTTGAGAAGAGACACGCTTCAACCGACCGGGAAATGAGAGAAGAATGACGGAGGGACAACATGCCTCGAGGGAAAGTAGCCAGTCGAAAAGACATCGAACCAGTGGCATGCCCGAGTTCGACCAACAAAAACTTGGAAGGCTACAACCCGGATCATCAAGCAAACCGTTCATGACTTTGAAAGCAAGTCGAGTTGCGGTCCTCAAAACTGTAGCAAAGTGGAAGGTTGTTAATTGGCCACCCAAAATAAGAGGAGATCCAGCCATGCGAAGTAAACGCAGATATTGCTCTTTCCACGAGGACTATGGGCACAACACCGATGACTGCTACAACCTAAAGGACGAGATCGAGCGCCATATCCAAAAAGGACGACTCAGAGAGTTCATTAGGCGGAAAGAAGGAATAGGCAGCTCAGAAAAGCAATCAAGGGAGCTAATATACGTCTTACATGGCGTAATCAGAGATAAGGAGTTGTCCAATCGGTCTAAAAAACGATCAAAAGAGTATTGGTCGACACAGCCAGCTCAGTCAATCTTCTTTACCTGACAGTGTTCCGAAAGATGTAGTTCACCGAAGAAATGCTCTCGCCAATGATCACCCAATGGTAGGTTCCAGAGGAGAACAATGTCATCCGCTAAGAATGATCCAACTGCCAGTCAAAGCGGGAAAAAGGAAGACAACGAGTCTTGTTGACAAATTTCCTTTTTGTCAACGCCTCATCCGCATATAACATGCTTATCGGAAGGCCTTAAATTCACAAAATGGGCGCGGTATCCTTCACCATGCACCAATGCTTGAAGTATCATACCGACGACAGCGTCGAAATAGTCAAAGGAGATCAACCAGCTGCACGCGAATGCCACTATGCAGCGATGAAAGCTCCACACAAATAGCAATTACTGCAACGACCAAAGGAGCCACTGCAACAATATGGTCAAACAGACCCCAACCTTCCAGATGACGATACAGCCCCAACTAGTCCAAGAGATTGACCAAACACTGGACAACCAGAAGAAGAAACGACAATAGTCTACCTGGACGATGGAGGAGACAAAGCAGTTAGGATTGGCACAAAAATCCATCTAGAATTCGCTATGAAACTAATCCAACTATTGAAGGATAATGAGGATTTTTTGCCTAGACGATGAAAGACATGGTGGGAATAGACCCATCTGCCATCACTCACAAACTTCAAGTCAATCCGAAAAAAAACTGATCCGATAAAAAAGAAGGTCGATAGCCCCAGAACGTAACCAAAGAATAAACAAGGACGTGCACCGTTTGATAACTGCAGGAATGATCAGAGAATCTCACTACTCAGACTGGTTAGCTAACACAATGTTGGTAAAGAAGAAAATGAATGACAAATGAAGAGTATGTGTAGATTACACAGATCTGAACAAAACATGCCCAAAAGACAGTTTCTCACTCCCACGCATAAACCAGATAGTGAATGCCAGTTGGAAACGAACTCCTGAGCTTCATGGATGCGTACTCTGGATACAATCAGATACAGATGCACCCTTCTGATCAGAAAATGTCTTTTACAATGGAGAGAGGTACATACTGCTCCCGGGTGATGCCATTCAAACTAAAGAATGCAGGAGCCATGTACCAGTGACTGGTCAATAGAATGTTATGAGACCAAATTGATAAGATGATGGAGGTGTACATCGATGACATGTTGGTCAAAAGCTTATGCCGAACAGACCATATCTGAAATCTCTAATAGGCATTATCCCAGTTCCGAAGATACAAAATGAAGTTGAACTTTGAGAAATGCACATGTGGAGTAGAATCAGAGAAATTCCTCGGATACATGCTCAACCATAGAGGAATTGAAGCTGACCCAAAACTGATACAAGCACTACTCAACATGCAGTCGCTAGCGAACATAAATGTTGTGCAAAGTCTCAATGGCAGGATAACGGTTTTAAATAGATTCATTTCCAAGTCCTCGGACAAATGTCTACCTTTCTTCAAAATCTTGAAGGGGAACAAGACATTCAAGTGGAATAAATAATGAGAGAATGCTTTCCAAAGCTTGAAGACGTATATAGGGTGCACAGAGCTTTTGTGAAAACCAAGCACCGGGGAAACGTTGTATTTATACTTGTCCGTGTCTGACCATGCCATAAGTTTAGCATTTATACGGGAGGAAAAGGGCGCACAAAAGACAATATATTATAGCAGCAAAACACTTACAGATGCGAGATCAACTACCCGGCTTTGGAGAAATTGGTGCTCACCCTGATCGTATCTTCAAGAAAGCAACGATCATACTTCTAAGCTCACCCAATCATTGTCATGACTAAACAACCATTTCGATCAGTATTGCACAAACTAGAGCTATCCGGAAGAATGGTAAATGGGAAATAGAACTCAGGAAGTTTCGACATTAGCTATGCCACCAGAACAGCAATAAAAGCTCAAGCATTGCCAGAATTCACAAGCAACAGCGATCGCCAGCCAGATGGCAACCATGAAGGGATCAAACCATCCACGAATGGATCCTCTGTTGTGACGAAGCATCCAATGAGGCGGGAAGTGGAGCTAGAATGATCATGTACAACTTGGAAGGCGTAACGTTAGAGAATGCCATAAAATTCAATTCTAAAGCCTCGAACAACGAAACCGAGTACAAAGCAGTGATAGCCGGGCTACAATTAGCAAAACATTTGTGAATAAAAAGTATCGACATCTTCATTGACTCCAAATTGGTGGTCAACCAGCTGAATGACGAATTTTAAATAAAAGATGTTTGGATGAAAGCATACCACCAAAAGATGGCTAAGCTGATAGAAAGTTTTCAGACTGCCACCATTCGGCGATGTGCAAGGGGGGAGAATAAAAGAGCTGACGAGCTAGCCAATGAGGCATCACGAACTAAAGAAAATGATAATCCACTCGTTACGACGCATGAGAGTTCCATACTGGAAAACCAAGTGCAAGAAGCATGAAACAGGCCAGAAAAATAATTGGACAATTCCAACCCTCATGTATATTATAAACGAAGAACTTTCGGCGGACAAGATGGAGGCCCGAAAATTGTGAAATCGAGCCCCACGGTACACGGTGATCAACGACAGACTCTACAGGAGATCTACCACTAACCCGCTATTAAGTTGTCTTTCGCCCAACGATGTTGACTATGTCCTGCGAGAGATTCATCATGGAACATGTGGAAACCATCTAGACGGAAGAACGCTAGCCCACAAAACCCTAACAATGGGGTACTATTGGCCGATAACTAAACTCATTCGCACTTGTGACAAATGTCAGAGATTTGCCCCATATACTCGCATGCCATGCAAAAATTTAATCCCAATTAGTAGTCCATTGCCATTTGCACAATGGGATATGGACATCGTAGGACCACTCCCATGTCTGACAAAAAAACATTCCTCATCGTAGCTGTAGATTACTTTATTAACTGGGTGGAAGTAGAACCATTGGCAAAGATAGGAGAAGCTAAAGTTGAAAAATTCCTCTCGAAAGACATAATATGCAAATTCGAAATCCCAAGGGTAATTGTCACGGACAACGGGAAGCAATTCGACGGCAAGAAGGTTAAGGAACTATGCAAAAATCTAGGCATTCAGCAACACTTCTCAACACCCGCCCATCCACAGGCAAATGAGCAAGCTGAAGTCACCAACAAGACGATCCTAGAAGCGATCAAAAGGAAGCTTGAAGCATCAAAAGGATTGTGGACATCCGAACTACCTAGCATCCTTAGGCATATAGAACAACGAAAAAAAAGTCCAACAGGAGAAACTCTTTTCTCCTTCGCATACAGGTCTAAAACAATGATACCCGTAGAAGTTGGAATGCCAACATTCAAAATAGAAGAATTTCAAGCAGAAGACAACAATGAAGCACTGAGAGTCGAATTAGATCTCGTCGAAGAAAAACGAAATAAGGCTTCTATCAAAATAGCAGCCTACCAACAACATATAGCCAGTTACTATAACAAGAAAGTAAAACCTCACACGTTCAACATCAGCAATTGGGTACTCCGGAAAATCCAACTAAACACAAAGAAACCAAGCACAAGTAAACTAAATCTATATTGGGAAAGGCCATACAAAGTAATAAATATCAACAAACCAGGGACATAGTGGTTAGAAAATACAAAAGGTGAACAACTACCACAACCGTGGAATGTAGAGCATTTGAAAAAATAATATCTATGAAACTCCTTTACATCCTCCATTTCGCGTACAAGCAACAAAGTCAAGTCGGGACTAATAAGTCAGACTAAAAGTTTTACTTGAAGGAACGCAAAGCGCGACCAAAGCATCAAGCTACGAGTAAAATTTGAATATATGTATTAGAACAAACAAACCAGGCATAAACATGAAACTTTTGGTCTGATCAAACACGATGTAATAAAGTTCCTGGATACATGCGCCGAACTTTTCATTCTGTCAACTATAACGTACGACATCAAAATCTAGACATGAAGAGTCGGATTTCATAAAAAAGCTTCTACACCACTAATAACTCGAACATCGAAACACATTTGTAAAAATTTGACGAACAAGTCAAAATTCTGCCAGGAATGTCGAAAGCAAAAAGCTAAGTCTAATAAGATAGACGGAAAGATGTACTACACACAAATAATTAAAAATAAATGAGATTCTCCTTGACTTTCCAAATTCATTACATCAGAAAAGATTACATGGAGACATGAGGGTCCAATAAAGGTACTAAAAAATAGGCATTCTCATCAACAAGATCAATCTCCAAACTCGGAACGAGTTCCTCTTCGTCCTCAAATACTTGCTCAGCATAGCAACGATTCTTAGATAAATCCAATCCAAGCCTTGCAACTCGATATAGTCTAAGAAGTCGTGGAGGCCATCGACTACTCTCTTTCAATCTACTGTTTCTGTAGCCTTTAATTTGCCGGTAACTGATGCAAGCTTTGCCTGAGTCGACTCGAGTTCGCTTTCAACAACAGTAAGCCTAGCAGCAACTACCGATATGGCAGTAGCAAACTCGATATTCAACTGAGCTACTTGCATTCAGACTGGCAGAACACTCTACAACAGGATGCTTGGCCTCAGCATAGTCAGCCATTCAATCAAGCAACTCTTCAGCAATACTCAACTGAAAACGATATCAATCCAACTCCACATCGGAGGTTTCAAGGTCGGAAGCAAACTTATTCAGAACATCCTAGACTTTCTTCAATGAATTTCGTGCAGCCTTCGCATACTCCACACATTGTGTTCTTAGTGGATCAAATTTACAGAAAACGTGAAAGAGAACCAAGGCTTGCCCTGTCAGCTTCCGCTCAACAAGCGCAACCTGATCGTGTGCAGCCTTATAATCTAACCCCATAATGCCAGCATAGACGAGGTGTGCCATGCCCCGATTTTCAAGAAAACAAAATCCTAATATCCGTGTAGGATTAGCCATTTCCCCCAAATTCAGGACATGAATTTCATTCACTAAAAGTAACAGTTGGCGTCCAAGAGAAATAATCAAAAGCACAATTTACCAAAATATAAAGAAATAAAACAATTGATCTAAATATCCCATCAAAATGAAGTAAACTAACTTAAAATCTTGTAGAGCCAACTCTAACAAGTTCAACTAAATATGAACATAACTCTCCCAATAAAAAAGAAAACTCCAAGTTCTATTACAAAGGTTAAACTATCACCTAGCAAACAAAAGGATTTAAACTTTCGAATAGTGTGCAACACCACAACAATGCTCATCCCGTACGAAACAAACTTGTCTAACCTCGCCCGAAACTACTAATCCTGAAATAAATCTAGTCGGCTACATTCCCAAAGGAATGTACCCAAGATGCCAAAGCCCACTTGGGTCAGCAATAAAGCTGGTGTGAGTAATCTTCATTTCCAAAATCAACAACTCCGCAAGTGATAATATCAAACACAAACAATAAACAACCACTCGAACAGGTAGTTCCTCAATTAGGCAGACTTGTTATGCAAGAAAATCACAGTTCAAAGAATTTAGTTCCTTAACGAGGCAATCATGTCATCCAAATAAGTAAACATGTATTTACTTGTACTAACACTGTAGATGTTGTCTATGGCAAGTCTGACCTGCAAAAATATTAGTGGACTTTCCATCTTGCAAGGAATTGTTAGAAACACATGTATATAATTTTACCAAAAATTAATATTCCTCAATTAGTACAGATGTATTCGTACATTATTTGACTTAAGCATATTATTCATTTTTATTGAATTGATCACGTAGACGATACCACATTTGCACCACCTCCGTGCCGAACATACATGCCCGTATGTCTCTCTCATATAAAGGAGGACTTCTCCGTCATCCATGCCCAAGTGGGGACACATCACACGCAAGCATGCATCACCGGATACTCCTAACTATATGAGTAACAAAAACTCACTTTTGGGCTATCAATGCGCATAAAGTCACGTCACATTTTTTACGAATAAACAATCAAGCCTATTTTAGGCATTTCAAAACCACACCCTTTTCGCAAGACCCAACTCGAAGGTTACTTAGTTTCTCTATAAGAAAAGGGGCCCCTCCTCCGCAAGACCCAATCCGAAGGATAATTAGTTTCTCTATAGAAGAATGAAAAACATAAACACAAGAGATGTGGTAGCTCTAACTGATACATTTCCAGGTGATTAAATTTTCAGGAATCAAAGTTTATCAGTATCATTTATTTTTGATATTTCAAAATTCCTTCACAATGACATTTTGTCATTCGTATGTAAATCGACCCAATCTTTTGGGGAAGATAGCGCTTGACACATTGTCAAATCATAAACCACAATATCATCCAATTATTTTGGGGAACAACCTAGCATTTTCCTAAACAAATTATCAGAACATTAGCTGAAAATGATAGTCTAATGAGAAAAGCCAAGCTAGGAAAAATCCACACATCACACACATTTGTGACATAAAACACCACAAATAACACAAACTCAATCTCAAACATGCCTAAACTCACATAAAAGATTACTCTAAAAAAACCCAAGTGAGGAATTACAGGTTTTTTTTGTACTCTTCAAAGATATGAGAAAATAGAACAATAATTCAAGTCAATTAACACTTGAAAGGTAAGCATTGTCAAGCTACTAATCACATGAACATATCCTAAGTAAGCAAAAATAAAGAATGATCCTAGGATAATCAGGTGCAACACAATAAAGCAAACACATCGTGCCATTTTTTTTCAATAATAAGCAAACCAGTCCCTAACCTCAGGAATGCACCAAAGGGAATGATGCAGTCATTTGTTGCTACCTGCTCTTACTTATTCCCGCTGACATGTTTGACTTGCACACGTGAGCCACATACCATTGTGGGGTGGCCGATGGCACTGATGCTAAAGTCAGACAAGGCTCTGAGGAAGGTGTAATGTTGCAACAGGGAATTTGTAGCGTACCTTAGCTTACCAACCTCATGTCTTATTTATAGTGCAAGGAGTCATGGGTTAACCTGGCCATCGTAGGCGTAGATTAGGGAGGAGATCTTCGTTGAGACCCCTCTCTAATTAGGAGTCGTGCTATAGGAGGGAAGTTCCCTGTTAGCTTTGTGCTCCTAGATACGCGGGAGATAGTTCCCAATCCAAGAGCAATCTGTAGAAAGGGGTTTTCTTGTGTGGAAGATACTCTGGAGTTTGCTTCCTATTTGAATACAAATAGCAGCTGTAGTGCCTGAAGAAGGCTTATGGGTATCATGGATAATTGAGAGATGTGTATGCCTAGAATGCAGTGAGATTCCGAGTCCGCTTGGCGACTGAAGTTGAGCGAGCTTAGATCCGCTTGGGTTGAATCTGTGTTGGGTCGATGCTTAGTCCCGTAGTTCTTCGAGATCATCATGACACGTGTTCGACTCAGAAGTGTGACCATTTTTATGTATCATCAGCTACTCCCCCCCCCCCCCCCGAGTTAGTGGGCCGTCACATCGGTTCACTAAGTCATCTCTTGAAGGGATGCGACGCTCATGATGATTTAGTCTAAATCGTTGCTTGAGCCGCACGCTGCATTAATTGGGTGTGCGTTGGTTTGGCGGAAAAGAGGCGAGAACCTATCATCTATATAGGTCATCCGCAGTGTTGAGACTGACCCTTTTGTTTTACTTTCTTTTGAAGATATTGTTCTGAAAGGTTCATTCGTCTTCTTTATGGCTCAAGAAAACCTTCTTGATGATGTTGTTCTGGCTGAGGGCCTAGAGTTTTTTTAAGACAGGTTGTTGATATCATCAGAGTTTCCAATTTCTTACGTAGTGGTCTATGGTACAATTGGCACGTCGCCCCCACTCTGTATCGAGAGTCACGCATTAAGCTGGAAGATGGGGCCTCTTCCAGGAATAGGAAGGTTGCTGAGCCAAGACTCTCGTTCTGTCTTATGCGGAGGATCCATCTGAGACGCTTTCTTTTTTTGTGAGGAATAAGCCTCACGTTAGGACTGGGTCATCTTCGGCAAGACCCACTCTAGTTTGGGAGGAGCGCGAGTCCGCTAGGCCTGTTAAGGGGGAGACTAATGTTCCTGGCTTGGAGAAAGATTATATGCAGTTGGCGGGAGTTGCTGATGGGTCGAACCTTAGTGACGCGCAGGTTGAGGCTCTGAATGACCGTCTGGTGCGGGTTCCAATGGCGGCTTCTGCCGGCGCTGATTCGCGAGGGGCCACTCCGGTAGAGGGCTCTATTGAAGATTCGCTTGAAGTGGTGGAATTTGATCACCCCACCGTTGACTCGCCTAAAAGTGGTCGTGGTACCGGCCGTGTCTTCTGTAGTCCACAATGCTCACCATCTCGTTCTAGGCCACAGCTAGAACTGTTGGAAGGTCCTTTGGATACTTCGGTCCCTCTTCTGCCTCCTGGTGCTATTGGTCGTCTCGCCATAAAGGGTTGGTCGTTCTTGACAAGGGAAAAGCCACGGAGGAGAGTCTGAGGATGGTGGCAACCGTAAAAAGTGGCGCTGACATAGTTCCTGATCAGAGGAAGCTTCATCCTGATGCACGGATAAGTTTGTTTGCACGTGACTTGGTGAAGATGAGCTCACATGTCTGGCATCAAGAGATGGATGTTGAGTATGCTTCGAGGAAGCATATAAGCAGGCGTCATAGCTGGCTGGTAGACCACACTCCAAAACCTGAGAAGGATAAGCTGGAAGAGCGTGTGGACAAGAGTTTGAAGTATCTTATGTTGGGTATGTCTCATATGAGCCACGCGATCGTTGCTGGGATGAAAATAGTGGTGGCTCGCGAAAGAGTATATAATTTGGAGCGTGTCTTCTCGCACGTGCAGGCGCTATATTCTGATGCGTTCCATGAAATTAAGCGGCTTGAGAAGTAGGCCAAAGAGTTGCGGTTGGATCAATCAACCGTGGCCGCTGAGGCTCAGAAGGCTCATCTGGAGAACCTTGAGTGTAATCTGACCAAGGCGGTGTCCGAAAGGGATGGACTTAAGAAGGAGTTGAGCCAGCTCCGCCTAGAGGTCGAGGTTGCGCAGGAAGCTACGACTAAGGCGCATTCTGAGCTACATTCATTTGCTGAAGAGAGTGCTTCGAAGGAAGCTGACTGGGCTGCTGAGAAGCAACAGTTGGAATCCGATGTGGAGTTATATGCTCGAGAGGCGAGGAAGGCCGAGGACCAACTCGATCCGGGTGGCATGAACTTAGTGTTGTGAAGAGCAGTTTGGCCACTGAGCAGTCTCAGGTCGATGCACTAACTGGCAAGTTGGAGCTACTCGAGCGTGACCTTGTTGATGCAAAGGTGTGAGAGGAAGAGCTTATCCAGGAACAAGGCAAATGTGAGTTCCGCTGGGTTGTTCATGGCCGGCTGGAGCTATTGGCACTGATGAAGGAGGAGCATCTGGAGTGGGATCTTAGCTGTTACAAGAAAATGTCATATGTTGACTTGTCTGTTACCTCTGAGTCGTCTGACGAGCAGGACAGTTCGATCCCTAACGTCCAAGTTGAAGCGCGTATAGATGCAGTTTCTGCCCCTGTTCCTCCTAGGCTTAGCTCTTCCGTTTTTGTACCTTCTCCTGATTAGGAGCAAACTTTGTGTGCTTGTACACATTTTGTCTTGACCATTAATGACAACAACTACTCCCCCTTAGTAGGAGCAAACTTTGCGCGAACTAACTAGGCTTACCTGGCTAATTCGGTGATCATCGTCTTCATTGAGAGTAATGATCCCTTGGCGAGTCATCGTCATCAGCGAACAAGCACTTACTAGACTCCCACTTCCTCAACCGTCTAGATCTGCGCAGAGTGGATTAGGCTTTGGGCAACAGAAGCCATTGTCATAAGTCGCGAACTGACTAAGCTTACCTGGCTAATTCGGCGATCATCGTCTGCATTGAGAGCAATCATCCCTTGGCGAGTCGTTGTCATCAGCGGACAAGCGCTGACTAAACTCCCACTTCCTCAGCCGTCGTGACCCGTGCAGAGCGAATTAGGCTTTGGACACCTGAAGCCGTTGTCATTAGTGATGAACTGACTAAACTTACCTAGCTAATTCGGTGATCATTGTCTGCATTGAGAGCATTGATCCCTTGGTGAGTCGTCATCATCAGCGAACAAGCGCTAACTAGACTCCCAATTCCTCAGCTGTCGTGATCCGCGCAAAGCAGATTAGGCTTTGGGCACCAGAGGCCATCGTCATCAGTCGCCAGCTGACTAAACTTACCTGGCTAATTGAGTGATCATCATCTGCATTGAGAGCAATGATCCCTTGGCGAGTCGTCGTCATCAACGAAAAAGTGCTTACTAGACTCCCACTTCCTCAGCCGTCATAACCCACGCAGAGCAGATTAGGCTTTGGGCACCAAAGGCCATCATCATCAGTCGCGAACTGACTAAGCTTACTTGGCTAATTCGGCGATCATCGTCTGCATTGAGAGCAATGATCCATTGGCGAGTCGTCATCATCAGCAGACAAGCGCTGACTAGACTCCCACTTCCTCAACCGTCGTGACCCGTACGGAGCGTATTAGACTTTTGGCACCAGAAGTCGACGTCATCAGTCGCGAACTGACTAAGATTACCTGGCTAATTCGACGATCATTGTCTGCATTGAGAGCAATCATCCCTTAATGAGTCATCGTCATCAGCGGACAAGTGCTGACTAGACTCCCACTTCCTCAGCCATCGTGACCTGCGCGAAACAGATTTGGCTTTGGGCACCAGAAGCCATCGTCAATAATTGCGAACTGACTAAGCTTACCTGGCTAATTTGGTGATCATCATCTGCATTGAGAGCAATGATCCCTTGGCGAGTCGTTGTCATCAGCAGACAAGCGCTGACTAGACTCCCACTTCCTCAACTGTCATGACCCACGCGGAGCAAATTAGGTTTTGGGATGAACAAAAAGCTATCGTCATCAGTCTTGGCTGACTAAGCTTGTCTGGTTTGAATAGAGGCTCCGCCTGCAAGGAGGCATGCGAACCTATTCCCTCCGCATGTTGCATGGAGTGGATGAAATTGCCTTAAATTAGCTGGTGATCTAAAGGTATAATCTATATGTCAGGATTGACTAGGATCTCTTGCGCTCGTGCAAAGCACGTGACTTAGTGTTATTTGAATGATAGGCTGAGTCCATGGGCCCGCAGTGGAAGGGCTAGGGTTTACCTGCATGGTGTGATGCGTGTACGGCGTAAATTGTTCAGTGACACGCCTACGGCGTAGGCTCCGTGACGGTTGAGTATCAATTACCTCCCCCTCAATTGATGGGGCTGCGTGCAGCGCCATAATTGATTGACGTCGTCTTTGCAGTTTCCTTGGGAACCATCGTCTTCCAGTTCCTTGTACCGTATTCAATGTTTGGCAGTTAATGCTTGGGTGCCTGCTTGGTGAACCATCATGTCTATATAATGGTGTTTTCCAATCGTTGTAGGCACTATATTTCATAGCGTTTATCTTCGGTAATGTTCTCACTGGAAGAAAATGCTTTGGGTTTTTCAAAGGCTGAAGGTTATTCTCCACCTCTAGAGTCTCCAAATGTTCTGACATTTACACCGATCAGGCATAGAGATAGTTGTCGTTATGCGTGGTCACCTGATCGAAGTGTTAGTCGATGTGTGATGTCTCTTGAGGAAATCAACAGCCCGTTGCAAGGTCTACAATGTTGTAAGGATAGTGTATCCTCGGAGTGATGTGGCAGAGCAATCTGACTGCTTAGTCCTTTCAATCCCTTCTCACACTTCGTTGTTTTCTTCAAAAGGGGTTGAGCTCACCCATTCTCTTACCTTTGTTGTCACTTGCAGATTGCTTGCATCGGAGGGTTTGCAAGTCTTCAGCGGACGATGTCCATAGCAGAATTGTCTAAGCAAGTCTTTTACTTTAGTTCACATTGTATTCAGATCTTTATAGTACTCAATATGTAGCTTTTTGTATCTCCCTTAGGGCACTCGCAATATGTAGCATTTTGTATCCGCCTCAGGGCAATCGTGACATGTAGCCTTTTGTATCTGCCTCAAGGTGTTTGTTTTTATATCTTTCCAATAATTAATAGAGTTTGTCTCTGAAATTCTTGTTTTATTTATTAAATGATTGTGAATCACATAAGTTTCTTAAGAACTCTAAACTCAATAGTGACTACGGAAAGGGAAACAAACAACTTAAAACAAACTAATTGTTGATGGAAATAAACTGATCTTGGCCTCGAAGCGAATTCGGATAGCTTTCACGGATCATTTAGCGGATTGTTGAGGCGTTACATAGGTAACCGAAGAGTAAACCTTGCAGAGGGGCAGATCACCGCACTGACATAATGTCAGGGGGATGTGTTCCCGCTTGCCATTCTCCTTACAATTTGCTGTGCGAAAGAGCTGATTGCTCCTATACCGCTTGAAAATGATGTTTCTATTGTCGTTTTGCCTTGCATTGGTTCAGGCTGCTTAGCATGATGTAGATGGATCTTGGAGCACTCTATCTTTTTCAGTGCGACCTAGTGGCAGCCTCGTGCCGTAAGTTGGTCTCCACGTATGGTTCCTTCGGAAAGCTTCCTGTCGCCTTTGGTTTCCCTTTTAGCGGTCCTTGACTCTTCCAGGGTGATGTGTCTCTAGACGCTTTTGAGGAGCTCCGCCATGTCAAGAAGTGGCTCCAAGGTGAGATCTTTGAAGAGCTTTCCCTCTCTGAGGCTTGCAGTGAATGTCGTCACAGCTGTATTGTCGTTGCATCCGTCAATGAGGGTCAACTCGTTGTTGAAGCATATGACATACTCTGGGAGCGTCTTTCCAGACCTCTGCCTTAGAGAGAATATGTAGTGCATGCCTTTTCTAAAATGCTGGCTCCCGACGAAACGTGTCAAGAACTCTTTTGCCAATGTTTTGAAGGAGTCAATTGACTTCGGTGGAAGGCTATCGAACCACGTCAATGCAGGGCCTTTGAGACTGGTAGGAAAGGTTCTGCACATGAAGGATTCAGATCCTTCCTTGAGAACCATCATGTGCTAGTAGTGGCATAGATGATCAAAGGGGTCGGTGGTCCCATCGCAGGAGTCTAGCTTCGGGGGAGTAAACTTCCTTGGGAGGACCTCATTCATTATCCGGACTATGAATGGTGGGACGGAGAGGCGATACAAGACGTCGGGATCATATGCTCCTCTACGGAGGGGATTCCCAAGGTTGAGCCTCTCTGTCCTGGCTGGATCAGCGTTGGCCGAACAGCCTCCCTTAGTCCAATAGGAACTGACGGGGACCTGGCTCTCCTGCGCTTGCTCCTTATCATTCATTGGAGGTGGAGGTCTGTGTTGTTCTTGGTCTCAATCAGCAGTCGGTGGATTCTGCATTGTGAGTTCTCTATCGCCTTGATAACCTGCTGTAATTGGGATGCCAACACCTCGATCTTGGAGTCTGCCATTGGTGCAGGGGCATGAGTAGGTTGTCTGTGCATGGCAGGAACTGGTATAGGGACAACTGGAGCATTGGACGTGTCCCCTGGTTCATTGTTGCGTGATCTAGTGTTCACCATCCCTCTGGGATTTGGTAGGAGACGACGCTTAGTGTAAAGTTAAGAACTATGTCGTCCCCACAGACGACGCCAAACTGATGCAGTTTTTTTTTGCTCTCTGCTCTGACATGTTCTCGCTGACCTGTTTGAACTGCACAAGTAGCACACATGAGCCACAGAGCACCGTGGGGTGGCCGATGGCACTCCGATGCTAAAGTCAAACAAGGCTCTGAGGAATGTGTAATGCTGTAACAGGGAATTTGTATAGTACCTTAGCTTACCAACCTCATGTCTTATTTATAGTGCAAGGAGTCTTGGGTTGACCAGGCCATCATAGGCATAGATTAGGGAGGAGATCTTCGTGGAGACCCCTCTCTAATTAGGAGTTGTGCTGTAGGAGGGAAGTTTCATGTTAGCTCCATGCTTTTAGATACATGGGAGATAATTCTCAATCCAAGATCAATCTGTAGAAGGGAGTTTCCCTGTGTGGAAGATACTCTGAAGTTTGCTTCCTATTTGGAAGCAAAAAGCAGTTGTAGTTGCCCGTCCAAAGCCGATCCTTGAGATACTTGCCTGAAGAGGGCTTATGGGTATCGTGGATAGCTGTGAGACGTGTGGGCCTAGCATGTTGTGAGATTTCGGGTCCGCTTGGTGGACTTAAGTAGAGCGGGCTTAGATCCACTTGGGTTGGATCTGTGTTGGGCCGATGCTCGACTCAAGAGTGTGACCATTTTTATGTATCATCAGGGAACATCATAGCTAACTTCAAATTTTACATAGACTTGAAAGGGTATTGAGCTATCAAACTTTCTTCCCAGGTTACAAATATGCCCAAGTAAGGCTGTATGTTTTTCAAAACTTGCATATGACATGAGTTAACAATTAAGAAGCTCATGTTTCTATCCATAACTTGATGAACAACAATGCCTCAAACACCCCCTAATCAGAAGAATTCATGAAAGGTTGGTTAGATATCAAACGTCAATTGATCAACCATAACTATTTTCACATTGGGTATTCAAAAAAGTCACACTATAGTGTAAATATTTACATAAGCTTTAATAACTCAAAAGCACCCTATGTTGAAAAAAGCAAGAGTGGGTAGTATCTGTATCACATAAGCATGCATATGGACAGCAAGTGATAAAATTAATGTATCTTTAGTGATGTGTCTGTGTCTCTATATCACATAAGCATTCATGACAAACCCATTAGGCCAAAATCAAGAAGCGATGCATCACAAACCAAGAAACATTGAATCCGTAACAACTAAAATTCTGAAAAAGAAAGGGTAAAAAGATAACTCACTGCAATCGCAAGGGTTGCGCGATCGATCCATGTAATACCCTCCGCATCCAATGCCATCGTCCCATCCTTCCTCTCGCCAGCAATTTCTCCCACACAATGGATCGCTAGCAAGGTAGCCCCAATCAGCTGCGCCATCTTGACAGTCATCTATTTTTGTTTTCTGGCGATGAAATAAAACGGTAAGGAGAGGGGCGAGAGAGGATGGAGAAAAGAAGAAAAAATAAGGAGTTTGGGGCGGTGAGATCGGCTGCGGCTGCGGCACGCATCACAGACCGTGCTCGCTGGATGAGGAGAAGAACACGTGCATGTGGGGGAGAAGAATAAAGGGGGAGGGCTTCTCTTTTATAATGGGATGGCTATTTGCCCCCAAAGAAAATCTTAGGGAACCCACCCTAAAAACTCACGAAAATAAACCCTACATTTTAAATTTAAATTCAAATAAATTTGAACCTATTTTAATTAATTCAAAATATTTAAATTAGCTTTATGAAATTTGGGGTGTTACAACGTGATTCATTCCCTCCATAACACGCTCAAGCCCTTCATCGATATGCTTGCGAGGCGGATGCACGGGCATAAGAGGCCCTCCGACCAACCGCCCGTGGCATTTGACGATGAAATTACCAACACTTTCTTGCATGTCAGGCTCAAAAGACCAGCTAAACTTCTTAAGAGTAACAATAGTTGGACGGGTAGCACGGAGAGTAGCAGGCGACTTCGAGGTGCCCGTAATGACAGAGGGAATAGGACCCTTAGAACCCTGATCATGAGTAACGACTTGATCTCCTAATGAGGAATCGAACTCGAAATCAGATAAAGTCTTTGTACTGCTCGAATTCTTAGACATTTCGACACCAAGTTGAAAGATCTTGCTGTTGATAACAAGAGAATCGTCAACAGACAAGCCATCGAAATCAGGTATGCCATATGAGGAGATAAGGTTCTTCTCGCGATTGTCCAAAGGACGAGAAACATCTTTCTTTCTCCTCTCAAGAATTTGATTTATCTCTTCAACTTCTCGGCCAGCAGGATCGATAGCATCACTATCGCCCTTCCCAGAAGATGCAGGAAGAGGAGAAGGCCTGGTAATACCAGGAATCGAAGTAGCGAGCTTTTTCTTCTTCGGGGTATGACCAGGACTGATCGCCAACAACTTAGATGGACTAGTGGGCCTAGGAACTTTCCTCTTTCTAACGCTCGAGCCAGCATTAATGACACCTTTACCCTTAGGCCTCTTAGCGAAGCTCACATCCCAATCAATGCCCACGTCACCAACTACAGTTGGAGGAGTACGCTCCTGCCCCTCGTTAGAAATGACGACAACACCGTCCCGACGCAACAGTAACTTTCGAAGCACAAGCCGTCATAAGCGTCGCACAATTTGCCTCGCTCAGAGTATACATACCGTTGCGGTCGAGGATATTCGTAGTAAGAAAAGTTTCTACTGAAGACTTTGGCAGCTTATTAAATCAATCTCAAAACCCTTGCTCCCCCGTAGACAAAAATAATTCATTCATTTTGGGTTTTCAAAATGATCGCAAAATTTTTACGTTGCACAACTTGAAATAATCAGAAGAAATCGACGCGTAAAACCAGGGCCTCGACCAACCCCTATACTCGTCTCAGAGATTTTTGAAATAGGATGGACTATGGAGATAGCAAGTGTGGTTCGTGTTTACACTGAATCCCACCATAGAGTGCAAAACCCTAACGTTCATCGGAATCCCAGATAAGACAACCCTCGCTAAAGTCGCGATCATTACCCTCCAGCCGTTAGGAACCATTTGTGAGGGAGCAATGCCCAAGAAACCTAGATACTCATAGAAGATTTTTGGAGCCGGAAGTCTAAGCACTGTTTGAAACATGCCCGGGTACAACGCAATATAGCCAGGCCTCGGAAGACAAGGACTGTCACCCTCTTCAAGCAGAATGATCTATCCAAAGTCATTTGTGTCACTCGTTTAGGAGAGAAGTAAGCTTCACAGGTAGCAAGCACATCACCACTTAGAACCCCGAAGCTAGACATTGTTATAAGACAAAAACGAAAGAGAAATAAATCAAAGCCTGAGAACGAAGAGAACGTAAAGAAAAAAGTAATGTTTCCACCTCCTCATTTTTATAGGGTCGAACAATGAAAGGACTACTCATAGGAAAATGTGCAGGCCATCGCGAAATTCAAAGATTCATGCCGAATCGAATAGGCGGATGAGACATCGGAGAAACAAACGCAGCAACAGCTGGTAACAACATTAAATGCACCGTGATGGTGAAATCCTCAACCGTCGCACAGTTAGTGGCTACGTCAACATACCCACTAACTAAGGGGGGAGTAGCTAATGATACATCAAGTTGAATGATGTCAGCCGAACACGTGGCAGAGATTGTCCATCACGAGGATCAAGTATCCTAAAACCATGTCAATTCATAAAGCCCAAAAAGGGCGAATCCAATCATAAAAGCCCAAACCAGGCTTGCCAGAAACCATAGTTAAAGGCCTAAATCCATGCCTGATAAAGTTCTCCCTTAAAAAAGATGAACGTTGCAGATAAAAATAGTCGTGGAGGGAGTTACGCCTCCATGGACATATCTTCATGAAGAATGAAACTGTTACAGAGAATGTCTAATCTCGTTGTGCCTCACATACTTAAGTCACATAGGGAATTAACAACGACCATTATATAAGGTAAAGGAAACATTTGACAAAGGTATGCAACTTTAACTGAGTTCTGTCTAGATTTATCTCCATCTCCAACCGAGTTACTGACTTAAGCATCGGAGTGCCTTCGGTCACAAAAAAGGTGGTCTTTGACAATCTAACATTTGTTTTGCCGGTCACACTTACAAGATAACAAATTTTGGACGCATCAAAACTTTATATACCATTTGAACTTGAAAAGTCTGAAAGGAATGAAAGGCTCTTCCCAATAATAGCCATCCCATGGTACCTGGAATCATTCCCTTTTCTCTGAAGTCATCCATGATTGTAAGAGTATGATCAGGAGGAACAACAAAAGGCCCAAGGGACACGAAGATATTTAAGATGCTTATTAGCTCCATTGCTAAATAGTAGTTGGTAATCTTTAGGGGTAATCCAACAGCAAGTTGGTGATTATTACTATTTAGATTATGATAGCTGAACAATAAAAAAATGTATCCAGTTGTCGACTCTGATTTCCCAAGTATATTCCTTTTTTTAATTATTATTTTATTTTATGATTGTTAGATGGTTTGGCGTTATGATGTGGAAGCGAATGTTCGTTGTCGACTTTGATTTCTCAAGTATATTACTTTACTAGGGTATTCCTCATGACGTTGGTACGATAAAAGTTTAAAACTTGTCAAAACATGATCACCCTTAAGTTTTCATTATTCATACTTACATGTCTAATCACCACCATCAACAATTGAAAAAAAATATATATATCAAAATTTTGGGTATGGGAATCGAACTCATGCACTCTTGGTGCTTTAAGTTCTATATGATCCGTTAGAATCTTATATTTGGGTAAATCTCAACCGTCTTTTATCTCCAACCTCAAACACCGTCCTGATTTGTAATATAGATTAGTGTGTCTCGTGCCGTTTGCATCCTGATTTGTAATATAGATAGTTAGATTGTGATAGCTGAACAATAAAAAATGTATCCAGTTGTCGACTATGATTTCTCAAGTATATTCCTTTTTAAAAAATTTATTTTATTTTATGATTGTCAGATGGTTTAGCGTTGTGATGTGGAAGGGGATGTTCGTTGTCGACTCTAATTTTTCAAGTATATTACTTTACTAGGATATTCCTCATGACGTTGGTACAATAAAAGTTTAAAATTTGTCAAAACATGATCACCCTTAATTTTTCATCATTCAGACTTACATGCCTAATCACCACCATCAACAATTGAAGAAAAATAAATAAATATCAAAATTTTGGATACGGGAATCGAACTCATGCACTCTTGGTGCTTTAAGTTCTATACGATCCGTTAGATTCTTATATTTGGGTAAATCTCAACCGTCTTTTATCTCCAACCTCAAACATCGTCTTGATTTGTAATATAGATTAGTGTACCCCATGTCGTTTGCATCCTGATTTGTAATATAGATAGTTAGATTGTGATAGCTGAACAATAAAAAAATGTATCCAGTTGTCGACTCTGATTTCTCAAGTATATTCCTTTTTTTAATTATTATTTTATTTTATGATTATTTGATGGTTTGGCGTTGTGATGTGGAAGCGGATGTTCATTGTCGACTCTGATTTCTCAAGTATATTAGTTTACTAGGGTATTCCTCATGACGTTGGTACGATAAAAGTTTAAAACTTGTCAAAACATGATCACTCTTTAATTTTCATCATTCATACTTACATGCCTAATCATCACCATCAATAATTGAAGAAAAATAAATAAATATCAAAATTTTGGATATGGGAATCGAACTCATGCACTCTTGGTGCTTTAAGTTCTATACGATCCGTTAGATTCTTATATTTGGGTAAATCTCAACCGTCTTTTATCTCCAACCTCAAACACCATACTGATTTGTAATATAGACTAGTGTGCCCCGCTCAAATTTTGTACGAGTTGGCTAATGGTATATATTTTCATTAAATTCTATACTTATTATTTTAGATATTAATTTTAAATATTTTTTTGTTGGAGGTTTTATTCCACTTGTGAAAAATAATTTATGTTAATAAGTTTTTATTAAACTAATCATTTTTTTAATGTTTGCAATTACTAATAAAATTGCATTGAAAATAATATTAAAATGCTCGAAGAGTATCGAACCTCTAACCACTAAAAATGATAATCCTCCAGCCACTAAAAATAATAAACCTTCAACCACTACACCAACAAATTTGTTTACACATTTGTATAAACAATTGTCATATTGTATTATATATTATATAATCGATTTTTTTTTACTAAAATATATATACTAAAAATATTTTAAAAATTGAGGGGGAGGGGGGGCCTTAGTAGGATCAACTCAGTTTATAAACATGGGCATAGTGTAGTGGAAGTTGATTTGCACGTGCAGCTTGTAAACATGGGGGTAATCGATAGGATCAACTCAGTTTATATCCAATAAGCATTCTTGAATTATCTTCGTTTTCTTCTAACCATTTCATGGTCCATCAATGGAATTTTCAAGTAGACAAATAATAGAGTTCCCTAGATTTCTTCTTCTTCTTACTTTGTTTCTTTAGACATGAAAAAACCTTATTCTGGCTTCTCTTTTCAATTTATGTCTCTTGGTCCTGCTCATTTGCCATTTTAGTGTCAAGGCCGATATTAGATAATAAGGAATAGAAGACAGAAGAATGAACACAAGAATTATACGACAAAAAAAACATGAAAAATAATAATAAATAAATAACGAATCACGTATTACAATAATATACATGTTTATCAAAACGGATAAAAATATATGTATTTGTCAAAAGTTAAAATTAGACATCGAAGGTAGTAGTATTCTCAATGACTGTTTCTCGAAGAAAAAACAAAGAGACCATGCCACTAAAGACTATACCGATGGAAAAGCCAAAGTGAAATTGATCCATATGCTGAAAGGCATATTTCTTTTATCCATAAAAACCACCCTCCCTTCAACCACCAAAAAACCTAACAAGGAAAGCCTAGAAGTCTCCACCACCACATCAGGTGAAATAGAAAGCACATTTCAATTAATTAAGGCCAGTTTTGTAGTCAAGTCGAATAAATTGAGTTCAGGCCTATAACAGGAATCGCCGATGGGTTCTGATTTAATATTCATGTTCTAATTACTCATGCTTACTATATTCAAGATCACAAAAAAATAAATTATGGCAATGTGACTTTCAGTGGTGAGCTAGCTAATTCAAAAATCAGACCATGACTCAACAGTGTGCAAATGCATTGATCGCCAAACAACCAAACAGAAAAGAACCCTGTCCAGAATAAGAATATCAGAAGGACTAAACATTAGATTCTCAGATAAAAAGTGCCAAACCATGTTAACCCCAAATATCAGCAAAATCATTAGGAAAACATGCACATTGCTCCTCTCATATAATACAGATCTAAAATTTTACTCTGATCTGAATATTGCATCAATGTAAATAAAATTATTCCTGTTTCCATGCATTATTAACTCCACGAACAAATGATAGGATGGGGTGAGGGGAAATAAAATACATCTGATTATACACGATATCTAATTAATACATGAGAATGGTCTGACTAGTGATTATCTTTTTATATTTTATCTTTTCTACAGTGTTCCTTAAAATGCTAGCACATCATTCATACAACAAAGTGATCTAAGTCAAATATTCTTCACAAGCTCACCTGAAGCCAATATACATATATACAGAGCATCGGTGAAAATTTCACCTTCCGGTTTCCAACCAGTAATAAATCATTGAAGAGAGCCTCCTGAGTTCTGGATGAAGTCCATCGAACCATGTTGGCCTTGTCCTTGTCCTTGCAAAGTTTGTTGATTGTTGGCATATGATGGGGCCATGTTGAGGTGCTGCTGTTGCTGTTGCTGTTGCTGTTGCTGTGTCTGCTGGGCATTAAAATGGCCCACTGGCTGTGACTGGGAGAAAAATGCTGGAGGCCGTCCTCTGTTGAAGACATTTCCATTGACAGGTGGAGCTTGTCCTGTAGCAATCTTAAGCCGTTGCACTTCCTCCCGTAATGCTTCATTCAAAGCTGTAAAAAGTACCAGCAAGGTATCTTTAATTCCAAACACTCTACCTCATTGTAATCTTTACTAACAACCAAACCACTAAATATTAGTGAGGTCACAAACTGGATAACCACCAAGAATGCAAACATCAGAATAACGATGACACAAAGTTCTGAAAACATGCATACCATCACGAAGATGTGCTTGTTGTTCCATGGCTTGCAACCGCAATTTGAGTTCCTTGTTCTCAGAAGTCAGACCAATAGTGTCTCTCTGTATCATACCAAAGAAAATGAATCAAACTTGTTGAATTTTTCCCTAGATTCACTTCATTTTTTTGCTTTTCTGGTAGAATCAGCATTTGAATGAATTGCATACTGAGTACATACACATAGTATAGGCCCCAAAAAAAAATGGCGAGAGACCTAAGAAACTCCTAAACAAGAAAGGAGGATGCACTTATTTGTTAGGTCACTTTACTTCGTAATTTTACTCGTGTTTTATTTTCCTTGGTGTTAATTTATGATTGCATTCATTTTAAGTGAGAAGCAATTTACATATCCAACTATCTGCAACGTAGCTCACATTTCTGAATACCATTGGTTATACACCATATAACAATGACACCCCATTTTTTAAATTTTCCTGTCAGCCACGTATTAGACACTTTGACACCTGGGTCCTGGACACTCATTGGAGACTTAATCAAACACTAATAAATAATCAACTTTCTCACATATCTTTCTAAAATACCGACTCTTTGCAAATGCTACAAGCATATTATGGCAAGTTAGTAGTACAATTAATATGCAATACTGATGTACAAGTGAAAATATGACTAATAATATAAACTTTAGTTGTTGAAAAAGTAAACAAATATTATAATGTAGGGAGTGTCCTCGTATTTTTTTATTTTTTTTTCGTCGTGTCAAGTACCTTGTATCCGTGTTGTCCAACACCCATGCCGTTACATCGATTATACATAATACTCAACAAATTTCAAGTCGTACAAAGCTATGATGGACAGCCACGGTGACAAATCAAATTTCCAAAAAACTAGGACATGCTGACACTTTAAACCTTACGATAGATGTATATACATAGATAGATAGAAGTGTGCAAAAAACCAAGTGAACCTATAAGACCGACCAAACCGAACCAAATTAAACTGATTGGCATTTATTACTGGACCTACATAGCTGTGGGAAACCCTTTCTTCTCAAGATTCACCACCGCCATGGAAAAAAGCTTGCACTTTCTTGCTTTTTTTGGGTTATTAGCTTCTTATTAATAAGTATTATTTGTCTTTTATATGCTTAAATATAAGTATTATTATATGCTTAAATATATTTATGTCTTTTACATCTGTGTATTAATTTTTTTCACCATATCTTATTAGCAATCTGATCTGGCCATATTTCTCTTCCCCTTACCTTCAACAAATCAGATGCGCAGTTTTCTTGCTCCTTTCACCTTCTACAGAAAATTTTTATTGTGTTTATTGTTTTAAGAAAGTTTTTGTTGTGTTATAGTTTTAGTTGAGTTCTTGCTAACTAATCTAAAAGAAGCTGAAGGAGAACAAGCATAAGCACTGTTGATCATGATTTCAAAAAGTTGGGATTTTTTATTTTAGGGTGTTTTTTCATTTTGAGGGTTTAAACTTGTAAAGGACTTCACTTCTTTCTCGCAGGGTTTATGGATTTGGAGGATTTCAATATTCTAGCGTTTTCTATGTGAAAATTTTATTTTGTTTGAAAAATGCGAGAAATCGAACCAACCCAACAAATAATCGATAATCGTGACCCTCAATTTTTTGGTTTGTCATTCGGATTTTCGGTTGAGATAGCTAAACTGAGGGGTCGTCGGTATGGTTGATGGTTAATGGTCAAACTGAGCCCGAACCGACCCATTCACACCCTTATGATGCACAATTCATAAAGCATCCACAAAACTCATTAACTCAAAGTGGCTCATAAGTCTTACACATCACAAATCATGATTGGAGATGATTTTCGCAAATCATTAAATTAAGCAAATGGTCTGACTATAATCGTAATAACACCTAATCTTTGGATGAGAGATAAGTGCATTGAAATTAGTTTCCGATCAATTAAAGAGTTATAATTAAACACCTACTGTAGTTAAATCGTTAATCAGACCATAATCAACTCAGCGGCAACATGAGATTAATCTTTATTAATCGGCCTAGGTTCTATACACATATTTTCTCTATTCTTTTATATAATATGTTTACTACATTTTTTTTTTTTAAATTAATGTATGTTGAAGTAGTAAACATCACATGCCACGATTTAAGGTAAATTATAAATAAATAAAAATTCAATGTTAGATTAAGGATGCATTTCCATATTCTTTAACTTAGCTTGTTATTTTCCTTTGTCATTTTTCTCCCTTATTTTATATATATATATATATATATTGATTTTTTTCTCTTAAACCATTTTCACACATTTGTTATTGCCCTATGGCTAGAGTATTGCTAAGTTTAACGCAAAATTAGAAAATTTAAAATTAATTTTCTCTCATTTATTTATAATTTATTACAGTAAACCGATTAATCGATGAATTTTAACAGCGATTAATCGATAAATCGTCAACTACTCGAGCTAGAGATTATTTTAACGATTAATTCAAAAAAATTAACGCTCAAATAGCGAAAAGAG
This sequence comes from Berberis vulgaris, assembly GCA_963556465.1. Classification (NCBI taxonomy): domain Eukaryota; kingdom Viridiplantae; phylum Streptophyta; class Magnoliopsida; order Ranunculales; family Berberidaceae; genus Berberis; species Berberis vulgaris. The sequence goes on from OY747127.1 coordinate 47,892,237, forward strand.
ATTAATCACGATTAATCACCAATTTAATAACATAGTTAAACGCTTTCAATAAACTTCAAGAAGTTAACTGGGAACCCATCGATGTGACAGAGGCAAGATAAAAAAAAATACAATATCATAACATCAAGATTGATGCAATTCACTCGAATTAGATGGAGCTATCTACCACAATTATGTTTCCTTTTTACAATGTTTTCATATGTCCTATCCATCAGAAAATGTTTTAACATCTTTTAAGTTTGTATGACAATTGTAACTAGGTTATTTATGCGGCGATTTAGTGTAAATCGGGGATAGACCCATTTGAACTAGGTATTTAGCGGTTGAGTTTAGCAGTCACCGATTAATTGGTGAGAAATCGGTGAGTCGCTTATTTATCGGTGATTAATCGAGATTGTTCTATTGGGTAGTGGTCATCGTCCTGTTGGGTGGTGGCGGTTGTTGTTTTTTAAAGTGTGATGTTTTAGACATGATTACATAATTTATTCTATAATATGACTTTTGTCACTCTATAATACTTATCTTATTAACTTTTATTGTCAAGATATGTTATTTAATATAATTAACATTAGTGAGGTATAAAAATGTATACTTTGAAAGTAGACTGAATAAATTCGATTATCCTCGATCAATCTGCTTAATCTTAAATCGGTCCTGGACTACGAAGGGTCCGTTATCCACATTTATTACATAGAATAGGAACGAGGTCTACCATAAAGTATCATATAAGAGTATATCCGAGTTAAACATTTGTTTATCAAAGAATGCCCCATGTTCACCGACCACACTCACCCCTAAAAAATGCACTTCTCATTTGTTAACACAACCGAAGTGACCATACCAAAATCTTTAGAAAACAATTCCAAGTTGTACACCCGATGGTATGGATTAACAACTACAGTACGAAAGAGTCGTCAATCTGATCCAAGAAAATAAACCTACTACAATGAAAGCATACTATTAAAACCAAAAATTATGATCCACTAGATAGCCTAAATGTTTATAAAACAACATGAGGTTTCTTACCTGTAGCATCGTAACCTGTGCAGACAGTGTGGTGGCCTCTGTTTGAAGTGTCTGCACCTTCCTTTCCAGTTCGCTGGTGTAACGGATCTTCCTTTCCTTTGACCTTGCTGCAGATTGCCTATTTGCAAGAATCCTAAAGAGGAAAGTAATTGTTGAGTTTAAGAAAAAACAGAGTCATTGTATTAAGTTAAGAGTTTTCATAATCAAAAAAAATATCCATGATATACCAACAAGACCACGAAATGGGAGTATGAAGGTAAAAGCAAGTAAAAAGCTAAAACATCCAAAATAAACACCCTGAGATGGATGATCTTGGATTTTGCAATCTATAAAAAGCTCAATTTTTCATTTGAGATGCCCAAAGGCATATGAATCTTGTGGGGGCTTAATAATGATGGACAAAACCATTTCCAGTTTCATGGACCTGTTTTGACCACTTCATTTAGTTCAAAAAAATTTGAATAAGAAAAAGGAAAACTAAAATTATAGAACTGTTAACAAAAGAAGCCACCCACACACTAAGCCCAACTGAAACTGCCGAGGAATCCCTTGACGACATCTTCTTCCAGTGTAACATTCACCAAGCAATTGTGGCATAATATTTGTGTGCAGATTCCAAATTCTCAATCTTTGTGCCAATGAGCAGCAGCCAGAGACAAATCTATCTAGCAAGGGATTTTGGTAGTGGAATAGAGTGTTGTTTGCCACCATGTGCGCAGTTTAGTAGGAGAGGAACAACAGGTTCTTCATAGATATCCAAAAAGATCAGAACAATGTCTTGACTGATATTAAGGCATTAGTTTAGCATTGGGGATCTACCTGGGATGTTCTTAATGGAATTCCCTTCCATATTTTTATTGGGCCAGCTTGTTCTCTCTATCTCTAATGTACCTCAAGATCCATTTCCTTGTTTTTTTAAGTGACTGCTATCTTATCTTTTTCCCATACTTGTAATCCTTTTCTTTCCGAGTTATCAATATATGCTTTGGTGTTTGATTGATAAAAAAAGGTATAAAGGGCTGAACTTAAATGAGTGTCACCAGTTGGGTCTTGATTTTATAACTTTGTTGTACCATTAAGGTGGTCAATCTGCCCCGCATACCAGATCAGTTAATGGGTAAGGGGAAAAGGCTCTTGATAACATTCAGGATCTTGATAGGTTTGGACTTGCATTCTCGTCCAATTGCAAACAGTTGACCTCTCTATTTGTTTTCAGAAACTTGAGCTAAAAGTAACTAGTTAACAAAAAAGGCTTCCTCTACCAACTGGAATTTACATTCTCTACCACATAACCCTCCGTCCATTTGAATCTGTAAGCTAGTGACAATGGAGAATGAGCTGCCATGTAGTCTCGCAAAGTGTAACCAGGAAGGGTGAGATCTGTTGTAATCTTTCAGAACATAATAACAATAAAAAGAAATAAACAAATCAATTTAATCCAGAAGTTAAAGATCAAAGCCAGTGTGTTAAGCTTATGAAGACTTATGAACCACCATGGCCCACTAATTACACAAAAACTTTGTTTATTCTGCGATTTGAACCTTACCCAATTGGCTAAGTGGGCCTACAAAATTAGGTAAACTTTTAGCCAATTAGGGAGCCAGGAGGGTAGTCTATATACCCCCTCCCCATACTGTAAGGGTTGGTCGACTTGATTAGTGAAACTATTTGTGTTGCCAATCAGCAATAAATCAGAGAGATCATGAATTTCCCAATGCAAAGATGAAGGTTGCACCCCGCATGGTCATCATTTTCAACCTAGAACTGTCTAATCATCCATTGCTGGAACCAACAAACTAGATAGAGCTAGTTGAATTTCCGTTTTAGAAGTTCATCTATTATTCAAACACCATGTCAAAAGCTGACTTTTGACCCATCATGCACTTCAACTGACGTTTTTGACAATTCCACCATGGTGTTCATGACTTCTCTCAAAAGAGCAGCCATACGTTGACTTAACATCTTTGTTGTACCAAACTTGGTTAGAAATACCATAATTTACAGAGACTGTCTCTCTCCATAAGCCATTTGCATTGGAACCATAACCCGGGATCCATTTCCCTAATAGAGCAGCGTTCGTCTCTCTGTCTCTCTGATTTTCCTGATCTCAACAGTCAACCCACCTTTTTCCTTTGGTAAGGAAACGGTTCTTCATGAACTCAAGTGAAGATAATTGCCTTCCTCGTTGTCACCCCATAAAAAATTTCTCCTTTTCTCCAGTTTCTTTGCCACGCTAGCTGGGATTGGAATGAGCACTTTCATTCATGTTGGAAGTCCTTTTGATTGGGTTTCTCTTCCATGACCCTGAGTCGAACCTTTTAATAACCAGATCCCAAGCTTACTTATCTTTGTACCTAGCAGCTAATGGAAGTCCTCAATATTTGGAGAGAGCCAACCTTGCATTCAAAAGTACCAGCTAGGGCATTGGACAACCTACTTGATTCATGGGGAAAAGCGCCGAGAGTGAGCTTGCCTTTCATATTTCACATTTTCCCAAAGTTTCATTTAATAACCATCAAATTTACACAATCCATGACGTTCTCTAATCCTTTGTTCCCCAATTCCCTCAATTTTTTCAAGATCGCTTAACCCTCGTTTCCTTCATAAACCCAAACCTTTAGCCTATCTAAGCGACCCACCTGAAACCCAAGGTCGAATCTGTTTTGAAGTGTACATAAAATACATATAGTGTCCTGTAAAAATTTAAGCTTTTGGTATACTTCATAGTCCATATAAGATTCTGACCCAATCTGTTCAATATAAAAATTAAAAACAATGACTTTTCAAAGGAGTAAAAGTGTCATTGCATTAAGGGAGAACCGAGTACAAAGATAGAATCCGAAAAGAATAATGATAATAATAAATCAGAGAAGACATTAGAATACCCCCTGCCCCCCAAGACCCTACCTAGAGATCCAAAAGGACCCAAGTCAAAACCAAGAGAAGACCCTCTTAGTCCATCCCACCCATTTTCTCCAAACATTTACCCCTCTTGAATCCAGAGTATATCTTCCTCGATCACTTGTTTAACTTGTGCATATCAAATCTTGAACCAAATTCAATATCCACAATACGAACACTTGGAGAAAGCAGAAACATAAAGAAGACTGGCTACCCAAGCCCAAGCACACAATAATCAACTGGAAGGCTTTTAAAAGGCATAGATGAAAAGTCAATAGTCATGATCCATTGTAATAAGATTGGCCTATAAATTATTGGGCCTGCAACGCAAGCCAAACCACTTTTAACTTCTTTTAGACAGAGTCCAAGAAGGCAAGAGTCGCCGCAGATTTGGATACCCAACTCAGGTTATTCTTGAGATCACCCTGAGAGAGTTCTTGGATACAACCACATATGGCAGTCACTAATGATTCAAAACAAGACCAAAGTGGGGTTAATCCTCTTTACATTATCACATTTATCTATGATGACTGTGTGGCACTCACCAGGAATGAACGCCTCTTTGCTTTTGGCCCATGAAAACTTTTTTTATGCTTCTTGCTTCTCTCTCTTTTTTTTTCCATTGATTCATTCCCGTCTGTAAGAAGCAATTTCTTTTTATCAGTAAAGGTATTTCATTAAGAAAAATTCGCAATCAGTAATTCCTTACTCAGAGTTAGGGCACAAGTGTACATCGTGTGTTGCTTTTATGCACGATATATACCCAACCAAACATCATCATCATCATCATCATCATCAAAGCCCATTCCTGATATTTTCGGGGTCAGATACATGGATTTTGGTTCTCCAAGCAATGCGGTCTTCCCACATATCCTCACCTAATCCAAGCTCAATGATATCTTCATTCACCGCCTTCATCCAAATTTTCAACGGTCGTCCCCTCCGTCTACACCCTCCATTAACTTGTCAATCTAGACATTTTCTAATTGGCGCCGTGCTTGGTCTCCTTCGCACATGACTAAACCAAGTTAAACGTTTTTCTCTAATTTTGTCCTCTATGGGCGCTACACCTAAGTATCTCCTAATTCTTTCATTTCTAATTTTACCCTTACGAGTTTTACCACACATCCACCTTAACATACGCATTTCTGCTACTGTCATCCTATGTGTATGTTGTCCCATAGTAGCCCAACATTCTGAACCGTATAGCATGGCTGATCGAACAATTGTCTTATAGCATTTCCCTTTTAGCCTTGCAGGCATCTTTTTATACCATAATACTCCTGACGTCATTCTCCATTTCAACCAACCAGCTTTAATTCTATGGTCTACATCTTCTCCAATAGCCCCATTCTTTTGAATTATAGATCCTAGATATCGAAAAGCCTTACACTCTGGGACCTCTACACCTTCGATCTCAATTGCATTACTTCTCCCTCGTGGTTCACAACCAAAGTTGCACACTAGATACTCCGTCTTCGAACGACTAATTCTAAAACCTTTACTCTCTAAAGTCGTCCGCCACCTATCTAATTTCTAACCTAAACCTGCACTAGTCTCATCAATTAAGACAATATCATCTGCAAATAACATGCACCAAGGTACATCTTCTTGCAGATGTCTCGTCAACTCATCCATGACCAAAGCAAAGAGATATGGACTTAACGCCGACCCTTGATGTAGTCCTACTGACACTGGAAATTCACTGGACATCCCACCTACTGGACATACCCAACCAAACATACAAAAAAAAAATTGGGATTTGGATGACTTTAATATCTCTCCATAGACTATCTATAGTTTTATGCACATTTCTGAAAATATTGTTATTTCTCTCCTAAACAAGATCCAGATAAAAGCATGAAGCATTCTATTCCATTCCCAAACTCCAATCGGAGGGAGGTTGAGGTTGTCAAGTTTGGTGGAGTTCTAGAGTTGAGACTGGTGGTAGGGCATTGACTCTGAATTCAGCCAAACAGGTATTTCAAAGCAACGTGGCCATGCTACAATATAAGGGCAGAAGGCTAAACAGTCCGTTTATTCTTCTGCTTACCCAAAGAACACACAATGGTTAAGAAGAGTCGTGCCTCTCTTGCTGATGTTGTCCACAGTAAGGACCCTGCCATTAAGGAAGGTCCAAAGGAGGAAGAAAGCACTATGAGGAACCTCTTTAATCCAAGTGAGCTCATCAAGCTTGTGAATTCTTTGATCAAGGAGATTGAACTCTAGAGGAGTCACTTGTTGGTAGCCACCCTTGATAGAAAACTGTTTGTCTTTCCCTCCCCATAGCCACTTATCTTGTCCAATTCAACAAATCAGTGACAAATAGCAAAGAGGCTATATGCTACAGTTCCCAGTCATTGAGATTTCTCCTTAAGTGGAAATTCCAGGAGTGTTGGCTTTGATTTGAGCTGGTGGAATCAACAATTATCCCCAAATAAGGAATTGTCCTCACCCTGTAAGAAAGGAGTCCTCCCTTGTAATTATCTGGGCTTACCATTGGGAGCTAAATACAAAAGCTTTAAAGTGTGGGAAGAAACATTGGAGAGAATTGAAGGAGACTTAGCACATGAAAGAGGAAATATACTTCAAATTTTCAAAAGCTGGAAGAGTCACTTTGATTCAGAGTACCATTGCCTCTATTCTTGTCCACATGATTTCTCTGTGTTATGCCTATCTCTATTGCTCACAGAATTGAGAAATGCATGAGTTTTCTCTGATGCTCATCCCCTGCTTCCAAAAAGTTTCACATTCTCAACTGGAGCATAGTTTGCCAACCAAAGTCAACAGGCCCTACTCACCAAATGGATTTGGAGGTTCAGAATAAAACTAATTCTCTTTGGAGATAATTAATAGCTGACAAGTATGGAGCAAGCCCAAATAATTGTTTCACTCCTGAGTCTAGGTCCTCTTATGGTTGTTCCTTATGGAAAGGTGTCACGAATAATAAGGAAGAAGTTCAAAACAGGTTTCGTTTGAAGTACACAATGGGGAAAGAATTAGATTTTAGGACCATGCTTGGATTGGGCACACCCCTCTAAAAGATCAATTTCCAGTCATCTTCAATGCTTCCAACAAGAAATCAGCTTAGTCAAGGAGTTTTGGGATAATCAAGCTCAAACTTGTAACTTTCATCTAAGGAGGAATTTAAATGATTGGGAGATCCCCCAAATGACCAACTTACTATTTCTTATTGAAGATATGGCACTTGATGAGCAGGAGACAAATGGTGCTAGTTTGAAAAAGATAACCCCCTTCATAATTAAGGAATGGTACAAATTGCTTACTCCTACCAACCAAGCCCCTGATCATACTTATACTTAGAATCTGCAAACTCCGCGGCTAGTTTTGTTGAAAGAAGTTCCTCCCAAAGCCTCCTTTTTGCTCAGGACAATCCTCCATAGAAGGACTCTTATTGTTTCCCGCATCAACAAAAGAGGATTGGTTCTGCCCGACCATTCACCACTGTGTATTATATAACCATGTATAATGTAATCAGGCAGAAGAGTCAATCGATGACCTTCTTATCTAGTTTCCTCGAGCTTTGGTCTAGTGCCCCGTCAGAGTTCCACCTACAGGTGCCAACAACACCTTCCTTTCTTGTTTGGGTAGAGAGTGTGGTCTCAGCATCCAAGGATATGCCCCACTTGACTGCATTTGGTAAATGGACTTGGGCTAGGGTATTCAACAACTCAGCTAAATTTGTTCAACAGATGTGGGTAGACATCAAAGTTACCTTGTGGATACGGTGTTCAAATTAGGATAGGTTTAGGGACATTAATTTGCATCACGTATGGTTTACTGGGAAAGTCTTATACTTTCCACTACCACCTGATGTATGGTTGTGCAAGAAGGGGTTTTTTTTTCTAGTTGTGCTACCCTTTCTCAATTTTATCAAGGGGACTGAGAAATAAAATGGGTGGGTTCCAATGCGCACAACTCCCTTAACTAGTGAATTAAATTACAATGGTAAACAAATACCCAGAAGAAAGAAAAATAAAAATGGAAAAATGAAGAAGAAAGGATGCAGAACCTTTTAGCTCTCTTTGGATCAATCAAAGCCAACTCAGCGAGCCTATCAGGTGCCATGGCCTTCTTAGCGCTCTCGACAGAGTCTACATCAAAGGAAGGCGAAGTAGTCCCATCCATAGAGAAACTATGGCGATGCATATGCATCCTCTTCTGCTCAAACCCTTTCCCCCCGGAGGCCCCACTTTTCTCTACTTGTCCACCAGTTGGCGTAGGTGGAAACCCTATGAAGGCATCAAAGAAATCAGAACCAACTGACAAGCTCCTCAAATGCCCTTCTCCTCCTCCACCAATACCGCCAATTCCACCTCCCCTGCTCTTCTCGCCGTTGGATTCAGATGAATCAACTGTCATGGGGCGAGCGTCGTCGTTGGTGGGGGTGTTTTCCTGGGAGATGGAAGGGAGGAGATCGATGTTGAAATCGAAGAGGATGTCATCTTCGTTGTCTTCGAATCTGAACAAGGTCTCCGACTGAGCTCGACGATGGTGGGAAACTCTTTTGGGGGTTTCCGACATCTGGTCGATGTCGATCACCCCGTTGGAGGCGGAGAAGGGTTTTGGTCCTCCCGGGAATTGGGGCTCCATGAGAAGAGAAGAGAAAAGCAGAAAACGAGTGTGGTGTGGGTGTGGGTGTGGGTGTGGTGAAGAGAATAGTACCGTACCAGTAGTAGTGGTTGATGGATGAATGAATGAATGATGATGATGTTGCGTAATAGTTTAATCGTAACAACGACGGCATTGAAACTCAAGAGAGAGGTATTGAGAAGAGCAGAGACTTTTTTTTGGTTTCTACTCTTTGTTTCTTGAAAATAACGTCAACCAATGTACAAGTGGCAACATTTTATTCATACCCACAACTTGGGACCCATTTTCACCTCTCCATGACATCTCTGACTCCCTATCCCCAAATCCTCGACCTAAAAGCAACTACGGTGTGGATTTGCTCTAAAGATTTTTTATTTTATTTTAAAATTCAATAATAAGTAAAAATTAAAATTTTACAAAATTCAACTATAAATTTTTAACCAAAAAAATTCAACTATAAATTTTTAACCAAAAAAATCATAACAATTATTTAGACTTTTCATTTAATTAATTAAAAATGTTAAATAATATTATGACTTAAAATATTACAACTCGTCTTCTGATCAACATCGTACACGTGTCATGATAATCTCGTCAACAGAACGAAGCAACCTGATTGCACCCTCAATCCAGCGAGGCCCAAACAGCACTAAGCCCATCATTGGCAGAATCAAGACAGTCAGGTTCGAGTTGCAATGAGCTAGTAAGCCCACACGTCACGCGGTCAGGTCCAATACTTGTAAGACCTCTAACGCAAGTATCTGAGAGATCTACCCAAGACATGTAAGCCAGCAACACATTGGATCCAACTAGGAAACATATATTAGAGTATAAGTCGGGCAAGAAAACTCCTTGCATAGACAACACTCAGAAAGGAAAACCTCTCTCGCAGATCTAGGAGCGCGAGTCGTGTAAGAAAACTATCTCACATGAACAACTCCCAATTAGGAAAGGATCTTCACAACAATATACTTTCCCCAAACTACGCTACCAAAGGTCTAGTCGAACGAGGACTCATTCACTATAAAAGGGAGATAAAGTCGATGAACTAAAGGTACACAATACAACCCAGTTTACAGTTTTAAGCCTCTCCTAAGCCTAATCTAACTTAAACATCATAGTGTCATCGACCACCGCACGGTGGTCCTTGGCTCACATTTGCTATCTATGCAAGTCTAGGTAAGCAGCAAGGAAGGAGAACAGGAATCAACTACATCAGTTTGGCGCCGTCCGTGGGGAACGACAGAGTTCTTCAGAAAATATTGTAGTTCCTCTTTTTCCAGATAATCAGAGACATAGTGACAACAAGGTCTCACAACAATGGAGATGTTGCTGAGCCTTTGAAAGCTCAAAACGGTAGAGCGCCGCCCATTCCACCACCGCCACGGGAGGAACCTCCTCAGACCCTCGCGCCAGTGGCAGCCGCAGCAAACCCGAGGGTGGACCTACTTTCAACACAGATGCAACAAATTGCAGAAACGTTGGAGGCTTTCAAACAACAGAATCCTCCACTTGAAGAGGGAGATCGTGAGCAATGAAGAGCCCATTCCCCAAAAAGTCTAGAGAGCGTGTGCAGGAGAGTCGTGCTGCCCCATCAACTTCTCAATGGACAAGATGCGGAGGCATGACCAATAGAGACCCAGCGCTCAGAGCCGACAGGCACGTCTCGCACAACCCCATCCGCAGCGAGGCCACAAATCCAGACGTGTTGTTTAATCTCATGGTCCATCCATTCATGGAACATATCATGGACGAACCGCTGCCCAAGAAATACACCCCACCAAAGTTGAATTTTTACGATAGGACAAGAGACTCGTCCGATTATATGCGCCACTTCCAACACGTTATGGCGCTCAATGAAGGGTCTGATGCAACAATGTGCCGATCATTTCCCGCAAGCCTGAAGACATCAGCACTGACATGGTTCCACAACCTTCCTCCGAAGTCCATCGATTCATTACGGACTTTGGCATTGACATTTCTTACACGCTTCATGGGCAGCCAACGACTCAAGAGGGGCTCACATTATCTGCTGATTCTAAAGCAAAAAATAGAACGAGACGTTGAGGGAGTACATCACTCATTTTAATGATGAGTTGACCCTCATTGACGGCTGTAGTGATGACATCGTCGTCACGGCTTTCACTTTGGGTCTGAAAAGAGGCAAGCTCTATGACTTCCTCACCCTGGACCCCCAACCAATGTGACAGACTTGCTCAGAGATGCCCAGAGATACATCACTCTAGACGAAATGCTGACTGCCAATAAAGAGGTGAAGTCAAATAAAAAACCCTTTGCTCCGAAGGATAGAAAACATGGGAAGAAGAAATAGGAAAATGACAGTAACAAGAGGAAGCGCACAGACAACAAGACTGACTCAGCCCGCCTCAGGCAAAACAAGGCCTCGAATTACGTCGGGTCCAGGTCTGTCACCCTTCTCAATATTAGTCTGTCCAACATCCTAGATTCCATCAAGATTGGGAAGAGCTGAAATGGCCGCCTAAGCAGCAAAGAGACCCTACTCGGCGCGACAATAGCAAATACTGCGCCTACCACAAAGAAGACGGATATGATACTAAGGATTGCAAAAACCTCAGCAGATAAGTCGAGTACTGTATCAGGAAAGGCAAACTTAATGGGAGTTCCTAGGCTCGGACAAGAGGCAGGGTCGAGCAAAAAAAAGAGCAGACGCTGTCAAGGAGATTGAAAATGAAGCTCCCGGCGTTATTTACGTCCTCCACCATCTTAATGTGAGGACCGAAAAGTGCAGCACACAAGAGTTCACAGCCCGATCCCATCACTGACGTTCAGGAAAAAATGATCTCTAGGGGGTACATTTTCCTCACAATGACGCATTGGTCATCTCCATCCTTATCGCTAAATGGGAGGTAAAAAGTGCCTTGGTAGACACTGGAAGCTCACTAAATGTCATGTTCCTCAGCGCATTCAGAAATATGCAGTTATAGGAGAAAAACATAAAACCCTCTAGCCACCCTATGGTTGGATTCAGCGGAGAGAAATGCTTCCCCATCAGGAAGATCAATCTAATGGTGGTGGCAGAAAAGCCACAGCTAGAAAAGTACCTTGTCCAAGAGTTCATGGTACTTGACACCCTCTATCCACCTTGCACCAATGCATAAAACATACATCCAACCATGCTCAATGGACTATTCGAGAAGATCAACCAGCAGCAAGAAATTGCCATTATGCAGCCCTGAAGCAACTGAATTGTTGCAAGTTACAACTCAGGCCCACATAACCAACATGTTAGACACCAGGCCCAACCAAAAGAGGTGCATCACTCTATGAGGGCAGAGGAGCCCGGATAACCAAGGCGCAGCTATGCGGAGATCCAGGAGTCAAAGCTAACAACGCGACCCAGACTAATAAAGAGCTAAGCAACGATACTTCAGCAAACAAGCGCCAACTCCAAGAGCTGTTAATCAACATAAAATTGTCCACCAACACGAAGTCCACTATTCAGTAACTTCGTTAGCCTTAAAAAAAAACTTCGCTAGAGGGACCACGCAATCCGAGCTAAGACCATTTGCACCTCCTTCAGGGCTGGATTAGCTCAGTCCCCACTCGGAGTTAAATTATTTGTTACTTTGATTTCGTTCCTTGTTTTCTGTTTTTCTTATCAAATTAGAAAAGTTGTTTGTAAAACCATATTCCAGAAATAAAACATACTTTATTGATTGTAATCAGAGTTATTACAAAGCTTGTCGACCAACTAGTACATCAGTTTATACACTACAAGTATCTAAGTCCGATGCAAGCATCTATCTGCTGAAACAAGGGTAGAGACTCTGATCTGCTAATACGCCTCAAGAAGATAAGGTGGTCAAAGTAAAGCGTTTGCGACAAATGACGAAAGAGCGCGCTCAATTAGTTGCTCCATCGAATCACCCCAAGAAGTCGATTCTGATGTGGCAAGCAAGGTACATGAATAGGGTTGCGAGCACTCCCTCAGTTCTTCGCTCCGCTAGTCTGTCTCATGAAGAGGAATAGAAGAAAGCAACAGAAAGCTGACAAGAACGTCCCGGCGCAACAGAATCATCGAGGTTTCACAATGTTGCCAAATGGAGACTTTTTCAAGTACGTAATGCATGGGGTGACACAGAGATACCACCCCAGGAATGAGGGTCACAACCTCCAACGCGTCCATCAACCATAAAATAGTTATGAGGACCAACCCTCAACAGCAATACATGGATGGGAGAGTGCTTGAGCACCAGAGGATGGAAGACAGACCTGACCCCTGAGAGGAAGTCCGTAATTCTTCTTCACAATGTAAGAAGACATTACAAGATCTCATGAGATCAATCAGATGTCCGCCTAGATCAGGCGGCACCGCATAATAACAAGTCTTATCAAGGCTCATCGGCGCAAGTATCAGAACATTCGAAGACTCCAGTGAGGGAGATTTTCCTTCAGCCTTTGGAAAACCCAAAAGAAACTCTCTGGTAAGACGCATTTGATTAACATATTCTATTATTCTCATTACAGTGCTTGAACACAGAATAGCCAGCCAATATATAGGCGAAATGGTTCATGAAGAGGCGTCAACAAGCAGTCACTTCAGCATTAAATGTTGTACGGGAAATCAGGGAAACGACGTTTCCAATTGCAACTACACAAGTCTACATCCTTTAAATTAATGACCCTACAAACAGCCCCATTAACTGGAGGGAGTTCGATACTGAACTATCTCGCAGAATGTGCCATATCTCTGGCACGCTGATCCATAAAGATTTTTTTCTAAATGGGCCCTTCAACTAATCGGCCCAAGCTTATGTCCTACCAGATCCGACCCAGCACACGCAAAGGAACAAACAGCAAAGGCCTTGAGCGTCCACAGAATATGGACCGCGCCTACAGAGTGTTATCATTAAACCCAAGGCATCAACTCCACTATTATTTCGTTGTTGTTCATTAAAGTCGATCATTCTATTATAAGTCCAATCAATTGATCCGACGCTAGAGTCAGACCGTCAAGCGAGTTAAGTAAGTCAGGACACCTGAGTCAGACTTACACGCTCAGAATCTTATATGCAAGCTAAGTAAGTCAGGACACCCAAGCCAGACTTACACGCCCAGAATCTTACATGCGAGCTATGTCAGGACACCCAAGTCAAACTTACACGCCCAGAATTCTATATGTGATCCAAGTAAGTCAGGACACCCAATTCAGACTTACACGCCCATAATCTTATTCTGACTAAAGCTTAGTCAGCTCCGACTGATAATAATAGCTTATGGTCCGCTCTGACACCCGCCCGCCAGAAACGGATGACGATGGGTTAGAAAGTGGGAGCTTAGTCAGTGTTTGTAATATTTGGCCGCAATGGCTTGCTAGAGACCATTGTCCAATTATAGATAATGGTCGTTGAACCTAACCAAAGCTTAGTAGGTTTCGACCTATGACAATAGCTTCTGGTACGCTCTATTGCTTAGTCCGTTAAATTAAACGGGTGTCAACGGTTTAGAGAGTGACAACTTAGTCAATGCTCTGATGCCTGATTGAGACGGCTTGCCAGGGATCATTGTCCAAACATGGGCAATAGAGACCAAACTCGACCGAAGCTTAGTTGGTGACGACCGACAATGATGGCTTCTGGTCTGCTCGAAGCCTAGTCCGCAAATAACAGATTTTGACAACCTAGAAAGTGAGAATCTAGTCAGTGCTCTCAGCGCCTGATTAAGATGGCTTGGCAGGGGTCACTACTCGTATGCAGACAATGATCACCGAACCCCGACCAAAGCTTAGTCAGTGATTACTGATGACGATGGTTTTGGTCTGCTCAAAGCCTAATTCGCTGCGTGCGGATTTCGACGGCCTAGAAAGTGGGAGCTTAGTAACTGCTCATGTAGCCTGGTAAAGACGGCTTCCCAGGGATCATTGGCCAACTATAGACAATGATTACCGAACCCTCGCCAAAAGTTTAGTCATAACAATTGACGATGATAACTGTTGGCTCGCTCCAATTCCTAGTTCGCCACGAATAGATCAAGATGGGTTGGAAAGTGGAAGCTTAGTCAGTGCTCAAGTAGCTTGGTGAAAACGGCTTGCTAGGGACCACCATGGTTGCCGAATCCTGACCCTGGTTTAGTTAGTTATAACTGGCGATAACAACCTCTGGTCCAGTTAAGCCTATTCTACGAATAACAAACAAAGACGAGTCAAAAGTTCAACAGAGTCCTGAAAAATTGACCCAGACGACTTGCAATGACAGACCATCCACAACATTACCTATGTAGTTTAAGGGTGTAGACAGTTTGATTTAGTTAGGGCACGTGTGGGTTAATTAGGGTTTGATGATTATCAAAGGAGATTAGAGGTCTCATATGGTCTTCACAGTCATTGTTTATGATAGATAATGGTGAGGCAATCTTACACAAGGAGATTGATTGACGATGAGAAAAAAGTATTAATAAATATGACGGCTAGTGGTGTTCGCCTGATTAATATACTTTATTACTATTGTAAGGGCAACAATTTAATCTGTTTGGTTCTAGATTTTTATAATGCCTCATGATATACAATGTTCCGTTGAGAACTCTGAAACAATCAAAGGTTTTTCCACAAACAATTGTCTTCGCTCCTAAAACTAAAAAGAACTCACAAACACGAATTGTCTTTTGTTATCAGCCTCCAACGACCAAGTCAGTGAATATCCATGAGCCTTAATACTGAAAACTAAGAGTGAGTTTAAAGATGGTCCCACAGAGTCCAATCTCCCCCTATGTTGGGTAAGTGGTAAAATTTATATTGCCTCAGATAGTCCTTATCATGAGCATTCAATGTTCTATAAGAGAATCAATGTAAAGTTAGATCATCTGCCGAGATTTCTCATTGTCGAGACATGCACTTTCGGCTCAGGTCATTTTCCATTGACATGGCAAGACTCTTAAGTACGGCTCAAATCATTTTCTTATTTAGTTGACTAAGCCTCCCTCTTCCTCTAGATTTCCACATTGCGCTTGGATTGGTTGTTCTTTCTCTAACCCGCCCTACAAGTAGTTTTCAGTTACAACCTGTCATAGTTGACCGAAATTTTTAGTCGGACTTGTCAACATGGTCTCCAATAATTGGATAATGTTTTTCTATCTACTTTATTTGTTCCTCATTGGCATTTCTTTCTTACAGTTTGTCCGCTTGCATCATCTTGCTAGAGGAATAACAACTCTTCTACTTAGTTGTCCTCAACCTCAATATATTATTTCTTGCTAATGAAGAAAACAACTTGTGCCGAGAATGTGATGCAAGTTTTTCTCCATTTTTTCCTTTCAAAAGTCAAATATCCCCGAGTTTAAATTCATGCGTCCATCACGTCACATATGGTGTGGAGAATGTGATACAAACATTAAACATAATAATATAATGCAACTTCAATTAACTGTCATGGAAGGTTGATCAACAACGCAACAAGCAATGAAATTTTTGGAAGATAATCGTTACACATAATAAGAGTGTATGAATGTATATACATATATAGTTACAAGTTATTTGGATACATTCTGTTATACCCCAACCCGCCACATGATCCGCAACGTGTTAACACATGAGCCGAATCCGTAACCACATGCGGATCGTAACCGGACACAACTTCATAATAGAACATATTCTTGAAACAAAAGACAAAACGGATAAATTTTGAACAAAATAAAAATTATTCAATTTGCCCAGCCATGCATCATAGCGACAAACTAATATATACAAATATCCAGTATTTAACAAAGTACATAAGTACCACGAAAATACTAAAACTAAAACAAAACATACTCGCACAGGATGGACAAGACTAAACAGCACAAAACGAGCCAATCACTTGAGTCTGGGCCTAAGCGGCACGAACAACAGGAACAAAAACACTGCCTGCACTCCAATAGAAGCACACCCCTTGCAGGGTCAGCAAAGCACAAAACTAGCTGGTGCGAACGAATTAAATACAAACATCAATACAATATGTAATAGGAAGTCATGCCACACAATAATGAATAACTGTGTAATTCTAGATACGTGATTCCTAACATATAACGGTGTCCTACTACAAGTTTCTAGAGTATGAGTCACGCCGTGTCTCTAAAGATAACATTTCTAAGTTCATGCACCAGCAACAAGGCATTCAATGCTAAAAAATTAATACAAGTTTAGAAGAGGTACTAGTCATTTCAGGTGATTCAAACATAGTAAAATATCTTAAACTTGCAAAGCCTCCTAAGTATGGCAATCAAAACTTTGAGACCGCGGTGGTGCACTACAAACCCCAAAACCAACTCCTTAGGAATGACTCTTTGCACTAGGCCTAACCATCCCAAAGCAATAGCTTAGTTTTCCCATCTAGGTGAACATACCACATTTTGTTAACCATGAGACTTCATTTCTCCATACAGTTATGCATCACGAAGCCAAATAAAATCCATGTTAATCATTACATAATGGAAACAATTGAAACTATCAAAAGTATAGCGTGACAGGCTTCATACATCATATCACCTTAAGAGCAAGGTTCACCTATTTAAAAGTAAGCCATGTACCTGCATAAACTATTAATGGGCTTACCTCCTTACCAATTAGTCAATAGAACAAATACAGTAATATCGTAAACTTGCAAGTGTCTCATAATAAATTCTCATGTAAGTGTCTCATATCGTAGGTATCTACATACCCTACGAATGTTTCTCACCTAGATACATCCCACAATGTGCACTAGTACCACTTCGGGCTTGTTTGTACCCCAATGGGGTGCCATCTACCAGGATACAAATTCTAATGTTTCAAACGACTGCTTAACACGGCCAACCTAACACAAATAAAACTCAAGCGCGCTAGAAGGGAAAGCGAGTAATCTTCTAAGCCCGTCCTCCGAGACCCGTCCTACTACACTCTCTAGTGGCAAGTGCGTGCGGGAGCTCACCTCACCTTAGCAAACTTGCCACATGCAATAACATCCATAATGTCTATAGGTGCGAGTCATCTCAAAACACCACCAAACTCACGATGCGAGCAAACTCCTAAGCATCGACACAACATGCATTACAGTGGAATAGAGACATTTACACTAATATCAGCATACATGTACTACAAGACTATACATAGTCTAGCATAATAGATGTGTAATAATAGTCACATAGACAATCCTCACAAGTCCACAACTACATTAGGGTCCTAACATGACCCAACTCACAACAATAATGTCCCTCGAGTCGAACAATCATACAGGTTCAAGACTTGACAATCTACAGTAAAATACACGAACTGATGTCATAGGCCTTTTTACGTAATTCTTTTTGAGTCAAAACAATTTTGTGCAAATAATAATCAGACCATAACTCTGGACAGTAGTTCGATCGTGTCATACGAAGCAGACCCTAAAATTGCGTATAAGCTCAAATGGCGTTATACCAATAGTCTAACCACATTACATTCCACTACTATTCCATTACATTCATGTATATCACGATTTCATAAAACTCAGGCTATAAATCCATTCATAAATAAACCACCATAACAATCAAAACCTCCAAATTCTCATAAGGGTCATCTCCCTAACCTGGTTTCAATCACATGCATGGTCCATAATTCATTTACAAAGGAAACAATATGGCAATCAAACTCTTCAAAACCTCATAGGTAGGGTTGGGCACGGGACGGGATGGACCTCATCCCTATCCCATCTCGTTCGTTCAGGATCGGGACGGGATAGACCTCATCCTATCCCAAACGGGTTCGGGACGGGACGGGATCAACATTCAAGCAAATAAGAGTTTTGTTCAGGGTGCACCTTGACATATACACTACAGAAGTAGCTACCATTGATGGCAATACATGTTGCTCACATAATTCATCAATGCAAGTTCTGCCAGGAAATAAGGGGGCTGAGAGATGTGATTTTCTATTACATAGTGATGTTAATGTTTTAAGATTATAAGGTGATTATGATTATGTTATATAGGTGGTAAGGTTAAGGGAAGAAATGGAGTTCATCTTCACAAAGCACTTCACCAACAATGACAGGAAAAAAAGGCAATAAAGTAGCTAACACCACGACATAACAAAGTCTCACATGGTCACATTTCTAATGGGTAAGTGGTATTATACCAGCACATTTCATCCATTAATCAACATGTCAAAAGTGGCTAAACAAAAAGATTTCATCCTGCACGGACATTTAGAATGTTGATTGACTAATGGAGTGTAATGAATTTATTGTTGTGCAATATGTTTGCTCTAGTTAGCTTGCACTTGTTTTTTGTATATATGGGTGCAATTTTTTCATGTGGAGGAACACAAGAATCAACTATAAGTTATAATCTATAAATTATTAATAATAAATATTAAAAATATATATTCGGGACAGGACGGGATTGGCGGGATTAAAAATCTTCATCCTGATCTCATCGCACTTTAGATTGGGACGGAATGGAATCGGGATGGGATTGATTAATCCCAATAAGACCCTAGAAAATTCAGGACGGGTTCGGGATCGCCGGATGGGATGTCCACCCCTACTCATAGGAGTCAAATCTTTAACCTGGGTTTAATCACATTAAATCACAAGCATAATTTAGCAATTCAATTCAAGATTTTAAATTAAATATTTCTCAAAATAACATTATAGTTACACTCACCTTAGCGGAATGGGTTTTTTGAACCCAAATCCTACCGACCGAAACTCCCAATTCATGGAACAACGAATTTGCAACTAAGAAAGGTCCCAAAACAAGCCTAGTCTCTCATAAGCCACACGAAAAAGAACCCAAACTCCAGCAACACCAACCGCTAGATTTCTCCGGCAACAACTCCAACGAAATTGCTCCAAATACCCACAAAACTGCAAAACAAAAGCCTAAACACTGAGCAAACTAGTCAGAAATTGTGTAAGAATGAAGAATAGTCTGGCAACGGACTGGAAATTCACTTACCAGTGAAAAAAATTCGGCGACCACTCCGACAAACCCAAATTTTTGCGACAATCCTCCAAGAACCACCCTACACAAGTCTGATCGTCTACAAATAGCACAACTGGCTGGAAACAGAGCCATAGACCCACAAAATTGTGAATCGCAGCTCACCCATGCGATCACACTCGGATTCATGCCTATGAACCTCCCTAAGGGACATGCACAACTTATTTTTTAAAATTTTCAGCGAACCACGCAACACCCTCTGCATGTGTGGTTTCCACCCTCCAACCGATGCCACAAACACCCATAAAAGAGCTAATTGAAGTTGCGATGTCCGATCATTCACAGCCAGCTCCGTCGAGCTCACACACTCTAATAAACTCTGATGTTACTGTTTTTCAGAAGGAAAATAAAAGGAGAATGAAGAGGAAGAAAAAGAAAATGGTCAATAAAAAAAATTTGGATAGCGAAATCTGCTCGCAGAAAAATCGTCGAGCTCTACTCAGGGTATTCTGGTTCATCTAATCCTCCATCATAAGTCGTGTCACCCTCGCGGTGACTCCACTGGATAAATCAACTTATCTGAAATCTCCAACTCGGCGACTCTTCAATCTGTGACTGGTCTACCAAACACTTTTCCAGCATGGATACATGAAACACGTCGTGGAGACAGGACATACTCTGTGGCAAGGCCAATTTGTAAGCTACTGGTCCAATCCTCTCGGTAATCTTGTGCGGTCCTACATATCTCGGTGCAAGCTTTCCTCGACTTTTGAATCTAACAACTCCACGTATCGAGGAAACTTTAAAAAAGATTTGATCGCCAACTGCATACTTTAACTACTTACGCCTCCTATCATCGTAACTCTTATATCTGTTCTGGGCTGTCAACAAACACGTTCTAATCAGCTCAACTTCTCAGAAGTTTCTCTGATCACATACGGCTTTATCACAGCTGACTCTCCAATCTCTGCCCAACAAACAAGGGACCTACACGGTCGTCCGTAGAGTGCCTCAAACGGTGCAATGCCAATACTTAGGTGGTAGTTGTTGTTGTATGCAAACTCGCACAACGGTAGGCGATCTTCACAATTGCCTCCAAAATCTAAGATGCACGCTCTAAGCATGTCTTCCACTACCTGATTCACTATCTTGGACTGTCCATCTGACTATGGATGAAACACTGTACTCATACGAATCTAGTACCCATAGCCTCTTGAAAGCTCTGCCAGAAGTGGGTTGTGAAAAATGGATTTCGGTCGGATACAATCGTCACAGGTGACCCATGAAGGTGGACTATTTCCCAAATGAACAACACTACTAGACTGCCTGCCGTTTGATGCGTACTAACAGGAATGAAATGTGCATATTTCGTCAACCGATCAACAATGACCCATATTGACTCATGACCTTTCCTCGACCGTAAAAGTCCATCAACGAAGTCCATGGTGATACACTCCCATTTCCACATCGAGATCTCCAATGGTTGCAATAACCCAAACGGTATCTGATGCTCAGCTATGACCTGCTAACAAGTCACACACCGTATCACAAACTCTTTGATGTTTTTCTTCATACTGCACCATCAGAAATAACGTCTCAAATGTCGATACATCTTCATTCCACCGGAGTGAATGGTGAAACGATATCTATGAGCTTCCTGTAAAAGATCTCTCCATAGCTCATCATCAGGCGGAACACAAAGCCGTCCACAGAACCTCAACTCTCCATCCAAACCGATTGACCAATCAGTAGGGAACTCATCTCGTGTGTCCACTAAAAATCTGCTATCTACTTCATAATCACTGTATCATATGTTTGCCTCTCCACCACTCTGCTAATCAACGGGGATGAACGGCTAAACTCGCTATCATGCTATCTTCTGTACTGGAAGTAAACTGAACTGCAAATGAAGCTAATGTCTCAAGTGTTCGGTACTCCTGAATCATCATGGTTGCCATTACTGCATGTCATCTACTCAAGGCCCACATCAACTTTACCAAGCTGATATTATATCTCGAAGTCATAGCTGCTAAGAAAATCAACCCATCATTGTTGCCTCATATTCAACTCCCTCTGAGCGAATAGATACTTCAAACTCATGTGATCTGTGTACAACTCAAACCTCTCACCATATAGATAATGTCTCTATTCAAAGCGAAGACTATGGTTGTCAACTCTAAATCATGTGTGGGATATCTCCTCTCATGAGGTTTCAATTATCGGGATGCATAGGCTACAACTTTCTTATCCTGCATCAACACACCACCCAATCCTATACAGCAAGCATTGGTAAATACCACCAATCGGCTACCAGGTGTCGGAATAGTCAACATTGGTGTTGAAGTCAATTGAAGCTTCAAATTTTCAAAAGCTTCTTCGCACTAGTCTGACCACACAAAAGGAATGTTCTTTCTTGTTAACTGAGTGAGTGGTACTGCAATCACTGACAATTTCTCGATGAACAGTCGATAATAGCTTGCCAAACCCAAAAAACTACAGATCTCCATCACACACTCGGTCGTCTCCAAGACTTCACTGCTTCAACTTTATCAAGATCCACGACAATACAACCACTAGAAATGACATGTCCGAGGAATCGAACTTCGGGTTCCAGAAATGACACTTACTGAACTTCGCATACAATGATTTCTTTGAGTGTTTGCAACACAATGCGAATGTGCTTTCTGTACTCTTCTTCTAAACTCCTCAAGTACAACAAGATACCATCAATGAAGACTACCACAAACTTGTCCAAGTGCAGACTGAACAATATTTTCATCAATCCACGAAGAAAACCGGTGCATTTGTCAATCCAAATGGCATCACCGAAAACTTATACAAGCCATAATGAGTTTGGAAAGCTGTAATTGGATCATCTGGTGATACCCAGACTGCAAATCCAACTGTGAAAACACTACAACTCCCCTCAGCTGATCCAATAGATCATCAATTCGAGGCAACAAGTACTTATTCTTGATGTCACTTTATTCAAATCCTGATAATCTTTTCACATCCTCAATGATCCATCCTTCTTAGAAAAATATTGTTGGAGCTCCCCAAGGTGAATTTGTTCGGCCGAAGAAACCCCTTATGAAGCAAATCATCAAGCTGTTCTTTTATCTCCTCCAATTGCTTAGTTGCAAGCTTGTACACTGATTTTGATATAGGTGCAGTACCAGGAACAAGGTCAATCTTAAACTCTACCTCACCTCTAGTAGGAAAATCAGGACTCTCGCGAAAGACATCAAGGAACTCACACCCAACCTCGACAGAACTAGTGTCGGAACAAGAAATCTCAAAAGAGTCAAGAAAACTCGACATCACAGAAACCGAATTGGGCTCACAAGCCAACACATGAGGCAAAACATCAGGTGGCGCTAACATCACCAACCTATGCAAGCAACCAATGATAACCAAATGACTTGACAACCAATCCATCCCTAGAATCAAATGGTAACCCTCAAAACACAAGGCAATAAAGTCAAACAAGAAGGTGTGCCCCAACAAGGAAAACTTGAAACAGGGACAATACTACCTCAACCAAACCGAACTGCCCAAACGGGACACAACACACAATGGTTCTGGTAAAGGCGCCATCTCTAGACGGTCTCTAACAACCAACTGTCTAGAAATAAAAGACCTAGATTTTACCGTATAGAAAAGAGCTCTTAACTAGGAAAACAAAAAATGCACAAAATCTGGCACACAACACATATATCCTGAGTCACATAACAACACACTAACATGCGATTTTTCCTACACAAAATGCATATAACACATATCAAGCATACACCACTATAACAAATATAATAACATACATTGAGTTCTCTTACCATGCACCATCACCACACTCCCTTCTATGCAAAAGAAAATATACATACAATACATCACATGACACACAAAATTCCTAACTCTTCTACCCCATTTCATTTCAAAAAGTGTCATATGATAATGTTCCATGTGAACCGGTACAATGGCTCTGATACCAAGCTCTGTCGCGCCCTGACCCGCCACGGGATCCGCAGCGTGTCGACACATGAACCAAATCCGTAACCATAGGCGGATTGTTAGACACAATCTCATAATATAACATATTCTTAAAACGAGAGACAAAACGTATAAAATTTTAAAAAATAAAAAAGTATTCAATTCGCACAGCCCTGCGTCATAGCGACAAACCAATATATACAAATATCCAGTATTTAACAAAGTACATAAGTACCACGTAAATACTAAAACAAAACATACATGCACAAGATGGACAAGACTAAACAACACAAAACGAGCCAACTACTGGAAACTGGGCCTAAGCGGCACGGACAACAGGAACAACAACATCACCTGCACTCCAATAGAAGCACACCCCTTGCAGGGTCAGCAAAACAAAACTAGCTGGTGCAAGCAAACTAAATACAAACATCAATATAAAATGCAATAGGAAGTCATTCCACACAATAATGAATAACTACGTAATCCTAGATACATGATTCCTAACATATAACGGTCACTACACCAAATTAACAAATTTGTAACAACTCTCAAAACAACAACACTTTTAAGCTGTACAATCCACCAAACAATTTCAAGTCAAAACTAAATTTAGTCAAAAAAATGAAAAATAGTTACACAAATAAAGTGATACAATAAATTGGATCACCATGAATAGTATCACTTGTAGGACCATACTATTTATGGTGATACATATATTATATCACTTTGTTTGTGACAATGTGTAAAATTGCTTTGTGAATTGTTATAGCTTAAAAGTGTTACTGTTTTGGGGGTTGTTACAAAAATGCCAATTTGGTGTAGTGGGTGCCCTACTACAAGTTTCTAGAGTATGAGTCACACCATGTCTCTAAGGATAACATTTCTAAGTTCATGCACCAGCAGCAAGGCATTCAATGCTAAACAGTAAAACAGTAAATACAAGTTTAGAAAAGGTACTAGTCATTTTAGGTGATTCAAACAAAGTAAAATATCGTAAACTTGCAAAACCTCCTAAGTATGACAATCAAAACGAAGCCAACTCCTCGGGAACGACCCATTGCATTAGGCTAAACCACCCCAAAGCAATAGCTTAGTTTTCCCATCTAGGTGAACATACTATATTTTGTTAACCGTAAGGGTTCATTTCACTATACAATTATGCATCACGAAGCCAAATAAAATCCATGCTAATTAATACATCATGGAAACCATTAGAACTATCAAATGTATAGTGTAACAGGCTTCATACATCATATCACCTTAAAAGCAATGTTCACCTATTTAGAAGTAAGCCATGTACCTGCATAAACTATTAATGGGCTTACCTCCTTTCCAATCAGTCAATAGAACAATACAGTAATATCGCATAATTGCATGTGTCTCATAATAAATTCCCATGTAAGTGTCTCATAACGTAGGTATCTGCATACCCTACGAATGTGTCTCACCCAAACACATCCCACAACGTGCACCAGTACCACTTCGGGCTTGTTTGTATCCCAATGGGGTGCCATCTGCCAGGATACAAACTCTAATGTCCTAAATGACTGGCCTAACACTGCCAACCTAACACAAATCAAACTCAAATGCGCTAGGAGGTAAACCAAATAATCTCCTAAGCACGTCCTCGGGACCTATCCTACTGCACTCTCTAATGGCAAGTATATTGGGAAGCTCATTGCACCTCAGTAAACTTGCCACGTTCAATAGCGTCCATAATGTATATAGGTGCGAGTCATCTCAAAGCACCACCAAACTCACGATGGGAACACGCTCCTAAGCATCGACACAAAAGGCATTACAGCGGTGTAGAGACATTTACACTAATGTCATCATACATGTACTACGAGACTATACATAGTCTAACATAATAGATGTGTAATAATAGTCAAATAGACAATCCTCACAAGTCCACAACTACACTAGGGTTCTAACATGACCCAATTGACAACAATAATGTCCCTTGAGTCAAACAATCATACAGGTTCAAGACTCGGCAATCTACAGTAAAATACACAAACTGAAGTCATAGGCCTTATTACATGATTCTTTCTGAGTCAAAACAACTTTGCAAATAACAATCAGGTCATAACTCTGGACAATAGTCCAATCGTGTCTTACAAAATAAACTCTAAACTGCGTATAAGCTCAAATGGCGTTAAACCAATAATCTAACCGCATTACATTCCTATACTATTCCATTACATTCATATATATCATGATTTCAGAAATCTCAAGCTATAAATCCATTCACAAAAAAACCAACATAACAATCAAAAACTCCAAATTCTCATAAGGGTCAACTCCCTAACCTGGTCTCAATAATTCACAATCGCAGACATAGTCCATAATTCATTTATAAAGGAAACAATATGGCAATCAAACTCTTCAAAACCTTATAGGGATCAAATCCTTAACCTGGGTTCAATCACACAAAATCACAGGCATAATGTAGCAATTCAATTCAAGATTTTAAATTAAATATTTCTCAAAATAACATTATAATTACACTCACTTAAGTGTAATGGATTTTCGGAACCCAAATCCTACTGACCGAAACTCCCAATTTGCATAACAGTGAATTTGCAACTAAGAAGCTCTCCAAAACAAGCCTGGACTCCGACAGGCCACACGAAAAAGAACCCAAACTTCGGTAACACCAACCACTCGGTTTCTCTGACAACAACTCCTACGAAATTGTTCCAAACACCCAAAAAACTGCATAAAAAAAACCTACACTAAGCAAGCTAGTCAGAAATCCACTTACCAGTGAAATGAATCCGGTGACCACTTCGGCGACAATTTTCCAAGAACCACCCTATACAGGTCTGATCGGCTCTGAACAACACAACTGGCTGAAAACAATGCCACAGACCCACAAAACAGTGAATCGTAGCTCACCCATCCAATCACAGCTCGAATTCATGCCGGTGAACCTCTCTAATGGACATGCGCAACTGATTTTTCTAAATTTCCAGCTAATCATGCAACACCCTTTGCTTGTTTGGTTTTTGCTCTCCAACCGATGCCATGAACACCCATAAAAGGGCTAATTGGAGCAGATGAATTTTCGAGCTCTGCTCGTGCGTGAGGAAGAAAAAGAGAAAAAATGGGGAAATTTGTTTTATAAGTGGGTGGCTATTTGCCCCCACCGAATTTGTAAGAGCACCCCACCAAAACAAATCCAAAAAATAAAATTTTAAAAATCCAGAAATTTTTCTAAAAATCATTTAAATTCCAAGAACCTTAAAATCATTTTTTTTATTCAAAAACTCTAAAATTTAGCAATAAAACTACAGGAGTTACACATTCATACACAAAAAATTTCGCAAATAAATTTTTGGTCTGTTAAATGTAAATTTACATATAAGGCTAGCTAATCGATATATGATGTCATTACTTAAAATTATCAAAGTTATAACAACAAACAAGATATTCAATATGGTTTTCCTGCGTATGTCGGCTCAAAAGAAAGGCAACTATACATGAGCGTTGTATAGATTAAAAGTAATTTTTCCAAGTCATTGCCAAATATTTTTGTAACAAACCGAGAGTTCATTTTGTCTCACATAATTAGCATGTGGAAAATTGTTACCACATGGTTTGAACCGATATGAGATTTTTGCATTTTGAATAACATAACAATCAATTACAATAAATTCTTTGAGTTTAATGAATGGTTGGTGTCATTCATTAGACAATGGCAAGATATAGTAAGTCTAATACTCATAAAATTTGTTCCCGAATCTTTAAAAAAATGGCAAAAGACGAAAGAGTTTACCCTGTGGCACTACAATGATTATGACATTTTACAAGGATATATTTTCTTGGTAAAAATTCAATATTTCATTAAAAACAATTTCCAATAATTTTCAAGGGATAGATGTTTCCTTGGTAAAAGTAATTTTTACAAACAAAAATTTTTGTTGGTAAAAAAAAACCAGTATCAATAAAAATGTTGTTGGAAATAGGTACATTTTAACAAGGAAATGTATTGTTGGTAAATATTCAACTCTTACTTATAATATTTTTTTAGTCAACAAAAGTTTACGGTAGCTATTCTACTCATTTGCCAAGGAAATGTGTTGTTAGGTTATATATTTAACTTTTGCCAACAAAAAATTTTATTTAGCATTTTAAAATAAAAATTCATAATTTATTATTAGTCAATTTTAATGATGCTTTGATTGCATAACCAATAATAAACTACTACCAACATTTTTCATAATTAAAATGTAATATTATCAATCATTATCAATACATGCTTCATAAGCTATATATTGCATGTTCTCGACAACATGCAATATAAAAAATATAAAATAAATATTCATAATATAGTTTGATCCATTGAATTTAGATGACAAAATTCATAATATAGTTTGCTTAACAATAAAATAAATATTGCATGTTCTCGACAACAGAATAATTATTTCAATTAGATACAATTATAAGTCATTTTCACCCTATAATAGAATATGGTTATTAATATATAATAAATATAAAAATCATACCTTATATATAGACATTATGAAAGGAAAACATATCACAGATGCTTGAACTTAGACGACACGCTATTAATCATTTGTACATACCACTGCTGTTAAAAATACCAGCGGTTACCCTATTATTAGGTTGTTATTTGTCTCTAAACCAAATCGTGAAGTTTTCCAAACCAATTAGAATCTATCTATTGCTATATTGACAATCTTTCTTTTCATCTCAAGTTTGTTTTCTGCAAAAAAATGACAAATTGATTCACCTAATTTGCAAAAGATTAGGGTGATACTAGAAGTTAATGACAGTCCTAGATATAAAAGGATGAACTAAACTTTGACTCGAAGTTCTGGGTATTGCCACTTAGCCAATTCAAGGGCCAACTTAAACAATAACCCCGGCATATATACTTGAACTTTAAAAAATAGGTCTTGGCTTGAACATTTTACGATGAAGTAACCTTCAAATAAGGTGTTCTAGCTTGAGAGTACCTAAAATGGATGGTTCATCACAATCCTAAATTCCCACACTAAATTAACAAGTCAAAACAAAACGTAAAGATACGTGACACAAGAATATACCATTCATATACAATATTTCACTTGCAATATAAACATGGGCTATAGTTTGCATACAACATCACAAACATTGTTTTCATCCAATTATCAAATCAATCAAAACTACAATGTCTATACTATTTGATGATACATCAAAATAGACCGACTATTACGACCGTACACATGGCATAAAGTCCCATCACGAGAATACGACGCCCGATCCATTGGGCCAACTCATAAAGCTCAGAAGGAAATATGCCAATTATAGAGGCCCAGACTAAGCCCACCACTAAGGAGACGTAAACATGATCCGAATTCAAGCCCAGACGAATCAAAGCCCAAATCCAGGCCTGATACATGTTCTCTCATAAATAAGGAGAACCTTACACCATGAAAGAGCTGTGGTGGGACCTATGCCTCCACGAACGCATCTCCATTAAGGAGGAGACTGTTACATAAACATCTTCCGTTGCGTCTCACATGCTTAAGTCATGCAGAGAGTTAACCACGACCATTATAAAAGGCAAAGGGAACGTTCGACAAAGGTATGCAACTTTAACTAAGTTTTGTCTATATTTACTTCCTTCTTCCAACAGAGTTACTGACTTAAGCATCGGAGTGCCTTCGGCCACCAAAAAGGTGGTCTTTGGCAACCAATTAGTGGTTTTGCATGTCAAACTCACAAGATGACGATTTTTGGACGCATCAATTTGGCGGCGTCCGTGGGGAATGACGAGTTTCCTCTTTCTAAACACAAAACAAATTGTGATAAGGTTCACCACAACCTAACGAAATATCGACAAACCACCGGAGGAAATGATGCAAACTACAGATCCCCAATCCGGTAATTATCGTGACAACTCTCCCACCGACGGATTAATAATGGCTAAAGGAGAAGATACAACCCGAATCACCGGACCAATAGCCTCCGGGAATGAGGATCCACGCAATAGTCCAGACAACTATCGACAATACCACAGATCCTCGGGTATATTTGCTCATAACCCAGATGGAACATGTAACAATGATGCTAGAGAGGATCGCACAGAAGCACACTCAACTAGCTAACCTGGTTTAAGCACAACCACAACAAAACTCCGCCAATCGAAGTTTTAAAAATCCTAGCAAAACCCCAACAAGGAAGATTTAAAAACAACAAGCTTCCTCAAGGCAGAAATCCATTATATGAAGGGACGTTTACCAAAATCTCGTTCAAAATAGGGGTCACATATCCTACTGTATTATACGAATTGGCAAAACCACCATTTTCTGATGCCATCATTAAAATAGCAACGCCAAAAAAGTTCACTCCACCAAAGTTCAAGGTGTATGACAGTACTTCCGACCCGACCATTTGAGACACTTCCACCACATGATAATGGCCCTGAAAGAGACCATGGAATCAATTTTATGCATAAAATTCCCAATCAGCCTCACTTCTACAGCAATGAACTAGTTCAATAGTCTACCACCAAGATCAATAGATTCTTTTCAAGCCCTGGCCACCACTTTTATCACCAGATTTATTGGGAGTCAACAGACGAGGGAAAGGCCACACTACCTTCTGCACATCAGACAGAAACTCGAAGAAACAATACGAGAATATATCACCCTTTTTACCAATGAATTGACAATGATTGTCGGATGTAGTAATGACGCAGTCGTTGCAACCTTAGTGGCTGAATTAAAGAGAGGCCCCTTCTTTGACGCTCTTAACCTGGAGTCTCCAAAGGGCATGGCAATCTTGCTAAAAATAGCACAGAAGCATATCTCCCTAGAGGAGATGAAGGCAACCAGGAAGAAAAATGATCAAGAAAGAGAAAATTTCTCAAGAAAACGAGGAAAAAAAAGAAATAAGGGAAAACACGGACAACAGGAAAACAACAACCCGTCAAAGAAGCATCGAAGTAGCGGAAGGAGCGATTTGCGACGAGATTCGGGAGATTGCAACCTACACTAGCTCGACACGAACGGGTAACGAGCATAATGAAGATCACATACAAACCGTACACAACTTTGAAAACAAGTCGAGCAAACATATAACAAAGCGGGATAACATTAACTGACCGCTTCAGATGAGAAGGGATCCGGAAGGGAGAGACAAAAACAAATATTGTTCATTCCACAGGGATCATGGGCAGGATACCAAAGAATGTTACAACTTAAAGGACGAAATCGAATACTGGGCTCAGAAAAGGACTACTTGACGAGTTCATCGGGATGCCAGAAAAACAGATCGAATGGAAAGATAAAATAGACAATGATACGAGATTAAAAGAACAATCCAGAATTGATATACACCACACGTTGCATAGCTAGAGGAAGCAAAGCACACGAAGAAACTAGGCAAGCCCCTCACTCGAACCAATCTATATCGGAACAAGGGTACCAACGAAACACTTCATGAATGAAACAACTTGCATCATCAAATTCGTACAAATCAAAAAGCCTCACCAGCAGTTGCAAATTTTAATCGAACCATCAAAGAATACACGAGGAAGAAGCGAAGGAAAACAAAGTGACAAAAGTTACCAACCTGATAATGAGCAAAGGAAGACGAAATGAATCATACTCTGGACCAGTATGAACGCCTTAATGGCCAAAACTAATGAAATACTCAAGGAAACATCAATAAAGATTACGAATTCAGGAGCTCTAAATTTTCGCGCGAACAACAAATTAAATAAGTTAATAAACTAGCCATACAAGGCCGTCAGACTATAAAAGTCGGACACACAAAACTTTTGGCCTGATCAACTACGAAGTAAAGGTTGGACACCCGAGTCACCTAAACACAAAAAACTTTGAATCGACCGAGATGTCGAACTAACGAAGCAAAGGTTGGAAACCCGAGTCACCTAAACACAAATAAATTTGAATCGACTGAGATGTCAAACTAACGAAGCAAAGGTTGGACACCCGAGTCACTTAAACACAAATAAATTCAAATCGACCGAGATGTCGAACTAACGAAGCAAAGGTTGGACACCCGAGTCACCTAAACACAAATAAATTTGAATTGACCAAGATGTCAAACTAACGAAGGAAAGGTTGGACACCCGAGTCACCTAAACACAAATAAATTTGAATCGACCGAGATGTCGAACTAAGAAGTAAAGGTTGGACACCCGAGCCACCTAAACACAAAAAACTTTGAATCGACCGAGATGTCGAACTAACGCTCGAGTTACCTAAACACACAAAAAACTTTGAGTCGACCGAGATATCAAGCTAATGAAACAAAGGTCGGACACCCTAGTCATCTAAAGACAAAAAACTTTGAGTCGACCGAGATGTCGAACTAACGGAGTAAAGAATAAACACCTGAATCAACATGAACCTCGAATCAACAAAGGTGTTAAGGTAAACTCTCGACAAATAGGTTGACAAAAGGACTTCAAACTGACACAAAGTTAAAAAACAAGTCCATACAATATGAAAATGTACATGCTGAAACAACTTTTTACAACAAATCAGGGAAGCAAATAGTAAACCACAATTAGACAAGCAATGAGCCTAAACACATGAGCAATTGTAAAATTCGATGTAAAAGTCACGATAGCTATAGCAAAAAAAAAGTCAATTTTCATTGATAACACTATATTGTTACATCTGGAAACGGTGATAAAGAAGTGAGAGAAGAGATAGAAACAATAGCCGGATCAACATTCGCTGGAACAGGAGCATAAATCTTTTTAGGAGAAGAGATTGTTAGTGGCTTCGGAGTATTAGATGGTAAAAGAGGTAATAATACCTCTGCTGCCGGAGCAGATTCCTCGACATCATCATCCTCAAAAGCTTCAACGACCAAGTGCGATAATTAGACAAGTCTTCACCGAGTCCCTCGATATAATCAAGAAGCTCAATCCGCCTGTCAACAACT
The DNA here is from genome assembly GCA_963556465.1 of Berberis vulgaris. Taxonomy (NCBI): domain Eukaryota; kingdom Viridiplantae; phylum Streptophyta; class Magnoliopsida; order Ranunculales; family Berberidaceae; genus Berberis; species Berberis vulgaris. The sequence continues at coordinate 47,924,616 of OY747127.1, forward strand.
TGTTTCCAATCTTCGACTTGGACCATGCGAAGCCTATCCTTAACAAAAGCGAATTCATTTTTGGCTGCGGCAAGCTACCCTTCAGTAGTGGAAAGCATACCGAATGCATCTGCCTTGACATCATTAAGTGTAGCAGTTATTTGTTCCATTTTCTTCTCAACAACATCACACATAACAGATTGCTCCAATTCAAATCGAGAAGCTTCATCGAAAACCAATCTTTCAGCAGACGACTCTTTCTCCACATTGCGAAGACGAGCACAAACCTCATCTAGCTTTGTTTTCAAAGAATCAAGTTCAGTAACAGACCTATCCCGCGTATTCTTCGCCTCCGTCAAAGACTCCCGAGCAGCCACTGAGATTTTTTTGGAGCTAGCGCATTGCACTTTCAACACATCAAACTGAGAAATAACATGAGATAATACAAGCAACAATGCTACCAACCTCCTTTCCAAAAAAGCCACTTGATCACGACCAACTCGATAAACGGAGCCCATTACTTCCGTGTAAGCAAGATGATTCATCCCATCCATTATCTCTTCAAGTCCATGGTCAATGTGATCAAATGTGTCAAGCACGAGCATCGAAAGCTTCTCCACCAAACGCCTATTGATGCGAGTTTAACTAACCTAAATAAATAGGCTAATTTGACCCACTTGTAATAACCGCAAGTGCACGGTGTCTAACAGGTAGACAACGGCAAGTACGGGTCGATCCCACGAGGAAAGTGGATGCAATTGGATTTAATAATTTAATTAAACTAATTTGGAGGAAAATGGGGTTACAGTAATTTTAAAACTAAGCTAAAAATAAATTAAAAATAAGAAAAATAAAATTAAAGGAAAAGATGGATGTTGTGGGCTTGGACTCACCAATGAGTTAGCAAAAATATTTAAATCTAAATTATTGAAATTATAAACGAGAAGCTTTAGGGATGAGGATCCCTTGCTTACACCGAAGATGTGATCATTAAAATCCAATTATAATCATATTAAGTTTCTGACAAACATTAACAATTTATTTCAAGCAAATAAACTTTTACCAAGCATTAAGTGTCTTTTTAGGGCACACTTAATCAAAGTTTAAGCTTAATAATTTTTAGCACATGCTTTGAATATTGATAAAATGTTAATCTAACTACCAAACATATCAATTTTTAATCGAACATGAAAGGTGAAAGCAAATTATCAATTTTCAGAAATAAATTGTTTATCAACAATTAAGCATTTAAATCAGTAAAATAAATTAAAATGAATTATGCAACCCTTTTGGTTTGTCGCAAACTCGATGTGGTGGTACTCAGCAGATCAGCAGGTGGTCAGAACACAAATCCTGAGAAAATGTCTCCAAAACGCTCTGTGGCTGCTCAAAGAGAATCTAGGGGTGTGAATAGCCAAAAATCAGTTTGACTCAGTCTCCCGCCACTTGAACAGTGCCCTTCGTCTCCAGCGAGCAGCGCCGCTCGAGGTGTCGCGTTTCCGCTCCTCGCGAGCTTCCTCGTCCTCCAACCTGCTCCGGAACCTGCAAAAGAGAAAGGGATGGAAAATCAGTGAGAGAGGTGTAATGAAAACACAAAAAAAACATAGAGCGGAGTGGAGCAACTGCCCTGTTTCAGTGGCAGTCACAGCGGTGGTTGTGCTCCGCTGACGCGTCGCTTTGTGTTGGTTGGACGGTGGCAGAGAGACAATAAGGAGGCCGAGACGAAGAGAGGACAGAGAGGAGAGGAGCAGGGTCTGTCGGGCTCTGTGGCGAGGCGGAACAGAGTCGTGGTGATTGGTAGCTCTATTTTGCGGCGGCGGTTGTTGTGTTGCTTGTGACGATGAGAATAGGGGCTGATGGCGGTGGAGTGGTGTGCGAAGCTCGGTGGCGAGGTGAAGGTCTGACGCGAAACAGGGTTGTCACACCCCTGTTTCGTGGTGTTGGCGGTGCTTGCACGGTGGTGGTGGCGGTTGTGCTGTCCGGAGGTGGTGGTGGCTCTGGTGGCGGAGATGGCGGAGTGATCTGGACAGAGAGGGAGTGAGAGATAGATAGGTGGTGATGGGTGTGATGAAAATCACTTTGCGAGGAAGAGGGTTTGATTTTGGCTATTGATGCTTGATTCCCTTCTCCTCATCCCCTTTTCTCACCCTTTTTCTCTTATATTTATAGAGAATGATCAAAATGAATAGAGATGAGATAAATGGATGATTCATGGAGAGAATCAAGGGATAATTGGGAGAATATTCTTTGGATTGGATTGGGCTTGGCATTGGGTTTGGGTTTATGGGTAAGGTTTTGGGTTTAAGGGTTTAGATATGTGACTTTCTACTTTGTACCACCGCTCGAATCGACCAATTGTCATTCCTTAAATTGTCTCCTTAATACAATTTCATCGTTCACGCTCAAATTCCTACAAAGACATGAAAACCAAATAATTACTATAAAATATAATAATCGAAACACTAACATATATAAATTAAGGGATATATTATGTAATAATTATGTGAATATCAAATACCCCCAAACCTATATTTTGCTAGTCCTCGAGCAAAACAATAAAAAGAAAATCCTAACTCACTTTCGCAGGAATCATCGGTTGCACTTACCTTAAACGTGCAACAAGGCTTTAAACCTCTAGATTACCTCTAGTAAACGAGTTATAGTCTCGTGAGGGTTTCCAGAAATGTTACCCACAAACATTACTGACTCAACAAAACTTGGTCAAACAATGTTCATTTTAAAACTTCAAGAAATGGCAGAAACCAACAGTGTCATTTTAGTGTATCAACAAATTTCCAAATAATTTAATATTCTCCAAAGATTAGAAAAAATTCACAATCATCCTCAACTCAATGTGTGTGTGGATAGCACTATCAACATAAGTTTTCATTTCAGAGTAAAACGATGGCTAAATCTCCTGTAGAAAGTTTGTTTTGACTTCAAACCTCTCATTTCACTCACAATAAAACACTTAGAGATTTGGTATTTCACTCAGTTTATATGTGAGGAAAAAAATAAATAATGGAAAACAATCATCTCACATATAGTATTATGAAGAACGGATTTTTCAAGAATGGAATGAACATGATCTCGTGGACAGGAATATCAATTACTTTTGGGAATGTTGAATCAAACACCATAGGTCTTGGTTATTAAATCTCCACATCTACGGAACCAACTTTTACCTAAGATCAACTAGGACTTTGTTGGGTTGTAACGGGCTTGGGTAATGGTTAATAAGGAATGTCAAAGGATTCTAACAAAATTTTCTAGGAATGTATACACCCATTCAACGAACAATTAGGGCTGTCAAGAATAAATCAATGTTGCGCACCATCAATTTTTTCTTCATTCTCACATCTTTATCCTCATTAACATTCTTCTTCTTCTTTCTTTTCTTTCTCTTTTTTTTTATCATAGAGGATTTATGAAATATCTCATATTTTGCTCTTTAATGCCCTTTTTACACCAAGTATATTCATCTATACACATTCCCAGAAAAGTTGGGTAAAGGTTAATGGGTTAACAAATAAAAGTTATTCTAAGGCTAATGTTAATGGGTAAGTTAAAAGGCTAGTTAATGGTCTAAAGAAAAAAATGCCTAGATCATTTCCTAAGTTCGGGTCAGTATTATGACATCTCAATTGAATAAGCCAAGAAGTTCTAGTGTAATAATTCAATTTTGATGTCATTCCCAAAGCAATTGATCAGAAAAATGAGAATAATGAGATCATGAACGAGATAATACGGACTCAAGAAAAATCAAAGTTTATGTATAACCCTCGAAAAATAGAAAGGCTCAAAACTTTCAGGGTTAAGTCTCCACTATTATTCTAAGGTTTTCTAGTATCTATTTCACTCATTAACTTCAAGTTATGCTAATGTGGCTCATGGTGCAAAGATAATTGAGTTGAAAAATCTTATGAACTAGATCTAACATAAGGATCATACTAAACTTTCAGTCTTTATCAATATACCAATATGTCAAGTTGGCTTGCATTTTCTTGAGCATAAAATATTTAAAATCCATTTTCATAATCAGCAAAAAACCAAGATTTTTTTTTTTTTTTAAGAATAAGAAAACACTACGAAAAAAAATGAAAAATTCACCGACTCATGAACCCTACCCCCGAACCTAATCCAAACATTGTCCTCAATGTTTAACAAAATAATTCTGACAAATGAATGAAATAAGTACATGAGAGGAGGTTAGAACAGTATTACCGCGGTGAAGATTTTACCAATTTCCAAGAAGTCATCCATCAATGAGGCTCACAAACATAAGAATCATGGAGTTTTCATTAGAAATCGATAAAATGCAGACTCGACACTAACAAAGAAAACTAATTGGGAGAATATTCTTTGGATTGGATTGGGCTTGGCATTGGGTTTGGGTTTATGGGTTAGGTTTTGGGTTTAAGGGTTTAGATATGTGACTTTCTACTTTGTACCACCGCTCGAATCGACCAATTGTCATTCCTTAAATTGTCTCCTTAATACGATTTCATCGTTCATGCTCAAATTCCTACAAAGACATGAAAATGAAATAATTACTATAAAATATAATAATCGAAACACTAACATATATAAATTAAGGGATATATTATGTAATAATTATGTGAATATCACCTATACCATTCATTTACCAATCTACGTGCACCATCCTGCACATCGAGCTGGTAAACCAACATAACTCACCACTAGACTTGATACGAACGTCCATCGGCCCAGGCTCAATCCAACTAATTCGTGGATGGAGAACGTGAGGATCTGGAAGCACCGAAGAACCACCTCCGATAGCAAGGAAAACAGATGGAATAGCAGTAACAACGAAAAAACCACGTTTACCTTCCCGTCGAGAAGCATCTATATCAAGGAAAATATTGACGGTAACAACAGGGGCAGGAGAAATCTGGCAAATAGGATAGGAGACTAGGATCCCGGCTGCTTCGCTGACATCAATAAAAGGAGAAAAATAATGATCCCTGAAACTCTGATTGCCAACAGTGCTTTTAGACTGCTCCATCGCCAACTGGAGCATTTTCTCATTAATGGCTTGAGGATCATCATTAGAGAACTCGACAATGTTTCAAACACCATAAGCAGAAAGAAGTTTCGTTTCATCGTCATCAAATGGAAGAATAGTCTCGTTCTCACTCCTTTCCAATGCGATTCTTAACTCCTCAGCATCCTTAAGAGATTCGTGATCTCCTTTTACAACATCATCGCGAGAAAGACTTGGGCGAGAAGCAATATCCCGAATAGAACCCTGACTAGTCACAAGCCGAGCAGAACTACGATTCAAAAGTTGTTTCTTCCTTGGAACTTAAACATGATCTATGGGCAATCGCCTTGACGGACTGGTAGACCTCACATGCTTTCTTTTTTGCGAAGCAGAAGGAGTTAGGGAGCATTGAGATTTGTAACATCTCGGACGGAGCTCACTTCCCAATCAATGCTAGCATCACCAACGCCAGCACGAGTAATATGAGCAGCATAGGCCTTAGCACGAGCCTCAGTAAATAAAGCTCGTTCCGCTTCACTCACAGTGTATAGACCACTACGCTCCAGGATGCCATCGGAAAGAAACACCTTCACAGGAAAGCGGGGAAGCTTCGAGAATTTTTTACTTATCTTCGGTTCCTCAACTGATAAGAGAATATTCTTCTGTCTTTTAGGAACTCGAAATGATAAAAAAATCAACCAACCTCACAATCGAAAGTAGCGGGAGTTCAAGGAAGCATAGAACCAAGATCGCGACCAATCGTGAATGTCATCACTGAGTTTTTCAAAACAATCAGGAGAATGAAGGAAGCAAATCTCCCTGTATACCAACAGACCAACCACAAAGTGCAAAATCCTAACAGTTAAGGGAATAGAAGAAAGAGTAGCCCTTGCGTAAAAAGAGACCATCACCTTCCAACCATTGGGGCCCATTTGAGCAGGAAGAATGCCCAAGAAATTCATATACTCCTAGAACAGCTCTGGAATAGGGAATCGAAAGCCAAAAGAGAACATGCACGAATACAGTGCGATGTATCCAGCCTTTGCGTTACAAGGGCTATCATCCTGCCAAGGCAGAATAACCTCGAGGTCGGGCGTGAGATTATAATCAGAACGAAGAGTCTCAAGAGTCGTCCGACAACCTCTATTAGGAGAGTAATGTGCCTCACAAAGAGTCAGTGACTTACCACTTAACTTATCACCAACAAACATCATTGAAAAATGAATAAGCAATGGAAACGAAAAAGAAGAAGGAACAAACAAACCCTAAATTCAAAGATAGTGTAAAGAAGGAAAACGTATTTTCCACATTTCCTTTTATAGAGCCAAGCAATGAAGAGACAGCTCATGGGACAGTGTGCAGGATATGATGGCAATGCAAAATCCTAAAAATATGCGCAAGAAACGATCGGGCAAGCAAAGGATCGAGACACCAACTTGCGAAAAGCAACTGACAACATTAAATACAAGGTAATTATGAAATGGAAAGGCAAACCATCACCAAAGTTAGTGGCCATGTCAGCATGTCCACTAACTAAGTGGGGAGTAGCTGATGATACATCAAAATAGACTGACTATCACGATCGTACACATGGCATAAAGTCCCATCATGAGAATACAACGCCCGATTCATTGGACTAGCTTATAAAGCCCAGAAGTTGGGAGGCCAATTATAGAGGTCCGGACTAGGCCCACCACTAAGGAGAAGTAAACAAGATCTGAATCCAGGCCTAGATGAATCGAAGCCCAAATCTAGGCCCGATGCACATCTCTCATCAAGAAGGAGATAGTTGCACCAAGAAAGAGTTGTGGAGGGACTTACGCCTCCACGAACGCATCTACATTAAGGAGGAGACTGTTACAAAAACATCTCCTTCCCTTGCGCCTCACATGCTTAAGTCACGCAGAGAGTTAACCACGACCATTATAAAAGGTAAAGGGAACATTCGACAAAGGTATGCAACTTTAACTGAGTTTCGTCTAGATTTACTTCCTTCTTCCAACAGAGTAATTGACTTAAGCAACAAAGTTACATCAAGTTGGAGTCAAAATCTACAAGAAGAGCAAAGTTGGTGAAATGCACCAGCATGATCTTTGACATGCTTTATTTAACAAAAATTAGACTTGTACATAGATAAAAGTAACACGTAAGGGGAAACGTTTTACCTTATTACATGAAAATGTTTTTTTGTTATTCATTGCATTGACTTGCAACAAAACTTTCAGAATTCCATACCTTTTGCATCAAGCTTAAGTCCACATAATAACACGCACAAATATCAAAAGATTAAGCCTATTAAAGTGTGGTACATAATTTGCTGAACAGAGAATTACAAGTCTAAAACACATGGGATATGTGTTAATAAGGCTTTGAGAGCTATTTCATAACTTACCTTAGTTTGCAAAGACACGTGCAAGACACCAACAAAATTATCAATCAACATAACAGGTTATGAAATTCATCCAAGAAATTAAAGATCAACTATTGAAGGTGAAGTTGGAAGTTTGTAAGAGAGGGCAAATAAAATTGATAAGAAGTTGCAGAAAGAAACCTAAGTCCATAAAAAAGAAGATGGCCAAAACCATCATTACCTTTACACATAAATCCTTAGTATCCCTTGACTTATTTGAATCGCCAAAAACACTTGATGCATCCAAAAACCAGTCTTCAATAAGTATAACCTGCAAAACAAATGTTAGATTACCAAAAACCATCTTTTTGGTGGCTGAAGGCACTCCAATGCTTCGGTCAGTGACGCAATTGGAGATGGAGATAAAATTGGACAGAACTCAATTAAAATTGCATACCTTTTTCGAATGTTCCTTTTACCTTTTATAATAGTCGTAGTTAATTCCTTGCGTGACTTAAGCATGTGAGGCGCAACAAGGAAGACGTTCTCTGTAACAATTTCCTCCTTTATGAAGATGCGTTTGCGGAGGCGTAAATCCCTCCACGACTCTTTTTCTACTTAACGTTCCTCCCCCTTGAGGGAGAACTTTATCGGGCCTGAATCTGGGCCTCTGATTATGATCTATTCTGACGGCCATGTTTGGGCTTTCTTGACCGAGTCCTTCTTCTCTGGGCTTTACAAATTAGCCTGGTCTTGGGATACTTGATCCTCGTGATAGACGATCTCTACCACTTATGTGGCTGCGATGATGGTATTATTTGATGTATCATCAGCTACTCCCCCATTAGTCAGTGGGCAATGATGTGGTCACCAACTCGATGATAATTGGACTTTTAACTTCATCATTGCCTCACATTTAATGCTGTTAGCAGCTTTTAGTGGGTTGACATCCCGATCTCTTGTTTGTCTGTTCATTTTTCACGCATCTTTTGGGATTTTATGCAGTCATCATATCTCGCACACTGTTTTATGAGCAATCTCTTCGTTGCTTGGCTCTATAAGAGGAAGCGTGATTGATTTGTTTCTCTTTTATGTTATCTTTGATATTAGGGCTTTTTTTCCCCTTCATTTTCCTTGCTATTCCATTCCTCAATGATTTATGCTGGTGATATTCTAAGTGGCGAGGCATTTGCTTTTTGTGAAGCTTACTTCTCGCCTCTAAAAGCTTTTCAGGCGACGCTGGATGATGTTTGTTTTGGCTACAATTTGCCATCCAACCTTGAGGTCATTCTTCACAGACAGAATGATAGTTCTTGTCATCCGATGACCGGGTATAACGCACTTTATCTGAGCATGTTCCTTTTTGGCCTTCAATTCACAATTCCAGAGCTGTTTTGGGAATATCTCGATTTCTTAGGCATTATTCCTGCTCAAATGGGTCCTAATGGTTGGAGGGTTATGGTTTCTACTAATGTGAGGGTTATCCTTTATGGCATTCCCTATTCTACATTCGGTGGTTGTCCTACTATGAACATTAGCTTCCTCTGCTTTCCTATCTATTTTGGGAAGCTCGATGATGATATCAAAGATTGCTCGTAATCTCATTGTTGGTTGTCATGGCGGTTGGCTAATAGGACTCCCATGTTGTGCACCCGCCACACAACCATCTCAATGAAGGCCTTAAGCATCTCATGGACGGAATGAGTCATCTCACTTATGCGGCTATGATGGGGTTGGATTATAGGGATGCCTGTGATCAGGTGATGCTTGATGAACGAAAGCTGGTAGGGTAGGCTTTGGTTTTTTCTCATGTTTTTCGTGAGTTTGATCCGCTGAAAGCGTTGTGCATGGAGTATGCAAAGGCTCTTTCGGCTGTGCGGACTTCGCTGAAGGAAATCGAGGTTGTTCAGGACAAGTTTGCTTCTGACCTCGAGACCTCGCTGAGAAGGATTTTTCCGATTTGACGGCTGAGCATGACGAGGCTAAGCATTTTGTTGCAGAGTATTTTGCTAATCTGAGGGGTTACATAGCCGGACTCCGAGTTTGTCACTGCCAAGTCGGCAGCTTCTTCCAGGTTTGCTGCCATTGACAATGAACATGTTTCAACTTGAGCTGAGCTTTCGTCGGTCACCAATAGGTTAAAGGCTGCGGAGACAGCGGATTGGAAGAGAATAATTTGATGGTCAACATGACTTCCTAGATTTTATCAAGTTGCGAGGTTTGGATTTACCTGAGTATCGTTGCTATGCTGAGCAAGTATTCAAAAAAAAGAGGAATATGTTCCAAATCTGCCAAGTGACCCTGTTGTCGAGGAACAATCAACTTTTTGCTCGCCCGAGTCTGTGCCATCAGGTGACATCGTTATTGACATAAACGTCGCTTCTTGAACATTTCATGTAATATTTTCTGAAAGATAAATGAGAATTTCTTTTCTTTTATTATTCGTACATAGTGTGTCTTCCTGTCTAACTTATTAGACTTAGCTTTTTGCTTTCGACATTCCTGGTAGGATCCCGACTTGTTCGTCCGAGTTTTAATAAATGTGCTTCAATGTTCGACGCATTAGTCGTGTAACAGCTTTTTTATGAAATCTGACTTTTTGCGTCTAGATTTTGATGTCGTACGTTATAGTCGACATGAAAAAGTTCGACATGTATGTCATTGTATTTTATTACTTCATGGTTTATCAAACCATAAGCTCTGTGTTCATGCCCGACTTGTTTGTCCTAATGCATCTATCTAGGTTTTACTCGTAGCTCGATACTTAGGTCGTGTTTTATTCTTTTTTTAGTTAAAACCTTTAGTTTGACTTTTTTGTCTCGACTAGAATTTTTTCATTTGAATGCAAAATGGAGGATGTAAAGGAGTTTTATTGATAGAATTTTTTTAGGTGCTCTACATTCCACAATCGTGATAGTTGTTCCCCCTTTTTGTTCTCCACCCAATACGTCCTTGTTCTTTTGATTTTTATTACTTTGTATGCCTTCAATTCGGAATTCGGATTAAGTTTGCTCGCGCCCAACTCCTTTGTGTTGAGTTGGATTTTCCAGAGTACCTAGTCGCCTCCTTGATGCAGATTTAACTAACCTAAATTAATAGGTTAATTCAGCCCACTTGTAATAACCGCAAGTGCACGGTGCCTAACTGGTAGACAACGGCAAGTACGGGTCGATCCCACGAGGAAGGTGGATGCAATTGAATTTTAGAATTTAATTAAACTAATTTATAGGAAATGGGGTTACAGCATTTTTAAATCTAAACTAAAAATAAATTAAAAATAAGAAAAATAAAAGAAAAGATAGATGATGATTTTGTGGGCTTGGACTCACCAATGAATTAGCAAACTTATTTAATCTAAATTACTGAATTTACGAGAAGCTTTAGGGATGAAAATCCCTTGCTTACACCGAATATGTGATCGTTAAAATCCAATTTAAATTATATCATGTTCTTTTAAACCTTAACAAAGTATTTCAAGCAAATACGCTTTTACAAAGTATTAAGTGTCTTTTTAGGGCACACTTAATCAAAGTTTAAGCTTAATATTTTTTAGCACATGCTTTGAATATTGATAAAGGGTAGTTCTAACTACCAAGCATATCAAGTTTAATTACTCGAACATGCAAGGTGAAAGCAATTTATCAAAAATTCAGAAATAAATTGCAATTAACAATTAAGTACACAATTCAGTAAAATGAATCAAATTAATTTATACAACCCATTTAGTTCATCACAAACTCGATGTGGTGGCACTCAGCAGATCAGCAGGTGGTCCGACACGAATCCCGAGAAAACTGGTCAAAAGCACTCTGTGGTGGCTCTTACAGACAGCGGGGGTGCGAATAGCCAAATAACCGAATTAACCGATTCCCGCCTCTGCTACAGTAGCGCTCGCTCTGGTCGTCTTCTCCAGCGCGACAGCTGCCCTGCTCGCGGCCTTTCTTCGCTCCTCGCGACCGTTCTCGACCTCAAATCGCTTCCAGAACCTGCAAAAGAGAGAGAGAGTCAATAATAAACTCCCAAACAGAGAGAGAGAACTCGGAGAAATACTCCCTGTTTCCGCGTGCGAACTCTGTTTCGCGAGGAGATGGCGGTGGTGTTCGGTCGTGGTGGTGACGGTGGTCGCAATAGATGAGGACAGGAAGGAGGTCGAGACGAAGAGAGGCCGAGAGAGGGGAGGAAGACGGACTGTGGCGAGGCGGAACAGAGTCGCGTGCGGCTCTGTTTCGCAGTCTGTTGAGGTGGCTCGGTCGCGGCGGTTGGTGGAGGTTGTGTGGACAGGAGAGAGAATCAGATAGTGGTGGCGGAATGAAATTTGGACACGAAACAGGGTTGTCACGCCCCTGTTTTGTGGTGGTGGCGTGATGACGGTGGCGGAAGTGGTGGTGGTGCTCGGTGGTGGCGATGGTGATGGCGAGGAGACTGTGGTGGCGAGGGTGAGGTGACGGCTGAGTGAGTGGAAGAGTGATTGGTGATGGTGGTGAGGGTGAGATGAATTTGAGAGAAAGAGGATTGAATTTTTCCTAATTTGCTTCTTTTCCCTTCTCTTTTCTCCCCCTTTTCTCACCCCCATTATCCTCTATTTATAGAAAATAGCCAAGATGAATAAGGATGAGATGAGGGGAAGATCCATCAATGAGGGTAGGATTGGGTTTGGTTTTAGGTTATGGATTAGGTTATGGATGGGGTTTAGGTTATGAATTAGGTTTCGGGTTTAGGTTTGTGGGTTTTAGGTTATGAACTAGGTGTTGGGTGTAGGTTTGTGGATTTTAGGTTGTGAGCTAAGTGTTGGGTTTAGGTTTGTGATTTGTTTTATACCACCATTGAAATTGCCTAATTGTCGTTTGTGACTGCTTAATATGGATTCATCGTTTAAGCTCAAATTCCTGCAAAGATATTAAAACGAAATAATTACTATAAAATATAATAATCGAAACACTAACATGTACAAATTAAGGGATATATTCTGTAATAATTATGTGAATATCAGTAGCCGGCCATACGATGTTGGTAGGTTGTTGTTTTGATAGAATTCATTTCTCGTTTTTCCTCAAGGAGATCTAGTCTGACTCTTAGGGCTTCATTATTGTCCTCTGGACGAAATTCCTCGATCCTAAACGTTGGCATGCCAAGTTCTACATGTATCATCACTTCATAACTGTGTGCGAGGGCGAAAGGAGTTTCTCCTATTGGAGATATTTTCGTTGGTCTATAAGCCCAAAGGATGTTGGGCAGTTCGGTTGTCCATAATCCCTTTGATGCTTCAAGCCTCATTTTGATTGCTTCCATAATCGTTTTGTTGGTGACCTTATCTTACACATTTGCCTGTGGATGGCGGGTGCTGAGAAGTGTTATTGAATGTCTAGGTTTTTGCACAACTTTTTGACCTTCTTGCCTTCGAATTGCTTCCCGTGGTTGGTGACAATTACTTATGGGATTCCGAATCTGCATATTATGTCATTCCAGAGGATTTTTTCGACCTGGGCTTCTCATATTTTGCTAGCTGCTCTACTTCCACCCACTTAGTAAAGTAATCCACAGCTACGAGGAGGAATTTCTTTCTGTTGGACACTGAGAGCGGTCCTACGATGTCCATTCCCCATTGTGCAAATGGCCAGGGGCTACTCATCGAGATTAGATTTCGGCCCGACATGTGAGTATATGGGGGCAAAACTCTAGCATTTATCACAAGTGCGAACGATTTTATTTGCATCTGTTTGCATCTTGGACAAATACTATCCCATAGTCATTGTTTTGTGAGTGAGCATTCTGCCTCCTGCGTGATTTCCACACATACTGTGGTGGATTTCCCATAAAACGTAATTAACATCATTGGGTGAGAGGCATTTTAACAGTGGACCGGTTGAAGATCTCCTGTAGAGTCTGTCATTTATCATTGTGTATCATGCCACTCAGTTTCGAAGTTTTTAGGCCTCCATCTTATCCATTAGAAGTTTCTCGCTCGTTATATAGACTAGAATTGGGGTCATCCAATTGCTTTTCTAATCCGCGGCGCATGATTGATTTTCCAGTATGGAGCTTTCCTGCCTGGTGATGAGTGGATTCTCATTTTATTTAGCTCGCGATGCCTCTTCGCTAACTCGTCAGCTCTTTTGTTCTTTGCCCTTGCACACCGCCACATAGTTATGGTTTGGAAACCTTATACTAGTTCAGGGGTCTTTTGATGGTAAGCTTTCATTCGAGCGTCTTTGACTTGGAATTCGCCGTCCAGTTGATTAACCACCAATTTGGAGATAGTGAAGACACTGATCTTTTTTATTCCCAAGTGTTTTGCAAATTGTAGCTTGACTATCACTGCTTCGTATTCGACTTCGTTATTCGAGGCTTTGAAATTGAATTTTCTCACCTTTTCTAACGTTACGCCCTCCAAGTTGTATAGGATCATTCTGACTTCACTTCTGGCCTTGTTGGATGCTCTGTTGGAATGGAGGATCCATTTGTGGGTTTTTTTTGGTATGTTCCTCTTCATGGTTGCCTTCCGGCTGGTGGTATTTATTGCCAGTGAATTCAATGATGAAATCCGCCATTGCTTGGGCTTTTATTGAGGTTCTGCAAGCATAATTGATGTCGAACTAGCCAAACTCTATCGCCCATTTCACCATTCTTTCGGATAGATTAGGTTTGTGTAGCACTGACCGAAATGGTTGCTCAGTCATGACAATGATCAGATGGGCTTGGAAGTATGGTCGTAGCTTTCTCGAATATACAATCAGAGTGAATTCTAGTTTCTCCAGGGCCCAATAGTCGTTATATGCATCTGCGAGCACTTTGTTGATGTAGTATACTGATATTCAAATAATTATTACATAATATATCCCTTAATTTATACATGTTAGTGTTTCGATTATTATATTTTATAGTAATTATTTCGTTTTCATGTCTTTGTAGGAATTTGAGCGTGAACGATGAAATCGTATTAAGGCGACAATTTAAGGAATGACAATTGGTCGATTCTAGCGGTGGTACAAAGCAAATGGTCACATATCTAAACTCTTAAACCCAAAATCAAACACTCAAACCCAAAACCTAACCCATAAACCCAATGCCAAGCCCAATCCTACCCAAAGAATATTCTCTCAATTATACCTTGATCCACTCCATGAATTATCCCTTTATCTCATCTCTATTCATTGTGCTCATTCTCTATAAATAAAAGAGAAACGGATGAGAAAAGGGGAGGAGGAGAAGGGAATCAAGCATCAATAGCCAAAATCAAACCCTCTTCCTTCAAAAAGTGATTTTCATCACACCCATCACCACCTATCCATCTCTCACTCCCTCTCTGTCCATATCACTCCGCCATCTCCGCCACCAGAGCCATCACCACCTCCGAAAAGCACAATCGGCACCACCACGAAACAGGGGCGTGACAACCCTGTTTCGCGTCAAACCTTCACTCCGCCACCGTTCCTGTCCCTCTCCCTGTCCATCATCCATCAACCACCATCATCCGATCACCACCACCACCTCTGGACAACACATCGCGAGCTACCATCATTGCCGCGAAACAGAGCCACCAAGCACCGCGACTCTGTTCCGCCTCTCCACAGAGCCCGACAGACCCTGCTCCTCTCCTCTCTGTCCTCTATTCGTCTCGGCCTCCTTACTGCCTCTCCACCACCGTCCAACCAACACAGAGAGGCGCATCAGCGGCGCACAACCACCGTGACTGCAGAAACAGGGGAGTCTCCTTCCGATCTCTCTCTCTATTTTTTTAGTGTTCTCATTGCACCTCTTTCTCTTTTGCAGGTTCAAGAACCATTTGGAGGACAAGGACGCTCGCGAGGAGCACGGAGGAAGGCGGAGCAGCGACGCTGCTCTCTGGAGACGAAGGCGGAGCAGCGCAGAGCGCAACTGTTCCATTGGTGGGAGACTGAGTCAAACTGATTTTGGTTGTTGGAACCCTGATTTTTGCTCTGTACCACCACAAAGCATTTGCAGCCATTTTTCTCGAGATTCGTGTTCGGACCACCTGCTGATCTGCTGAATACCACCACATTGAGTTTGCGACAAACCAAAAGGGTTGCATAATTCATTTTGATTTATTTTACTGAATTGTGTGCTTAATTGTTAATTACAATTTATTTCTGAATTTTTGATAAATTGTTTTCACCTTTCATGTTCGAGAAATTAAACTTGATATGTTTGGTAGTTAGAATTATCTTTTATCAATATTCAAAGCATGTGCTAAAAATATTAAGCTTAAACTTTGATTAAGTGTGCCCTAAAAAGACACTTAATACTTGGTAAGAGCGTATTTGCTTGAAATAATTTGTTAATGTTTGATAGAAACATGATATAATTTGAATTGGATTTTAACGATCACATATTCGGTGTAAGCAAGGGATTTTCATCCCTAAAGCTTCTTGTTTAAATTTTCAGTAATTTAGATTTAAATCTTTTTGCTAACTCATTGGTGAGTAGAAGCCCACAAAACCCATCTTTTTCTTTTATTTTATTTTTAATTTATTTTTAGTTTAGTTTTTTGCCTCCAAATTAGTTTAATTAAATTATTAAATTCAATTGCATCCGCCTTCCTCGTGGGATCGACCCGTACTTGCCGTTGTCTACCAGTTAGACACCGTGCACTTGCGGTTATTACAAGTGGATCAAATTAGCCTATTAATTTAGGCCGGTTAAACTTGCAACAAGTTTTTGGCGCTGTTGCCGGGGAAGGTAGCGGTGTAATTGAATTTAATATTTATTTTCACTAATTTTAAAAAAAATTCAGAAAATAAAAAAAAATCAAAAAAATTTTATTTTTATTTTGCTAAGTCTTTTTACACTCATTTTGTGTTTGATTTTGCAGATTACACGCTTATCGAGAAAATTGGACGATCCTGCAAACATCAAGCAAAGTTTTTTTATTTATTTTTTTATTTTGTGAGGAGAGTTTTAATTTTATTTTCACCTCGTTTTACGAGTGTGTGGTGTAATAATTTTTAAACTCTACTGTTTTTCATTTTGTTTAATCACAAAAAAAACCCTAAATTCTCTAAGTCAAAAGAAAATATAGGGAAACAATTTTAATTGTTACCCAATAATTTCTTGTGATTTAGAAATCCGACTTCTACGACCAAGACCAGTAAATTTATTTGCATGTGCTTGTGTGTTGAGTGAAACGGATAAAAAGAAGTCGGACATTTTTTTTGAATTGTGCTAACCTTTTGTGCATAACGAAATACGCACACTGTAAGTATTTCTATCACACGCAATGTATTAGCGACCGGGTGCTTTGTGTAATTATTTGAAATTGTGTGATTGGTTGTTTAATTTCTGTAATTGTGGATGCTAAACTTTAGTAATTCATAATAAGCAGACCCAGCTTCTAAATAGAAACTGGTGGGACTGGATATCCCCACCTCATCACTCCAGCTGTGTGCAACCAATAGCCAAACATAATTAAAATCAATTAGCAAGTTAGATAGAGCCATCTTTTAGGTACGGTGTTCATAGGACAACCTAGACCAAGGTGAATCCAATAATTTTTGTGTTGACCCAAGCTAAAAGTGACGATGGGTTTAATCATTCAATGAACTCCGAGAGGCCACTGCCACAAGGGTAATTTACCCGGTACGCCGAGTCATAAGTAAGCTACAATCTACAAGAAGAATTGGTGTAACTAATAGTTTTGGGTTAGGAACACAAGCCTCAAGTGTACATTTAACATCACATCGTTCTCACATCTATTGGCTTACAGAGCGGTAGCACAAGGGAGTACTTAATTGGACCATTGTGACCTCATTCTCTTGTGCAATAATCCGGTTTCTTTGAAACAAAACTCTAGCCTACTGATTTTGAACTTTGTGGTGTAAAGTATACACTCTTAGGATCAACTTGTAGCACCCATTGCTTTGTCATAAAGATTACATAAAAAATAATTGTCCCCCAAAGATAAAAAGATAATTGATCTCAAAAACGTTGATTGCTTAGGGAGGCATGTTTCTTGTGCATTTATTGGTTGCTGATTGCGTGTGAGCCTGTGTATATTTTTAGAGTAAGTGCTTTCAAAAAAAAAAAAAAAAATTGAACACAAGGGATTATCCAGCCTATTTTTTCGAGCAAGTCAATTCATTTTATGACATGCGACGACCTGATTGTGAGCCATATTTAGATTATAACAACTCAGGTTTAGCCTATCATCCTGACTTCTCATGGGCTCATGGTCAGTACCATGAAGGACCTCTAGACACTCCTCAGACTCCTCAAGCTTTCATTTCTGATAATGAGTCTCAATTTCATCGAGTTGTTCCTCCTTCTAACACATCTAGTTTAGAGGACGTCTTAACTCGTGTCATGCAGCGAATAGGAGAAATGCTTGAGCAAAATTCTCAGGATATCACGGAATTGATAGCTAATTCTCAACAAAATGCTAAAGCTATCAAGAAACTTGAGATGACTTTGAGTCAGATAATTGAGTCACTTCTTGAAATAGAGTCAGAAAAATTCCCTAGCCAACCTATTTCTAACCCAAAGGGTCAATTTGAAATTAGTGGCACATCTGAGCTGGACAGTGAAGATGCCCAATCCATTACTACCCTTAGGAGTGGAAAATTGGTTGACAATCAGGTAGGAATGTCTGACATAAGTGTTATTATATCCTCACCCAATTTTACACAGGTTGCATCCTCCTCTCATAAGAAGGCTGATAAAGCCTCAATTATTGATGAACCTGTAGATTCTGAGACACTACAGACATCTCCTTCCCATGTTGACTCATGCCTTCCTAGTGACTCATGCATCGAATCAAACTGTGAACATTTTTTAAAGTCTCCCCTTGACTGTTTTCATGATACACATGACCATTTAGAGGCTTGTTTGACTCATTTTAGTTTAGACTTTGATGTTGATGATTCCATTAGGGAAGTCAATGATTTGCTTGACTCAATCCCCATTGTGGATCCTAGTTATAAATGGAAGTCTAAAGTGAAGCCTCTTCCACTTAGTGAGTCAAAACTAGTCCCATCAGTTGAGCCACCTGAGCTTGACCTTAAACAATTACCTGACACCCTCAGGTATGCATTTTCAGGTAATGAGTTGTCTAGACCAATATCTCTATGTGATTCAGGTGATGAGCCTGTACCACTTGATATATCCATCGTCTCATCTACTTGCATCACATTCCCATTTACTAAGGCTACTTTCACTGATCCCTTGTGCTGTAGTGAGGATTTTAGTTTTCACCATCCTGTTGTGAAAATTATTCAATCTTCTGATTTTGAACCAGACATAGGATGTTCCCTTTTTGGAGCACGCAAGAATCATTTGTTGTGTATGACTACTAGTCACTTTTGGAATGTCCTAGTGTATTTAGTGCCACATGTGATTGCTATATTTGGGTGGACTGATCCTCAACTGTTCAGGTTGTTGATATACGACCATGGACTAAGTGTTTGTCATGTTCTTCCTCTCCACTATTCGATACACCATTTTTTAGGAAGAATATTTGTCGGGCTGATGACGGTAAACCAAGCGCTCTTAGGAGGCAGCCTAGCTTTAGTTGTGTGTCTTTGCTGTTAGTCTGGATTGATTTTCGAGTACCCTATTTAGTTGTGTTTCACTCATACTCGTTAGCTCCATAACAGTTTTGACTTACAACTTGCCTTCTTTTTAGTTTTCTTTGTTAGTGTCGAGTCTGCATTTTATCGATTTCTAATGAAAACTCCATGATTCTTATGTTTGTGAGACTCATTGATGGATGACTTCTTGGAAACTGGTAAAATCTTCACCGCGGTAATACTGTTCTAACCTCCTCTCATGTACTTATTTTATTCATTTGTCAGAATTATTTTGTTAAACATTGAAGACAATGTTTGGATTAGGTTTGGGGGTAGGGTTCATGAGTCGATGAATTTTTCGTAGTGTTTTCTTATTCTTAAAAAAAAAATGTTTTTCTTTCAAGAAAACTTGGTCTTTTGCGATTATGAAAATGGATTTTAAATGTTTTATACTCAAGAAAATGCAAACCAACTTGACATATTTGTATGTTGATAAAGACAAAGTTTAGTATGATCCTTAAGTTAGATCTAGTTCATAAGAGTTTTCAACTCAATTATCTTTGCACCATGAGCCATGTTAGCATAACTTGAAGTTGATGAGTGAAATATGCACTAGAAAACCTTAGAATAATAGTGGAGACTTAACCCTGAAAGTTTTGAACCTTTCTATTTTTCCGAGGGTTATACCTAAACTCTGATTTTTCTTGAGTCCGTATTATCTCGTTTATGTCTCATTATTCTCATTTTTCTGATCAATTGCTTTGGGAATGACATCAAAATTGAATTATTACAATAGAACTTCTTGGCTTATTCAATTGAGATGTCATAATACTGACTCGAACTTAGGAAATGATCTAGGCATTTTTTTTTTCTTCATTTTCTTTAGACCATTAACTAGCCTTTTAACTTACCCATAACATTAACCTTTTTGTAGCATTTTGAGCCTTAGAATAACTTTTATTTGTTAACCCATTAACCTTTACCCAACTTTTATGGGAATGTGTACGGATGGATATACTTGGTGTAAAAAGGGCATCAAAAAGCAAAATATGAGATATTTCATAAATCCTCTATGTAAAAAAAAAAGGTTGAAGAAAAGGAAAATAGTTAAAAAAAAAAAAACTGTCAATGAGGATAAAGATGTGAGAATGAAGAAAAAATTGATGGTGCGCAACATTGGTTTATTCTTGACAGCCCTAATTGTTCGTTGAATGGGTGTATACATTCCTAGAAACTTTTCTTAGAATCCTTTGACATTCCTTATTAACCATTACACAAGCCCTGTTACAACCCAACAAAGACCTAGTTGATCTTAGGTAAAGGTTGGTTCCGTAGATGTGGAGATTTAATAACCAAGACTTATGGTGTTTGATTTAACATTCCCAAAAGTAATTGATATTCCTGTCCATGAGATCATGTTCATTCCATTCTTGAAAAGTCCGTTCTTCACAATACTATATGTGAGATGATCGTTTTCCATTATTTACTCTTTCCTCACATATAAACTGAGTGAAATACCAAATCTCTGAGTGTTTTATTGTGAGTGACATGAGAGGTTTGAAGTCAAAACAAACTTTCTACAGGAGATTTAGTCATTATTTTACTCTGAAATGAAAAGTTATGTTGATAGTGCTATCCACACACACACATTGAGTTGACGATGATTATGAATTTTTTTCTAACCTTTGGAGAATATTAAATTATTTCAAAATTTGTTGATACACTAAAATGACACTGTTGGTTTCTTGCATTTCTTGAAGTTTTAAAATGAACACTGTTTGACCAAGTTTTGTTGAGTCAGTAATGTTTGTGGGTAACATTTTCTGGAAACCCTCACGAGACTATAACTCGTCCACTAGAGGTAATCTAGGGGTTTAAAGCCTTGTTGCACGTTTAAGGTAAGTGCAACCGATGATTTCTGCGAAAGTGAGTTAGAATTTTATTTTTATTGTTTTGCTCGAGGACTAGCAAAATATAGGTTTGGGGGTATTTGATATTCACATAATTATTACATAATATATCCCTTAATTTATACATGTTAGTGTTTCGATTATTATATTTTATAGTAATTATTTCGTTTTCATGTCTTTGTAGGAATTTGAGCGTGAACGATGAAATCGTATTAAGGCGACAATTTAAGGAATGACAATTGATCGATTCTAGCGGTGGTACAAAGCAGATGGTCACATATCTAAACTCTTAAACCCAAAATCAAACCCTCAAACCCAAAACCTAACCCATAAACCCAAACCCAATGCCAAGCCCAATCCTACCCAAAGAATATTCTCTCAATTATACCTTGATCCACTCCATGAATCATCCCTTTATCTCATCTCTATTCATTGTGCTCATTCTCTATAAATACAAGAGAAAATGATGAGAAAATGGGAGGAGGAGAAGGGAATCAAGCATCAATAGCCAAAATCAAACCCTCTTCCTTTACAAAGTGATTTTCTTCACACCCATCACCACCTATCCATCTCTCACTCCCTCTCTGTCCATATCACTCCGCCATCTCCGCCACCAGAGCCATCACCACCTCCGGAAAGCACAATCGCCACCACCACGAAACAGGGGCGTGACAACCCTGTTTCGCGTCAAACCTTCACTCCGCCATCGTTCCTGTCCCTCTCCCTGTCCATCATCCATCAACCACCATCATCCGATCACCACCACCACCTCCGGACAGCACATCGCGAGCCACAGAACCCGACAGACCTTGCTCCTCTCCTCTCTGTCCTCTCTTCGTCTCGGCCTCCTTACTGCCTCTCCGCCATCGTCCAACCAACACAGAGCGACGCGTCAGTGGCGCACAACCACCATGACAGCAGAAACAGAGGAGTCTCCTTCCGATCTCTCTCTCTGTTTTTGAGTGTTCTCATTGCACCTCTTTCTCTTTTGCAGGTTCCAGAACCATTTGGAGGACGAGGACGCTCGCGAGGAGCACGGAGGAAGGCGGAGCAGCGACGATGCTCGCTGGAGACGAAGGTGGAGCAGCGCAGAGCCCGACTGTTCCATTGGCGGGAGATTGAGTCAAACTGATTTCGGCTATTGGCACCTTGATTTCTGCTCTATACCACCACAGAGCATTTGCAGCCATTTTTCTCGGGATTCATGTTCGGACCACCTGCTGATCTGCTGAATACCACCACATCGAGTTTGCGACAAACCAAAAGGGTTGCATAATTCATTTTGATTTATTTTACTGAATTGTGTGTTTAATTGTTAATTACAATTTATTTCTGAATTTTTGATAAATTGCTTTCACCTTTCATGTTCGAGAAATTAAACTTAATATGTTTGGTAGTTAGAATTACCTTTTATCAATATTCAAAGCATGTGCTAAAAATATTAAGCTTAAACTTTGATTAAGTGTGCCCTAAAAGGACACTTAATACTTGGTAAGAGCGTATTTGCTTGAAATAATTTGTTAATGTTTGATAGAAACATGATATAATTTGAATTGGATTTTAACGATCACATATTCGGTGTAAGCAAGGGATTTTCATCCCTAAAGCTTCTCGTTTAAATTTTCAGTAATTTAGATTTAAATCTTTTTGCTAACTCATTGGTGAGTCCAAGCCCACAAAACCCATCTTTTTCTTTTATTTTATTTTTAATTTATTTTTAGTTTAGTTTTAAAAATGATGTAACCCCATTGCCTCCAAATTAGTTTAATTAAATTATTAAATTCAATTGCATCCACCTTCCTCGTGGGATCGACCCGTACTTGTCGTTGTCTACCAGTTAGACACCATGCACTTGCAGTTATTACAAGTGGGTCAAATTAACCTATTAATTTAGGCTGGTTAAACTTGCAACATATACTGGTTTTTGTGAGCCTTTTTCTTCCTGTATCAGTGCCGAACTCACTGCGTGGTCAGATACTGATAAGTATAGGTACAATGTTTCACAAGTATTTGGTTTTTAGCACTCTTCGTTCCATTTGAATGTCTTGTTTCCTTTCAAGATCTTGAAGAAGGGTAGACATTTGTGCAAAGACTTGGAAATGAATCTGCTTAAAGCTATTATCCTGCCGTTAAGACTTTATACGCCCTTTATGTTCGTTGGTGATTGCATGTTGAGGAGTGCATGTATTTGTTTTGGACCAGCTTCGACTCCTCTTTCGTTGACCATGTATCCAAGGAACTTCCCTGACTCTACTCCAAATATGCATTTATCCGGGTTCAGCTTCATTTTGTATCTCCGGAGCTGTGAGAAGGCATGTTCCAAGTTTTGAGCTTTTGACCAGCATGTCATCGATGTATACCTCCATGGTTTTACCGATCTGGTCTTTGAACATTCTATTGATCAGCTGTTGGTACATAGCTCCTGCATTCTTAAGTCCGAACAACATTACCCGGTAGAGTACGTTCCTATCTCTGTTATAAAATACATATTTTCTTGGTCGGGAGTACATCTGTATCTCGTTGTACCTGAAATACGCATCCATGAAGCTTAGAAGTTCGTGTCCGATAGTGGCGTCCACTATCTGGTCTATGTGCGGGAGCAAGAAACTGTCTTTCGGGCATCTTTGTTCAAATCAGTGGATTCCACCTGCCATTTTCTTTTTTACCAACACTCTATTAGCTAGCCAGTTTGGGTAGTGAGATTCTCTGATCATTCCTACATTTATCAAACAATCCACTTCTTCGTTTATTGCCTGATTGCATTCAGGGGCTACAGGTCTTCTTTTTTGTCAGACCAGTTTTTGTCTGGATTGACTTGCAATTTGTGAGTGATGATAGATGGGTCTATTCCCACCATATCTTTCATCGTCCAGGTAAAAATGTCCTGATTATCCTTCAGCAATTGAATCAGTTTTCCCAATCACCCAAATAGACCGTTGTTGTTTATTTTTCTGGTTGTCCAGTGTTTGGTCGATCCCTTGGACTGGTTGGGCTGTATTATCATCCATGAGATCAGGGTCTACTTGACCAGATCGATGCAACGACTTCTCTGGTCGATGCAGTAACTGCTATTCGTGTGGAGCTTTAATCACTGCATAATGACATTTGCGTGCAGCTAGCTGATCTCCTTTCATTGTTCCTACGCCATTGTTAGTGTGGTACTTTAAACATTGATGCATGGTAGAAAATATTTCACCCATCTTATGTATCCAAGGCTTTTCGAGAAGCATATTGTATGCAGATGGGACGTAAACTACAAGGAAATCTATCAACAAGACTTGTTGTCTCCCTAGTTCTCCCACTTCTACTGGTAATTGGATCATTCTGATTGGTCGACATTGTTCTCCACTGAAACCCACTATTGGTTATTTTTGGGTGAAAACATTTTCTCGGTGAATCGCATCCTGTGGAAGGCCGTTAAGAACATAAGGTTAGCCGAGCTGCCCATATTGACTAGTACTTTTTTGATTTCCCATCTGGCTATTAATACTGAGATTACTAAAGTGTCATTATGTGGGAAATTGACTCATGTGTCCTCATTGGAGAATGTCAGAGTTCTCTGCGTAGTTCTTGCTCGTCGTGCAAAGGTTCATGGTATCTAAATTTTGCTCATAAATGTCAGATTGACCACTCCGAGATCGGTTGGATAACTTTTCTTCTTCGATTGCGCCATGTAGGACGTATATTTGCTCATTTGAATGCTTTTCTATCCCGGTTTTTCTTCTGTTGGGCTTCCTAAGCTCAATGAATTCTCCAAGTCATCCTTTTTGGATGTGGCCTTTGATTTCACCTTTTAAGTTGTAGCAGTCCTCGGTATCATGCCCATAGTCGTATTGGAGGGAGCAATATTTGCTTTTACTTCGTCTGTCTGGATCTCCTCTCATTTTGGGCGGTCATCTAACGCCTTCCCACTTTGCTATGGTCTTGAGGACCTCAGCTCGACTCATCTTCAAAGTCGCGAACAATTTGCCCCATTGATTGCTCGCATTTAGATCTTCCGGGTTGTAGTTCTCCAAGCTTTCATTGATCGAATTCAGAATCACCTCCGGTTCGATGTCTTTTTGGTTGGTTGTTTTCTTCTTTAGATTTTTCATTCTTTCATCCTTTTTTATCATATGAAGAGTCTCTTTTCTGACTCATCCTTTTCCTGGCTGCTATCATCTCCTCGAGGGTGATTTGCTTTTGAGCAGAAGGAGAGGGAATGAAGAAGACTTTGGAAAAGGCCCATCTCTTATTACGAAAGCAACGCAATGTGGATTTTTCAATAGAATCGTCATGTTCTTTGGGGGATCTAGGTTCAGAACATCGAACAAGGGGCCTTTTTTTAGTCTGATGGTGAAAGTAGTCGTGGCAATGTCGTCGCTGCATCCGTTGATCATTGTTAACTCATTAGTAAAACGAGTAATGTGCTCCCTTATTGTCTCCTTGGGTTTCCGTTTAATGTGAAGCAAGTAGTGCGACCCCTTCCTCATCTGTTGACTGTCGACAAACCTCATGATGAAAGTTGTGGCCAGTACCTGGAAAGAGTTTATTGATCTTGGTGGTAAGCTGTTGAACCGACTCATTGCTGCGGAAGTGAGACTGGTTGAAAAACATTTTTTTTGCATAAGATGGACTCTATGCTCTCTTTCAACACCATCATGTGATGAAAGTGTCACAAATGGTTTGTCGGGTCAGTGGCGCCATCATATGCTTTAAACTTCGGTGGGGTGAACTTAGTTGGTATGGGAGTCACCATGAGTGCGTCGGAGAATGGTGGTCTGGCTAGTTCGTACAGTATATTAGGGTCCGTGACTCCGATCCTAAATGGGATTCCAGCAGGGGTCTTGTTGCTTGGGGTCCCTTTTTTAAGTGGTTCACTGCTTTCAAGATTTACCTGTTGAGGTTCTGTAGGAACTTTGTTAGCCGAGTTTTGCTGGGGTGGTGTTTGGGCTGGGTCGGTGGACTGAGCATGCTCCCAAGTGAACTTTTCCACCGTTTTGATCATATTCTCCATCTGGACCATCAGTAAATCTACACGAGGGTCCGTGGTGGCGCCTCTAGATGTCTAGGATGTTTGGGTCACCTCGTGTTGTGGCTCTATGTTGTCAGGCACGGTCCCTCGACAATCACCGTTGGATTTGTGTCGCGCGCTATTGGTAGCGCAGTTTCTCCAATATAAGGATTGTCTTGATAGTTGTTGGGTTGAGGGTCTGTAGAATGTGCCATTTTGTTCGGAGGGCTCTTTCAGTTATCAATCAAAACTGAGAAAATTTTGTCTCCATGGATTTTCTTCTTGAAAGGAAAACATGTCGCTTCCCACGGAAGACACCAAACTGATGCGTCCAAAATCCAGTCTCCAATAAGTAAAACCTGCTAAACAAATGTTAGATTGCCAAAGACCACATTTTTTGTGGCCGAAGGCACTCCGATGCTGAAGTCAGTAACTCAGTTGGAGATGGAGATAAAACTGGAAAGACTCGGTTAAAATTGCATACCTTTGTCGAATGTTCCTTTTACCTTTTATAATGGTCTTAGTTAATTCTCTACGTGACTTAAGCATGTGAGGCGCAACGAGGGCAAACATTATCTGTAATAGTCTCCTATTTTATGAAGATGCGTCTGCGGAGGTGTAACTCCCTCCACGACTATTTTTCTACGTTACGTTCCTCCCCTTGAGGGCGAACTTTATCGGGCCTGAATCTGGCCCTCTAATTATGATCTATTCTGACGGGCCTTGTTTGGGCTTTCATGAATGAGTCCATCTTCTTTGGACTTTCTAAATTGGTCTGGTCTTAGGATACTTGATCCTCGTGATAGACAATCTATGCCACGTATGTGGCTGCAATGATAATATTATTTGATGTATCATCAACACTCATTGGACAATGGCATAAACATTGTTACTACAAGTAACAAAGGATTCAAGCCATCAAATGAGAGGAATCAAAAGCGAGAAGCTGAAATTTGCAGAAATAGTAAACAGATTGCTGGGAAACTTAAAATACATACATCAAATTTAATATGACTCTAATTTCATTTTTCTTTATACAAAAAATCAATAAAGCAAATAATACGAAGGTGCCCTGTCCATGAAAACAAAAATAAATACCACATAAATTTAAATAAAATAACTAAATAAATAAAATGTTGAAGAGGGAATCTACACAATTTCTAATGGTGGATTCATAGGATTCTATCCTATGGTTATTGAGCTTCAACAAAAAATCCCCTAATGAATAAAAATAAAAGCATGGATTCTCACATTTCTCCTCTCAACCTTCACCTCCATTCCATGGAAACTTATGCTCCACAAGAGCAAATTCAAATGTTATAGACTTTAAAAAGATTGGAAAGAATAAAATAAAATATGCATACTAAGTATGTTAAATTGCTTAATATCATCTTCATCATTCATCACACAATGAAAACATGATCAATTTCACTAACTGCATAAGGAAACCAAATCTTTTGCCGCTAGCAACAAAATCTAGAAAATCCGATTTTCAACAACCTATCCATAATTCCATACAAATGGAAGAGCTTTTTCACCGAGTAGTAGTATAGTTATTACAAGTTGTACACATGCCGAACATCAAACAAAAAAAAACATTTCATTTTACCACACATTGAGACGATTTCATTCAGTAAGAATGTTGATTAATGCATCCAATACATTTCTTTTTACCCTTACTCTTACCCCCATCATGTTTGTTGGGCTCATTTAGGAAGTTTTGTTATTTCGTTTGCTTAACATTTTCTTCCCATCAAACATGGTAACTCTTAATTTCTATCATTTTTCATCTAAAAACCAAAATATAGAGTTGAATAATCTTTTGAATTGAACAAAAGATATAAACTAAGATCAAATGTTCTACACTAGTTACCAGTGTCCCCAATTGCAAGTTTTAATTTCTTTTCCCCAACAATGATCAATTTATTCTTGCAAATCACACTTGAAAAGCTGGTATTTATCACTAAAAGCTAGAACGCATAGGCGTAAGCACTATAACATAAAAGGATGGGCAAAACTCAATGATGATATTTAAAAAATATATAACTTGAAAGTTTCACTTCGATAATTCATCAAACAAATAAAAAAAGTTCAAATTATGATGTTTCTATTTGAGCTACGAGCTTAATTATAAAACCAACTGATATACTTGACATTACACAACTTATGAACGTTCTGTTGCGAGTAGAACGGGATAGAAGAAGTGGTACTGGTAAATCTCTAATGCCGACTTTTCTACCTCTGGTGAGTGTTGGGTTGTTCTTTTTTGGTTGATTTTGACTTTGTAACTACAATGAGTTGTGCATTTTTCCATTTTTGGTGATTTTTGTGTGATGGATTTTACAGATCTGGTTTGTTGGTTTTGTAAAAAGGCATCTTTGTGTCGTTTGATTCGAATTTTCAGAATCAGGGTTCATGGGGTTGTGCTGCATTTGATGGGTTTTACATATTTGGTTTGTGAGTTTTTAAAAATCGATTATGGAAAATGCGTCTTGTTTCTTGTCGAGATCCAAGCAGGTAGCAAAACAAACCCCTTTTGGATTTTGCTTCAATATTAGGGTTCAAATTAGAATCTAAAATTTGATTTTTAGGGTTGTTTCCTTTCAAATTTGGGGAATTTTTTTTTGTATAGAATGATCTGGTTTATGAAACTGATTGTGTGGAGTTATAAATGTGGATCGAACTCATTTACTAATTACTGATGCAAATTTTATCAACCTAAGTTAATAGGTTAATGACGAAACCGCTGATAAAGAGAATTCATCTTCGAGCATCCCAAATTTGACCTGATTGTTATATCGCCGTGTATGGTTGCCTAACTAGTAGACAATGAAAAATACGGGTCGATCCCATGAGGATTGAAGACACAAGTGAACGCTACAATTTAAACTAATTTGAAAATGGGTTTCAATAATCAGAAGTTTCTAAACTAATGGAAAGTACAAAAACAACTTAAAATTGAGTTGAAGAATCAAAGAGAGAGGTGTTAAGGCTTTCAAATCATCCACATGTGTTCAAAGAATTATACTAATATCAATTATCATCTCCTATAATTCGAGCAATATTAGATATGAGAATCTCTTATTGTCTCGGATATCAACGTAATGGACTCACTTTAACAGTTGTGCAAACCCTTAGCATTAATTGTTTATTTAAGGCACAACTACTCACATGCTTGACTAATAAAAATCAAACAAAGCTCAAACAATACATAGAATAATTCTAACTACCATGGATGCATGACATAAACGGTGAAAGTAATATGCACGTGTTCACAAGTCAATCCAATATTCAATTATATAGTGCATCGAAAAATAATAAAAGATAATAGAAAATGCTACTAAGCTTGTGGAATCATCTACGCCTTAGCTTCAATATGTCATGTCTCATTTTGTTTCCCGCCTACTATTCTTTTAATAAATCTCTCTGCCCCTATACAAATTATAAATTTATCACTGCCTACTTTTCTTGGACATGCAGGCCTCTTTCTGGACATTTTAGCCTATGAGTCAGAGTTGACTTTTAGTACTTGAATTGGCCCAAATGCCCAAAATGTGTTTTTACTAACAATCTGTTGCATTCACATTGAGTTATGAACCAAATCATTTGTAGTGTCTAGATTATTGCCAAGTGTAGTAGTGAGAATGAACTAAGTGCCTTCTTTTTATTAAATAAACAAATAAATAGTAAAAAACCAATTTAGGGTCTATTTGGTTAGCCATTTCACTTGGGAAATGGAATCCATTTCCCTTGTTATGCAACTTTTCATTGTTTGGTTGTCTATTTATTGATAGGAAATCACTTTTTCAGAAGATTATTTTCCCACTACTCTTGAGAATCCAATTCTGAGGGGAAGGCCTCAGAATCAGAATCACGGAAACAATTTTAATTTCCATGTCTATTTTCTGTGCAACCAAACAAACCCATAGTGAAATTCTTATGAAGCAAGGATTTTACACCTTATGGAATAGTGCAAGCAACTGAAATTTCCTATCTATATAAATCAAAATAAAGAGAGAGTAGTAAAATGGAACAATTAAATGGAAAATTAAGAAAGTTCCTCATAATATTATTTGAAAATATCTTATGTTGAGATATATTTTGTAAACCATGTGACAAGAGGTTTATTTTTTTTAATGGTAACCCATAATTTGTTTTAGTATTTAGTAATTTAGTGACCTATTTGGGGAGTGTCGAAGGCACGGGTACACACTGTGGAAAGTGTATGGTCGTGCCATAGGCACGACTGATACACTAGTTAGTAATAATAACTGATGCGTCCAAAATCGTCCTCCTATGAGTTTGACCTGCAAAACAACTGTTAGACTGCCAAGGACCACCTTTTTGGTGGTCAAAGGCACTCCGATGCTTAAGTCAGTAACTCTGTCGGAAGAAGGAAGTAAATTTGGACAAAACTCAGTTAAAGTTGCATAACTCAGTCGAAAGCTTCCCTTTACCTTTTACAATGGTCGTAGTTAACTCTCTACGTGACTTAAGCATGTGAGGCGCAATGGAAGGAGATATTTCTGTAACAGTCTCATCCTTAATGGAGATGCGTTTGTGGAGGCGTAGGTCCCTCCACGGCTCTTTCTTGATGCAACATTCTTCTTCTTTATGAGAGAACGAGTATCGGGTTTGGATTTGGACTTTGATTCATCTAGACCTAGATTAGGATCATGTTTATGCCTTCTTAGTCGTGGGCCTAGTCTGGGCCTCTATAATTGGCCTCATTCCTTCTGGGCTTTATGAGCTTGCCCAATGGACCGGGCATTGTATTCTCATGATGAGACTTTATGCCACGTGTACGGCCGTGATGATCAGTTTTTTTTATGTATCATCAACCACTCTCCCCTTAGTTAGTGGGTATGGTTATATATCCACTAACTGTGTGACGGTTGGCATGTCGACTGTGCTTTTACACTAAACTTGATAGCTTTTAGTTGTTTGATCGTCGCGGTCTCTTCGTTTCCTAGTTGCTTAAAAGGTGTTGTGGCTACTCATCTTATTTCTTTATGCCATCTTTAGTGTTATTTTTTTTCTTCTACCGCCTCTTCCTTGTTCGTTCTTCCCTGTTCACAATGCCTGCTGGGGACATGTTGGTTGGTGATCAGCTTTCCACTTGTGAAGCTCATTTTTCTCCAACAAAGCCTCTCAGTCTACCCTGGATAGTGTCTGTTCCAACTATTCTTTGCCTGAGGACCTTGAAATCATTTTTCCTCACGAAACCGACAGTCTTGTCACTCGAGGAAAGGATATATCGCACTTTATCCTTGCATGCATGTTCTACGTTGGTTTCTGGTTCCCTGTTTCGGAGCTTTTCTGGTCATATCTAGACTTCTTAGGTATTCCTCCTGCTCAAATGGGGCCGAATGACTGGAGGGTGATGGTTGCCACATATGCTAGGGCAATTCTTTTTGGTATTTCTTTAACCCCTCAAATTTTGCATTCCTTGGTGGGGTTCAGCGTGAGGCCCAACCATACCTATTTTATGTAACCTCCTGCATGTATTGATATCCTTAATGACGACATTCGGGACTGGTCGCGGGATTGGTTTTATGCATATTTTGGTGCTGGCCATTTTGATTTGCGTAGTCTTCCGATAGTAAGGTCTTTTCGAGTTTCTCTTAAGCATCGGAATATGAAATTGATTGCTAAGGAGCAGATTATCAGTGAGCGCTTCTTGAAGCTTTCGGTGGTCCCATTGGATTCCTATCTTATTGATGATATGGTGAGGCGTAGTGGTCTATACATCATGAATGAGACCGAAAAGGCTTTGTTGATCGAGAGGCAGGCTGTGGAGATTGTTGCCCCTGTTGTCAGCGATGAAGTGGTCGTTGATCAGAAAGTGAGCTCTGGTGTTACAGATCTCAATGCTCCTATTCGTACTACTACCGGTCCTTCTATTAAGAGGAAAATAGCAAGGCCTGTCAATCTGTTGAAGCGGTTGTTTCTGTTATCCGACCTCGTGCTGAAGAAGAAACGGCTTGTTGATTCTATGTGTCGCACAACTCTTTATTCGAATTTTGTGGATATAGATCCTTCGAGGGAGGACCACTGCTCTCTGCAGGAGGCGGAGGAAATGAAGCTGGCTCTGGAGAGGAGTGAGAAGGATATTGTTCATCCCCTGGACGATGGTGAAAAGAAGATTTTATCTGCTTATGGTGGCCTTGACATTGTCAAGTGTTCCGATGAGGATCCTCGGTCCTTGGATGACAAGATGTTCCAGTTGGTCGTTTTTCAATCTAAAGAACTTGGCAGTCGAGGTTTGGCCCCTGAGTTACAGTCTCGTCCTCCTTCTTCCCCTTTTGCTGACTGAGGGATGGAGGTTCCTCCTTCCGCAACTTACTTAAGTACCCATGTTGTTGCCCATTCCGTTTCTGCTGGACAACGAGGGGGTGATGGAGTTTCTCCTGTTGTTTCTTCGTCTTTTCTAGTCGTGGGTGGTGGTGGTTCCTTCATACTACCCGATCCTCGCGTTCTTCATTCGTGGGTTAGTTGGAATGAACCTACTTCTGAGGAAATCTGGGTTAAATCAGATGGGAAGTTTTGTTGGTTCTCTCGCCTTTGTGTGCAGGATGGTGCATGGAAGCTGATAAATGAATGTCACAGGCGGTCGGTGGAGGGGCCCTCGATGTCCCTGCTGGATTCGAACCTTCATATTGAGGATGGTGTTATGTTTTTTTTTTTTGGGAAAGCGAAAGGGGGTTGTTAAGATCCCCAAACCTAGAAAAATGGTGTTGGACTTGTAATGGAGGGGATGACTCATCTTGCCTATGCACGAATGATAGGCTTGAGTCATCAAGTCAATCATAGTCTTATGGTTTCTTTGGAGAGGAAGCTTTCCGTGTTGTTGTTGGTGTTTTCCCATGTTATTTACCAGTATGACGCGTTAAAAGCGCGATGCTCTGAATGAACCAAGGCGCTGAGGCTGCTTAGGTGTCATTGGCCGAGGTGGAGGGTGCACGGAATCAATCTGTGGTCACGCTCGAATCTCTGAGAGCTAACCTAGAAAGCGTCCACACACGTTTGCTTAATGTGGAGAAAGAACTTTCTTCTGAGAAGGGGCTTCATGATGAGGTCGCGCGG
Organism: Berberis vulgaris; assembly: GCA_963556465.1. NCBI lineage: Eukaryota > Viridiplantae > Streptophyta > Magnoliopsida > Ranunculales > Berberidaceae > Berberis > Berberis vulgaris. The sequence continues at coordinate 47,957,458 of OY747127.1, forward strand.
GCCATGATAGAACACTAACAATCGCGATATTGCCGAGAAAATGGTGGAACAACTATTGTCTTCGCTTGACGATGTCAAGGCTGACTCCTCTGTGTCGCTTACTACTGCTGAGGGCCAACTTATCGCGGTAAGAAGTGAGCTTGCCTATGTTAAGGATAGACTATGTGTTATGGAGGTGGCAGACTGGCAACGCGTTGTCTCAGTATCGTCCTTTGGTGCATCAGACTTTTGAAGGCGTGGAAGGTGCCGCTGAAGATCCTATGGGTGTCCCAATGGCTGAAGAACCGCTTCCTCCTCCTGAAGAAAGAGTTCCCAGTGGTGATCCGGCTCCTGCAGGTGGTGGTGTTGAGGACGTTATAAATCTTTCCCCTTAATTTTCCACTGCTACTGTTGAATGCAATCAATAGGTTTTGAATGACAGGAATTAGCTCCTTTATTCTCCTTTGTATCAACTTTGTTCGATTATCGTTGTCTTGATAATTTGTATTTGATGTTCCACAGATATGTCTGTAGCAATCTTTTGGTGATTTGAATTTTCTAATGTTTCAGTACGCATGTCTTGATCTTGTGTTTTTCGTCTTTGAACTTTTTTGGAAAGCTGTTTTTTTTTTCGCTTTTTTACTTTGTTGAGTTGTTCGTTTGATCTCGTCATGACACGAAGTTGTTTTGCTTTATTGGTTCGTTCGTTTGAACTGTTTTGTTGGTGTAATACTCCAGTTGTCTCGAAGTTACTTTACCTATTAAATTTTACTTTGTTGACTCGACATCTTGGTTGATCCGAAGTTTAAGTTTTTGGTTTGACTCAAGTGTCCAACATTTGCTTCGTTTTGTGCGATATTCTAGTCGACTTGAAGTCATTTTATTAAGTCGGCTCATTCGTCCAACTTTTACTTCGTTACACCTCGGTTGATTCGAAGTTTTTGTTTTAGTTTGACTCAGGTGTCCAACATTTGCTTCGTTTTATGCGACATTCTAGTCGACTTGAAGTCATTTTATTTAGTCGACTCGTTCGTTCAACTTTTACTTCGTTAACTCAACACCTCGGTCGATTCAAAGTTTTTGTTTTAGTTTGACTCGAGTGTCCAACATTTGCTTCGTTTTATGCGACATTCTAGTCGACTCAAAGTCATTTTATTTAGTCGACTCGTTCGTCAAACTTTTACTTCGTTAACTCAACACCTCGGTCGATTCAAAGTTTATGTTTTAGTTTGACTCGGGTGTCCCACATTTGCTTCGTTTTGTACGACATTCTAGTTGACTCGAAGTCATTTTATTTAGTCAACTCGTTCGTCCAACTTTTAGTTTGTTAATTCGACACCTCAATCGATTCGAAAATTTTGTTTTAGTTTGACTTGGGTGTCTAACATTTGCTTTGTTTTGTGCGACATTCTAGTCGACTCGAAGTCATTTTTATTTAGTCGACTCGTTCGTCCAACTTTTACTTCGTTAACTTGACACCTCTGTCGATTTGAAGTTTATGTTTAGTTTGACCCGGGTGTCCAACATTTACTTCTTTAGTTGATCAAACCAGAAGTTCATTATGAATATCTGACTCGCATCTTGATTCTTTTTAAGCTTTTTGCTTCGATTATTTTTCATAGCTGTGCTATGTAACTGTTTTGTTTTTGAGAAATGTCGGTTCTGAAAATGAAACTTTATTGATTCTTCGACCATTTTAGCAGTCTTTCTCTTTGAGTGGCTCCGTTACATTGTAGAGTGTTTCTTATTTTATTCATGCATTGCTAGTGTCTATCCTTGCGTTTGCATCTGTGCCTCTGCTATTCCTTCTAATTTACGACCTTGTTTGCTTGGATTGTTATCGCTCCCCTTTTGACACTGCTTGTTAGGGCATGATGGAGTTTGTTATTTCCCTTATAAGTGACTTTGATCGAATTTGTCTTTGCTGCTAAGATCTTCGGAACGTTGATCTTTCGACTTCGATATAGGTTTGTTTGGGTGGGAGGTGTTTTTTTCCCAAAGTGGATGCAATGTAGAACACATATCAATTCCCTTTTTTATCCTGTGTTGTTGCGTCTGCCTTTTACTTTCCTTTGAACTGTTTGTCTGATATGCCAACAAACTCGTCCCGTCGTTCCTTCTGGATCCAATGTTCAATTTTTTCTTTCAACTTGAAGCAGTCCTCGATATCATGTACGCAATCCTTGTGGAAAAAAAATATTTGCTCTTGTCTCGTCCTTTCGGGTTTCCTTTCATCCTAGTTGGCCAGTTGATATTCTCCTAGTTTGATATGTGTTTTAAGATGTCGGCCTGGCTTGCTTTTAGGGCTGGATATGGTTTATACTTTTTCCTCATTACGTTGGTTATTCTATCGTGATTGGGTTGTGCCGATTGCGATTTTTTGGATTCCTGCTGGTTGGGCTCCGTGCGTCCATCGCTTCGATGTTTTTTAAATGACAGTTGTCCTCCCATGATTCGCCGTCTTGTCTTCTTTCATCTTTTCTTTTTTTGCTTTCTCAAATGGTTTTCCCTTTCCTGGTCATTCTTTCTCCTTCTGACTTTCATTTCTTCGAGGGAAATATGTTTCTGTGCTATTTTCAGCAGGACCGCCATGCTTTTTGGAGGTTCCAAGTTGAGGGCATTGAAAAAGGTGCCTCTTCTCAATCCGGCGACGAAAGTTGCAGCGATCGTGTCGTCGCTACATCCATCATTTATTGTTAGCTCATTGGTGAAGCGAGTAACATATTCTTGTATTGTTTCTTCTGACTTCTGCGGGATGTGTAAAAGGTAGTGGGGCCCTTTCCTCATCCGTTGGCTCCCGATAATCTAGTAATGAAAGCGGTGACTAAGGCTTGGAAAGAATCTATTGACCTTGGTGGTAGGCTGTTGAACCAGTTCATTGCTGTGGATGTGAGGCTGGTTGTGGTGTTTCGAGCTGCATCCTCTCCTTGAGCCGTTAGTGATGTGTTAGTGAGAGAATTGTCACGATCATTACCAGATTGGGGATCTGTAAACTGCATTATTTCTTCTAATGGCTTTGTCGACCTTTCGCTAGGTTGTGGTGAGCGCGCCAAACGGATGCGTCCAAAAATCGCCCTCCTGTGAGTTTGACCTGCAAAATAACTGTTAGACTGCCAAAGACCACTTTTTTGGTGCTGAAGGCACTCTGATGCTTAAGTCAGTAACTCTGTCGGAAGAAGGAAGTAAATTTGGACAAAACTCAATTAAAATTGCATACCTCTATTGAATGTTCCCTTTACCTTTTATAATGGTCGTAGTTAACTCTCTGCGTGATTTAAGCATGTGGGGCGCAATAGAAGGAGATGTTTCTGTAACAGTCTCCTCCTTAATGGAGATGCGTTCGTGGAGGCGTAGGTCCCTCCACGGCTCTTTCTTGATGCAACGTTATTCTTCTTTATAAGAGAACATGAATCGGGCTCGGGTTTGGACTTTGATTCGTCTGGGTTTAGATTAAGATCATGTTTACGCCTTCTTAGTAGTAGGCCTATCTGGGCTTTATGAGTTGGCCCAATGGATCAGGCGTTGTATTCTCGTGATGAGACTTTATGCCACGTGTACGGTTGTGATGATCGATCTATTTTGATGTATCATCAATAACAATTCTAATAACCTATTAATAGTATTTGCTTTATTTCATCATCACATTTCCAGATATCAATAAAAGCACACAAAAATTGATCTTGATTAAAATAATTTTGTACAAGTGTAAAAAATGTGTTGAAATGAATATCTAAGCTAGGAAACGGATTCTCCAATTTTTTAGATTTTTATTTCATTGGTTAAATTTTTTTTTTCAAAATAAAATTGTCATCTTCTCCACTGAATAAAAAAACATTGTTAATTTTATTTATACATATTGTCTCTATTTCTCAAACATTTTTCTTTTTATATTTGTACCAATTCCCCTACTTTCCACCATTTTTAGATATTTTAAAGTGTCTTAAAATTCCAAGCCTATTACCCTTCAAACTTGGTGAAGGAAACGACAATCCCTACGAACCATTTTATTTGTATTTTCTTTGAATTATATAAGAAAGTTAACAAGAATGGAGCAAAATAAATCAATTAAAAAAGTATTGATTTGCCTTGGAGTTTTCGACAATAAGAATTTTGAGGCAAAAATCATGTGTCACAAAATGCTGAAACATGGAGTAATCAACTGGGTTGACTCGATATGGACTAAGACTATTTGTACGCAAAAACACAATAATAGGATTAAGAACACCAACCGGGGGAAGAACAATGAGAATAGATATTGGAACATCAACTATAGCAATAGTGGAGTAGAACCATTACCAGGAGCAAGACTGTTAGAGAAACATTGTTACCCAAATAATAAAAACTTGCAAGGAGGCTAAGGCACGAACTAGGTCGCTATTTTAAAGATGATTTCACGCTTCTCAGGGGCGCGTGCATGTGTGTTAGTAAGCTTATTTGTGTCCTCCCTCTTCCACAAAAGTGGTGCCCTTGGGGCCCATGCAATGGTCAAACCCAAGCCTCATATAGAGAGATACCTTTCGTATTACATATAAGACTAAACCTTTCAACTTCTCAAGAGATGGAGGTGAAGGTCACAAGTTCCATTCCCAATACCCACAAGAATTTCATAGATCACAAATAACCGCACAAGAACAAGGGATAAGGGTCAATGCTCTATGAGTCAACCTTAAAGTTAATAAATAAAAAAACTATTATTTTATTAAAATATCATAACAAAGTAAAATGAGTATTGGAGGTAAAAACATCAGTATCAACTACAACATGAACCATAGTTGGGGCCTTGCAAGAGCAAGAGTAAAACTTGTACCTCAGTGAAAGGTGCTGAAGTAGAAGCATCGAATGGCACAAGAGTTGGAGCCGTTGTAGTAGTAAGTAGCAATAATAGTATGTGTGATTGCAATGTCAACATCATATAGTATACGTTGGTGGTTTTGTTGCACTTTTTTTTATTAGGATTTACTTTCTATTCTAAATTTGGGTGCAATGTAATTTTAAATTTGATTTTGAATTTAAATTTGAGCTAGCAACTAATTATTTATAATTTATATCGCGTATTCCAGAATTAGTTTTCTAATAAAACAACGGATTGAAGGGGGCTCATGTGCACTATGCACAGGACCCCCTCATGTGCACCAATCTGGACCGTTAGATCTATTGGGCGACTCGGATTCTTGGATTTGAAAACTTTTTTTATTTCAAAGTTTAGAGCAAAGGGATTGAGCCTCTTTCCACTCTTCGTTGATTTCCAAACCACAGGACCACTGGTTTCGACTGAGAAGAAAAGGAGAGAAACACAATTCTTCTTCAAGGAGAGAAACCATCATCCCTTCAAGTACTCCCCCTCTCATGAATTTGAAAAAATAAATTTCAACAAATATCAAAAAGGGGGAATGAAAGGTTTTGGGAGGGGGAGATAGGCGGGAAACAGGATGCTAGAAAGGGTGGATGATGGGGATGAATGTAAGTGAGAAGATAAAGAATAATGAAACTCTTTGTTGGGAATGCTTGAAAGGTGGATGATGAGGATGAATGTAAGTGAGAAGATAGAGAACAATGAAACTCTTTGTTGGGAAATGTTCGAAAGGGTGGCTTTTGGGAATGATGAGGATGAATGTGAGTGTAAGTGATAAGATAAAACAGAGTTCATCATCTGTGGAGGAAAACGCCATGAAACCAATACACTGAAAAGTAATGATTCAAATGCCCCAAGTTTCTAACATTTTGACTTATTTTCTCTTTGGAGTTCCAGATCCACCATTAGTACCGATCTCTAACATTTTTCACCAGGCAAAAACAACTGATAAAAACATCAAAAAGTAATGTGGACAAACCAATATTTAGAAAGGCTAAAGTCGGATTCGAGGCCTTGCACTTTCAGGGAAAAAATACTGATCCAAAAGATAAATTTAAGCATAAACAATTATGGTGCTGCCCTAGAGCATGAGAACCCCTTCATTGCAGAATATTAGAAGAAGATTTGGTTGAAGCATTACATTTCCAAGCTTTAACTTTTCTTGTAGACCGTAATCCAGGGTAGAGCCCTCAGTGTTTACAAGCTTTAACTTTGGTTGAAGAATATTAGAAAAAGATTTGGTTGAAGCTTTAACTTTTCTTTGTTGAAGGGATTCCCCCTTTTTGATATTTGTTGAAATTTATTTTTTCAAATCCATGAGAGGGAGAGTGCTTGAAGGGATGATGGTTTCTCTCCTTGAAGAAGAATTGTGTTTCTCTCATTTTCTTCTCAGTCGAAACCAGTGGTCTTGTGCTTTGGAAATCAACGAAGAGTGGAGGGAGGCTCAATTCCTTTGCTCTAAACTTTGAAATAATTTTTTTTTCAAATCCAAGAATCTGAGCCGTCCAATAGATCTAGCGGTCCAGATTGGTGCACATGAGGGGGTTCTGTGCTTTGTGTGCATGAGCCCCCCTCGATCCTAAAACAACACCCTTCTTCATTGATTAAGATAGTCCACTCTTGCAAATTTCCAAATAATTCACACATATTTTTATCAAAATATTTAATAACGTTGTTTCTAGGAATCCAATGAAACATGATGTCTATTCGTTTTCATCTACTATTAATATTAGTTTGCTTAACCATTGTAGTACCATAGTCCATCGTTCCTTAACTGCTAGGCTTTATTGGGTCTCTAGAGTTTGAACTAAAAAACATATATTGTCAGTTGAATTTGTCATAATGAAAATATATTCTTACACAACAAATGAATTTTATACACATTTGGCTAATTTTAATGAGCATTTTGATGTTGGTGAAGAGCTCTTTGTGTTTAACTTATTTTTTTAAAACTATTTTTCAATGCTAAATCTCGCGCTTTCTCGGATTTGACAGTTCATCAATTTTTCTTTTTAGAATTTGTCATTTTATTTATATTTATTTTTTTCATATCCAAATCTGTAAAATTTCAAAGCCCTAACCCCAAAGAGTTAAAAATGGAAAAGGTGATGTTTGTGGAAAGAAAAAGGAAGGAAAGTGGTCGAACAAACGGAGAGAGAAGTCATAGAGCTGTGAGTCATTAGAGGTTGAAAAATCCACCTATGTCTCACTTGAAATCGAGGAAGAATGGAGGATTTTGGGTATTTAATGGCGGTGTAACTTAGAATTTATTTGTGAAAGTGGTGGTGTTACATAGTAGCGCCATTGTTAAACTTTTAAACAAAAAATATTTGAAAATTGCCCCCCCCCAGGGATGGCAACGGGGCGGATTTGGACAAATCCATCCCCGCCCCGTCAAGGATTGCTGATCCCCGAGTATCCGTTTATATATCTTGTTAAAAACCATTCCCGCCTCGAACGGATTGGCGGATATCCGCTCCGCCCCAATTAACCATTTAATTCAAAAATAATAATTGTTGAATGAACTAGAACAGGGCAAGGTACGCGTACATCTGAGATCGTATAAGTCCATAGTATTCTATTAAAAATGTAAATTATTTTATTTGTTGATCTAAAATTAATTAAAGAAATATTTTTGTTACCGGGGTTAGTAGAGGGGAGCAAACGCCAAAGAAGTCACATGCACACATTCATCTCTGCCATGAACACATTTTACAATTCTCTAAAACAATTGAAAACATTAATTAAAGATATCCAACAAACTTAGGGAGGTCATGATGCTAAAATGCGCCCACATGTGGACTCATTCCCTCTTCTTTGTATGTACAAAAACTTGTGTGTGTTTCCTTCCTTTACACATTTAGATATGCTTCTTCATACAAAATCAATTGAAGAAGATCGAACTAAAGCAACTTCTTCAGATCTGCTCTGCTGCGGCTTTTGGGGTTTTGTATGGGAGAGGTTGGACTTGGAAGATATTCAGTGGAGAAGAAGAAGAAGAAAAGTGGAAGAAGAAGAAAAAGAAGAAGAGGAGGGGAAGAAGAAGTAGACGAAAAGAATAGGGAAGTGACGAGGGAGATGAGAGAGCGGAGAGACGAGATGAGAGAGCCCGAGATGAGAGATGAGGGATATGAGAGTGCAGAGAGTGAGATGAGGGAGATGAGAGTGCAGAGAGTGAAATGAGGGAGATGAGGCGAGATGAGGGAAATGAAAGTGCAGAGAGCAGGGAGATGAGTCTCTGCTCTCTGTAGGGAAATGAGAGTGCAGAGAGCAGAGAGGCGAGATGAGGGAGATTGTTTAGGGTTAGGGTTTTGTTAAGGGCGTAAGGTTATTTTAGTAAAATATTTATATAAACAGATATCCGTGGGCAAATCCGTATCCCCCCGAATAATAAACGGATACAGTTTAGATATCCGTATTCGCCCCAACCTCCATTTAGCCTTAACCAAATCCGCTTCAAACAGGGCGAGTGGGGCGGATATCCGTGAAAATCCGCCCCACTGCCATCCCTGCCCCAAAAAAATAAAAAAAATAAAAAAATAAAAAAATAATAGTAATAAAGAAAATGAAGCGGCCTGGATCCGAATTGGTCATCTTCATTTCAACTTGAAGCGGCAGCAAAAGCAGGAAATCAAAGAGAGAAATGGAAGAGATACAAAGGAAGTTGAGGGTGTTGAATTATCCAAGAGCCAATGCTCCTGCTCAATCCCTCCTCTTTGCCGGCATGGAGCGCTACGCTCTTCTCGAATGGCTCTTTTTCAGGTCCTCACTCACTCACTCACTCACTCACTCACTCACTCACACATTCTCTCTCTAGGGTACTAGGGTTTTGTTTGATTTCACCGACTATCCCTCTTCTTCTTGTTCATGTATAGGCTCTTGGGCGACAAGTCACCTTTTTCACAGCAAAGTGCAGCTGGAGATGGTATGGATCGCGATGAAGAGACCACTCGAATCCAATGTATGTTACTTACTTGACTTCAATTTCAATTTCACTTTTCAATTTCAACTACTTACTTTCACCATTGCTCTGCTTCCTTAATTGGGCACAGATTTGGCAGAGATCGCAAAGTTCCTGGGCATTACAACTGCCATAGATACTGAAGCAATCCAAGTGATGAGTTTCCCATCCCATCTCAATTTCACCATGTTATATTATACTACACCAAACCCATCCTTTTTTTTAAATTAATTAATTAATATTTATTTTCTATTCACAATTTTCATTTGATTTGATGGATCCACCGTTATTTTGTGATCCATTCTTTTATTAAATTATATTGGATTGGATGGATGGATGGACTCGAAACCTCATTTCTCTGCATTTTAATTTTAATTTTAATTTTTCCGCCTAGAGTTTAGAATCTCAAGTGGCTCTTGACCACGCCCCATGGTATCTGAGTATACCGAGTGTTATATCCCATACCCAACTCCAATTTTGATCAAGAGCATGCATGCATCTCTTTGTCCATGCCCAACTTCTTATAAGAATACATAATGGAAACAATAGAGTAGACTAATGGATAAAAACACATATCCATGGAGAAGACAGTGGAGGAAACATAATGCAATATAATAAAACTAAAAAGTTGATGTTGATTGCAAGCAGCACAACTTTTTTGCAAAGAAATATGCTAATTAGATGATAGGCATTAGCTGGTTGAATCCTAGGTGAAGAACGTGGGCGGTTTGGTCCATTTCTGTACTAGAGAAACAGGTATTAGTCATTGGAATAGGAAATATCGCGAGGAAAAAGAATTAAGACATCGCCTAATGTGAATAAACCAGTTCCAAATAAAACTACTATCCAACTGACAAAACACGATATGGCCAAGTGACAAATTAGACACTACTTGGGAATGTAATCTAATCAACCATGTGATGTTAATTTATTTTAACTCTGTGCCAATTGATAGCACATTAGTCATATGAGCATTTAGTATAACATTCACTAAGCACATTCACAAGCTATATATGCATGCATGTAAAACAGGCTTGATATGAAGTGGAGAAACACTATTACTGGGAGAAAACCTCCATAAATATGGCAACCTTACCAAACCTACTAAAGAATATAAAAGATTACAGCAGAGTTTAGGAATTTTATCACAATGAACCATTTGACATGGTCATTCATTGCCTTGCTCGCATCGCCCAAGCTTCACAGACCTTCAATCTTCCAAGTCACATATACTCTCTTACGGTTGGATCCACAATGTCCAATCTTCATAATCCTGGTTGAACATGGGTCTGGAAAATAACGATCTTTAAAGATTTTGAAATTGGGAGGAAATGACTTTACTTTCTAGAAAATGGAGGCTAGATTCTTTATCTCAAAACTCTATTTCTCTTGTTTGCAAATGAAACGTCGGAATAAAATAAGTAATTGACACAAGTTTTGATTTTTATAGTTATTTTTTTTTCCAAAACCTCTTCTAAAATATTAAAACAAGTGATTTAAAAGCTTTAAAACATAATTATAAAAATAAAAAATTACAATATTTCTTAAAAATCCAAAAAACTCTTTGAGGCTGTGTTTCAGGGAAGGCAGCTCTGTAGTTGCATGTTCACCAGAATCAGATCAGAATGCAAGGAGTTCAAGTAGTCAGCTCATGTCCTAGTTGAAGTGCCTGAAGCAATTAAAACTTTTTGTTACACGTAGTAAACTTCATTAAAAAAATTATTTTCTTAGAGTTTAGTCTATTTTTTCAGTAGGCAAGGGGGTTAAGATATGTTTTTGATCCACTAGAAATATTGTTGTGAATATGAGAGAAAAGTGTTGTGAGTCATTTGGAATATACGCAGAGTTATGGGCTATAATGTGGCGCATTATCTGACTTTCTTAATCATTAATCATCCACATTACATATGAATATGGTTCCTCTCCCTTCTAGTTGCATCACAATTAACAGATTTTTCATATTGCTTAATTTCCTTTTCTTCAATGGATAAAATTTTATTTATTTATTTTTAACTAGTTCATGAATTAGATCAATTCTCAAAGTTTATGAGAAGGGAAATTGCTTTTACAGCATAGCTTCTGAGAACTGTTGTGCACACTAATTACAGGGAAGGGGAAGTTATGATGATCGGGCTGAAATGCTTCGTCTTATTGTAGATCTTGTAGAGGCTAGCTGCTATGCTGATAATCCAGAGTGGAGGTGAAGATAACTAATAACTTAGTTCACATTTGATTTTGATTATTTATTTCAAAACAAAGTAATCCATACTATGCGCACCTCTTGTGCAAGTGCAATTGTGAAGTGCAGAATAAATGGACTATTTTACGTTCATGAAGTATTTTTTGCGTTTCTCAAAATTATCTTTTGTGTTTCACAAGGGTTGCATTTTTGTTTCAATCCAGTGTTGATGAGCAAGTGGCAAAGGACATACAACTTGTCGATGCCATTGCTGAGAAACAAGCTCAAATTTTTTCAGAAGAATGCAAATTATTCCCTGCAGATGTGCAGCTTCAAGCCATATATCCGTTGTAAGTGCTTTTTAGCTTTGGGTTTTGGAAGGTTGAAACATCAGAGTTCCTCAGTAATACCTAAGCATATTTCCATAATTTCTGTTAAATAAAATGTTTTCGTTGGTCAAATTTATTAGTTTGGAATGTTTTGCATGGATTGTTGAGTTGCATCAGGAGCAACTTTTGCCACTGCAACTCAAAACTTGATCTCCTCTTAGATCTTTTGGATCTAGATTAATATCAGGACGAGTGAGAACATGAAAGATTGGTTGTAACTTGTAAGTTGTCTTCATATGCCCTCCTCCAAGCACATGTAGTTTACATGATGCATACACTCAACAAGAAGTAATTGTGCATACATAAACAACAAAGCACTCATTCAAGACGTAAAAACATACAATAGAATTGGACATGAAAGAATAGGATTCATCTCAGCCAAAACTCATCAAGTTGCTACCCTATTTTAGGATCCTCCTTGAAAGTACTCTTGGCCTTCTCACAAGAGAACAGAAAGTAATACCTGATAGAGGGTAGAATCATGAAGTGGGTTGGTTGCTGAAGAAGCGTGGCAAGTCGTGCCATAGCCAGGGTAGAATTTCACAAAAGAGTAAATGAAATTCCACATCTACTATTGTATTCATAATTCCTTTCCACCCAAACCTTTACCATGACCACTCAAAACACCTATCAACCAACGATTAGATAAACAAATAACTTGGTCCTCAACTAAGTTCGATATGCTTTTTTTTGGAAAGAACTAGGTTCGATATATTGTGGTCTAAGCAAGGAAGCATGAATATAGACACAGGTGTCGTGTTTGATACAATACAGCTGTGACAACGCAACAAAGTTCAACAAACTAGGACATGGGTATGGGTACGACGTGGATAAAATGAGAATAATATTCATTATAGTTTTTTATATTAGTTGATATTATGAATAAAGGTGAAACCATTTGGATTTAAAGTATTTTGGTTAATACAATATAATAATAGAAAAGATCCTCATTCAACTAACCATTCACTTGTTCATTGAACAATACTTAAAACTTAAAGCTTGAGGTTTCATTCTTCCCTTGTGTTGTTCGTTTGTTCATTATTTTAATTGATAATTAACTTGTTCATTATTTTAATTGATAATTAACGTAGAAAATGATTTGGAGAGTATTATTCCTATTAAACTTCATAAACTCATTTCAACATAAATAATTAAAAGGAATGTCTAATAAGTTTAAAAAGAGCCAAGAACTTTCCAAAGAGTGTTATAGGCATGGTAACCCATCACATGTAAGAAGCCTTGTATGACACATAAATGAGGAGGATCATATTGGGCTTCAAGGGACTACAACCGGTTTTCTCATATCAAATAGGACCCAAATTGTGGATAATATGATCTGACAAGGCCGGGGCAAAAAGTGGACACTAAGAAATAGCAATATACACATGAATATGCGTTGAGTAATTAAAGCAACAGATTTTAATTGAGAGTTTTCCAAACTTATTTGAGGAATTGGTATTTCATTACCATCGTCTCCATGATTCTACCGAAATGACAAGTTGGAGGATATGTACTTGCTATTAAAAAAATGATCTCCAATCCATAGCTAAGTATTCTTGGACAGATTCATTAATAGAATAACCAATATTAAGGGATCGTATCAAGAGTAAAAACGTACATGTACTTATTCTTGAATTATTCTCGTTGTAAAGATAATAACTGCTTGTTTCTTAATCGAAGCTCATTTGCAGGCCAGACATATCCGAACTGGAGTCAAAGCTCTCGGACCATTCAAAGAAGCTGTCGAGTTTACAGCAGGTGGTCGATGATTTGGCATCCAAGGTATATTCTGATCTTCGTGCCGACATCTGCATAGGTATTGTGTTTAGCGTGTTACACGTTAAGGTTTGAATCTTATTCAGATCAAATCTCGATGTGAAAGTTGAAAGAAATACTAAGTAGTAAACTTTTTGGTTTAAGCATGCTTCACCGTTTCCATAATATGATTCTGTTATGGAGGATAAAATTAAAGAATGCTTCTACATATGTTTAGGTTTTTACTAGTTAGACATCATCACCCAACACGAGGGACAAGAAAAAGCATGGGATAAGAAGTGATTGTCTTATTTACCTGTGTTAATTGAAGAGATTGGATTATTTAGTTAAAGATTGCAGTCCTGTGCAGCATGAACATGTCTTGTTGAGGTTGTTGCTGCATGCAAACAGTCGAAGATGTCCAAGACAATAACACACACATCATAAATCTATGCCTTGAAGAAAAGGAAATGAATCCATGATAGAATACCATCAAAATAATGTCAAATGTGTTGACTAGTGTGGTCACTCTGCTTTCTCCAAAAGTGTTATGAAAAGCGCTCAAAAGATTAATGGAACACTTTTTTTTTTTTATTAATAGAACAAAGCTTTTGTAAAAAAATTAATAAAGAAAATAAGCAAAGATATAACATTTTTTTTTTTGGGGGGGGGGGGCTTAAAAGATTAATAAAGAAAATACTAACCTAACCTAGAATAGACATCCTAATACTAAGTGGCTTCTTTGCTTAAAGCCCCTAATACTAATAACTAACAACCCTCTTTGCTTAAAGCCTTTATTTATAACCTATGTAGCTTGCTATGCAAGCAACCTAACCTAGAATAGACACCCCAATCCTAAGTGACTTCTTAAGGAAGCTAAACAAAACCGAAATGATAACCCTATGGGCTACTAGCCTTGGGCCATGGGCCATGGGCCATGGGCTAAACAATAGACCGACTCACTTATTAAAATAAATAGGTATTAGGTATTGACACATTACAAACGAAAAATGGTTTTTACAAACCCAGGAGAACCCCCTTAGTTTTCATTGTAAATTAAGAACACTACATATACATGACTAAATGAAAACTATATCATTCGAGCTCTGTTTGAGCTGAAATTTTGAGGAAAATTAAAGACCAACATTAGCTTGTTTCGACATGTGTGCCTTGACATATACGTTAAATGGGATAAATGAGATTTCTCTATTAATATCACGAACTGAGCGAGAGCCTACCTTGGGTGCGACACAAGCCGGCAAGCTGGCTAGCACCCATTGTCCAAGATTACCTGAAAGGGTAGTCTGTAAATACTCACAAAGACAATTTATCAAGATAATTAATGGTGGGGACCTATATATGTATTCGAGGAATAAATGTTGAAACAATATAAAACTTTGGCACATTGTTTCTAATGTTATTTTGTAATTTTTAAATTTTAGCTCAAATGAATTATAAATCAATTTTTTGAACTTAACAATATCCTTAATTTACAATGAAAATTAAGGGTCTTCAGAGTTGGCAAAGACCATTTTTTGTCGCTAAACTCCCAATGCCCCTAAATTAAATACCATTATATTCCACTTTTTTCCATAAAAAAAAATTAAATAAATAAATAAATAAAAAAGACCATTGCATCTATCCATCCCCAACCCAACAAGAGCAAGATTTTTCACATTGGCTTCCTTATTAGCTTTCAGTTCTTCATTGAGGTTAAAGCAAGGATGCACGGACTCGGATACGACACGATGATTCGGCAATTTTCAAAAAACTAGGACTCGGGGACTCGGCGACACGTCAATCAAACCTTATTTTTATTTTTATATTTTGTTAAAAAATTATTAACATAATGTCATAACTCAAAAACAATAATTAATAATCCAAACATATAAAACATCAAAATGCATTAAAGATTGATAGTTTGATACATAACTCAAAAGTATCAACTTTAAGTCCCAAAAAAAGGAACGTCAACAAAAAAAAAAAATACATAGATTCCCTATGTGAAGAGATACTCGTTTATTCATCATATCACTTTAGTAACATTGAATATACAAGATACACATCTGCTCATCTTCCATGCAAATTACCAAATCCAGTAAGACAAACAAGAAATAAGCAGCAAAATGATCAATTTTCATGCAATGCTTTCATCAACCAACATGAGAATCACCCGTATGATATTCAATACCCAAAAACGTGCAAATAACTAAAAGTGATTAACTTATTAAGCAAAAATAGACAACACAAATCGAAATGGATCACACACAAAACACAAAAAAAAAAAAAAAAAAGCAAGAAGAATAAACAGTGAGTGACTGAGTGAGAGAGACGAACTTGGGTCCTGAGCTTAAGTCCGACTCCGACAGACTCCTCTAAGCAAGGTAAGCTCTTTCTTCTTCTTCCCTTCCTTATTTCTCTTATTCGGTTCTTCCTCTTCCTTCTTTGTTCTTTCTTTTCTTCCTCAGTTCCTCGCCTCCTCGGTTCCTCCTTTCTCGCCTCCTTTCTCTCTGGTTCCTCGCCTCCTCTGGTTCTTCCTTCCTCTCCTCCTCTGGCTCCTCCTTCCTCAGTTCCTCGCCTCTCTGTTTGAGCAATAACAAGAAAAAATCGAGATTAGGTTTTAATATTAGGGCTTCAGATCTCAGCCGTCCGATCTTATCAAGATCTGGAAAAAAAAAAAAATTTAGCAACCGAATCTGGACCGTGTCCGGACCGTATCCGGACCGTGTCCATGCCG
Organism: Berberis vulgaris; assembly: GCA_963556465.1. Lineage (NCBI taxonomy): Eukaryota > Viridiplantae > Streptophyta > Magnoliopsida > Ranunculales > Berberidaceae > Berberis > Berberis vulgaris. The sequence goes on from OY747127.1 coordinate 47,973,310, forward strand.
TATCCTGACCAGGTCAAGTTGACCGATTAATAAAGAAAATACTAACCTAACCTAGAATAGACATCCTAATACTAAGTGGCTTCTTTGCTTAAAGCCCCTAATACTAATAACTAACAACCCTCTTTGCTTAAAACCTTTATTTATAACCTATGTAGCTTGCTATGCAAGCAACCTAACCTAGAATAGACACCCCAATCCTAAGTAACTTCTTAAGGAAGCTAAACAACACCGAAATGATAACCCTATGGGCTACTAGCCTTGGGCCATGGGCTAAACAATAGACCGACTCACTTATTAAAATAAATAGGTATTAGGTATTGACACATTACAAACGAAAAATGGTTTTTACAAACCCAGGAGAACCCCCTTAGTTTTCATTGTAAATTAAGAACACTACATATACATGACTAAATGAAAACTATATCATTCGAGCTCTGTTTGAGCTGAAATTTTGAGGAAAATTAAAGACCAACATTAGCTTGTTTCGACATGTGTGCCTTGACATATACGTTAAATGGGATAAATGAGATTTCTCTATTAATATCACGAACTGAGCGAGAGCCTACCTTGGGTGCGACACAAGCCGGCAAGCTGGCTAGCACCCATTATCCAAGATTACCTGAAAGGGTAGTCTGTAAATACTCACAAAGACAATTTATCAAGATAATTAATGGTGGGGACCTATATATGTATTCGAGGAATAAATGTTGAAACAATATAAAACTTTGGCACATTGTTTCTAATGTTATTTTGTAATTTTTAAATTTTAGCTCAAATGAATTATAAATCAATTTTTTGAACTTAACAATATCCTTAATTTACAATGAAAATTAAGGGTCTTCAGAGTTGGCAAAAACCATTTTTTGTCGCTAAACTCCCAATGCCCCTAAATTAAATACCATTATATTCCACTTTTTTCCATAAAAAAAAATTAAATAAATAAAAAAGACCATTGCATCTATCCATCCCCAACCCAACAAGAGCAAGATTTTTCACATTGGCTTCCTTATTAGCTTTCAGTTCTTCATTGAGGTTAAAGCAAGGATGCACGGACTCGGATACGACACGATGACTCGGCAATTTTCAAAAAACTAGGACTCGGGGACTCGGCGACACGTCAATCAAACCTTATTTTTATTTTTATATTTTGTTAAAAAATTATTAACATAATGTCATAACTCAAAAACAATAATTAATAATCCAAACATATAAAACATCAAAATGCATTAAAGATTGATAGTTTGATACATAACTCAAAAGTATCAACTTTAAGTTCCAAAAAAGGAACGTCAACAAAAAAAAAAATACATAGATTCCCTATGTGAAGAGATACTCGTTTATTCATCATATCAATTTAGTAACATTGAATATACAAGATACACATCTGCTCATCCTCCATGCAAATTACCAAATCCAGTAAGACAAACAAGAAATAAGCAGCAAAATGATCAATTTTCATGCAATGCTTTCATCAACCAACATGAGAATCACCCGTATGATATTCAATACCCAAAAACGTGCAAATAACTAAAAGTGATTAACTTATTAAGCAAAAATAGACAACACAAATCGAAATGGATCACACACAAAACACAAAAAAAAAAAAAAGCAAGAAGAATAAACAGTGAGTGACTGAGTGAGAGAGACGAACCTGGGTCCTGAGCTTAAGTCCGACTCCGACAGACTCCTCTAAGCAAGGTAAGCTCTTTCTTCTTCTTCCCTTCCTTATTTCTCTTATTCGGTTCTTCCTCTTCCTTCTTTGTTCTTTCTTTTCTTCCTCAGTTCCTCGCCTCCTCGGTTCCTCCTTTCTCGCCTCCTTTCTCTCTGGTTCCTCGCCTCCTCTGGTTCTTCCTTCCTTGCCTCCTCTGGCTCCTCCTTCCTCAGTTCCTCGCCTCTCTGTTTGAGCAATAACAAGAAAAAATCGAGATTAGGTTTTAATATTAGGGCTTCAGATCTCAGCCGTCCGATCTTATCAAGATCTGAAAAAAAAAAAAAAAATTTAGCAACCGAATCTGGACCGTGTCCGGACCGTATCCGGACCGTGTCCATGCCGTATCCTGATCAGGTCAAGTTGACCGATACGTTGACCGCGTGTCGGATACGAATCCGACGCGAATCGCACGCGTATCCGTATCCGACACACGTTTTCATGGGATTCGGAGGGTTTTTCCGAGAGTCCATGCTTCCTAGGGTTAAAGCCTAACACCTTTTGAATGGCTTCCTTATTAGCTTTCAGTTCTTCATTGAGGTTAAAGCCTAACACCTTTTGAACAGCCAACACCACATAATCTTCGAAGGCATGTTAATCTAAAAGAGCATATGCACTTCCTACTCCCTTGGGACCAAGATTCTTCCTTGCAATTCAAACGCTGAACCGCCATGGTAGCAGATTTTTGCACTACTTGTTGCCCAATAGTTTTCTATTTTGATCAACTGCTTTGCTTCATCATCAAAAGCGGTTATATTGATCGACTTGATACCCATTGATTTTTGGACTTTGGGACTCCTTAGAATGCACCTTACTTAATCTGGATGGACCCCTCAACCCACTTGATTTCGACCCAGTCCTTCAATTCTACCTAAGAAAAACCACTAATGTACAATCCATTCTCCATGGCTTAAAGGTCGATAGGACCTGAGTCCTTCAGTTCCTTCCCTCATCTCATGCAACCTATTTTATAAAGACCAATTCTAAGAAATCCCAAATGATGAACACTTATAGGAGACTGTCAACTGGGAGATCAGCCACCCTTTGCTCTAAATCATAAATCAAGAGGACATTAATCACACCTCTTTGTTTTATTTTTAGTTTTATAATAGCTAAAGTTAAAGCTACATTAGCTTGATTACAAACATCTCTTGAAGCATATTGAGAAAGCCGAAAGTTAAAGCTACATTAGCTTGATTACAAACATCTCTATTATTTACACTAACACCTAGTTCTTTGAACTAGGAGCTAGTTCCAGAACAGTGTTGGTGTTGTTCTGCTGCTGCGAACCAAGGTACCAGGAATATACCCTGTGCATTCCAAAAACCAGAGACACCATCCTTGAGATCTGCTCCATTCCAGCATAGCTTTAAGAGCTTTTCTAGCTACTCGGTACCTATTCAATTCCTGTGAACACATGCAGATGAAATGAGTAAACTAGGTTCGCTGATTCAGATCATCAGTCGTTTTCCCTGCAATAGCATATCAATTATGATTTCTGCAAATTGAAAATTCCATTTCAATCCTTGTCCATTTATCTGTGCAAAGTTCGTGATTGAAGTATGGTTGTTAATTGGTTTCCTAAAACCAACCGAAACAGCCGAAAGGAGCCGAACCAATAAAATCGAACCAAAGCCATTTTCTTATTTTTTAATTCCCGGCCATTCAAACCCACCATCTCTCTCTTCTTTTTTAATTCTCACCCATTCTCTCTTTTTTAATTTCCACCCACCCAACCCACACCTTCTCTCTCTCCAAGACTCCAACTCCCATCACCATCAAGTTCAGTAGAACGACACTATGTTTCGACTTTCGAGCTTCCCTTTTGGTGAAAACCACTGTTGTGGGTTGTCAACCCCAGATATGATACCTGGATCGGAGTTCCAAATCTCCAACCCCACACCACCACTCCCCACCCTACTACCAAAGGTTCTTATAAAATAAACAAAGGTCAATCTCCTTCACTCTCGTTATCTCTCCAAATGCAATGAGAGATTAATTTTCAAAATGGCATGAGAAAAGGTGGTGGATGAGGTGTAGGTCTCTCGTTATCTCTCTAAATGAAATGAGAGATCAATTTTCAAAATGGCATTAGAAAAGGTGGTGGATGAGGTGTAGGTGGGGGTGTGGCAGGTGGAGACGGCAAAGTGAAATCAGAGTGAGGCGGTGGTGGTGTGGAGCTGAAATTATAGAGAAGGTAATGGTGGTGGTGGCTGAGTTTGAACAGAGAGACGAAGGGGAAGGCAGGCAAGTCTCCGGTAGTGGTGGTGGTGGTGAGAAGCTTCAATCAGACAGTGACAAAAGGGATGGATACAGTGGTGGTGGAGATGAGGTGCTGCAATAAGGTAGAAATAGAGGGGAAAGGGGCAGTGGTGATGGTGGATGAATTAGGATAGAGAGATGGAGAAAGGTGGTGATGAGGAGCTTCCTCGGTCTTCTCTTCAATCTTCTTCTTTGAGTTCTTTCTCCTCAGCAGAGCATGCTTTTCTACAAATTGTGATGGAAAAAAGAAAGGAAAAAACAAAGCAAAAAAAGGAAACCGAATCAATCAGTTTGGGATTGGTTCGGTTTCCGTTTTTTGTTTGAAAAATATGAAAACCGAACTGAACTGAACCAAAAACTGAATCTCTAGTTCAGTTCGGTTCAGTTCAGTTCTTGTCCAATTTTAAACTGACCGACCCGATTAACACCCCTAGATTGAAGCTCTTGATGGCAAGTTGGAGTTGATTGTGGCAACCCCATAGTAAAATGGGATTTCCACTGATTGAGAACTGAACCTGTGATGCATTTTATGTTGGTCCAACTATTTGAGTGAAATATACATCCATTCCTAGTTTCCCACACAAACAATAATAGCAGCTAAGTATTGAAACCAATAATCAATATGTTCATGATCAAAATCATTATCAAAAATAATCAAAATATTCCTCACAAGAATTAAAAGGAACTTGCCCCCAATTAACTGGGCAACAAGAAGATATCAAAAGTTGTCTAGCAGCAGCACATTGGAAGAACAGACGAGTAAGTAGATTCACTTGGAGAATTGCATAAACTACACTGTTTATCGACTTTGATATGGTGCTGGTTTAATTTCTCAGCTGTCGGAAGTATGCCACTCAATATCTTCCTTAAGAGTAATTTGATTCTTTCAGGAACTTTAGCTTTCCATACTAATGAGAGTAAGGACATATTGAGAGGTTGATTAGAATATGTATAATTTGGACTGTGAAGTTTGAAGTAAAATCTATAAGCCTTAGCCAATTTCCCTGATTTAGTCACTCCAAATAGGGGAATCTTCACCAATATTAGGATTACAAGGAAGAGTTTGTATAGTCAAGGAGATGGAAGGAGGCGTGTAGAATCAAGAAGGGGGAGTATTCCAACTGAACCTAGTGTTGATTTATGAACGGGTAAGACCACTCCACCTTCATCAAATTTGTTTCAGAAAGAGCTTCCCACAGTCTGCCAAATCCTAAAACCGGAAAAACTGAAAACATTATATCCGTGGTGGTTTGGAAATGCTATCAAGACTTTAACCGGAGGAAAATATACTAGATAAAATATTATTTTCTTCTCAGAAGGATGACTTGGAAACATCTTAAAGAAAAGTGCACGACTCTCCTAATTATTTTTTTAGAATGCTGACAAAGGTTTTTTTTTTTTTTTTCTAATGGAGAGGGTTCGTTTGAAACCTGGACTTGTAATACCATCCAACACAAGTCTTACGAGCTGAACTAGCACTCATTGGCATAATATTCCTAATTCAAGCATGTGGTAGGTCTTTATATTAAAAAAAACCAAGTAGTATAGTTACAATTGTTCAATCAAGGTATAACAACTTATTGTCCAAAACAGGACATGCGGCATCTAGTGATTAGTGGACAACCACCCAGGCCACCGTCCTATTAGCCATGATACAGTGCTGGCCATGTCATTAACCATGCGCCATTAATATTCATACCCTGTATCTGAGATTACATGTAAGTACTTTTAGTAACTAAGCATTGTGTCTCATGCTTACCATGGTATTCCACATTTAAACTTGGCACGTTTAATAAATCAGTTACAATCATTCATAGCGATGTCAGAAAATTTGTCTAGAACATGTCATCGGTACTCATTTAATCATCCTTAGGCTTGTTGTTTGTCTGGGTGAAACATCACATAATGAGGAGTGTGCACTTGACATTTAAGCATGGGGTTCTCTCCACTGCATGCTATTTGCTTCTAGTAGTCCTTACTCCTTAGGATTGTGGCAGTTGGTATCAGAGCTATCGATTGACCAAAGGCAATATTTTCCCTTACATACACCATAATATCGATGGTATTAAGAGAATGCTTCTGCCCTAACTAAGCAGCAGCATATGCTGAATGTTAGCACCCACATTACCAGGACAAAGTGGACAATGGAGCTGCATTAATGCACTTCTGAAAGCAACTACATTTGATGTATCCAGACACAAGCTGAAGACGGTAGGATTGATGAATCTCAAAATGTGCCCTTTTCCTCAAAGTTGGTCTGTCACAAAGATGGCTTTGTTTTGGGTTTTGCTCAAGTTGATTGGTGCTTGTCTTGAATAGTGTTTGTTTTGATGACTGTGTGCATAGGAGGAAAATATCACTTCAGGCCACTTTCATTGAACTAAGCTCAGGTAGTAGCTTGTCATAGTGGGCTTGTGTTTTGCGGATGGTGCGCCAAGACCCATTCAGATTGCGAGTCACATCCATAATACGTTTGAACTCAGAGTGCGGGATTCACATCCATTATACACTTGATAGTGTACTTCAATGTACGTTCCATGTGATTATTGGTGGTACCAAAGAGTGTTTCACCTTGTGGTTTCTCTTGATGAGTAGAAGAGTGTCAATCTCTCATTCAGATGAAAATAAGTGACATTGTAGCTTGCAGAATTCAATGAAAGATAAGCTTTGACTCCAAAAAATCACCAAAGGAAACCGATATCTTTGACTCCAAAAAATCACCAAAGAAAACCTCCACACAGAGATTGACTTGAGGAAAAGGGAATGCTGGTATGATTCACCACAACAGTTTATATTCTTATGCATAATAGGAGTAGGTGCATTCCAAAAAATTTCCCACCACCAGCTTGTGAAAAGGAAAAAATATTACCTTCAAGTGTACTTTTGTCATGTGAATGGTTGTGTGGAACAAGCTTCTGTCTAAGGTAGAGCTGGCTCTTAGGGGTATGAACATTGAAGTGGGGTTTAGCTTTTGTGGTGTTGATTTAGAGAACTCAAATATTCTTTATGCGTTGTGGGTGAGGGATTTATAAGGTCAAATCTCTCTTTGTGGGTTGTTTGGTGTTAGTTGGGTCATGCCTAAAACCATGGAGACTTTGTTATGAAGTTTGAGAACCCTGAGTCATCTTTTGATGAAAGAGAGATTTGTAGGTTACTCCCTTATGCAATGTCTTGGACAATGGAAGGAACGCAATGGTGGGATCTTTTGTGTCAAGAGGTTGGATTGGGTTGATAATTATGGAGGTTCTTGTCACTCTTTGGGATGGATTTCCAATTTTCCGTTTTTGTCTTCTTTGAGAATTTGATTGTTAGTTGGGTTGCTTTTGTCTCGGATGTTAACACTTGAAGTTGAAGGTTACCGTATTGTAATACATGAGCATTGCTCTATAAAATTTATCATAAAAATAGTTAATTAGGCTTTTGTCCCTACTGTAAATATACTAAATGGCTTTGGTCCATTTTTAATCAATAAATGGGTTTGGTCCCTTGATTGTGAGTTGACCATTAGCCTAATTGTTAAATGGTCGCAACACTTGCACATTGATAGTTTCTAGCACCAATATGCCCTTACCAAATACCCAAATACTAACACCAAAATCTACGTTTTGGTATTTGGGTAGGGCGCATTTTGGTCCAAAATCCATCACATGCAAGTCATGTCACCACTTAACCGTTGACTGGATGGTCAACATGGGATCAAACCCATTTATTAATTGATAGAAGGCACTGAAGCCATTTAGTATATTTACACGAAGGGGACAAAGTCTAATTAACCCTAAAAACATACACCACAACGGTTACGTGACATTGGATGCCTGTCTTATTTCACCTCTTAGTGCTCAAGAATGATCCATATGGATCCTCGGTAAATGACAGTCTGTAGCTTGTTACCCGTTAGTGCGGTATTCGGATGAAGTTAGTTTGGTGAACACACTGGTTCACAGTGAAGTGGCACAAACATAAAAAGTTAGGCAAAATGAGCAATAGTCACAACTGTGTGCACGATGTTGATATGTTGTAATCAAGTATACAATAATACAAATTTCCAAACCTTTAGTCTTCATCTTATATTTCTATCTTTGATGTTATTACCATGTAAACACTTTAATTGAAGGTAGTTCATCTTAAACCGAATTCCACAAGCAATTTTTTCAGACTTCGATATTCAACATTCAAGGTTCCTCTTTGGTGGTAGCAGACTTTCGTATCAGCTTCTCAAGACTTTAGTTTCAATGTTTATAACAAATATTCTTGAAGTGATGCCAAACGAAGATTCCAAAATGCAACTTCTACATTTTTGGTAGAGCTCAAGAAGATGAGATCAGTTCTTTAGAAAGCTATACTACATTGTATTAGTAGGTTTGGTGTGAAACTTTGAGGTTTTGTTTTGGAAAATGATCAACTGCGGCATTTATCAAAGAAGGGAAGAAATGTCTAGCTTTTTACTCCAACATCGGGCGTCACTAATTTCATACCCTGAGCTAGTGTTCATGCATCTTCAGGTCTCCAGGGCAATCCCTGGACTGCTTGTGCTTGTATCTGAATGGATACATCCTGGTCATAGGTCCCTAGGAGCACAAGTGATCTGGTATATTCTCATGTTGGAGTTGGGAAGTGGCATCCTGAAGGCCAGAAGTCAGAGGCTTAGCATTTCCCTGGACTCGCTATCATGCTTGTGCAAGTTGACAGGCGTCTGGAGTTATGGCTATCCTGGATCTTCATGAGACAAGCATGCCTTGCATATGAGTTCTCGTGTTGCCATGGCTGACTTCTCTTACACATTTTTGTCATTGGAGCGCCGAGTGGACACAATCCATTTGTCATCTTCACTATCTTATCGCTTTACGGACATGCTCGGCTACTCGAATCAATTGAGGGTTGTGCTTTTGGGGTACCCTTTAGTTTGTGGCTTATCCGTGTGATGCATCTTGACACACTGAATAGCATGAGTACTCGGCATTTTAGGCTTGTGCTAGTGTCACTACAAGCTAGAACACCATACTGTCCTGTGCATGTTTTTATGGTTATGCAACACGATGCATTTATTGTATTAAATGTGTTATTATCCACTTAAATTCAGATGACATTGACACAGAAATTTTGGAATCTGTATCTGCGATCAGTTTTGTTTGTCTCTTGCTTGGATGATTTTCAATATTGTTTTTCTTTCTTAAATCATCTAATTTATGTATCTCGTATTGGATTGTCTTTAATTTTCTTTTGTGTGTTTGATATGCAGTATGCTTACAACCCAAACGAGGAGTATGTAGAGGTGGAAGCACAGCTACGAGCACAATTGGAATCATTTCTAGAAACTGCTAAGTCCTTCAATTTGATTTACAATAAGGTGGTGGCTATGTCTCATTTTAATGCAGTTGCTTTCAGCCATTTGTTTTGTCGTTTATGACACTATTATTCTACTTCAAAGAGAGATTCACCTGATACCTGGTGTATTAGCTGCATGTTTCTTTGAGGGAAAGTTTCCTCTGCAGATTGTTAAGTAATTGCTGTTATTGGTTAAGGTCTCAAATTTCAGTAAAAGTTTTTGAAGAATAACAGATGCATGCATAACAAGTGACATTTAGTGGTTTGCTTATTCAGTTTTTTTTCGACTTTCGAGTGAGGTGAATATAGTGATCATCATAAATCTAAACAGATTTGGTACCATACATAGAAATTTATATCCATTCAATATTTTGCTGCTGTAGGAAATTCGTCCTTGGACACATATGATGGAGGTACCTCAGTTGCATGGATTTGGCCCAGCTGCTAATCGTTTGTTAGAGGCTTATAAAATGCTTTTGAAGGTAACTCATTCCTGAACTTTTTCTTTGATTGTTCTGTCTATACAAGGAAGACTGGTTTGTGTCCTAAATTACCCAATGGTTCAGAATATTTAGTCCAAGTAAAAGGGAGTACGTGCCAACAGCAGTTAATAGGGCAAATATCTTCTGAATGTACAAACGATTGATGTTTTCAAGAAGATATTGGTTCATGTCTTGGAGGACATTCAATGGACCTCGAGATGATGTTGTCACACGGAGTTTGCTACAAGTGAAGGCTAGCATTCCACTTCCTTGAAGTCATAGGTAGTATTTATGTCTGAATACTTTCTGTTGTTTTCAATTACAGTTTCTGTGGAACTTGCGGAACCTCCGTGACTCATATGCGGCAGTTGCTGCTGCTTCATCTGAATCAGCAATGGATAAACCTTCTTCAATCGCAAGAATAATTGCCGAATGTGAATCTGCATTAACATATTTGAATCGTGATCTTGGGATACTCTCAGCTTCGGTTGCTCGAGAACGTGGAGAATCCATACTAGAATGAAACAATTGCAATGAGACTCATGGTCAAATATGAAACACAAACATGAAACATTGTGGTTTGTTCTCAAGTGATGGAGATAGGATGCTTATTGCCTTTTTTTTTTTTTTTTTAAATGAAGTTGTGTATTGCCATTGACTAATGCTAGATCACTGTGTTTCTGTGCTGCCTGAACAAGATCTAGTTTGAGCAGTACTAAGACTTTGAAGCGTTCAACTCTATATCCCAACCTTTCCAAAGATCAAGTTGAGCCTGTTTAATTACTTAGTTGGGCCAATCAGAATACTTCAATAACTTTGCAGAAAAGTTTTTCTTGCAACAACTTTCTAATTATTTTACAAGACATCTTGTGTAAACTGAGATTATTTTCACTGTTTCCATTTTTCAACCTCTAAGGTTACTGGACCTCCAAAGGAGAGTTTCCTGGCTGTTCAGTATTGTAGTGACTGGTAAATAGTCACTTTGGATCACCGGGTTGGAAGATAGAGTTGAGGCCCAGGTATTTAAACTCTGTTTGAGAATGTGGCAAATTGGACGAGAGGTGTACTTGGATTTGATATGAGGAAGAACAATTTGATGGAGCTCATGGGCGGAGACTGTGACTCAGCATTACCTAGTTGTTTCCTCAGGCAGTGATGCAATTAAAGAGAGTCTGACGGTATGGTAAGTTGGTGTGAGATGGATGTGGCATGTCAAATGGGATGGGAATGACGGGGCTCCAAAAGTGTCTGCTTAGTAGGGATGTTTGGAATGTATAATGATGCCTTAAAGATAATAGTTTAATAAGGGTCCCCTCCCCTAAATGCGAGATGACAAAAGTTTACATAAACCAGTTGCAAAATAGGCATGGGATCATGGTTGTTGCAGTACTCTATTACAAACTTCTTTTTGGGGTTTCGGTCTATAAGAAAATTTTGAGTTCTCTTGGAGCATCTTTACATTTTTTTTGCTTTTCCACCCCAAAGAACATCTCCATCTCCAGCCATGGAGGGAAAGCAAAAAAAATTGCTCCCACACAATTACAAATTCACCCATTGAGCCCATTATGCACTCTCATCTCCCTCCACTTTGAATGTAGGGGGGTGGCATTTAAAGTAGAGGGAGATAAGGGTGTATCATCTTATATTTTTCAACACATTTCTCTATTTAGCTTTCCACTAATGGATGGAGATGCTCTTAACTAGTACTAATTCACCTGATGATTGAACTAATTGTAGGGTGAGCAATGCATATTCTTCCCAAATAGAAAGGGAAGAAGTAAATCATAGGCTGTCTTGCAGTATCACTGACAACAAATTACCTTTATTCATAAGTTAAATAGTTGGTTATTTATTACATTCCTTCACTCCACCTTCTTCCACACTACTTACGTTTGGCAGTGGAGGAATGCTCTGCGGATGAGAAAATACATTTTCCGGATCAATGTGTGTTTTGGCACGAACCAACCGATCATAATTGGATAGAAAGTACTTCTCTCCCCATGTTCTGGCCATTTCAACAGCATCTACAGTAGAAGCTGTACTATTACTACTATAATCAATCTGTCCAAAATCGAGATCGACATAATTCACATAACCAACTCTAGGATTCTTTGATGCATATTGTTCCATATACTTGTAGAATGCTTGTAGCCAATCAATGAACTCACCACTTCTCCAATCTTCATCTTCTTCCCAAGCCATAATATAGTCGATGGTGAAAAGGTTACCCATTCTGTGAGGGAAAGGAATTGCATCACTTGTTATCCTACTCATCATCCCACCTTGGCCATTGAGCACGACAAAGGCGTGGGGTTCCTTCTCTAGCATTTCCAACACACCATGGATCCCTTCCAACGGAATTGCCTCCCTCACATAATCGACTTTCACTTTGAAATGGCTTTTGTCAAATCCTGAAAACCTATCTTTAAACTCTTGGATGCTATCTAATTCTGCTAAGTAGGCAGATGCCTCTATCCAACTCATTTCCTTGCATTCCTCTGCTATGAATTCCAACTCTGGAAAGGCTTTGTTTATTGAAGAAACAGCTTCTGATTTGTTTCCAAGGTACAAACCAAAAAACTTGAGCCATGGCTCATTGGTTTTGGCACTTATCATTAATGCCAACGAAAAATCATCCTCCAACATTGGTGCGACTGATTGCCATTTATGTATCAACTTTGACATATCTAACTTGGTACCATTCCTTCGAAACTGTATGGCAGTCGCTGTTGTTGGGACAGGTAGCAACTGGATCTTCCATGCATAAACTGCACCCCAAGCACCTCCACCACCACCTCGAATTGCCCAAAACACGTCATCTCCCATTGCTTTTCGATCTAATATATCCCCCTCACTGCTAACAAGGATTGCATCCACCACATTATCTGCAGCAAGCCCATACTTTCTCATCATTAGACCATAACCCCCACCACTGAAATGTCCACCACTACCAACTGTTGGACACCAGCCTGCAGGAAAAGCGAGTGTGTCAGTATACTCTGCTATCGCATAGTAAATCTCACCCAACGTTGCACCTGACTCAACCCAAGCTGTATTTGAATCCAAATCAATTGAAATTCCGTTCAGATTCATCATGTCTATGATTACAAAGGGAGTGTCTGCTATGTGTGATAAGCCTTCAAAACTGTGACCTCCGCTCCTTATTCTAATAGTCCATGAATGTGTTCGACAACATAAAATCGTGTTGACTAGCTGTTCTTTACTCTCTGGCAAGATGATTGTCGTGGGTTTTGGGTGTGTAGGCTTTGCAAACATGAGATTTTGCATGGGCAGGTAGAGGAGCTTATGGTAATCTGTGTGTGGTGATTCTGATAATTTGGTGAAATTCTGAATTCCATTTATGGCGAGACAAGAAAGAAGACAATGACCATTGATACAAGTCATAGCCATGCTTGAGAAAAGGACACAACAACATAGCACTAGAATGACTAGTTTCATCTCATTTTTTCTCATTGTATACAAAGAGAGAATGGGAAGGGTTGGATCATGCATGATCTCAAGCTGTACCATAACCATATATATATATACACAGCATACTACTCTTAACAGCAATGGTAACCAAAATTTATCTAAGTCTCTTTTAGCAATATTCTTCGAATTTTAAGGATCCTTCCAAGACTGAAGTTGAGTTGTTATATGATAAAAGTAACAACAGAGAATGAGACAAACTAAGATATATGATGATGAATGTGGAGTTTGTTTTAACGGAAAATCCCAGCTTGTTTGCATTGAAGAAACCGAGGGGTGCTATGGAACAATCCAAGAAGCAAACTTAACAGATTTATATTCATTGCAAAGCTGTAGTGAAAATGGAAGAAGGTTTTCTCGACCTTATCGACATTCGACACCTCACGCCTGTTGACTTATCTGATTTCTAAGCTAGACAATGGTTTGGTCAATTGATCGGACAAACCGAGCTCATACCACTAGTTCTGGTGGAAGAGAAACAAATGATATTATAGGGAGACACTGTTGAAATTCGAGGTAGAGGAAGGTTCAAAGATGTAGCATTATTCTACCTACTCTTGACATCTCACGATTTTTTCATTCATGTATGGGATTGTTAGAAATATATGCATTTTCATATTTATTGAATAAGTAAATCGTACATTATGGGTAAACTAATTACATAAGGTCCTTTGAGCTAAAATTAATTTAGTCCCATATCTATTATGTAAAGTAATTTTGGCTTGTTTATATACTATGTATTAGATATGAAGAAATATGAAAGATAAAAACGAAACCAGTTTGATTGATGGGGTGACCTCTTGAGTAACTAAAGTCATTGCTCATCCTAGGCCTAAGAAGTTTAAAGGAGTTGACTTTGAAACATGGCGGAGCAATATGAATCTTTCCAGGTTGCTGCTATTATTGGGAAGCTCCCTCCCAATTCGAAAATTTAAAAATTAAGGAGGACAATTGAGGGCAAAAGCCATGCAAATGAGAAGCTCCCTCCCAATTCGAATGATGGGAGAAATGACATTCACTCCAAAAGCCATGCAAACTTTTAAAAGTTCAAAGACACTTGCTATGTTTGTGGCAAGAAGGGTTATTTGCGAAGGATTGCCGACATCACAAGGACGAAGGCAACGAGGGCAAGTCTTTTCAAGCAAATTTTTCATAAGCTCTCGCCTGTCTTATTGAAAGGTTACAGATCAGTGCAAATGTATTTGAAGTTAAACTTGTTAATCATCCTCGAACATGGTGAGTTGACACCATTGCCACTTGTCACATTTGCAATGATAAATCATGTTTTTAACTTGTGAGAAGTTGAATAACGATGAAAAGGTCTTCATGGAAATGAATCTGTCTCGACAATTGAGGGAAAAAGAATTGTGGTATTAAAGTATACCTTAGGCAAGAACGTCACAATGAAAGACGACTTGCATATTCAAGAGATTAGGAACAATTTAATCTCTAGTTCGCTTCTGGTAGAGAATAATTTTAAAATAGTTTTTTAGTCAGAGAAATTTGTCCTATCCAAAAAGGGATGTATGTGGGGCATGGATACTTAATAGATGGTATTTTAAAGGCCAATATAATGGTTATTAATAAAAATAAAAATAATTTCTTATTTGCTTGAGTCTCCTTTACTTGACATGATAGATTTTGTCATGTAAACTTTAAGAAAATGAAGAAATTGGTTAGTTTAGGATTATCCCTAAGTTTGATAATAAATCATAACACAAATGCAAGGTTTGTGTAGAAGCCAATTTACTAAACATCATTCCATTCAAATCAAATGAATACTAAAATTTTGGGTTTAGTACATACTGATTTATGTGATTTCAAATCAATTCCAACTCAAGGTGGGAAAAAATATTTTATCACATTTATCGATTATTGCTCAAGCTATTGTTATGTGTATAGCAAAGAAAGCAATCAATGCATTTATAAACTACAAAACTTAAGTCGAGAATCAGTTAAATAAGCATATCAAGATCTGATAGAGACAGTGAGTATGAATCTCCATTCGCAGAGAGTTGTGAATAAAATGGTATTGTACACCAAACTACTGCTCCATACTCACCACAATCACATGGAGTTGCTGAAAGGAAAGACAAAACATTGAAATACATGATTAATACCATGGTTATCAACTTCGGTCTACCCGATAACTTGTGGGGGGAAACACTCCTTATGCAAAATCATATTTTAAATTGAGTGCCTCACAAGAAAATCGATCAATTACTATATGAGATATGGACAGATATACAACCATCTTATAAACACATTAAAGTGTAGGGGTGTTTAGCAAAAATTTATGTTCGCCACCCAAAAGGAACAAACTTGGAACAAAAATCGTTGATCGTTATTTTTTGGGAAATTAGCAGTGCATACAGGTTTTTGGTGTTTAAGCCTGAAACCAATGATATTCATGTAAGTATTATCCTTGAGTCTAGAGATGCAATGTAATTTTAAACGTATTTCCTCATAGGAAAGATTACATAGAATAAACACCATATATGACATTCCAGATGTTGAGTTCTCCTAAAGGAACACATGAGGTGTCAAATGAAGGCAATATGCAAAATTTCAATTCAAACGAAGATGTAAATGATAACACCCTTAGATAAGGCAAGAGAGCTCGAAAGTCCAAAACTTTTGATTCAAAGACTTTCCAACTTACATATTAGAAACAGAGCATCCAACTTATAAAGAAGCAATGTCTACTGATAGAATCCATTATGCAAAACCATACTTGGGAATTGGTTGATCTTCCTCCTTTACATAAACCAATTCGATGCAAATAGATCTTCAAGCGCAAGATGAAACCAAATGGTCCATTGAAAAATACAAAGCTCGATTGGTAGCTAAATGGTATAGTCAAAATGAGGGTTTAGACTATTTTGACACCTATTCTCCAATGACAAGGATAACATTGATCATGATTTGCCATTGCAACAATTTACAATTTGGAATTTCACCAAATGAATGTAAAAACTGCATTCTTGAATGGAGAATTAAATGAGGAAATATATATGGATCAACCGGAAGGGTTCAAAAACAAATGACAAGATCATAAAGTATGTAAACATGTTCGATCCTTATACGAACTAAAACAAACTCCCAAACAATGGCATTAGAAGTTTGATGGGGTCACGTTGAAAAAGGGATTCAATATAAATGAGTGTGATAAGTGTGTCTACATAAAGAAGATAAATGATGCATATGTCTTTACGTTGATATGCTTATATGTGGGACTAATAGTTAAGTTATTAAGTCCACCAAACTTATGCTCACTAAACATTTCGGTATGAAAGATCTAGGTGAAGCAGATGTAATTTTGAGAATCAAAATCATTCGAACGCCTGATGGGTTAGCCTTGTCTCAATCACACTACATTGAGAATGTAGTAAACAAGTTCAAATAATATAGACTCAATAAATCAAATAATATGTTCCATCCATGTAAGAATACAAGTCCAAGTGTTCCACAACTTGAGTAGTCTTGCATTATTGGGAGCTTAATGTATATGGTGAATTATACAAGACCTGAAATAGCTCATGTTGTGAGCAGACTAAGAAGATATACATGTAATCCTAGTAAAAATCACAGTCATGCTTTGCTTAAAGTTTTAGGTTATTTGAAAATACTTCAAACTACGCATTGCACTATGATAGATATCCTAGTGTCCTTGAGGGATACAATGATGCAAATTGGATTTCTGATTCTGAATCAGTAAAATCCACTAGTGGTTATATGTTTACCATGGTAGGCGGTGTTGTCTCCTAGAATTCTTCTAAACAAACATGTATAGCTAGATCCACAATGAAATCTGAGTTCATTGCCTTATGACTACAAGACTGGGGAAAAAGCAGAGTGGTTTCTTCAATTTTTAGAAGACATTCCATTATGGCCACACCCAGTACCGACCATATGCATACATTGTGACAATCAAGCCTCTATATGTACAGCTCACAATTTTATGTACAACGGTCGATCATGACATATGCGTTGAAGTCATCGTACCATGAGACGGTTGCTCTCTAATGGCATAATGTCTATTGATTTTGCGAAATCAAAAGATAACCTAGTGGATCCATTTGCTAAAGGTTCTAGAGAGCGCATAGACTACGCTTCGAGGGGCATGAGTTTAAAAGCCTATGATAATCCATGCCCCTCGAAGCGTAGTCTATGCGCATATATATATATATATATATATATATATATATTTTTTTTTTTTTATCAACCAAACAACAAGCAATATATTGATAAACCAAAGGAAACAAAAAGTCAACCCTGAAAATAAAAACAAAGATTACCTTAATAGACTTTCCCAATAAAAAATGCAAACGTGAAATTTCAGTCCTGTGATAATATCTCGTAAATAATAAATTCATATCCTTCAGTAGTGATTTCTTTCATGAATTGAACATGTCATTATTTACATTGTTTTTTATTTTAATATTTTCTTTTCATGTAAAGTTTATCTCATCAAGTGTTTCTGTCTTACTTCATTATGGCTACTATTTGAACTTTTTTGTCTTGGGAAGTATCTTTTAGTGTTATATGATAGATAAGCTAATTGGATTTATCTAGGAACAAAGTATTTGATTGAAATTAAAGCATCACCTGCAACACGTTTCAGAACAAAAGTGTAGTCCTGAATCTCATTGACTCACTTATTGATTATCATGCTACTAACCTTCTATCGTTGTATGTTCACAAAGTGTAGAGCTTAATTATCATCTGAATGGGTAGCAAAGACTCCATGAATAGATAGTATCGGCAATGCCTCAAAGCCTCAATGACTGCAAAAGGCTTCATGTCATAAGTGGAGTACTTCAGTTGTGACACGTGCAATTTTCTGTTGTAAAACTCCACCAGAGGACCGTTTTGACTCGCAATAGGTTAGGTCCTAGTTTTACAAGTGTTTCAAGCTGATTGAAATTGAGTAATGCTAACACTACTCAAGCCAAAAGCCTATCATGTCTTGACTGACCTCTGAACAATACATCCTTCATCAATTTCGTAAAATGGGTATACTTATGTTTTAATGAGGCTATAGTAGAACTAAAACCCTCAGTAGACCACTGGTAGAAACTCACCAAACCATGAAAACTTCATACCTGGAATGTAGATGTGGGCACTGGCTAGTTAAGTATAGTGTTGACCTTGGACTGATCCATGATATACCCCCTTGATGTCTCTACATATCCAAAAAATTGAAACCATAGTCACTAAAAAAGAACACTTCTGAAGAAGTAGTTGTCTCGCAGTACTTGTAAAACAAAATCTACATGCCACAGCTGGTTTGACTCTGATCTACTAAAATGAATATCATCAAAATCACAACACAAACTCCAAGGAAAGTACGTAGCAAAGGAGTCATCAGTTGCTTAAAATTAGATGGTTTTTAGCAAGCCCGACTGACATAACCAATCACTCGTACAAGCTATCTTTGTTTTTAAGTGCAGTCTTCCACTCGTTTCTAGGTCTCATCCAAATCTGGTGATTACCACTTTTTAAATAAACTTTAGTGAACATAGTTGCAACCTGCTAATAGTCTAATAATCTTCCTACCACGAAATAAGAAATCTAGATTTCACTGTGATCTTAATGACTGGAACTTGGAATCAACAGATGCAAAAGGACCAATCCTTTTTAAGGAGTAATACAGTAGGGATTGTACTCGGGGGAGTACTTTAACATATAAACCCCCTACAATTCTTCACAGCCCTTGGGAGCCATATGGTATTGGTCTATTAGGAATAGGTGTCCCCGCCTCTAAATCTATAGCATAATATAATACTTTTTTTTTTTTTTTAGCATAATATAATACTTGTTAACGTTAGTAAAGTACATGGTTTTGTAACTTTATTCCAAGTGAGCTTAACGATGAAACTCATGAACTTGCTACACTAGCCGAACAACTTTTTTGTTCTTCTTCTTTTAATTAATATGATATGTAGGAAGCTTTAATATATATATATATATATATAAAAGAGTTAATAAAGTACCCCTACTACCCATATATACATCCTCAAAATCTTCCTAACAAAGTACTCATTACAAGTGGAATAGGAGTTACTGGTAAAATAAAAGGAGAATTCTAACCTGGTCTAGCAATTGTGGGACAATAACTCTGACTAGATAACATCATCTGGGCTATCATGTAATTTGGCTATATTGTCATTTTGCACTGTTAGCTTCAAGCATAGGCCTTGAAGGCTGAAGTGTAATCGTGTACCTGCAATTACAAAACCATAATATGGTAATACCCATCTTGTACCACCTTTTTCTTAAATTGTCATGGTCTTCCTAACTGTCGGCCTCCTCTTAAATTGTCATGTTGTCTTGGTATTCCTAGCATTAAAAGAAAAATCTTCATAGGAGTAAGCAGTAACATTTCTCCAATAACCAGTCAAACACACGACATTATGATCCAACTAGGTCGTGTGATACCGAGTTTATTAGACTTCATGCACCCTATGTAGTTAAATCCTTAATCTGACCCTAATCGGTTAAGGAGCGAGTTTGATTCTATACACATTTTCTTTATCCTTCTAAGTAATATATTTACTTTAAGAAAAAAATATTTAATGTGTATTGAAGTAGTAGACATCATTTGTCACAATTTAAGGAAAATTATACCAAAATTAAGAATTCAATATCAGATACTTTATATTATTTAGTTTTGTTGTAATTCCTTTCTTCACTCTTTTCTCTTATATATGTTCATATTTCTTTTTCTCTAGCCTCTTCACACACTCTATGGGTACGCATTGATGAGGTTAAGGCAATAAATAAAAACCTTGACTTTTTTTTTCTTACTTGTTTATGACACATTGTCATGGATCAATTAATTGATGAGTTTTGAAAGCAATTAATCGTGATTAACTGGTAAATTAGCCAAAAATTGTTGATTATTCGGCCAAGGGATTATTCAAACGATTTATTCAAAAATTGTAACGCTCTACTAGCGAGAAGAGATTAATCAAGTATTAATCACTGATTTAATAACATAGCATGTGTCGTCATGATCTCGGGGTGATCGATTGACTTGGTTGATCAACTACCCCTTGTTTATCCTTTTGTTCATACTCGTTTGCTAAATCCTCTTTTGTTTGTGTTTAACATTTTGTTTTCTTCCGTCTTCTTCTCTTCCCAAGAGCGAAGATCACTCGAATACGTGAAAATTCAATTTGATTCATGAATTTGTTAATCAGAAACTATAGTTCATTGGAATACCCATAAACAAAGGTGAAAGTTACAAAGTTAAATATATCAAACCTAATTCTCAAACTCCAAAACTATATTCTCTAAACCTAACTTCTCACTAACCTATTTTTACTTACAATAGAAGAAATAAAATAACACAAAGGCCAATAAGTTTGAACCCACTTTTGTTGATTTGAAGTTGTCTAAGTTTATCTGGGAACAGAGGATGTGGTTATCACTTATCAAAAGTTGGGGATGATGAGGTTTTACAATTAAATTGAGATATATCGGATAATTTGTTATGTACCCATTTATTGGTGAATATGGTAGGAAACGAACGAGGATGTTTGAGGTTAAACAAAACCCAATTAGGGTGGTTAGTGATTTGTCCATGGGTGTTATTAGTATCTTTGAATCAGGTATACCTTTTATCATGCTTCGATGTAATTTTATTCGAGTGTATCTAGGAATGGTTCCAAAATGTTGAAAAACATATTAAATTAACTAGAAGTGTTTTGTCCATCATCTAAGGAGTGGCTTCTAAGTCGACACAGTTAGAAGATTTATTTGCTGAAGTGGCCTTAAAAGGGTCCGACCTAGAAACGAGCATTAATTCTTTTGGAAGAAGTTGTTATTTTGTTTAGGTTGCATGGAATTACTCTGACCACTCGAAATAGTAGG
The DNA here is from genome assembly GCA_963556465.1 of Berberis vulgaris. Classification (NCBI taxonomy): domain Eukaryota; kingdom Viridiplantae; phylum Streptophyta; class Magnoliopsida; order Ranunculales; family Berberidaceae; genus Berberis; species Berberis vulgaris. Next base: position 47,994,454 of record OY747127.1, read on the forward strand.
AAGGTTATGTGATCAATCAAAATTATTACGAGTAAAGTTGGCATTTTCTGACATTATGAGATGTAATAAAAAAACCCAGGTTTATGCATATTGTTATAACATCCATGGACTAGGTTGTAAAGATACACCCATAGTATTATCCTACTATAAGCACGATACTATCATATCTAAGTATCATCGAGATGGTACATACATCTTATGATACATGGATATAGTTAATAAAATACTTGTATTGTCTTTGTACAAGTAGCATGAATGAATGGATGGATTATAGACAATACCTAATATGTGTCGCACAAGTCATATTATATCTATGGAAGTATTTTTGGGACTTAGTTGCTTGAATAAGTCTTATTTTATATCTTTCATATATATCCTTGATTATATAATAATATATTTATTTTTGCAATATATACTATGATACACGATACATATACACGATATGATAAACGTTTTGCAATATATAATTTTGTTGACTGTTAGCATTGGTTACAAGAGGGTCTAACTCCTATTCATTTGGTGGTCGAGAATGAATATCATCGTGTAACTCTTGGTGAAATTGGAGGAGTAAAGGTTACTGGAAAGTATGCTATGGTGAGCTACCATTTTTAGGCCAAGTTGGTTGCCGTGGAATATACTAAGGTATCTGCGTTGTCTTAGTTTCTTTATTTCTTATAAATTTACTATTTAGAAAATATATTCTCAACTATGTGCTGGAATTTTTTATTTTTTTTATTTGGCTTAATCATCAAGCTCAATGCCATCCCTTGGATTTTAGAGTGTTTTATGTTTTTCAAGACAGTGAGCATATCCTCTGATGCCATCTATTTAATGAAAAAAATTATTTAAAGCTCGCCTCGGTCCTGTTCGTACATGAGAAATCTTTATATGGTGTTTTGTTTATTTTAATATCTTAATTTAACAACTTTGAAAGACAAGATAATGATCAGTTGCGGGTACCATGATTTACCTTATGAGATGATTTCTAATTGCATGTAGGTTCTCAAGCCACAATCTGATGCTAAAGCCGAAGGATTCTCTGATGTCATGTATCTTGATTATGTTCACAAAAGATACTTGGAGGAGGTTTCCTCTTGTAATGTGTTTATTGTCAAGTAAGAAGGAAGCTAAGCTTCTTGTTACTTTGTTTTACTAGTCACTAGGAGATGGAAGTAGCAATATATGATGTTGCCTATAAGTTGTGTAAACACTCGGATATTCTGAATGACTTGTGCATATCAACAAATAAGGCATGTAGTTTGGGACCTATTCTTCAAAGCATCCAATAATAGAAACTTTGAAGCGGGAGATGTATTATTTAGTTTCGCAGGGAACCATCGCAAAAAGATTTGAGTCATTCTCCCGCCCCTCATTTTGGTTTGATTAAAGCGTCTGACCTTTTGTTGTTAGCTTACATTACTCATGTAACATCATATTTATGTTATAGTGGATCATCTAGTAGTTGATGTCGACCTTTCTGTGGCTAGAATATTGTATAATGCTATTATCAAGTTGTGAGTTTTCCCTTACATAAAGAATGCATGATTTGACCATCTAAGTTTGATGCTGGTAGCTTAGGATCCATTGATAAGCGGAATATAGATACTCCCATTTCTGCAATTAACTGTTTCTGATGTTGTCTGACTGTTTCATTCAGAGGAAAACAATTTCTACTCCAGCACTCCGAGGGACAATTCTTCCTGGAATTACACGTGAAAGTATAATAGATGTTGCTTGTAGCCAAGGATTTCAGGTATGTATTTTCATTTGTTAATTTGAAGTTTAGCTGAAATCCAAATATATGCTTTCCAACTTAAATTTCACATTATATACACATGCAGTATTTGAATCACAATTTGAAAAGAAAATAATTGGAATTGTATTATTGTGTTGTCTTAATTCCTTGACTGAATACAAGCTTATATAGCTAACTATGACTTAACCTTGTAGGAACATGAAATCTAAGACTTCTTATTCTATTATGACTTTCCTATTCTGTAACATTTGTAGACTTTTTTTCTTTAACACTCCCCCTCAAGTTGGAGTGTATGTTTGTAACACTCAACTTGCTAAGAAGATTATCAAATTGATAAGTGCTCAAAGCTTTAGTGAACAAATCTGCCAGTTGATGTAGTGTTCCAACATGCTCAGTCTAAATAGTGCCCTCTTGTATCTTCTCTCTAATCAAATGGCAATCAATCTCGATATGCTTCGTTCGCTCATGAAAAACCGGATTAGATGCAATATGGAATGCAACCTTGTTGTCACAAAATAAGAGGGCTGGCTGAGGATGATTAATGTGCAAATCATTAAGAATGTACCTCAACCAGGTTAACTCACAGCATGTGGAAGCCATGGCTCTATATTCTGTTTCAGCTGTAGATCTTGCCACTGTAATTTTTTTCTTAGATTTTCAAGAAATTGGCGAATCGCCAAGCATGACACAATAACCTGTAGAGATCTCTACATCTACCCCAATTTGCATCACAATAAGCTTTCAACTGTAATGAGCTAGTGGAAGATAAAAAAAATACCCTGTCCTGGTGAAGCCTTGATATACCTCAAGACCTTGTGTGCAACATCCAAATGTGGTATTCTGGGTCTGTCCATAAACTGACTTAGAACATGTACAAAATAAACCAAATCCCTTCTCGTGATCGTTAAGTATATCAACCTTCCAACGAGCCTGCGGTACGTTGCGAGATTTGGTAGTAAATCTCCATCATCCTGTGTGAGCACCAAGTTTTGATCCATAGGATAACATGAAGGCTTTGCTCCAAGATACCCTGTGTCCTCCAATATTTCAAGTGCATATTTTCGTTGAGATAAAACAATCCCTTTGGATGACCTCGCAACTTCAATGCCAAGGAAATATTTCAATTTTCCTACATCTTTGAACTTGAACTTTGCAGCCAGAAATTGTTTTGTTTCTTCAATGTATTGGAGATCATTACCTGCTAATACTACATCATCAACATATACGAGAATTGAAGTAAAGTTGTTACCCTTGGATCGGACGAATAATGAGTAATCAGCCTTAGACTGATTATAGCTTGCTGTTATGAGAGCAGAGGATAACTTAAGGAACTATTATCTTGAGGCTTTCTTGAGATCATATAAGAACTTGTTCAACTTGCATACTCGAGTCTCCCTCTTTCGGTCGAATCCATGAGGAAGACTCATGTACACATCCTAAAAAAATCACCATAAAGAAAGACATTGTTGACATCAAGTTGACATAAATGCCAACCCTGTGTGGCTGCAAGAGCAAGGAGAAAACGAACAGTAGTCAATTTAGCGACATGAGAAAATGCTCTTTGTAATCAATACCTTCAACTTGACTGTATCCTTTAGCCACAAGATGGGCTTTGTAGCGCTCAACACTACCATTTGGATTAAATTTGATCTTATAGACCCATTTACAACCAACCGGATGCTTGCCAGGAGGAATAGGTTGTAAAGTCCAAGTGTTATTGGTTTCTAGAACATCAATCTCACTTCTCATGGCTTGATGCCACTTTGGATCCTGCATAATCTGCATATAACTGGTGAGTTCTTTGACTAAAGAAAGAGAAGTGGTGTAAGCCTTGTGAGAGGTGGATAAATGGTAGGAAAGAAAATCAGAAATGAGGTAAACAATACTTGTAGAAGACCCAACGTTCGAAGCAGATGAGTGGGACGTTCGTGAAGGCAATTGAGCATCAAGATGATATTGTTGAAGATAAGATGGTTCACGAGTGGAGGTGCGAGGTGGGGGAGGGGGTCTAAGGGCGGAACAAGGGCAGGGCGACTGCTTGGGGTTGGGGTTTCGGGGTTTTCGGTTGGTCGGTGACGGAGGCGTCGGATTGGGCGACCGGTCGGTGGGAGTGGTCCGACCGATCAGAGAAAAACACGGTTGGAGGATAAAAAATCGGAGCATGAGCGACCGGTCAGGGAAGTGTGTCGGATCGGTCAGTGAGGTGATTGTGCATTTGTTTAGAAAAATAAGGAAAAGTCTTTTCATTAAAGATGACGTCATGAGAAATAATGACCTTTTTGTTGGTGATATCATAGACTTTGTATCATTTTTGCCCGTGAGGGTATCCAAGAAAGACACATTGACTAGAACGAGCATCAAATTTTCCAGAACGTTGGGCATGTTGGAAGCGAAACATAGACAACCAAAGACCCGAAGGTGAAAGTAGGTGGGTGGTTTGTTGTAGAGAAGTTCAAAAAGCGTTTTGCCTTTAAGAACAAAGGACGGTGTACGATTAATGAGATAGGCAGCAGTGAGAATTGCTTCTCCCCAAAAATATTTAGGGAGATGTGCTTAAAACAAAAGAGCACGAACGACATTCAAAAGATGTCTATGTTTGCGTTACGCCACCCCATTTTGTTGTGGCGTAGAGACATAAGAAGTTTGATGGGTAATGCCTTTTGAAGCATAAAAATCAGTAAGGAAAAATTCAAGTCCATCATCATTGCGAATGGTTTGAATTTTGGAAGAAAATTGATTTTCAACATAATTAATGAATGAAATTAAGAGTGTGCGTGTGTCAGACTTGTGTTTCATGAGATAAATCTAAGTTCATCGTTTATAATCATCAACAATGGTGAGAAAATAATGCGTTCCAGAAAGGGAAGCAACGTGATATCCTCCCCAAATGTCAACATGTAATAAGGAAAAATGAGCAGTACTTAAAATATGAGATAAAGGAAATTTATTCCTAGTTTGTTTGGCCAAAGGACAAATAACACATTTATTGGAAACACAAGTACTAGCATCGCGAAAAGACACAGGAAGGAGATGGAGAGTTTTGTCCGAAAGGTGACCTAGGCGATTGTGCCATAACACAGGGCTGTTGTCTTGAGTGATGTGACAAGTAGTGGAAGTTGTGGTGGTGGTGGTGTCGTCCAAATAATACAAACCATCAAGCTCACTTGTTGTCCCAATCATCTTAAGGTCCTGTATCAGACAAGAATTGTTGAGAAAAATGGTGAGAAATAAAGAATGTTTTGTGAGTTTGCTAATGGAAATTAAATTAAGATTAAAAGAGGGAACACAAAGAACATCAAGAAAGGTAAAAAGGGAAGAGAAAGTCATGGTGCCAATGTGTATAACAACAATGAGTGTACCATTAGGAAGCTCAACGATTCGATTGTGGACGAGTTTGGAAAAGGTGAGTAAATGAGGGTTATGAACTATATGATCAGTGGCGCCGCTATCAAGGATCCATGATGAACGAGAGTCATGAGATTTGAGAGAGAGTACTTTACCTGTCAATTCTACAATAGAAAGGTCATTACCAATATTGTGAGCCTTGGACTTGTTGTTGGTCAACAAAGCCATGATTTGCTTGCACTTCGGAAGTGAATGGAAAAGGATTGGATGGTTGCACATCCGAAGAAGTAGACACATTATTGCCTTAGGACGATCTTTCTGAAAACGTTGTTGTGTAGTGGGAGCGACTTTTTTAAATTTCCAACAATTGTCGACAATGTGGGCTTTCAATCCATAATAATCACAAGTGAGATGAGAATGACAGTCAGCAGCAGTATGACCTACCCTGTCACATGTTCCACACTTGATGCCAGCATTAAAAGGCTTTCGGGGTCCTCCTGACTTGTCAGTGTTGAGTGCACCTTTGGGATCAATGTCCGGCATGGTAAAAGTTGCAGCATCAGGTATGGTGGGTTTTCCAGTAGAGATCTCTTGTTGGCATTCGTGACAAAGCACAAGGGAGTAAACCTTGTTGAGTGGAGGAAGAGGATCCATCAACAAAATTTGACCCCTAACAGAATTGTAGGCGTCAATTAGCCCCATCAAGAACTTGATCGAGCGTTGAGTGTGAAATATGCAAGAACGGTGTTCATGGTGTCGCTAGTGTCTTCAGCAAAACCAACCACAAGCATCCAATTCGTCTCATAGAGCCTTCAATTTGGTAAAATAGGCACTCACATTCATCGTCCCTTGAGTGCATCCATGTATTTCAGATTCAATATGATAGATCTGCACATAATTAGTTTGTGCATACCTTTCTTTCAAATCATTCCATACATTATAAGCCAATTCACAGTACATGACACTTACCTGGAGGTCAGGTGAGATGGCATTGATGAGCCATGATTTCACCAAGATGTTGCAACGATCCCATTGTAGTAGTCCATCAATCTTGGCTTTGTCGCCAGGTTTTCAGATAGATCCATCAGCAAAACCCAATTTATTTTTGGCTTTGAGAGCCATGGTCATCACTCGACTCCATATGTTGTAATTGGTAGGAGTAAGCGGCTGTAAAACAAGAGCCACTCCAGGTTGATCGGAGTGGTGAAGAAAAAATGGGTGATGAGAATTGTCATATGGTGAGGTGGTAGTGTTTGAACCACTGTTTGTATTGTCGCCCATGGTGGCGGCGGCTACGTAGTGTACTGGTGGCTCTGACTGAACCTTGGGTGCTAATAGCCTGATCTTTTAAAATCAGGTTTTTTTTAAAGGGTCTTCTTGAAGGCAGAGAGAGATCAAGAAGAAGACCTCGTGAAGTCTCCTCCAAACATTAGACCAAGCAAAACCCTAGAGAGCTACTCTTTTTCCTCCCCGCAGCTGCCGTGTTCGAAGAAGGCGAGATGGAAAGAGAAGGAGTGAAGCTGGATTCACCAAGATGGAGGAGGCGAATAAGGATCCTATTGAGCAGCAGCGACGACGAGGAGGCCAACGAGGATCTGAGTTCATCGAACCTGCAAAACTGAGAAAGGCGAAGCGAAAGCGATAGGAGGATGAATTCGACTCTGTTAAGAAGATTATCAAATTGAGGGGGTCAGAGCCGCTTCTTCCGTGATTAATCTGTGTGATCTGATCGGTGATGATGATGGATTGATCCTTGTTGCATGGAAAAAGTTGTTGATGATGATGGAGGAGGTTTGATGATTTTACCAATTGATGATGGAAGAGGTTTGATGATTTTACCAATTGTTGATCGGTGATGATGATGTTGATGAGGATTGGTGATTGATCAGTGATTGCAATGATGATTTGGATGGTTGGTGATGATGGAGAGGGGTTTGATTGCAACGGTGATGTTGTTGTTGCTGTGACAATCGTTTTGCAACGATGATGATGTTGTTGTTGTTGATGATGATTGTGTTGTTGGTGATGATGATTGTTTGCGATGATGGTGTTGGCTGGGAATAAGGAGAGGAAAGGAGTTTGTTGGTAAGAGAAGGGTTTGATTCTGTCGTTTTACGGCTAGGGCTTAGTTCCAGATAAAGTTGCTCTCATACCATGAAAAGAAAATAATTGGAATTGTATTATTGTGTTGTCTTAATTCCTTGACTGAATACAAGCTTATATAGCTAACTCTGACCTAACCTTGTGGGAACAGGAAATCTAAGATTTCTTATTCTATTATGACTTTTCTAACATATTTTATTCCGACTTTCATATTTTGTAACATGTGTAGACTTTATTTCTTTAACACAATCTCGTTCCTAGGCTCCTAGCCAGCGTATCTATCTAGATAGTGCTTTCGGTCATTTCTATATGCTAACAAACCGACTAGGTGCCGACTAGATTGAGCCTGCAAATTCCTTTTCTTTTGACTCTTTGGCCCAAGTTGTAATGGAAAGCCAAGAGTCATTCTTGGACCTTGCTGGGCCACAATTGGGCTCACACTCAACCCCTAAACACATTCACTAATTCTCTCCCTCTTCTACAATTACAATTCATCAATTCCCCCTCTCTCACGTTATTGGTATTGTTCCATTCAGCATGGACACTCAAATGATCTGTCCCTTCCCTTCTCCTCTCAATAGAGCAGTTGAATTACTTCCAAGTAATGCCCTTTTTATGGTCCATTGGTAGCTTATTTAGTGACCTCTCTCCAAGGATGGATGCCTCTTCCCTTGCAACAACAACACCAACAATTTGTTTTGCAACAATCAGCTACAACTAAAGGTGTTCAGCCCTTCTTATGGCCCCAATGGTCGCCCCAAGCTCTCCCTTTCAACACCTTGCAAGAAACCAACGCAAATTATGCATCAATGGAATGAGGTTCAAATACAACAAGTTTCAGACTTAGTGGTAAGCTCATCACACTTAATGGATCCTGACCTTTCTTCAAGCGATCAGGCTCCTCTTATTGAACAGGCTAAGCTTTAATTCTCCCATTCACGGATCAATTCTTCATTAGACTTCACTCCTGGGCTTGATCATATTCCACAACTTGATAATTCTCAGGCAGAGACTCTGAACAACTTCACTCCCATGTCAATACTCAGCTACTAACTAGTTCAGGCAGAGACTCTGAACAACTCAATATTGAGAATCCAATTACTTTTCAAACTCGCAGCTCCATCATCCAGTGAGCATAGTTCTCTCTGCCAACTCAGTTGTTTTGCTGGTCTCGGGTTCACTTTGGCAAGTAAGTGCTTCTTTTGTGGCTTCAGTTTCACCCTGGCAAGCTAGTACTCCTCCTGTGGGTTTCGGCTCTCTTCATGTGACTTCAGTTACCACCCCACGGGTTCGCAAGCGAGCGACTAACAATAGCCAAAAAGTTGCAAATAGAAGGGAAAAGGCACCAAAGGTTAGTAAGCGTAAGGTGATTACGCTAGGTTTGGAACTGATGACCGAACAAATTCATTTAGTCATTGAATTCATAAAGAGCCAGCAGAAATGACTTAAAGTTGAGAATCCAACAGGGTGTCCTAATGCAGTGATTTCCAGTACCCAAACTCCACTTCAGATTCAGACTAGCAGTTCTACGGTCCCCACTTCTTTAGACTCTTATGGAGAGGGGCATACTTTCGAGGTAGCGACGACCTCTGGTGAGGGGTTGCCTCCGTGTCCCTGATCCTCTCATGTTCACTCGCGGGATGGGGTCTTCCAGGGATTTTTGGAATATAAAGACCAACTCCCTACAGTCCAATTGTGATATCCTTTTCCTCTCAGAAACTAAAGCCTCTTGTTCCAAAATAGACTATTTTTGCTGAATACTTGGATTCGGGCATGGAAGCGCCATTTCATCTCTCGGGCGATCTCGCTTTGTTCTGGAAGGAATGTATCACTCTTACTATTTTATCTTCATGTAAATATTATTTCAATTGTGTAGTATACAACTTATTTACCACTTCTTCCCGGTCTATTGTGTTTGTATATGGTGAACCTAACCCGGCTCACAGGACTACTTTCTAACATCACATGACTCAACTTTACTCGACTCAGACTCTATCGAGTGTTATCATGGGAGACCTCAATACGTTGCTTAATCTGAGAGAAAAATGGGAGGCATCATTCCAAACCACTCGCACCTCAGATTTATCTGAGACTTTGTTGGGACCTACCACTTAATTAATTCCCCACACAACGAATCTCAATTTACTTGGAACAACAAACGAAAAGATCACCATGCTATCAAAACTAAACTTGATAGAATCTTGGTCTCCACAAGATGGATGGATCTTTTTCCTAATGCTTCGGGATCTAGTATGCATATGTCCTCCTCGGATCACCGGGCAATAAAACTAAACCTAGTTTTCCTTCTTTCTTCTAGACCCAAACCGTTCAAATTCTTTCACATGTGGTCTAGGGACCTGTGTTAACAGTTAGTTCCATCTTTTTGGCTTCCTCGCAGAGATTTGCTTAATGATCACCATTTTTACTTGAACACTAAGAAACTTAGCACCAACCTTTCTCGATGGAATCACAAAGTGTTTAAGAACATTCAGGTCTGTATTTTGGAAACCTTGGAGGCTCTTGATATGCTCCAAAACAAACCTAATTTGTCTGAGAATGCCAATGCTAGGCAAATTCCGGAAGATTATATGGCTGAGCTCTACTTCTGAGAAGAGATGTTCTGGAAAAATAAGTCTGGGATCTCTTGGCTAGATGTCAGTGACCGTAACACCAAATTCTTCCACCTCTCCTCGGCCTTACGCCGAAGACGCAACCTTATTATCAAACTGAAGGATGACTAGAATAGTTGACATTCTGATTTTGTGGGATTGAGCTCGGTGCTTAATAATTATTTCATCAATATTTTCCATTCTTCTTGTCGTTCCATCGATCTTGACCTTTTATCCATGTTTCCTTCTCTCATTACCCCTGAGATGAATGAGGAGCTCCTAGCTATTCCCTCTTAATTGGAAATTAGGATCTCTTTTTGGTATCGGTAAACACAAGGCACCTTGTCCAGATGGGTTCCATGTTTTCTTTTTTCCAACATTATTGGGATATAGTTGGATCTGATGTCATCGAGGTAGTACAAATTTTTTTTGAAACCAAAGTGATGAATCCGAGACTCAATGAAATCATTGCTCTTATCCCTAAAGTCTATAACCCGATTTCTCCGGATATATTCAAACCTATAGGATTGTGCAATGTTATCTATAAGGTCATCTAGAAAATTCTTGCTAATAGACTCAAGCCCTTACTGAATTCCATCATCTCCCCGAATCAAGGTGCCTTTCAAAAAGGACGAGTATCACAAATAACATCAATATGGCTCATGAAGCCTTCTTCCAACTCAACCACTTTAGGAAGATGAAGCAGGGTTGGATGGCCATCAAGATTGACATGGCCAAAGCTTATGACCGTGTGGAATGGTCGTTCCTTCTTCAAATCCTCAGTCAATTGGGTTTTAGTGAGGGCTGGATTGCGATGATAGACAATGTATATCTTCCACCTCTCTAAATGTCTTGCTTAATGGCACTCTCCTTCCTGCCTTCAAACCTTTTCGAGCGAAATCTTTTAAGGACATCAAAGGGCTCAAATTGAGACGACACTCTCCTTCCATTAGCCACCTCCTCTATGCAGATGATCTTATATTATTCTGCAAAACATCTTTTGTTGAAGCACACAACATCAAAGCCCTTCTTTCTCAATATTGTTTTGCTTCTGTGCAGGAGGCATTTAATTTTGACAAGTCTTCTATTCCTTTCAGCTCCAATGTTCAACACCGTCATGCCCGAATGATTACTCATATCCTTGGTTCTCGTCTTTATAATCCTAAAGATAAGTACCTTGGATCCCCCCTTATTTTCCAAGAATAAGGCCAATGATTGTCAATTCCCTTTTTATAAGATGAAGGCTAGGCTTTCCTCTTGGAAAGCTAAAGTTCTTTCCCAGGCAGGAAAGACGGCTGGATTAAACCAAATCTCAGGTTAGGGGATTGTTTTTTTATCCTTTGGACCCAAATTTTCCTAATCATATCTTGAATCTTTGGATTTATCAACCCAACTACACGGTGTCTTGGAATTCAACTTTACTCCAATCCTTCATGCCAGGACCAGTTGCTTGTGACATCCAATCCCTGGTCATCAGAAATACTTCCACTCCAGATAAACTCATTTAGACCACCAGCAAAAAGGGCATTTTCTCAATTAAGAGTGCTACCATTGTTTTTACCTCGGATCAATTGACTACTTCCACCTCCCATGTTGACCCCTGTTGTGGTATCTCAGATATATAAGGAAAATTAAGGCCCCTCTTAATGTTCTCCTACTTCTGTGGAAAATTCTTCAAGATCTTCTTCCAACCCTATCCAATCAGGTCCGGGTACACACTCCTATCGACAACTTGTGTGCCTTGTGTCATCAATCCCCGGAGGTTTTCTTTCGTTTCCCTATCATTCTCGGGTTTTGGCGAGTTTTAATTCTCCCCTTTGACTGGCAACTTTCGGACCCTATTCCATGTTTTATCATTGACTATTTCAAGTTGGTTTGGCAAGCGGCTAAGGGCCAGGGTTCTGACTTTGATAAGATTCTCTCGCAATCCACGGCTATTCTGCTCACCATTTGGCGTTTCCACAATCTTGTCATCTTCAAAACTGAATCTATCAATGTGCACAAGTTCTTGGCCATGCTCAATAGAACCTGAACCTCTTGGTGTAAGCAATGGTTTGTCTTTCCTAGCCATGGCAACCTTGGAAAGTTTGACTTTTTTCATGGTATGCTTGAGCAGGCTATCATTGAAATATCTTCCAACTCCACTGTTTTTCCGGTTCCTTTTGTTTTGGAGTTTGGACCATTGCCAGAAAGCAACTCTATCCGGTTGGACACACTTCATGCCCAATTGTTCTGTGTTAACAATCACCACCTCAATACAAATCCCTTGCACTCAAACGTCCCGTCTCCTACTATTCAAGACCATTCAGTTTTTTATGCTTGTTTCTTTGATGCTCATAAGTAGGGTGCGGTGGGAGTCATTGCTCTGAATCTTAGTGGATCGGTGTATGCCACTCTGGCTTGTCCTATTTCAGGTTCGATTTTGGATAACACCATGGCAGAAGCCTATGCGGCGGAAGCAACTCTTTTGATGATCATATCTCAACAATGGCAGATAGGACTTTTACTAGGAGACTCTGCAAATCTTTTGTTAGCTATCCTGGAGGAGACACCCTCTTTTGTTATGGATTGGGTCTGGCGTTCTCTCATTACCAATATTAGACATTTACTTTTGTTGCTTCCTAGATGGACTTGTAAATACATTAATAGGGAACTCAATATGGAGGCCCATAACTTAGCTAAGTCTGCAAAACAAACTTTATGTAATATTTCTTACGTTTAATATATATGTGCCCTTAAAAAAATGTGATGCTAGTATTTTATTTTCCATTCTTGATGGCTTGGCGAAGAAAATTGCTATTTTGAATGTTTGTTGGACTTCTTAAAACTCTCTACTTCCCTAATAACACGCTATACACAAAAAAACTAAGATAAATATATTTGCTTGTTAATTTGGTAAATGTCTAAAGAATAACAGAGGCTGTGTACAGGGCATAAGCTAGAAACTTAGAAATGGATAGGATATATTTTTGGGTTGTGGACCGATTCTCCAGTTATTCTCAGATCATCATGAATCTCAGAAGGTTTGGTTTAAGAACTACTTGTAACCCCCACTAGAGTGTTGCAACATTGTTCAAAAGGCTTGTCAGAGCAATCATATTTCATAGTAATAATTTTTTTCAATATTGAAAAAAAAACTGATTGTTTTGAAAAAGTTGTTATTCACCCTTCTATCTAGTATTTCAATGCATGTTTGCTTGGTCATAACACAACGCAATCAAACAATCTCAAGTCGGGAATCTAATTGGAACTCCAAATTGGTACCTCAGTGGAAGCTGGAGCGTTGAAACTTGATTAATGTGCCAAACCATCAATTGAGCTGCTGAAACGATAAGTTTTTTTTGTAGCAGGCATTTGCTTTGTCTTGGCGCAAGGAATTTTTTTGCGTTTATGATCAAAGTGTGTAGTCGTCAGAGGCGGGGAATAACTTGAATCACCAGAGTCTTAGGTCACCAAAGAAAGTCGCTCTGATACCATGTAAATAAAATAATTGAATAATTATATTATTGTTGTTTTTATTCCTTGACTGAATACAAGCTTATATAAGCTAACTTCTACCTAACTTTGTGGAAACAAGAAACTTAAAATTTCCTATACAAAATAAAGTCTTATTCTAAATTTCCTATTCTTGTACTTTCCTTCTTGTAGATGTGAATCAATCTTAGACTTGGGCTTGGCTATGTTGAGTGCAAGCCCTACATATTCTAACACCCTAGTTTGCAAAAGATTTTGGTTGGCTAACTCTTTCTACCCCAAAGTATAAGCTCATTTTTGACTCCTAATTAGTTGTTTTAGTTATTTCATACTAAGTAAGTAGTTTTAAAACTAGTCTAGCCCGCGTATCTGAGATATACAAGGTAACAATGAACAAACCATGTCGATTACAGCCTCAACGTTTAATTTGAAAGTTAAATATGGAACCTGTTCTTGTCACTTAGTGAAACATCGGCACAAAGAGTTCATATATTTCAAACTTTTTAGGATTCCCATTATCATCAAAATCCCATTGCAAGTAACAATGAGGTCGACTCATGAAGACAAATCAAATCTATGGAAACCAAAACAAGACAACAAGAAGTAAAAACAAGCCAAGTCAAAATCAAAGATGAAATTTTTTACAAATGACTCAAGACTTGAAATTCAACTTCAAGATTGGAATTTGGAGATATTCTTCGTGAAAATGGAATATTCATTTTCCAAAAAAAAATGGAATATTCATTCATGAGACATGCCCAGAGTACTTGTCAAAGTATTTTGCCCATGTGACTAAGGAATCACTTTTGTTTGAAAAAAGATATTTGGGCCAGGCAAAGTCGACTTTAGTCCCGAGAGGTCATTTCAGCAGGCAACCATTTTGGTAAAGCAAGAGTTGTTTTGATTCTAGCCGTGACATCAGTGAAGTTGACTTCACCCTTCTTCAGCTGAGCCTATAAATAGCGCTCAAGACTATTCACTTAGATCTATCTATCATATTTTCAAACTTTTGAAGTTATTCTTCTATCCTCTTTTGACCTTCTTTTTGAAAGATCCATTCACCCACTCAACACCCTTATCCTTTGTGAGAGATCTATGGCATTTTAGGAGGAAACTCTTTCTCACTTCATAAGCTATTTGGCTATCTAAAAGTTAGAGAGAACATAAGTGAGGAAGAAAAGTTGAAGGTAGTTTTGTATTGGTAGACGTCTCATTTGGAGAGTTGTAGAGCCTTCAACCACTTCATTTCATCCTGGAATGAAGTTGACATCTTCCATTGAATGATGGAGCAAATGTAAAAGAGCTTTTAAGCTTTTCTATCTAATAACTGAGTGTTACTAGAAGAGAGAAATTGTTTGAATGTTAGCTCACATAAACTCATTTTCACCCTGTGTGGGTAATTGAATCTACGAAATGGATTTGTACGAGTACCACCTCGATAATCCCAAACAAGTCGTAAGCATTGGTTGTATTACATCCCATGATGATGTGATCCTTGACTAATCAGTAAGTTTCACGGAGCACGAACATAAGACCAAAATGTATCTCTAAGATCTCAAGCACGCATATTTAAGACTTGGTTGTGGTTGCATCCCATTGGTGATCGCAAAGGTATTCGTAAGACTTGCGGAATGGAGCACTTGGTTAGTGTTGGTAAGTCTTATAAAAGCGCGGTGATTTGACATTGTGAGGTTGTGGAACGTTGATTGAGAGTGGAGCTCTTTTGATCAAGTAATAGAAACTTGAGGCTTGCAAGCCCTTTCCACCAAGGAAGTAATTGGACGGAGCCAGTCAAACTCTGGCTAGGTGAACCTCGTTATATTGGGTTTTTTTTGTCGGATTTGTTTTTTTCTCCCCTTGACTCTAATTACTTTTCCATGCATGCTTAGCTAAGTTGTCTTTACTTTCCATGGCTTATATTGTTTGTATGTTCAACTTGGATGCTTAGGATTTCCTTCGGGGGGGGGGGGGGGGGGGGGGGGTTGGGTTTTCATTCATGCTTACATTCAAATTAGTCAACTAAACTTGTGGCGTGACTCTCCTTGAATAAGCCTTCAATAAGTTTAGGCGAAGATCTTCAAAGTCGAATATTTTCGTTTGTTTCTCAAAACAAATTCTATTTTTCAAAAGTGACTATTTACCCCCTATAATTGATATTAGCCTAGTATCAATGCACTTTCAGTGAGTATGATAGCATACTTCACATTTTCACTCCTTGAACACAATCATTGAAAATGTAGAAAGCGGAGGCAATTATGATAATAAAAAATAATGTATTTAGTCACGCATAGACAAAAGTCATAGATATTCTGGTTTTAGTAATTATGGTCGACGAATAGGGGTTGGTCCACTAGACCATGTCAGAGAACCTTTTTTTGTTGAACTTTGTTGATTTGGAAAGAAACTTTTGCACGGGGCTTCTCACCTTAATTCCTTGCATATAGAACTTCATACAAACACGTGCATATAATATCCAAGTTCAACTTCAAGATCACATAAATAGATTGAGAGTGCGCCCATGCCAATGAACAAGATTAGGGAGTGGATAGTTTATTAAATTAAAATCGATTTTCTTTAAAAAGTTTTGCGAAAAAGTATGACTTTAAAGTTTATCTCTTAAACATGTTGGGGAACGCTGTTGTAACTCAGGATAAGTTGACTATAAGTAGTTCTCTACCACGGTGTTTAATGGATTCACTCAAAGTTCGAATATCAAGTGAAGCTCAAGATCAAATTAGGGTTGGCAGTGGGGCGGATTTTTACGGATATCCCCCCCACCCAATCCGTATGGGGCGGATTTGGATAGGGCTGAATGGGTTTTCGGGTGGTTTCGGGTATCCAAAAAATATTCGTTTACTATTCGGGGCGGATACGGTTTTAGCCATATCCGCCCCGCAGGCCCCGCGAATATCCGTTTAACCAACGAATTTACAAAAATACCCTTCATTTATATAAAGGGATTAGCTTTTGTTTTTTTACAAATACAATCGCTCGATTCGCTCCTCCCTCACCTCACACCAATCGCTCCCTCACCCTTCCTCTCACAGAGTCACAGTCACAGAGGCAGAGCGATCTCCCTCCCTCCCTCACGCCGCACACCACCTCACCCCGCGAGACGCCTGCTCCCCTCACGCCGCGAGACGCGGAAATCCTCCCTGCTCCCCTCACGCCGCGAGACGCCGAGATCCTTCCTGCTCCCTGCTCCCTCACACCGCGAGATCCTCTCTGCCCCCCTCACGCCGCGATCTCCCTCACAGAGATCAAGATAAAAAAAAACCTCTCCCCCATCAGATATCAAGATCGAAAGACAAAGGGACAAAGGGTTTCTTCCTCTCCCCCATCAGAGATCAAGATCGAGATCAGATCTGAGACTGAGATCAAGATCTGAGATCGAATCTGGTCTGATCTGAAAAAGATCAAGATCTGATCTGATCTGATCAAGATCTGATCTGATCAAGATCTGATCTGATCTGATCAAGATCAAGATCTGAAAAAGATCAAATCTGATCTGATCAGATTTCAAGATCTGATCAAGATCAAATCTGATCTGATCAGATTTCAAGATCTGAGATCTGATCCAATCCAATTTTTTAGATCGATTTTTTTGAATTTGTTGTAATTTTTTTATTTTTTTGTTAATTTTTGTATGGTTTGTAATTTTTGGTGTATGTTTTGTAATTTCTGGAATTTTTTGTAATTTCTGTATGTTATAATCTTTTTTTTTTTTTAAGATTATATGAGAATCTGTTGGTTATTGTTTTCATATTTGAGAATTTTTTTTTTCTCCGGGTATTTTGGGCGGGGAGGATATCCACCAATCCGTTCGGTTCGGGAATGGTTTTTACAAAATATGGTAAATGGATATTCGGGGCGGATTTGGATATCCGTGATCTCCAGCGGGGCGGGGATGGATTTGTTCAAATCCGCCCCGTTGCCATCCCTAGATCAAATCAAAATTTTTATGAGGTATCATCCACCAAGGGTTCAAAGTACTTTGGTTAACCAAAATGTATTAGAAATAAATGTTTGATTCAAACTCCAATTTGTATTCGAAAACGAGTTAAGGCACGAATTGGGTAGTTCTAACAACGAAGATAGAATTGGAGTTGATAAGTTGATTTGCACACACAAAATCCCCAGATATCTCTAGCTTATTATGCAAGTTGTGGATCCCCAAATATCAACTTTTGATAAGTTGATTTGCACACACAAAATTCACAGAAAGGAAGAGCAGGAGCCTGAATCAACCCCTAATAGGGGATCCCATCTCGTTTCTTCAGTATTGGAGCGGGATATACCTCATCTCGAGGATAGAAGGATTTCACCAAACAAAACAGCATAAGCCATCTTCAAGGGCCATTTTAGTATTGAGGTAAGAGTTTTTCCTACTTTTCATCGACCCACCATTGCTCCATCATGAAGGGGTGCTTCTTTCTCCAGTTTGTAGTTTCCCTTGGAACAGAGATGGTCTTGAGTTGTAGGTTCTGCTTCAGTAAAGGATGTTTGTGTGTTGTTTTGTTTATGGGCAGGAGAATTAGTTTGTTTCGCAACATTTAAACATATTCATAGTTGTTCAATCAATCAAATTCAAGGAAACAAATTGCACAAGAAAGGATTCAATTCAATTCAAAGAAGAAGAAAAAACACATATAACAACACACGCACCCCTAAAAGACCTCGCTTGCAAGCAACATGGAACGCATTCATATCAGATTTGGACCTAATAATGGCCGACTTGAAATCAGGGAAGGGGAGAGGATAGTTGAAGACCTCCTCGAGATTGTTCTCAGTTGCGATGTACAAAGCAGTCGCACCTGCTTCGCTCTCGAAGACGATAGAGCTCCTTGTTGTTCATCTTTTTGTCCTGATGAAAGCAATAATTGTTTGAGTGCATCAAGATCATAATAATGAACCGCGTCGAATAAGTATTGACGAGAGATCCGCTGAAGAAACGAGAGAGATTCCATGATGAAATTGAGTTTGTTTCTTGTTTTTTCTGCTAAATTGTTTATGGTGAAGTGAATGAAAACAAGGAAGAGGCCGTATATGATACTGCTCAGAAGAAGAGTATGATGCTAATGCTAGGCATGTGTGTGTTGCCTAACTCAGATTTTTTTCCCTCCTCTTTCGGATTGAGGGGGGCTCCTCTGCACAGTGGGCAGGATGAGCTCCTGGGCAGGAGGCCTCTCAATCGTTGGATCAGAATCCAACGGCTCATATCATATGGGAGGAGAGAGGTTTTGGGCGAGAAATTTTTTTTAAATAAAATTTGGATTTCAAATCCATATGATATGAGCCGTTGGATCAGAATCCAACGGCTGAGAGGCCTGTGCAGGAGCTCATCCTGCCTACTGTGCGCAGGAGCCCCCCTCAATCCTCCTCATCCATCATTCATGTCAGTACTGTCAGTGTGTGTGTGGTGGTTGTTTTGTCATTTTTTTACCCTCTCACTCAGACACAGTGTTCTAATAAGCGGCCTGGGTTAGGGGTGGGCACGGTCCGGATCGGTTCCAAATTTGGAGGAACCTAATTCGAATCGTTTACATTTTAACGGATCCGGTCCGATCCGGATCCCTTTCATTTTGATGATTGGAACCGAACCTAACTCGAACCGTTCTAAACGGTTCGGTTCCTACGGTTCCAATCATATTCATACAGATCATACAAAAAATTGATCCATCATATTCATACAGATTCATAAGAGATCCAATCAAGAACAGAAAATATTGCATTAAAAAAAAAAAAAAAAAAAAAAACAGAAAAATAAATTTGGTTCGATCCATAAGAGATCCATCATATTCATACAGATCATACAAAATCATACAAAATCGATCAACATCCATCATCCAGAAATCATCCATCAAC
The DNA here is from genome assembly GCA_963556465.1 of Berberis vulgaris. NCBI lineage: Eukaryota > Viridiplantae > Streptophyta > Magnoliopsida > Ranunculales > Berberidaceae > Berberis > Berberis vulgaris. The sequence goes on from OY747127.1 coordinate 48,013,606, forward strand.
AGAAATCATCCAGAAATCATCGATCAACTCCAACCCAATGCGACGGGATTCCTTAGAGATCTTGAGATCTTCCACTTCATCCTCCCCGGCGACAACAGAAAAAATTTATAGCTAAATGTTGATTTGAGACATTTTCGCCATCTGAGACGTTAAAATGGAAAGCACAGACATATTAAAAATTTCTAGCTAAACCTTATGATCTGAGACACAAAGAAGATCAACATTTAGCTAGAAACTTCATCCTCCCCGCCATCTGCTGCTGCTTCTTCTCGAGACAGAGATCGAGAGAGAGAGGAGACGGAGACGGAGATCTTCTTCTCGAGACAGAGACCGAGAGAGAGAGGAGACGAAGATCTCCTGCTGCTTCTTCTCGAGACAGAGACCGAGAGAGGAGACGGAGATCTCCTGGCTGCGCTGCTGCTGCTTCTTCTCGAGACAGAGACCGAGAGAGAGAGGAGACAGAGATCTTCTTCTCGAGACAGAGATCGAGAGAGAGAGGAGACGGAGATCTCCTGCTGCTTCTTCTCGAGACAGAGACCGAGTGAGAGAGGAGACGACGATCTCCTGGCTGCGCTGCTGCTTTTTCTTCTCGAGACAGAGACAGAGAGAGAGGGGGGGTTTTGGTGATTCCTTTTCCTTCACGTCTCCTCCTCTTCCTTTACTTATTGGTGGTAGGTTTTTAATAAATGCAATTTGAAACGGTTCCAATCCGGACCGTTTAGTTTTTAAAAATAGGAATCGGGACCGAACCGTTTTATAAAGGACCCGGACCGATCCGAACCGTATGTAAAAACTTATAATTGAAATCCAGAACGTTTAGAGCAAAACGGTCCGGTTCGAGTTGAACCCGCCGATCGATGACCCGTTTGCCCACCCCTAGCCTGAGTGGCCGCCTAGGCGCTAGTAGGTAGAGAGACGCCTAGACTAGTTGTTGGGCGGAGGGAAAAATCGGTCAGGGCGCTTAGGCGGGTTTGGTAGCTTTTTTTTGTTTTTTTTTCTTTCTCTGGTTGCAAATAACCAAAACCAATCGACCAAATACCCATCGAAATTTTTAGGTTTTGCAAAATAGAGAGAAAAGAAAAGGGGAAGAAGGAGAAGAAGAAGAAGAAGAAGAAGAAGGGGAAATATTAATGTATTATGCTAAATTGGAAGTAATTGATAAAATATTAATGTATTATACTAAATTTTTGTAAATTATGAAAATTATAAATTTATAATACAAAATCTAAAACCGCCTAGGCGCTAGGCACCTGCTGGCCGCCCGCCCACCGCCTAACGATTTTTAGAACACTGCTCAGACGTGAGCAATTCTAGGCAGCCTGGGGGCGAATTTTACATTTTTGCCCCCCCCCCCCCCCCCCCCTTTTTAAACACTCTTTTGGGAAAGGTTTTAAAGAGGGGGGGGGGGGGGGGGCAAAATGTAAAATTCGCCCCCGACAGCAAACCAGGCAACAATACCCAAGCTGCCTAGAATTTCTGCTCAGACATAGTGAAACTGCGAAAGCTGTGTGTTTCAGTTTTCACCCGTGGATGACATAAAGATAGATGATTGTGATGAGAGAGTATTTGAGTTATTGAGATGAGATGTGAAATGTTATTTACACCAATGGATGTTATGTATGTTATGTGGGCATCCAAAAACTTATACTTCTAGTAAAATTATTAACATAAAATACTAAATTTATGAATAATAAGTATTTAAAAGATTGTTCCGACGGGACGGGATTGAAAATCTTCATCCTGATCCCATCCCACTCTAGATCAAAACGGGATCGAGATCGGGATCGGGATGGGATTGATCAATCCCAACAAGACCTAGAAAAAATCAGAACAGGATCGGGATCGCGAGATGGGATGCCCACCCCTAACACCCCCCCCCCCCCCCCCCTCTCTCACACACACACACATCGCTCGTGGGAAAGCTCCCATGGAAGCTCATGTTCTTCCTCGTCAGAGGTTTGGGTTTCAAAGAGATGATTTGAACTCAATTGGGTTAGGGATCTAAGGGGTTAATTTGGCATAATTCCTTGATGCATATCTTACAATACGCTCTATTGATCATGATCCGGATACGTGTTTTATTCATGGAGAGATTTGTTTGTTGCAACCTTGATTTGAACTTTTTGTTCATCGAAAATAGTTTATGGCTCAAATGAGTTTAAATATGGAAATATGTGATAGAATTGTTGGTATGGTAGTCATATGATAAATACAATGCATGCTTGATATGTATAGAACAAGCTAAATACAAGCTTACTCCTGTGATACTTGAATATTAATTCTTACAATTGCATGTCAAGTTTTCCACTTGAAAGTCACCTTGGTTAATATATGAATAACGGCTATGGTGTCCATGTTTTCTTTTGGGTTATGCAAATGCTTTATTTCCTTGTGCAGTAATTCACTTGCTTTTGATATAGATAGTTTTGATTTTGACAATGTTAAGTGGTTATGGAGGTCAGGATTTGTTTTTAGTAGCTATTGCTAATAATTATTGTAGGTGTTTAATAAACCCCAATCTGTTGGGGTATTTGCTTAGGTCTTCGTAGTTGAACTAGTCTTCAGGAGTATCCCTAAAAGCTAGGGCAGTTAGTAGTGTTTGTTTCTGAATTTTATCATTCTATTGCGCTGAACTTGTAAGGCTATAAATATAGCCAAGTTGTTCTTCAATAAGATATCAGTTTTCCAGCCTTCATTCCTTTGCTATATACTTTCAGTAAACCTAGAAAACAAGATCTAGTATCAGAGCTCCAGATCAGGGCCTGAATCATCAAAGCAGTAGCAATCTTCTTTAGCCTTACCGTAGTAAGCAAGAAATGGCAACAGAAGGAAATAGTTTTATACAGCCTTCCATTCCTAAGTTCGACGGTCATTACGACCATTGGGCAATGCTGATGGAAAATTTCTTGAGGTCAAAGGAGTACTGGAATCTGGTGGAGAATGGGATTATGAAATATCCTGAAGGAACTGCGTTGACTGAAGGACAACTCAAGACGGTTGAAGACCATAAGCTTAAAGATTTGAAGACTAAAAATTATCTGTTCCAGGCAATTGATAGAGCCATACTGGAGACGATTTTGGAGAAGGAGACTGCCAAGGATATCTGGGATTCTATGAAGAAGAAGTACCAAGGTACGGCAAGGGTGAAAAGAGCTCAACTACAGGCTCTTCGAATGAGTTGCTGCACATGAAAACAGGAGAAATAGTAAGTGATTATTTTGCAAGAGTTCTTACAGTTGCAAATAAAATGAGGATACATGGGGAAAAGATGGGAGATGTGGTGGTCATCGAAAAGATACTTAGATCTATGACCCTTAGATTTGACTATGTGATCTATTCTATTGAGGAGTCAAATGAAATCGATGACCTCTCAATAGATGAACTGCAAAGCAGTTTGCTTGTACATGAGCAGAGAATTGTCGGACATGGGTTGGAAGAACAAGCTTTGCAAGTCAGTCATGAATACCAAGCACCATTCAGAGGTCGAGGAAGAGGTAGCTCTCGAGGTAGAGGAAGAGGAAGAGGTTGAGGCATCTTTCCAAAAACAAATGTGGAATGCTACAAATGTCATGAAATGGGACACTTCCAATACGAGTGTCCTAACAGGGAGAGGGAACACATAGTCAATTATGCAAATGCAGATGATGAACCAATGTTGTTGATGGCGTGTTTAGAGGAGAAAGCAAAAATGGACAGCAAGTTAATTGCGGATAAAGAACAAGGGATCTTGATGTCTCACACGGGAGAAGCTGCAGGTCATCTAAGTAAAGTATGGTACCTAGACTCTGGTTGCAGCAACCATATGACTGGAGATAGGACTTACTTTGCTCATCTAGATGAAACATTCCGAGAAAAGGTGAAACTCGGCAATAACTCCAGCTTATGTGTAATGGGGAGAGGAGATGTCAAGATAGATGTTGATGGCACTGAGCATCACATTACTGAAGTATTTTTTGTACCTGAACTAGCCAGCAATCTGATTAGTCTTGGACAGCTCCAAGAAAAAGGATTTGTTGTACTCATTCACAGGAATGTATGCCAAATCCATCATCCAAGATGAGGGCTGATTATTCAGACAAACATGGCTAGTAATCACATGTTTTTTTTACATACAAAAAAGGTGCGAAGGACAACCAAAAATGTTTTCATTCTGCCACTGCTGATGCTAGCTGGCTGTGGCATTATAGATTTGGGCACCTGAGTTTTACGGGGCTGAAAACACTTCAACAGAAAAATATGGTGCATGGATTACCTGCTCTACAGACTCCTACAAGCATCTGCTCAGACTGTATGGTTGGAAAGCATCATAGAGACCCTTTCCCTCATAAGAGTCACTGGAAATCCTCACATGTACTACAACTGGTGCACTCGGACATCTGTGGACCAATCTCACCAGTGTCAAATAGCGGAAAGAGGTACTTCGTGTCTTTTACTGATGATTATAGTAGGAAGACATGGATATATTTTCTGCTTGAAAAATCTGATGCACTGGATGTTTTTAAGATATTTAAGTTGCAAGTTGAAAAAGAAAGTAGGAGATATATTGAAACATTACGTACAGATAGAGGGGGAGAGTATACCTCTCGTCCGTTTTCAAGTTTCTATGAAGAACATGGCATAAACGACAGCTCACTGCATCATACTCGCCGCAACAGAACGGAATCTCTGAGAGGAAAAACCGTACTGTTCTAAACATGGTGAGATGCATGTTAACCAAGATTAAGGTGCCAAAAAGGTTTTGGCCAGAAGCTGTCAAATGGAGTGTCCACATTCTCAACAGGTGTCCAACTCTAGCAGTAAAAGATATCACGCCGGAAGAAGCTTGGAGTGGGAACAAGCCAGGAGTTGCCCACTTTAGAGTGTTTGGATGCCTGGCATATGCCCATGTTAATGATCAGTTGAGGAGGAAACTTGATGACAAGAGTGTGGAGTGTGTCATGCTCGGGATAAGTGATGAGTCAAAAGCATATCGTTTGTTCGATCCTATAACTAACCGAATAGTGATCAGTCGTGATGTAGTGTTTGATGAAGGAAGATGATGGGGTTGGACAAGCAACAAGGAGGAAGAGTTGCCACTTGACCTAGAAGTAGCAAATGAGACTATTGAAGACTCTGCAGCAAGTAGTGGCACAGAATCATCAGCTGAATAAGAACCTGAGATTGAAGAATCTGATATGAATGAGCAATTGCCGGCTAGAGAGACAAGACTTAGAAGATCACCTGCCTGGATGACCGATTATGTAAGTGGCAACATGCTCAGTGATGATGAAAACACTGCTCAATTAGTGCTTTATGTGGATACAGATCCCATCATGTTTCATGAGGCTGTTCAGAAGGCAAAATGGAGAGAAGCCATAGAAGGTGAATTTGCTGCCATTGAGAAAAATCACACTTGGGAGTTAACAGAGCTCCCACTTGGAGAAAGAACAATTGGTGTTAAATGGATATTTAAGACAAAGCTCAAGGAAGATGGTTCTGTGGACAAGTTCAAAGCGAGACTTGTTGCTAAAGGGTATGCGCAGGAATATGGAGTAGATTATGCTGAAGTTTTCGCTCCAGTAGCCAGACATGACACTATCAGAATGGTGATATCTCTTGCAGCACAACACAGATGGGTGATTTACCAATTGGATGTCAAGTCAGCCTTTCTAAATGGGGAGTTAAGTGAGCAGGTCTACGTTGATCAACCTCCAGGTTATGTCATCAAAGGAAAAGAACATATGGTGTACAAACTAAAAAAGGCTTTATACGGTTTGAAACAAGCTCCAAGAGCTTGGTATAGTCGTATAGAAGCCTATTTCACAGCAAATGGATTTGTCAAATGTCCATTTGAACACACTCTGTTCATTAAACATGGAAATGATGGTAAATATGTTATTACTTGCCTCTATATTGATGACTTAATCTATACTAGAAATGCAGATAAGATGATCGAAGAATTCAAAGTCCATATGATAAAGGAGTTTGAAATGACAGACTTGGGAAGAATGCATCATTTTCTTGGGTTCGAGGTGATACAAGGATCCAAAGGCATTTTTGTTGGACAACAGAGATATGCACAAGAAATTCTGGATAGATTTCAAATGAGTGGGTGTAATCCAGTTCAAAACCCGATCGTACCGGGAACTAAGCTTACAAAGGATGCAGGTGGAGTAAAGGGGGACAGCACGAAGTACAAGCAGGTTGTCGGAAGCTTGATGTACTTAACTGCTACAAGACCTGACCTTATGTTCTCCGTCAGTCTTATTAGCAGGTTTATGGAGTCTCCCATAGAAGAACACTTCCTGGCTGCCAAGAGAATACTTCGTTATGTTAAGGGCACACTGGACTATGGTTTGTTCTATAAGACGGGAACAACGAGCAAGCTTGTGGGTTTTACGGATAGTGACTATGGAGGAGACTTAGAGGACAGAAAGAGCACTTCGGGTAACGTCTTCATGTTTGGTTCTTGTGCAGTAGCGTGGGCATCCAGAAAGCCACCAGTGGTCACTTTGTCAACCACAGAGGCCAAATTCATTGCAGCAGCATTCAGTGCTTGCCAGGCTGTGTGGATGAGACGAGTTCTAGGAGTAGTTGGATATGTACAATCAGAGGCTACACAGATTTATTGTGACAACAATTCAACCATTAAGTTATCAAAAAATCCAGTTTTGCATGGGAGAAGTAAGCATATCGATATACGATTCCATTTTCTGCGTGATCTTGCAAAGGGTGAAGTCATCGAGCTGGTACAATGTCAAAGCAAAAATCAAATTGCAGACATACTCACTAAACCATTAAAGCTGGACTTGTTCATCAGGATGCGAGAAATGCTTGGGGTCTGTTCAAAGACAGATTTAAACTGAACTTAAATCGAGTTCAATTTAGGGGAGAGTGTTAAGTGGTTATGGAGGCCATGATTTGTTTTTAGTAGCTATTGCTAATAATTACTGTAGGTGTTTAATAAACCCCAATCTGTTGGGGTATTTTCTTAGGTCTTCGTAGTTGAACTAGTCTTCAGGAGTATCCCTAAAAGCTAGGGCAGTTAGTAGTGTTTGTTTCTGAATTTTATCATTCTGTTGCGCTGAACTTGTAAGGCTATAAATATAGCCAAGTTGTTCTTCAATAAGATATCAGTTTTCCAGCCTTCATTCCTTTGCTATATACTTTCAGTAAACCTAGAAAACAAGAGACAACACTAATTATGTGGATGCCGTTGAAAGTATTTTAGTTCATAGGTAGTGGTTCTGCTTGACTTCTTTGAACTTGGGATGGTATATGTTCTAAATTGTGAAGTTTAAAAGATTTGTTGAACGAAGAAATGGTGAATTAGGATAGAGATTAATTTTTAGAGTTCAGTTGATTGTTGGATAAAGGTGCTCGACCATGAATTCACGGGTAAGATAAGCTAATTGAAAGTTATGTTTACATCTTTTATACATGAAATCTTATGTACTTAGCCATTGATGAGTTGATTTGTGGAAGCTTTGCAAGCTGCAAATTGCGAGAAATACAACATAAACAATTGGTTTTGTTTGCCTTAGTCTAACTTGTTATAAGACTTGTTCTTACTTTGATCAAATTACTCCGATCATTCAACAACTATGTAGTTGGTAAAGTCATATTATGTGTAACCATTATTACGTTTTGTTTGGTGCAAATATCGCATTTTTCATTTTCGAATGATTATAATGAACAAGTACACATTGTTAATAGATTACAGAACAGGTTGTCGCTGTAAGTATATGCAGACTGCGATAAGGGTGATCCCGTTTTAGTAAAAGACGAAAGAGTGACCGATATCAAGCACTACCCAATGAGGGGAATACAACATGTGACCGTCTTCCATCCCACTGGAGAGTACGACATGAGGTTATCGAATGGCATGTCTTTAATCAATATTTCGTTTCACATTTTGATTTATTACTTTAAGGATTGCATTCAACCTGTTTGACAAAGGTGGAGACTCTGTTGTTGCATTTTGTTTGGTAGGCGTCCACATAATAGTAGCCCATACGGGGAAAAGGGTTCAATTCCTCAGTGTGGAGTTAGTGTGCGGGAAAGTTCTCGGCACTAACAGGGAGTAGGAGGTGAAAGTTTGTACTCACTCCCTCCTGCCTTCAACAGGTACTGCAAACAACTCGCATCTCCATCAACGAGTTAGTGCCTGGGATAGTTCCTCGTACTAAGAGGTAGTAGGAGGTGAAAGTTCATTCTCATTCCCTTCTGTCTTCAAGGGGTAGTAGGAGGCGAAAGTTCGTCCTTACTCTCTTCTTCCTTCCCGGTGCTAGAGATTGATCATGTCTCCATTGATTGTCTCTATCGGCGAGGAGTTGGTGGTTGAGGAAGTCCCCAGCACTAAGGAAGGCAGGACGAAAGTCTACATCGCCCTTTCCGTTGTCTTCAACAAGTGTCGGAGACGACTCTCATCTCCATCAGTAAAGAGTTAGCTCATGGGATAGTTCCCCGTACTAAGGGGTTGTAGGAGGCGGAAGTTCGTCCTCGCTCCCTTATGCCTTCTGCAAGTGCCGGAGTCAATTCTCGTATCAAGTAATGAGTTTAGTGGTCGTTGTTGAAAATGTCACTAACTAGCCCAAATGTTTAAAGCTTATAGCCCAAAAGTTAAAGCCCAAACCCATTATCTAGAAGATCTAACAAGAATGGGTATTCTCTAGATAGTTCAATGTCTAGAGAATTCTACACCCTTATAATACTCTAGACATTTGAGAGAGTTTTAAAGAATCAAAAAATGTGTGGTTGAGATTGGTTCTCTAGAATCCTCCCACCTCCTTAGAACTACTATAAATAGGGGAGAGGTTGTGAGGTGTAGGCATCAAGGAGCAAACAAGCTCAAGTGTAGTAGTGAGTGTTGTGAGCATAGTAAGGGACTTTTTGAGAGATTAATAAAATTAGTCTTTCTTAAGTTCCAGTTCTTCCTAAATCTCCCAACAATTTGGTATCAGAGCCAACTCACCCTATTCATACATAGGGTACTATTCTCACTTTTGGCAAAACACTGTCTAGTCGGAGATCGTTCGTGCACAGTTCGGGACTGTGAAACAGATTGGTGTAAGACCAAGCTTACTCGGTAGCACAAAGGAGGTTGTACCTTGTCACGATGGGAGATCTCGTTGGCACAACTGGTGGGCTTACAAAGCTTAACCACCATAATTACAAGAGTTGGCAAACAAGGATAAAGTCCTACTTGCAAGGGCAGGACTTGTGGCAGGTTGTTGGTGGTAGTAAGACTACACCACCACCAAAGGAGAATGTTGTCGAATTCAAGAAGTGGGAGATCAAAGCAGGGAAGGCGCTTTATGTGCTCAAGACAAAGATCGAGGATGAAATGCTTCAGTATATAGAAGATGCTGACACACCCAAAGGAGCTTGGGATACATTTGCATCCCTGTTTTCAAGAACGAATGATGCATGCCTACAGTTCTTGGAGAATGAGTTGATGAACTCCAAGCAAGGAGGTATGTCTATTAGAGACTATTTTCTAAAAATTAAAATTTTATGTCGTGAAATTTCAGAGTTAGACCCTGCCTCCAAAGTTACCGAAGATAGGATGAAAAGAATAATAATCCATGGTCTAAAACTTGAATATACCGGGATTGTTACTGCCATTCGTGGTTGGCCAACTCAACCTTTTATTGTGGAGTTTGAAAGTCTGTTGGCCAATCAAGAAAGTTTGGCTAAGCAAATGGCAGGTGTTTCTCTGAAAAATAAGGAAGAGGAGGCGCTCTTCAACAAAATAAAGGGCGGGTATAAAAATAAGAATTTTGTAAGATCAAATAAAGAAGAATATAGCAGGCCCAAGAAGTCCCAAGAGAGGAGCTACAAGAAAGGGGGAGCTCAGCAAGGCAGAAACAACAACGACCGGAGAAAGGACGGTTGCTACAACTGTGGCAAGAGAGGCCACTATGCAAAAGACTGTTGGTCAAAGAAGAAGACAGTTGAAGGAAACTTGGTGACATCTCACAATCACCAAGACAACAGTGAAGAAGAATGGGACTTCCAAGTATCCTTTGCAACTACCCAGCCTGTTCGTGAGGATCTTTCAGATGAAGAAATTGACTTTTCCAAGGATGAGGTAGGCATGGCCGCTGAAGATCAAGACGTGCAAGTCAACTACAGTAAGGATTGGATTGTTGACTCAGGCTGCTCCAACCATATGACTGGAGACAAGGAGAAGTTGTCAAGCATATGTGAATACAAAGGAGACCGGGTCGTGATAACTGCCGATAACACGAGATTGCCGATTGCTCATACTGGGGAGGCTACATTCACTCCACGCTTCAACCCTAATCAAGTTCAATTGCAGAATGTCTATCACGTTCCAGGTATGAAGAAGAACTTATTGTCAGTATCACAATTAACAGCAACTGGCAAGTATGTGGTGTTCGGGCCGGAAGATGTTAAGGTGTATCAAACTCTAAAGCCATCGGGTACACCCATCATGACGGGAAGAAATTTGGAGTCTATCTACGTGATGTCTGCGGAATCAACATATGTGGATAAGACTCGATGCAGTGAAACTGCTGACTTGTGGCATGCAAGGCTAGGGCATGTTAACTATCATAAGTTGAAGATAATGATGACCAAGTCAATGTTGAAGGGTCTACCTCACCTGGACGTACGGGGAGGAACAATCTGTGCTGGGTGCCAGTACGGAAAAGCTCATCAACTTCCCTATCAGGAGTCAAAGTTTAGGGCCAAGGAACCATTGCAACTCATCCACTCAGATGTGTTCGGCCGGGTGAAGCAACCATCAGTCAGTGGAATGCGATACATGGTGATCTTTATTGATGATTTTTCAAGGTACGTGTGGGTTTACTTTCTAAAGGAAAAATCAGAAGTTCTCGACATATTTAAGGCATTTAAGGAGGACATCGAATGCAAAGTAGGAAAAAAGATCAAATGCCTGCGTACCGATAATGGTGGAGAATACACTTCGGATGAATTTACCAACTTCCTGAAGGAGTGTAAAATCAGGAGGCAACTAACATGTCCATGCACCCCTCAACAAAATGGCATAACTGAAAGGAAGAACTGACATTTGGCAAAGATATGTCGAAGTATGCTGCATGCGAAGAATGTACCGAGTCATTTTTGGGCCGAGTGTATGAAGACTGCAGCCCATGTTATCAACAGGCTGCCACAAGCAAAACTATATTTCCTTTCACCTTTCCAGAAGTTATGGCATACCAAGCCTACAATGAGTCACTTCCGAGTATTCGGATGTGTGTGCTACGTGTTCGTGCCTGATCACCTAAGAAGTAAGTTCGATAAGAAGGCTATTTGTTGCATCTTTGTGGGATACGACAGTCAAATAAAAGAGTGGAAATGTTGCAATCCTACAACCGGGCGGTGTTATACATCAAGGAACGTGGTGTTTGACGAAGCTTCATCGTGGTGGTCTACACAACAACTACTTTTGCCAGACTCCAGCCTATTTATCAAATCCCATGAAGGAAAACTAGCAATAGTGCTAGTATACGTAGATGATCTGATTGTCACTGGAAATGATACAGAAGAGATTCAAAGAGTACGAAGAAACCTGGCGGTCCGCTTCCAAATGAAGGAGTTAGGAGAATTAAGACACTTCCTAGGGCTTGAGATAGAACGAAGTGACAGAGGCTTATTTCTTTGCCAGCAGAAATATGCTCGAGATTTATTGAAGAAGTACGGGATGCTTGAGTGTAAACCAACCTCAACACCGATGGAAACCAATGCTAAGTTATGTGCTGATAAAGGAAAAGACTTGGAAGATACAATAATGTATCGCCAACTTGTCGGGAGCCTAATCTACCTAACCCTCACACGGCCAGACATAGCCTACGTAGTTGGAATAGCAAGCCGGTTCATGCAGAAGCCGAAGAAGTCTCATCTCGAAGCAGTTCGCAGAATCTTAAGGTATGTGAAAGGTACCACTGACATTGGAATTTTATACAAGAAATATGAGGAATGCAAAATGGTTGGCTACTGCGATGCGGATTATGCTGGAGATCATGACACAAGGAGATCAACTATAGGATACGTGTTTAGTCTTGGTTCAGGAGCAGTCACTTGGTGTAGCAAGAGACAACCAACAATATCTCTCTCAACTACAGAAGCGGAGTACAGAGCAGCAGCTATGGCAGCACAGGAAAGTACTTGGCTAGTACAACTAATGAAGAACCTTCACCAGCCAGTCGATTATGCAATACCATTGCATTGTGATAATCAGTCTGCAATACGCTTAGCCGAAAATCCGGTGTTCCATGCAAGGACAAAGCACGTAGAGGTTCACTACCACTTCATTAGAGAGAAGGTACTTCAAGGAGAGATAGAGATGCAAACAACCAAGACAAATAACCAAGTAGCAGATATATTCACTAAGGGACTTGGCACGACAAAGTTCGAAGACTTTCGGAGACAACTTGGCATGATCTTCAACGGAGTTAGTGATGAGGGGGAGTGTTGAAAATCATCACTAACCAGCCCAAATGTTTAAAGCTTAAAGCCCAAAAGTTAAAGCCCAAACCCATTATCTAGAAGATCCAACAAGAATGGGTATTCTCTAGATGGTTCAATGTCTAGAGAATTCTACACCCTTATAATACTCTAGACATTTGAGAGAGTTCTAGATAAGCAAAAATGTGTGGTTGAGATTGGTTCTCTAGAATCCTCCCACCTCCTTAGAACTACTATAAATAGGGGAGAGGTTGTGAGGTGTAGGCATCAAGGAGCAAACAAGCTCAAGTGTAGTAGTGAGTGTTGTGAGCATAGTAAGGGTGTGAAGTTGTAAGAGACTTTTTTAGAGATTAATAAAATTAGTCTTTCTTAAGTTCCAGTTCTTCCCAAATCTCCCAACAATCGTCTCCATCCACAAGGAGTTACTGATTAGGGAAGTCCCCAACACTAAGAAGGAAGATGAAAGTTTGTATCTTCTGTCTTTGACAAGAGCCAGAGACAACTCCCGTCTCCATCGACAATGAGTTACTAGTCGTTTCCATCAGCAAGGAGTTAGTTATTGGGGAAGTCCCCATCACTAGGGGAGGAGGAAGTACGTATCTCCCTTCCCTCGTTTTAGCAGGTGCTGAAGATTGCTCACGTCTCCTTCAGTAAGGAGTTAGTGCCTAGAAAATTTCCTCGCACTAAAGGGGAATGGGAGGTGAAAGTTTGTCCTCACTTCCTCCTGCCTTCAACAAGTGTTAGAGAAGGCTCTAGTCTCCATCATCAAGGACTTGGTGCCTGAGAAAGTTTCCACACTAAGAGGAAGTAGGGGCGAAAGTCCGTTCTCACTCCACCTGCCTTTAGCAAGTGCTGGAGACAATCCATTCTCCATCAGCAAGGAGTTGGTGCACGGGAAAGTTCCCCGCACGAAGAGTGAGTATAGGCGGAAGTTCGTTCTCACCCCTCTCGCCTTCAACAATTTTCCTTGGAGCCCAATTGATAGATTTTAAAATAATGATGATCGAAATAAACTAAACATGAATTTAAATAACGAAATAATTTGAAGTAACAACGATAAAATAAACATAAACTTTTATTCCATCAAAAACCCTAATTATAATGGTCAACATACGCTTGTATTTATAACTATCATAACTTTTAAAACAAACCCTAAACCTAATAGGAAACATTGCCCTAATAATACTAGAATTCTTAATATGCCTAAAATATTATTATTACTAGTATTACTACTATCATAAAACTTTGAGACTTGGTGCAGATGACATCTGTGCGACCCTGTCTTGTTATAAGAATAAAACTAAAATAGTAAAATTATGTAAATTGTGACACCTGGGGGTTTGGGAGTTGCCAGGACAATCACTCTAAGCATGCCCAATGCAATGTCTTACCCTCATAACTTGGTTGTAAATGGCGCCTGTATATATATACTTGAGGGACTGTTTAAGCCCATGCATGTATAACGATTTGAGGGTGTTTTTTTAGAAAATTGTCAATTTACGTTCGTCTAAGGGTGGTGGTACTTGTTGACTACCAAAGTTTTGTCGACTTCGCAAGACAAGAGGGTGGGAGTGTTATGATGTACCATGATATGATGTAAAATGTCTATATTACAGCCTTACCCAGGCCATGAAGTTTTTGCCCAGCTGAAATCAAAGGTTTTGGAATAGAAAACAAAAAAAAAATGTTTATGATGATAATTTACATGATTAATGGTTTTCCTAATGAGTTTATCCTGGATTTTAAATTTGGCTAATTGTTGAATATATTTAGTGACTAAAATATTGAGCTTACCTTATTATTAGAGAAAGGGGAAAGGGCTTTTTCAGCAGGTTGTTGAATGAATGTGACTAACACCATGAGAAAAGGATTATGATTTACAAACTAAATTAGAATTTCTTATCCTAAATTGAAACTTGAATTCATATTGTGGATTGAATGTATGTATGCCGAAAATGTTGTATCGGCCTCATGAGTTGACTAGTAGGTGCAAAAAGGGTGGAAGAGCGCCCCTGAGATCAATGATATGAAAACAATTTTTGTATTCTAATTTTTTGCGGTTATTTACATTTTGGATATGTATAATTTAGGTGTAATTCACATTGGGTACAAAAGTTTTACATATTAGGTACGAAATTGGATATTGACTGTTTGTTCAACAACATTACCAATGTCAGACGTGACACATTTAGTAAAAATCCAAATACCTTCAGTAAACGTACCCAAAGTGCAATTATAATAAAAATATAGTATCCAAAATACAAAAAACTGAATGGTATCTAGGTCTTTATAAAATGTGGGACATCTAACCTTGGCCAATGTCGTTGAATAAAAGGTCAAGACCCAATTTCGTATCCAATAAGTAATTATGCAAAACTTTTGTACCTAGTGTGATTACACCTAAATTTAAGTATACTCAAAATGTAAATAACCCTTCTTTTCTTTTTTTTTTTAATCAAATTTGCTTTTAAAAGACAAACACGCATAGACGAAAATTAAGCTATTGATATTCCGTGAACATCATTTCGCTTCAATCCCTCAAATTGCTAAGAGGGGGCTAATGTGGGTGCACAAACTACCTCCACGACCTCCATGGTCCATCTGTCCATGATTTCAACAAGTGAGCATAACTATCACGCCTTGATTTTCTGTGAAAGTTTGAACATTTCTTAAAACCAACAAGAAAAATAACAAAGTTCAAATGTAACAAATATAACGTTTATTATGAATTTGAAGTAAACAAAAACTGCTTAACCATGAAACTTTAAAGAAAATTCCAATACTGCTACCTAAAAGACTTTCTAACATGAGAATGCTAATAGGCTACGTTTCAATAAGAATGTACCCAAGAAGCATAAAATTACTTGAATAAGCGATGTAGTTAGTATGAGTACCTTTAATATTAGTAAATAAAATAAGTTACATAAACTACATATACAAGAAACAACAATTCAAAGAGATGTAGTTCATCAACGAGGCAAATGTATCCTTCTAATAAATTCTATCATACTTAAAGTAAATATATATTTTACCTATATCTACGTTGTGAGAATGACCATGGCAAGTCTAACATGCAGAAACGTTAGTAGATATAATCCTCCACGAAATGGTTGAAAACAAATGGATGAAATTTCTAAACTTATCAGTATTTATCATAAATATAATTTTAGTTGGTATTTCAATACTGGTGTGAGAAATTTACTATCAACAAAATACAAATCATAGTCATAATACACCATTATTGAAATATCAACAAATACACATTTCACCTTAAGGAAGACATGTAGTTCTTATTCAGTGATTGAATGAACATTTAATTTCTTCCCTTAAGACAATTATGTATTTATACTAACAGAGTAATTAATACAAGTTTCACATTAGGATAAAATTTATGTGTTCATTATTGAACAAAAAAACTTCGCTTTTTTTCCATAATCGCACTCTCCTTTGTGCCGAACACACTTCATCTAAGTGTATCCCCATTGCCTTCAAAGCCATTTGGAGCTTGCATGTCCCAACTGGGGTTCCACATCGAGGGTCATGTCATCTCACCCGAAGTTCGATCTATGGCAAGTATATCGTCATATGTACATCCGAACTCACCTGGAACTATATACCCAATATGCAAGTAAGTGTGCATACTACAATTATATACCAAGTATACAAGCAAATTTGTATACTAAAATTACTTTTTCATTTTTTCACATTTCTTTCGAAGTTGTAGAAAAGAGCATAAAAAATCAACTAAATCTCAAAATTATTATACGGTGACACATTCTCAGTCATAAATAAATCCACTATAACATCCACTCATTCTTTTAGGGAAACTAGCACTTTCATAAACATGTAACCAAACGAGGATCAAACCCATTCAATATAAGGATTCATACTTCTTTGCAAGTCAATTTGCATAATAATCAAATTCAAGTTATAATATAATATTGCAAATACCAATTCGCATGATAGTATAAATACCCAAATTCATCTCATCAAATGATGAATCCTCACAAATTTTATTCCAATGTAACTGATAACAACTTTATTGTCTAAGGTGAATACGTGAAATAATCTATATTGCAAATGTTATCACAATTCATCATGTATATCCCTAATTTCAAAATTAATATATTCAATACTATATTCATATAATTGTTTACATAATATATATACTAGAATATCCATCGGATATATATTTCTATAGTTTAATCCCAAACATATTATTCATTCCACATGTACACAAATAAAATTATGAACTTCAACTTAGTTTTCGAGTTACAATTATACCACCAATATGATTTTCCTCAAATAATTCATAACCAATAATAGTAAGTTTTCCAATCTTTAATTTAATCCTCACTCCACTCATTAGTTTATTTCTCCAATCAAGAAACACCCTAAACATCAAAACCCAAACAGTTCAATATAATACCTCAATCACCAAAAATATTTAACAATAAAATCACAAACAATTCATACAAAAACCTAAATCTATAAATAAACAATTAATCAAAACCCCTTACTGAAACAACACTTTGAAGTTGAGAACAACATTTTTCTTATACTCAATAGTAGCTACCAAATATAGATCACTTTTCAACTCAGCTTGTTAGAATATGTAGTCAAGTTCATCCTCAATATTAACCACTAGATACGGATCAATCCACCACTCAAATTGTCAAACAATTTAGTCAAATTCATCAAACCGTGTATTGCAATAATTTAACTAACCCATCTTTATATTTTTCACTCAAAATCCATTAAAAAAAAAAAAAAAAAACCCTTCACCTTTTTCAAATCATTCAAGTTAAACAAAACCATCCAAGCTACAACATTTATGAGCTTATTCCATAAACTCTTGATACAAATTCTTCACTCTTCCTAAAAAACCAAAGTTTTCAAGATAACAAAATAAAAACACCAAAATCTCAAAAGTCTACTTAACACCATGAACCTTCATCAAACTGTGAATATTCCGGACTTATTTATATATTAAAATTTAACTCAAATCCCTAGATTAATCTACAATATATATATATATATATATATATATATATATAAGAGAATGAAGAAAACTCACTTCAACTATCATCTAACAACTTTACAAATTATAGTCAAACAAAATATCATATAAGATTGTGAGAAAACTCACTAGGTTCTTCTACAAATTTCAATTGCAATACAAATCATAGGTGGGATAATATAAATTTCAATTGTATTCACACATAGTCAAAGAGTGTCGTGAAACAAACTTTGCGAAAATCTTAGGGTTTCTAAAATCTGACCAATGACGGTTTTCCCTGCCTTGAGGGAAATCTAAATGGTGGATGGATTTCATAGCAACACTATATTTTACATATGTATGTTGTAAATCTAAGGATTTATTTTGAAATGACTTTGACCACTAGAAGGTCTAGATCTACTGGAAAACCTAAGACTGCGCATAGTTGTCTTGTGTTACGAGATTAAATAAAAACTTGATTTTGGATTTTCTCTTTAACCGAAAAAATTTCCACAAAGAATACATAAAACCCTGCATCTAAATATGGATTTTAATATTTATTTACGTATTAAAATCTAACCCTAAACCATAAATTTATTTAAACAAAAATATAAAAGAGAAGAAGAATAAGTTCTTCTTCTTTTTATTCTCCTTCTCCTCTTCTTCTCTCCTGTTGCACTGTAGGGATCAGTGAACGAGAGGGCAAAAAAAAAAGCTTTATCTTTTTTTTGTGTGTGAATCAATGGTGTCGCCAATCAACGAAAAGGGTTTAAAACCTACTATAACTATGGTTTTATGTATATTGGCTCCCAAGAAATAATTAATTAACATATGATATTGTCTAATTTTATTAACTCTAAATCTCGTTTATTATGTACATATACATAAACATATTATTAATACTATGGGCTCACAAAATATCCTTAAAAGACATAGACCTATTAGGCCCAATCATTACAATTAAAAAATAAAGTAGAAAAATGAGGTCGTTACAATAACACTTCATTGTTCTCTCTAGGAAAGGTCTCTCAAGTATAAATGATAAAAACACATTAAAAAATTGTGGGATTGGAGAACAAATCTTGTGAACATGAATATCGTATTTTATTATTTCCCCCAAATTTGACTATGTATTGACATAATTGAAATTTCACTATAGTTTGTCACATAATTTAATGACCATACTTTCATTACTTAACAATGGAATATATTCATTTTTTTTGTGTATCGGCCACATATAAGTGAGCACTTCTTTTATGTTTATCACTGTATTGTTCTTTTGGTAACAAGTAGTTTTCTATAGTTATTGGCCTCCTAATGCATTTTCATACTTATCATCCACATTATTTTTTCATTTATTATTCACATATATATATATATATATACACGGGTGGGATCCGGGGACAAACATTTGTGACAAAGAATTTTACACGCGATATATATCGTTGGATGACATCACTAAAACAAAAAATGGAACTACTGAGAATCAAGCTACGTTGCATTAGATTCTCCAAAAAAAATTAACCTACTAAGCTAGAGTTTCTAAAACAAATATATATGACTAAGTTTCTAAGACAAATTTAACCTTGAATAATTGGTTAACAATTATTGGTTAAATTGGTTTATAATTGTTAGTCAGGTTTATAATTGGGTAGATAAAAGTAATTGGTTAAATTGTCAATCACATTTTTATATTGAAGCAGAAAGTTAAATTGTCAATCACGTTGTTTTTGGAGATACCCATCCAATTTTTATCTAGTTTTGATAATTTGGTCTTATTTTGATCGTATAGAATATAATAATTTTGTCTGAAAATAGCAAAAAGAACCTAAATGTAGAAGATGAAATAATGAGATTTCAGCTTAAATGGTTAATGTGAAATAATGTAGTTAATGTTGATTTCAGTTTTGCATGAGCCATTTAGCACTTCCTTTCAATCTTATCTAAGTTTTAAAATCTGCACTATATTCAGCTTGCATGAGATTTGAGATCTAAAATTGTTATATTCCCATACTATACCAAATTTACCCCGCATTGTATTCAGCTTGAAGTTGGATTTGAGATGTAAAATTGGAGTGAAATTATGGGAATCAGATGCGGGGGTGGAAATGTTAGAGAAAGTGTGAGATTCAAACCAAAACTAAATAGATTCCCTTCCTTGTCAAAAATATCATAAGCATATATGTCCACAAAAAAAGGCCCCGCCACGAGAGAGAGAGAGAGGCGCCAATCAAGTCTACAACCCTGACTGACCTGAAATGATTATATACATATAAGATAGAACCAAAAAATTATTCACACATACATTTGGCGGGAACTTGAAAACCTAAAACTTGATTAGAGAGGGAAAAAAAGAAAAAGAGTTTGCAGAGAAAAAAGAAGGAATAAGTAGTAATAAATGGTAGTGGGTTCCAGGTTCCAAAGGCAAATTCCTCCTCCCCTCCCGCCTGCCTATTTAAACTCCCCAAACCCTAACTCTTCCTTCTCACCCACACTTTCTCTCTTCTTCATCTATCTCATGATCCATCACATCTCATCCTCTCTCTTTCTATAGTTTGTTTATTCATTCAATGTTGCTTGAGTTGAGAGAGAGAGAGAGAGGCAAACAAAAACAAAAACAAAAACAAAAACAAAAAATGTATGTGGTGAAGAGAGACGGTAGGCAGGAGTCTGTGCACTTCGACAAGATCACAGCTCGTCTGAAGAAGCTCAGTTATGGACTTAGTATCGAACACTGTGATCCGGTGCTTGTCTCGCAGAAGGTTTGTGCTGGTGTTTACAAAGGCGTCACCACCAGCCAGCTAGATGAACTCGCTGCCTTGACTGCAAATCATCCTGATTATGCTTCGGTTACTCACCTGCCCTACCCTACCCTAATTGTTTCTTCATATCTTTCGTCTTTCCTTGTTCAATTTAATTCAACTTATTGATTGGTTTATATTATTTCTCATCTAGTTGGCTGCAAGGATTGTCGTCTCAAATCTGCACAAACACCAAGAAATCATTCTCCGAGACGTAACTTCCTACCTCCTTTCTATAACTCCAATTCATTTTTACTATTTGTTTCACAATCGGTTCTTCTCCTTGGCTAATTGATTCATCTTGTATGGCCGATGCAGGATCAAAATTATGTATAATCATTTCAACCAAGGATCGGGGCTTAAGGCTCATCTTCTCGCTGATGATGTTTATGAGATCATCATGAAGGTAGAAATACTTGGTAATTTCCATTTGTAGAAGAATCTATACATCTCTGTCTTTGTTGGACATTCCGGATTATGATTTAGCCTGTATATGTTTTCCATTCACCATTTTCAGTTTATACAATACCATTGTGCTTTGAAATGATGTTACACGTTTTTTGTGTTCTGATATGACCATTACAGTTTCTATGTTAGTTAATTAATGATAAATATAACTTCATTTCTATGGTTCTATGATAAATGAAGTTTTACCTAGGTCATGAATTTAACTTCATTTCTATGGTTCTTAGTGAATGATTCATCTTCTGGCGTTGTGAACTTGGAGTTTGTGATCCTTTGCAGCATCCCAGTAATTGTTGGAGAAACCATTCCTTCGAAAGCTATTTTCTTCATCACTTAAGTTCTTTCATTCGATTGTTAGCATAATCAAACATCAACAACTAAAGTTTGAGATAATGTCAAAGTGGTCTATTGTCAAACTCGACACCAAGGGGGGCCTAGAAGTAGACAACCATTAGAATGAATTCAACTTCATAGTCATAATCAACTCAGTAGTAGCCAAAACATAATGAAGTTTATAATATTATGCCAAAATAAATATTCAACTGCAGAAAAAAAAAAAAAAAAAAAAAAAGATAGGCCTCGACTGCCAAAACATGTTTACATCCTTTCACACTTCTATTTATATCCAGTAAATCACACTAAAACAACAGGGTTTGCTTCCGAGGAGCTTTCCTGAAAGTAGTGCTCTTAACTGGGGAAGTTGAACTAACACATGATCATGATCATGATCCCCAATTTTATATAGAACCAACACATGTTCATGATCCCCAGTTTTATTCATTACATACTAGTGCTCTTAACTGGGGAAGTTGAAAGACTGATGATTTAAGCAGCACAAACAGTGGGGTTCGCTAAGAGATAGGCCTCGACTGCCTTGTAAGTCCCCAACATACCATCTTTCTCCATGTTGAGCTGTTCTTGTGTGTACTTAACTCCATCAATGGTGTCGAGTTCAGCTGTCAGTTTGCAAACGCTTCCTCCATTTCCACTAGCCTCAACTTTAATTTGGTATGTAGCTGATTTGAGTTTCTTCCCGATATCATCTCCTTCAATCATTGTATACTTGCATACTAAACTGTCCTTGTCAAGCACATCAATACGGTTCTTCGCGAAGTCATAAGGAACAGCTGAAATTTGGATACAAAGAACAGAAAAAATGTATTAGGATCATTGATAATGGAGCAAATAAGATTAGTGAAGAAAAGATATGGATCAAACCTTCAGTGAAAGTGTATTGCTTGATGCTACCAACGCCTCCATCTCCAGAAACAATGGCAGCACTCTTGACCTCCTTAGGCACGACCTGTGGGAGTAAGTGATGCAAGTCGATCACCAGACCCTTGAAAAGCCTAGCTGGAGCAACTGGGGAAGCAAACTCAGCATTGTAACCAGTGAGAACCATTCTTCACTATGATCACTATAGATAATCTCCAAAAACAGGATTTGATGGATGCTTGTGAGTACTAAAGGTGCTGAATGGAGAGAGTTATTTATAGACTATTAGTGTGCCTTAGCTATCGACAGAATTTCAAGTCTGGCGCTAAATTCCTCATATTATCCATAAATGTCAGAGTATCTTTTGACTAATTAGAATGTTCAAGGAGTAGGTGAAGAAAAAACTAGATTTTGTGAAGGCCTTCCACATCTCAGAATGATCTTCTATAAAAAGTGTTTGAAAAGAAGGGTTCAGTTGATAAGAGGCCAATATGTTCAAATACAAAATAACACAATTTTTTCTTAGTAGACATTAAGATTCTCAAGTTACTTTCAGAATAATGGCAATCAGACAGTTTAGCCATCACATTTGAATATGTAAGATTTCCCCTTTCAATGTGAGAAAATTAATTTCATACTGTACTAAGTTGTATGTTGGCTTGTATGGTTAGCTTGAAACTGTTCCTAGGAGCTGCAGAGATTGCTGATAAAGAATGAGGTCCATGCCATCCACATTTCTCCCCACCTGAGCTTGAAGAATGGCCTGACATAACAGACAATTACATATATTAATTTCATTAACAAAATTAATGGAAAAGAAAACTATCTGATATGCATTCTACAAAAGCTTAAAACCGTACTTCATTATCAGGCGCTATGAGTAGTTCACCAATGAATTGGCAGATGGAGCCAATACGGATATTGAGGTCCCTAAACAAGATTAAGCTCATACACCTAATATGTTTCAGTTTTCACAAAATTTCTACTCATTCAGAGAGTTTCTGCAACAATAGGATCCAACCCATTATCTCCTTATACTTTCTACTCTGACTTTCGAGTTAAGCACATTGGACATGAACTCAAAACCTTGCACAACATTTCTTGTACAATATCCAATAACCCCAACAATTCTTTACTTAAAAGGGTTTATGAGGACCATTCAACCCCAAACCACAGTATTAAAACAAAATCATGAAATCAAATATGGGATAGAATCAATGAACAGATTAAGGTGAGTAAAACCCACTCATATTTCATGGAAATCGAAACTATGAACAAGAAATTGAGAAAACTTACCCACTAAAAAGGTGCTCCTCTCCTCATCTTCCCTCTTACAGTTGGAGGACGAGGACGCTCGCTGTTCTGTGTTTTGAGCCCTCCCTCCCTCTTAAATTTCAGTAATGAAATTCAAATTTCAGTTTCCCGCTTTTTTTTTTTTTTTTTTTGAAACTTTAGGCATGTGCAAGACACCCTCCTTGGCACATGCCAAGGAGCCTCCCAGGCGCTGACCCAGGCCAGCTAGAATTTCCCTTAGTTAATTAATGATAAATATAATCAATCTGGTTTGGTGCTCATATGGATGTTATCTGTTTTTGTTTAGTGTTTGTTATGGTATGATATATCATTTTTTTGAGTATGAATACCTTGTTTAAAGACACTACAATAAGAAAAAAAAAATTGATGCAATTTTATCCATCTCAGTCTTGTCGGTGCTACTTTAGCAATAACATTTTATATTAAAATATTCAATAGCAAGGAATATGATTACTCGAAATATTTCCTATTTTGGAGTTATCGAAATATCTTTCAAATCTGAAATATTTAACTTTTTCTCACGGGAAATCTCTTGAGAAAAAAATAAATATATCGATCTCCGTATATATTAACCTGCTACAATGTTATTTTGGTATAAAAAAATTGTTATGTGATTGATTCTTATTATAATTTGTAGTTTGTATGACACTATGAGTGGTGTGAGACTTTTTATGAAGTACTTAATTATTAACTTGCTATAATGTTATTTTGGTATAAAAATTTATTATGTTAGATTGATTCTTATATAATCTGCAGTTTGTATGACACTATGAGTGGTGCAACTTTTTATGTAGAATTTAAGAGTTCAAAATGCATCATTTATATTGTTAAATTCAAAATTACAATCGAAATTTTTACATTTATACAAAACGAAATACTTCTTAAAATCAAGACACCGAAATTAACTCAAAAAACAAAATCATAATCCTTGTTCACTAGTGAGATCGGAAGCATATCCACGTTACTTATATTTTTCTTATGTTGGAGTTTTGAAGAATGATTATTGTATTTTTGTTTCCATCAGAATGCTTCAATTTTGGACAGTGAGATCATTTATGACAGAGATTTTGACTATGATTACTTTGGTTTCAAAACACTTGAGAAGTCCTACCTACTGAAAGTGCAAGGAAAGGTTGTAGAAAGGCCACAACACATGTTGATGAGGGTTGCTGTTGGAATCCACAAAGATGACATTGACTCTGCAGTCTCTGCACTCAAAAAATACCATTTGATGTCCCAGCGATGGTTCACCCATGCATCTCCAACTCTTTTCAATGCAGGGACTCCAAGACCCCAAGTATATATTTCTACATTATAAATCTTAAACTCTGCTTTTCTCAATCTTCTCGAGTTATCTTCATTGTCTATTCTGATTTCCTTATTGGATTTGTCAGTTGAGTAGCTGCTTTCTTGTGTGCATGAAAGATGATAGTATTGAGGGAATATATGATACGCTGAAGGAGTGTGCTGTTATTAGCAAATCAGCTGGAGGAATTGGTGTTTCTATTCATAATATTCGTGCTACAAGTAGTTACATTCGTGGTACCAATGGAACATCTAATGGTATTGTACCAATGTTACGTGTCTTCAATGACACTGCTCGTTATGTTGATCAAGGGGGAGGCAAGAGGAAAGGTAATGTAGTGCTTTTCTTTACTTCTGATATGCAGTAAAATTTGTAGTTTTTTTGCAATGTTTGCCTTATTAACTACTGTTTTCTTCATGATATGTTTAGTGCATTTGCTGTGTATTTGGAGCCATGGCATGCAGATATCTTTGAGTTCTTAGATCTTAGGAAGAACCATGGAAAGGTAAGATTTGTTAGGTTTGGAATTTGTTCCTTTTTAAATTTTTTTAATGTATATTTGGTAATTTTAATTCCAGTTTAATCTTTCACTTGAGTCACCACTCTAATGCACAGTATCATTGTTTTTTCTCGAATCATTGTAGGAAGAACACCGAGCTCGTGATCTATTTTATGCTCTTTGGGTTCCTGATCTATTTATGGAAAGAGTCCATAGTAATGGCCAGTGGTCCTTGTTTTGTCCAAACGAGGCTCCAGGATTAGCTGATTGTTGGGGAGAAGAATTTAACAATCTCTACAGCAAATATGAGAGAGAGGTACATCCATTCAACCACTTTGAAGTTTGATGGTTCTTAAATCACATTTCTACACTATTGTATACTTACCATTGTAGTATTTTGCAAGCAGGGAAAGGCAAAGAAGGTTTTATCTGCACAGAATCTCTGGTTTGAGATTTTGAGAGCCCAGATAGAAACTGGAACTCCTTATATGCTTTTTAAGGAATTTTTGGATCACACTGATTTCAA
Source organism: Berberis vulgaris (assembly GCA_963556465.1). NCBI lineage: Eukaryota > Viridiplantae > Streptophyta > Magnoliopsida > Ranunculales > Berberidaceae > Berberis > Berberis vulgaris. The sequence continues at coordinate 48,039,166 of OY747127.1, forward strand.
TCAATCATATTATTTTCGTAGTTTGTGTTTTCACCTGATATATTTACCCCTACTTTCTCCAGGATGCTTGCAACAGGAAAAGCAATCAGCAAAATTTAGGGACAATTAAGTGCTCAAACTTGTGTACGGAGATTGTTGAGTACACAAGTCCTGATGAAACTGCAGTTTGTAATTTGGCATCTATCACTCTTCCTCGATACGTGAGAGAAAAGGTAAATTTGGTTCATCAATCAGTATTGTGAATTTTATTTTTTTAATATACAAGGCATTATTTCTACTTCATGCTTTAAAGTGCCCAATTTTTTCTGTTGCAGGATGTTCCAACCGAATCTCAGCCATCCAAGCTTGTTGGAAGCAGGGGTTCCAGAAATCGTTATTTTGATTTTGACAAGCTAGCAGAGGTTAGTTTCCTTGAATTTTTATAGAGTTCTGTTCTGTGTGTAAGATTTGCATCTTTGTGCTTGTGTAATTTATTTGTTTTTATACTTATGTCTTTGCATGTTTTGATTCTTCTTTATGGAATATTCTTGCTTTGACTAATATCACAGAATGTAAAAATGACAATGACTTTATTTGTGTTATCTCTCCTTTGACAGATTACTACAATAGTGACAACAAATCTCAACAAGATAATTGATGTTAATTACTACCCTGTTGATACTGCTAAAACATCCAATTTGAGACACAGGCCAATTGGAATAGGCGTTCAGGGTCTTGCAGATACATTTATTCTGCTTGGCATGCCATTTGATTCACCAGAGGTATTTCTAGTTTGAGGGCTGTAAATCATTTGTCTTTTAGTTGGTATTGATTTTTGTTATTCACTTGATTTCTGGAATTTTTGGCAGGCTCAACAGCTTAATAAAGAGATATTTGAGACCATATATTACCATGCCTTGAAAGCTTCTTGTGAATTGGCTGTAAAAGAAGGTCCTTATGAGACTTACCATGGTAGTCCTGTTAGCAAGGTTTGTAACTTGCTAGTGTTCATGAGCATTTCCAGAGACATACATGTATGCCATTCTTATCGGGTACTCGAGCTCTTTTTTTTTTTTTTTGCAGGGTATTCTTCAACCAGACATGTGGGGTGTAACGCCATCCAATAGGTGGGATTGGATTTCTTTAAGAGAAATGATCTCCAAGAATGGAGTGAGAAATTCACTTCTTGTTGCCCCCATGCCCACAGCTTCAACTAGTCAGATTCTAGGCAACAATGAATGCTTTGAGCCATATACCTCCAACATCTATAGTCGTCGAGTTTTGAGGTCTCTTGTTATTTATTTTTATTACATTTACTTTTCATTCTTTTCAATCTCCAAAAAAGCAAACATGCACTGTTGGGTATCTAACTTTCATTATTTTTCCAGTGGTGAATTTGTAGTCGTGAACATAAACCTTCTCCATGACTTAACTGAGATGGGTCTTTGGTCTCCTAATTTAAAGAACCAGATAATTTACGACAATGGATCAGTCCAAACAATACCACTAATTCCTGATGATCTGAAGGAAGTTTACAAGTACTGCAATGTCACACTTTCTTGACTTCCAATTCTAAAATTTTTAAATTATCCATTCAAGAAGCTTATGAACTGTTGCTCAATAATGTTAGGACTGTATGCGAAATTAAGCAAAGGACTTTGGTTGACATGGCTGTTGCTCGTGGGTGCTTCATAGATCAGAGCCAAAGTTTGAATATCCACATGGACCAACCTAACTTTGGGAAACTTACATCACTGCACTTCTACGCATGGTCCAAGGTAAAACTCTATGATATTTGGTCTATAATTTCCTTTTTAGGAGGAAATGAATTATACTCGTAGCCTACATTTATTTTTGTTTTGTTTTTCTTTTGGGGGAGGTTCTGTATGGAGATTGGGAATTGAGGGCATATATGCAATACCTTGTGGCTTAGCTGCACCAACAGCCTACCAAAGATAGTGTTGGAAGAATAGATATTCATGATAACAGAAGTTGAATGTATAAACCTAGGCTCGTGATACAGAGTGTCCTGCAGAATGTGTGGGACTGTTATTTAAAACCTAGGCTCATCTGATTCCTTGCACCATAGGTCCACATGTGTTTGCTAGGTTGAAGCCATATGTATCTTAGCAGTATTCATCTGCAGTGCGATGCTCGTGCTATCTCATCAGTTCTTTTCCAAGTCGTGACCCTGAAATTTATATGTTTGACTATGTTGATGGATTCTTTCATTTTTGTGGTGCTAATTATCAATTTCTATATATGTGCATACAATATGCTGAGGTTTTAATGGATGTGATTAGGGTCTGAAAACTGGAATGTACTATCTGCGATCACGTGCTGCAGCTGATGCTATCAAGTTCACTGTTGATACCTCCATGCTCAAGGTTTTACTGATTAACCCTCATTTTCAGTTTGTTGTTGCAGTTGTACAATTGTTCAACAATATATTTTCCTATACTATGCTTGTTATTAACACCTGTTGCCTTTATGGGTGCTGTAGGATAAGACCAAGCCAGCAGAGGCTGATGATGGTGCAAAGATGGCACAAGTTGTCTGTTCCTTGGAGAATCGAGAAGAGTGCACTGCTTGTGGAAGTTAAGTATAATGTAAAAACAAGGGAAAGTCTTTAAGTTTGGCTAATAAGGTGGTCTATGTGTAGTTACTGATAATTATAGCATGAGGTAGTCCTTGGAATGGTTTGCTTTGTCTATATTTGTAAAAGCATAAGTTTGGCTTTATTTCCTTCTAGCTGTTTCAATGCGTCAATATCTTTTCTAATAAAATGTGACTGGCATTCTGCATATTGTGAATCAATCAGGTTAGTCTGACTTTTAATCATCCCCCTTTCTTTCAGTCTTTTTTTCTCTTATTTTTCTTTTGTTGTAGTTATTAAAGACTGATACTTCTCTGTTTACATTTCTCAACTTCTTGCAAATTTGAAATGAAGGTTGTGGAGCCAATGAAATTTGAGTACGACTGTAAAGGGATTCAAAAACTTCTAGAAACAACAGATTCCAGATGTTCTGCACTGTTTGATGTATATATTTGTTTTAAAAAATTCTATAGTGCTTGGTATGTTGTACCTGGTTTATGCCTGGATGGTGCTATGCACCTGTTTTTGTTGATGTGACATTTAAAATTTGTTCGGAGAAAGAACCTCCTAAACATGCCTCCAAACAGGGATGTGATGATGAGATGATGGGATGGGATGGGATGGGATGATGAGATTTAAAATTTGTTTTGATGGATGGGATGATGGGTTTGTTAAAATAGATATTAAGTGCCACATCAGCAAAACAGGTGCATGGCACCATCTAGGACTCATTTGTGTTACTATTGAGAGAAACTTCAGTTGGAAACTGAACTTTTAATTCTGCATTCTCACTACACCAAAAATACCCATTAGCAATGGTTTTGAACCGTAGGGGTAACTCATTGTCACGGTTTAGAGCCGTGGGCTGTAGAGGCGACGCTAAATCCCCAGTAACGGTTAAAAACCGTGGCAAAAATATTAGCAACGGTTTATACTCTAGGACGGTTGATGATTTAGCCACGGTTCGAAACCGTTGCAAAAATGTTAGCCACGGTTTTAAGCCGTGGCCAGGAATAGCCACGGCTTAAAACCGTTGCAAGGTATGGCCACGGTTATTAGCCGTTGCAATAGTTAGCCACGGTTTTTAGCCGTGGCAAATTTTTTTTTTTTTCTTTGGTCACGGTGTTAAGCCAATGCAGTTCTACTGACAGTGATGCAATACAGGCAATGAAGAGAAATTACAGACTGAAGAACTTGTAATTGTAATTTTGGATTGATGACAGTAAATGGAATTGATTGTATTCAATAAGAAAGCTAAATAAGGATCTTTTCAAATTAACCATCAACACTGAATAGAGCCTTAAAAACATCGTAAAGTGAATCCGCAAGTTGGTTGTTTGAACCAAATTCTTACATTAAGTTCTCAATAAGAATCATGTTGTAAAACTGGATTGACATGCGCCATATAAGATTGATATGTAAATCACTTTGGTGAGCAATTACTGATATAAACAAAAACAAAAATGCAGAATCCGGGTTTGCAATGTAATTCTGTCATCCCTTGAATTAATCTTTTAACTTTCATTGTCGAGTTGAGGGATCAACTGACCCAATCTTAGCTGAATGCAAACTTGGTTTACACGAGGGGTTGCCTTCAAGATTTCCTTTTCTGCCTCTTTCGCAACCTCCATTGCATTTCTGCAACAAATTCAGTCGCATTAGAGTTCTGCGACATATAAGATTAGAAGAGACTTGACAATATGAGAATTGATTAAGGTGGATCTTACCGGATTAACATATCAGATGGCATTGAAACCTCAATCTGGAGTAGAAGTTTGCTTTGCAACGAGTGGTGTGTTACACGTTCCACAACCATTATCTGAAAGTCAGTTGATTCATATTTAGTTTATTCACAAATGAAACCAATCGATTTAGATTTAGTTTACTCGTTAAAAAATAAACAATTCAAAACATGTCCTGTGGGAAATTAGCATAAAAGTACAAAGACCAACTAGAATAAGTGAATGGAGGTCACATCCTCACTTGCCAAAAGGTTTGCTATTTAAAATGAGTAACGCAGTCTAAGATATCACTTAAGCCATAGAATGAGTACCTCTGAGAACTTTGATGAGAGAACATCATGCACAATGCGCTCAATATCTTTTCGCTCTAAGATGACATTTGGACAGACACCTCCATGCTGTTGATCTGCTACACTGGGAGATAATTGAGAAACCGAAGGATCTACAAAGACATCACAATAAAAATGTATTTAAAAGAGATGTCAGTTAGGTAATTGGACGATCCAAAGTTTAAAAAAAAAAGTGTATTTTTCTTGGCTAAGTACTATTGCCAAGTGGCATACATAAACTCATGATTTGAATATATCCCATGATCAATTCAAGTAGTAACCTTGCACAAAACATACCTATATGAATGAAAACTTCAGCTACTTCAGCATGAGAGCTTTGAATTTGATGACGAACAGTCTCACCAATGTCATGTGCTGCACTAACACTTGAGAAAGGATCTACCTGCAACAATGAATATAAGTACATAGACTATACATTGAAGTGAAGTTGATTCAGCAATAAAAACAGTGAGGATGAGAATGGTATACCTCAATATGTACATCAAGATATATGCAGGAGCCAACTCTTCTTCCCCGCAATCGATGGCATCCCTGTGTTAGTGCAATAGAAACATTTAGACACCAAATTTTCATTTCCATAATGTTGAAGAGAGCGCGAACCTCAAATTATCTCCGACTCTTCTCACCCCTCTATTTTAACTGCTTTCATGATTTTTTTTTCTTTAAAACCAAACCTAGCCTAAAAGATGTATGTAAATCATCACTGATTAAGGATAATGGGATGTCATTATAATTGATATAAAAGTGATAATTTGACATGTGTGCCAAAATGCAATACTAATAAGGAATATACAAAACTGGCTAAGACAAACTATAATTCTGACAATGGAAATGTTATTCCCCAAGCCTCAAGTCCATAAAAGAGATGTGTATACAGACTACTTACCATGACCCCTTCTACTTGGAGTATTGTCTGTCTCATAGGTTCTAAAAGAGGCAGCGGAACTCCAGCATCAACCAATTCCATGGCACTAAAAATGAAGCAAGGAACATGTCAGTTGAACGGATAGGCATAAACCCTCCTGATGAGCTGGTTAAACACATCTAATAACAGCTAAACCTAACAAGGCCCAATGTTCAACCATAATGCTACCATAGAATTAGTACAACAACACTAATGATGTGCCTCAAAGAGATAAGCCAGCAGAAGCGTCAAAATCCAAAATGTAAACCTAACAATAACCCATTAAATATTATATAATTAGCAGTCAAATTAAACTTTCAAATCTTCATGCTTTCAAGACATGAGCAAAATATCTCACCGAAATGTCAAATTTTCCGACAATATTTTACAGAATTTTGTCTGGCATGGCTAAAACTAACGTTTGTAAATATCAATCAAATTATGCAATATTCTGTAACTTTTAAATGATTTTTCCATTATCCATTTTATTCTGAGTATCTTCAAACACAATGTTTTTCATTTTGACCCTAAGAAAGCATATAGCAGAAAATATACAAACCACGTTCAGAGGTCAACTACTCTGTTATGAGAGTTTATGTAAGAGAGCTGGATGGAGAATCCAGAGAATTAAAACAAAATTCTATCATTGAACTAATCACGTTTATAGAAATCAATACAAAATAGAAGCATAGAACCTTACAATTTGCGCAACTGCTGCTCCACTGGGTTTGGCTTAGAAAGTGAATATTCATCATGTTGAATGCGTGGAACCTCGTATGTTCCTCCTCTTCCAACATATCCAGGTATCTATCAGAGGATAGCAGAAAATTGGAAGTCATGCGAGGAGTAATCAAGAATAACAGGAATCAAGATCAAGGAGAAATGATGGTTATTGAATATATATTAAAAAGATACAACTATATGAATTTCTCGGTGCATAGAAAAATCTTCATGTACCTTTCTGATCTTAGGGCTGGTAGGAGGGAACTTTTTGACAGGAGGCCAATCTAGAGAAGAATCACTGTAATTAGTTTGATTGGGACTCCACCCATTTACTTGGCTTGTACTTATTCTGTTAAACTCTTCAATCTTTCTTTGAACAGCTGGTTTCAACACCTCCGCCTCACTCATAGCATTTAATGATTTCTACATGAATTTCAGACACGGATAACAATAAATGGGAATTGGAATCACAATGTTTGTTAAAAAAATAAATAAATAAAAGGAATACACAAATGCATCATGAAAATACCTTCCTGAAAAGAAGTTTTTCTCTTTGTAGCGACACCTTGTAATCTCTATGGTATGGTATAGTTTCCATAACCAAACTGGATCACATAGAAGGCATTAAGACCGTATAATATTTGAGAAGTTAGGAAGACAAAGGAAAAGGAAAAACAGAAACATGTAGACAATACTGAACCTCCAAGGACATAAGTAGACTACAATTAATAACCAAATGTTGATTGACAAGAAGCAGTAAACTAATGAATACATATTAAAATCCATTGACTATACTTGTGTCTCTTGTATACCACTTTTACAAACCACGACCTCCAGTTATGTAATACACATTTGTTTGTGCTAAGAATAAGGAGAATCTTCTCAGTGCAAGGGCGATTAACCACAACTCTGTTTTCGTGTTAGACTTGAAACATGGAATCTCCAATTACAGGTCAAAATGCCGTGAGCCTCACAATTATTACCATAGGCGGTTTAAATCATAGGGATTAAATTGTATTCTCTTGTCAAGTTACAGCCCCGTCCCACTGATTCAATCTAGGGCATTTGTTGGTAAAATATGTGTTAGTTTACATCCACATTCATTTTCGCTAGTTACTCTGTTGTGTGTAGACAAAGCCGCACACAAATATCTAGATTCCCACTATTAACTACCAATAAATAAACCTCCATAATATATGCCACTAAATTGCAATGCCATCACTTAGGCCCACTATAATTATGAAACAAACAGTTCATTTGAATGGGGAAAAATTGCCAAAAGAAGATACAAAACTGATGTTTTTTCTTTTACCTTAATGGTATCTAGAGAAAACTCGTTGAGCTGCTGCAATGGTTAAGCTCAAAACAAACTCAGTGAAACAGTTTAAACAACAGCAAGTTGAGAGGAAATACTAAATCCAATCCTGAATGGATGAACGGATTACTAGTCAGTCCGAACCCAAATTTGTAGTCATTCTTTTGATGATCAATCTGCAACCAAACAAGTCACTGTAAAACTAAAAGCTTTAAACTGATTAATCACAGATATAGGTAACTAAATTTCAAAAATAGTTTTGCCATGAGACCTGCATCATTGTAAAGAAGTAGCTTTAAACGGGCCATGTTTCTGGGCACCCACGCCGCATTTCACCAAACAAGAATAAAGGATACAAGTACTTCTCTCATATGAAAAAAAACTGTTTTGGAATTAATGATACCCTTAGGAACCACATAAACCAAAAGATAAGAATTACCTCAGCAGATAGAATAAAATTGAGACCCATATTCAGCCGCTCTTCTAGAAAAGCTGCTACAACGCCATTGGAATCAATCTTCCCACGTAGACGACACTGCCAAGAGCACAAACATCAGTCCCATAACCATAAAATCAATTCGTGAAATCATCATTGTGTTTACCAACCCGCCAAGAGCACAAACATCAGTCCCATAACCATAAAATCAATTCGTGAAACCATCATTGTGTTTACCAACTCACGCTTCCTCTCACACAAGGCAAGCGATGTAAGGAATTGAGGTGTCTTCCACATACTACTAGGGTAAGAGAACACCAAATACCTCCGAGCATGGGCGGACCTACTAAGGGGCGAGGGGGGGCAGCCGCCCCCCTCAACTTTTAAAATATTTTTAGTATATATATTTTAGTCTTAAAAAATCGATTATATAATGTAGAATACAATATGTTAATTGTTTATGAAAATATTCAAACATGCCTTTGTTGGTGTAGTGGTTGGAGGCTTATCACTTTTAGTAAAAGACTTGAGTTCGATACTCTTCGAGTGCATTTTTTATTTTATTTTCAATGCAATTTTATTAGTAATTATTAACATTAAATAAATGAATTGTTTTTCACAAGTGATATTAAACCCCTAACAAAAAAATATTTAAAATTAATATCTAAAATAATAACGATAGAATTCAATGAAAATATATACCATTAGCCAACTCGTATAAAATTTGAGCCTCATATAAACTATTTTTTCTTTGAAATTGTATTATGATCATATTAGATTCGCAAATTTTGAATTTTTTTTAGCTTCAGCTAGAACTTATCCTAATTATTTTGTGATTCTCAATTCTAGACAACCAGGCTTTATAGCCACTTTTTGGTCAGGTTTAAGTTTTTTACATTTGTATCCCTTCTATAGATAATATTTGTGATTGTATTTTAAAGAGAATGGGTAAATGTGTAAAAATGTTCTAGCCTGGTCAAAAAATGGATTTAAAGTCTGGCTGCCTAGACAAACTCTTTTGTGATATTAGTTATATATTCTAGTTATTATGCTAAGGTTATCAATAGTGACCTTATTTTGGATTAAAATTGACTACACTTGGATCCAATTTGATATATGCATTGTATTTTTTATAGTTGAATTATTTTTATTAGTTACTAGCTTCAGTAAAAAAAAAATTGGCTTTACCATTGATAACTACTATTATCAACTAATAAGTATTTTTCATTTCGACCCCCCTCGACTAAAATCCTGGGTCCGCCCCTGCCTCCGAGTCCACTAGAAACTCGACAAATCATATTGCATTTTAATCGCCACTTTCCACGAGAAGACAAGACCTACAGGCGAAATTGAGGTTGACAATGACATTCAGCCAAACTTTTTCTCTCAAAATAATATTCTATTATGTGAATGGGTGGGACAAGGAATATATTTCACCACTAAAACAAAATAAAATGGGCATCTTTACAAGTGTTTTTTTTTTCCCTCTAACTTGCCCTTCTCTTTTTACCCTATTTTCAAGGAATTTCTGTCTGAAACAGATCGCCTAAATGAAAGTAATTTAAACACCACCAAATGCAAACAAGAGAGTGCATAAAAGTGAATGATTTTCTTATAATAACTTTAAAACATGTTTATAGTATAAACCTTGATACACTATTATAGTATGCCCAGCCCATTACTCTATACCAACACTCCAAGCATGTTTGCATCAGTCTTTAAGACAAATGTTAAGCATTGTAAAACACCAATCCTAAAACATCAGTTTACTAGATCTGAAACATATAAAATCCATTGTCAATCAACATTTCAAAGACATTTACTAGATTTGAAACATATAAAATCCATTGTCAAGAACTGAACATGACCAACGAACTACAGCCCGTGTAAAAAAAACATATTTAATTCTTTGACGAAAATATAACAATCTTATTCAAAGAAGACAATGATCTAGTTTGTTATTTACCAAACATGGGGCTCCAGGTCTGATTGATAACATCCAAACAAACAGACCTGAAATTTGAAACCCAATGAAACATTTTCAGTTATAACATTTCTCCTTACGTAGGTAGACAAATCACAACCACTTGAAATTAACTCAAAACCGAAACACGGTGTTTTAAGATTCAATAGGCTTACATCTCATCAACATTTGGGTGGTAGATCTTATTAACAAATCCAATTGATGGAGATTTGTAGGGATAAGCATCAGGGAGCTCTACCCTTATCCTCCATACCCCTCCATGATAAGGAAACCCACATCCAACCCACAAGCAAAATGGACATTGAAGAAATGAAGTAAACAACTAGTCTACAGGTGATGCCACCATACAGAAAGACCATGTTATCATGGACTCAAATGCACAAAACCATTAGATTAAAAATGAGGTTCTAGTATTCTACAAGACTTTAACATACTTTGAAATTTCAAGAAATCAATCTAATTGAAAAGTCCATAACTTTGCCCCCACCAGTACAGAAAAGCATCCAATAGTGATCAACATGATTGAATCAAAACATCAAATACCCACAAAGCTTTGAACATCTACTCAAGATCAACATGATTAATTGACACAAAACTTCAAAAACAACAACTACCCATTACTCAGAGACTAAAACACATCAAAAATATCAGATTTTTACTAAGAACAAACCAAAGATGAAACATAAAATCAAAAGTTTTGATGATTTACTGTCACTAGGTCCATGGAAATCCACATAGAACTCTTACATGCCATCGTTGATCATCTCCACCTTGTAGTCACTCATCATCCTAATTGATTGAACAAAAAAGGGTTAAAAAAACTCGGTCTTTAAAACACTAAAAAAGACATCAAATACACACAATTAGAGAAGAAAAAGAAATGGGTATTAGAGAAATTAGACTTTACAGTTTCATCAAATCCATCTCTCGGCGTTTGCTTGGAGAAGACATGATTTCTCTTCTCAGTGTTTGTGCTCTCTCTTTCGGTGGTGCTGTTAGACGATAGAGAAAAAGATGAGAAAAGAATAGAGGAGAAAGGGAGCTGCAAGGCGAAAACCCTAGTTTTTCCCCAATTTTTTTCGCCAAATCGGCTCTCCTCTCCACTGTGTTTTTCCCCCAAATGCTTTCGCCAAAGCGCAGTCTCCTCTCCCCTCCCATGTCTGTTTTTCCCCAAAATTTTTCGCCAAAGCGCGAAACTGTTCCCTCCAATTAAAGCGCGAAACTATAGAAAATAGCTACGATTTTAAACCGTTGGCAGCTATAGCCACGGTTTTAAACCGTTGCAACTTTTTTGGTGTATTGGTTTTAGCCACGGTTTTAAACCGTTGGCCGTGATAGCCACGGTTTTTAGCCGTGGAAATTAAACCAACGGTTTAGAGCCGTGGCCACCTCCCTGTAGCTAAATTGGCCTTTTGGTGTAGTGTCTTCATACTATTTTTGGCAACCCCAATCTTGTAGCTCAACTTGATTGCGTGTTATGGGTGTGAAAATAAGTACCCTTTTACCATGCCTAACAATGAAAATCTTCTACACTCAAGTGGAATTTCATCAAACACTCAGCATGCAACACTACATGAGTAGTTGTCCACTTGTCCTTCAAAAGTTCCTCCAACCCTTGGAAGCAACGAACCTTACAATGACTCAATGTTTTGCATGCGTGTTTAAAATAGTTAAGCATAAACATAGGAAATGACTCAAAAAGCTCGAAACTAAGTCCTTGGCCTTGATGAGCATTTGTCATTCAAACCACATGAGAGAACAGAGCAATTCTTTGACTTTTAAGTATCATCCTAACCTGACAATTAGGGTAGATATGTTAGCAATGTGATACATGGATCTTAGTCAGTCTACGCCTGCTCATGAATGAGTCAGTTTTGAGTTATTTTGGTGTATCGGGAGGATTTATTCTAACTTGTTCCTAAACGTACTTAGTAGATAACAAGAAAGAGATCTGAATACCAGTATTCTTATGTTGTCATAAAACCAAGGTAAGATGTGCAACCATATTATTGATTCAATATGAAGCCATATCATACTTCCTCATAATAGTTTGTTTTTTTCTGGTTTTTTTTTTTTTTTTTGCAAAGCAAGCCGGTTTCAAGGACCCCCAAACCTTTATATTATTGTAAAGGCCAAAGTTCAAACCTTTACATTAATCACTACTTTCTTCAAGTCCTCAGCAAACAAACTAAAAATAACCTCCTGGGGCTCCATGCTAGGGACTCATAACAGTCGTTGTATCTGTATACCAGGATAAATTTTTTCTTTGCTTGTTGTGTTGCTTGAGCTTGTACCACTCCTGCTGGGGAGTGTGAGTGCGCCAGTCACTAATGAAGACAGACATTGGAATGGCTTCGGAGGTGGTATTATTTCCACTCCATCCCCCAGCATTTTCACTACACTACTCATATGAGGTCTCACCTCTGGTGTCTTGAACATGCCATAAAGCCCTAGAACCTTTCTTAGTCCACTTTTCTTGTATTCATCCCACACCCATTTTGGAAACCAATCTAGGCAGCTAGATGGATTAGTGTTCACGTTCTTCCTCTTCCCCACCATCTCGACAACAACACCCCAAAGCTGTACACGTTGCGTTTATGTGTAATTGCATAGTTTTTCAATAGAAACTCCAGTGCCGAATAGCCAGTGTCACATGAGTTTTTTCCCTATTACATAGCATGGCTAGTCCAAAATCTGCAACCTTGGGGGTGAAGTTGGTATCAAGAAGAACTTCCCAGGCTTTATGTCACAGTGAATTATCTTCTGTAGACAGTCTTCAGAGAAATAAGCACGACCCTTGGCAATTCCTATCGCGATGCCAATCAACTTCTCCCACTCTATTACCATTTCTTTGCAAAACAAATACTTTTCAAGTGATCTATTCTCCATGTATTCATATACAAATGTACTCATCAGATGGTCAAAACAGAATCCATAAAGTCTTACTAAATTGATATGGTATGTTCTACCAATAGTTTCCACCTCTGTCATAAACTGCTCTTCAACTCTTGTCCAAGCTTCGGTTCAGGACTTTTACTGCAATCTTCATTCTGCTTGGGAACTCTCCCTTGTGGACCACCCCGAAACCACAAGATCCCAATTTTACTGGGTAGTTATGTGTGAAACTACAAAGCTGCCGAGCAGAGTATCTAATAAGTTTCTCTCTTGCCATGTTGTAGATGAACTTCTCTATTGCGGTATTGCCCCTTCATCAACCTACACAACTTGAACCATGTTAATAGTGGGCATTATACTTGTTAGTGTCACATTATTCTTTTTACCTTCTGAGCATATCACATTCATTATAAAACAATAACAACAGAGAACTACAAAGAATGTTGGAATATTAGACCCACTCCAATTATTCATGGACAATAGTGTTGGAATATTAAACTCACTCCAATTATCCATGGGCCTAAAATTTTCCATGTGCTTATCCACAGTAGTACCGTGTGAATTTACAGTGTAGTTGTACAATTGGTACCCACCGATATAGTTATAATCTCATGACTCTGTTCTCGCTTCCGCTTGATATATGATTGGATTCACCTTCTCTACAAGTTCGAGCTTTTAGAGAGTTGGCGATTTAACAAAGAAGACAAATACTCCTAGTACACCCAATAAGGAACCTGCAAAAGGATAATTCCGTATAGTACCACTGAATAGCGAGACACCTCATGGAAATGAGAATTTTTGGGGGAGGGAAGTGGAGGATGGGGTGGGGGTTGTTTATATACGAACTCGCCGGAACCTTTGCAACCGATGGAGGAGGGGGAGTGCGTGGAGTTGGCAGGTACCAACTTGGTGGCTGCTTGGTGGTGCATTAAGGCCAGGGTAGTCCGGAAGACAAATTAGAGACCGACATAGAAATACAATAAAAGAAAATATAGAATTCAACACACAGTGGTCTAAATCTGAGTAACTAAGGAAAACTTCAGTATAGTGCTCAAAGAAACTGCTGTTTTGAATAGTAAGAACTAGAATTCTGAGACTCTGACATACAAGAACATATTCAGTTAGGTTGGAGATTTCCCAACTAATGTGTCTCGTAAACACTATATATTGAAGTTGTGGCAAGTGAAACTCCCAAATGGTGGAAGTATTTATAATCCATTAGAGCTCCTCATTTCTGTATCAACTGCAACTATAAGTCTATAATCCGAACAGAACTGACTCTAAAGATCAAATTGTTGTTTTCTCTCCCATATTCATGGTTGGTTGAGGATAGAGTCGAGCATTTCATGGAAATGTCTGGAGGAAAATGCCATGAACCTACATTTTAATATTTTTCAAACGAATCATTCAAACAAAAGGAAATTTGTATATGAAAGCCAAGAGCTAGATGCCAATAATCCTCATTTTACTGATTGTCATATATATAAATAAAAAAACATGATATATAATAGGACCAGAGTTGACTGTAATATTAAAACACTTTTAACAGAAAGTTGAATAGTGATATGTAATGCAGACAACAGAGTCAATTGATAAGCCGGCTCCATGACTTTACCATGAAAGTTAATCAACACAGTTTCCTTTAATTTTGTCGGTTTGATTGTATAACTTATACATGGATAAATAAAATGTAAAAAGGTTCACGTTTGATGTTATAAAACTAAAATAAGACTACACCCCGAGAACGTTGCAGGCATGATAAGAGTGAATCTCTAGAAACTTCAAGATAGCCAACCCCAAATCATGTTTGGTGTCTAGTAGCCAAGTGACTTTAAGTGACGGACATGTAATTAACTGGGAAAGTTCAATCTAGAGATCGAGTTGTACAAATCAGAACACCTTGTGATTCTGAAGCTTGTGAGCATTGGTTACTGGGTAAAAGAAAGCTATAACTATTTTACAATAAACATAGGAAAAACTTCAACGGAGGACAAAAATACAGGGTTAATTATAGTTTGGAACTACTGAGAAGCATAATGAAGGGGAAAGAACATCACTGTGTTCAACCTTGAAACAAAAAGAATAAATAAGCTAAACATACATTATGCTATAACTTTATATTATGCTCTTATCTGTAGAGGCAGTAGACTTTGCCTTGAATGATCTATCTCCTTGTTAGCATTTAGCTAAGTTGATTGCATTACCTATTGCTCTGAAAGCTCAATTGTCTTTGTTTAATCTGATTATACGTTCCAAGGTCAACTGGGCCCATTATCTCAAATGAATTCTTCAGGTAACAGTGGTGACTCATATTTCTCCATCTCTTAAACACACACAGGTCACTAGTATATGCTCTGTATTCACCAACTGGCTTAAACTGTTATCTGCAAAAACAAGTAGTTTTAGTATTAGCAATGGATTTTGGTGCACTTGTTCTTGTTACTAATCATCCATAATTACGAGTAAGAACCATTGTTATTCTCTATACGATTTTTTAATACATATTTACATTTTCCTAATTAATTTTTATATACTGTTTTACAACAATTATTGAGTGAAATAAGAACCAGCAAACATCACCGATTCACTGTTGTTTTATACTTGGCGCTTTTTTGTTCTTCTATCGTCAGTTTCTGTATACTCAAAATTTCAGCTGTACACCATTATAAAGCAACAAAAGCTAGCCCATTATGGTAATCATGATTTGTTATTCACTAAAAGAAGAGAATCATTAGACAGAAAGAGTAGCATCTCTATGTTGAAACTTTAAACATAACAAATGCTAAAGAATGTAATTGTCTTTCATATCAGAGAATGAACAATGTACAATGCTTATATAGACAAATCTAATGACTAATTATCTGTCTAAACTATACTGACAGATATGTTAATAAACTGACTAACAACCAGGCACGGATCTACGAGGGGGCGAGTGGGGGCAAGTGCCCCCACTGACTTTTGAGAATTTTTTTTTTTTTTTTTTTTTTTTTTATAATTTATTTGTCCCCCAATTAGTTTTTTTATGTGCCCCTCTATTCTCACTTTTCACTTTAACCAGGACTTTATCCTTCAAATCATGTACATATCAAATTCAAACGAGTTATTCTAGACAGCTCGGGTAGACAGCCTGGTTTGCTGCCTGGGGGGCCAAAATACAAATTTGCCCCCCCCTTTTTAAACAACTTTTTGGAGAAGGTATTTAAAGAGGGGGGGGGGGGGGGGGGGGGCAAACTTGTATTTTGGGCCCCCTAGGCAACCTCTCCCAGGCTGTCTAGAATTTGGGAATTCAAACTATACTTTTAGAGTTAGCAAATAGAGGTTAAATCCCTCAAATCTCTCAAAGAACAGAAATTCTAGCGAGTCTTCCCTGCCTGGGGGGGGGGGGGGGGGGGGGGGGGGTGCGAAAATACATTTTTGCCCCCCCTCTTTAAACACATACTCCAAAAAGATGTTTTAAAGAGGGGGCAAAAATGTATTTTCGCCTCCCAGGCAGGGAAATCAGGCTGGTTTCCCAGACCAGCTAGAACTGCTCCTCAAAGAAACCAAAATTCACAGTTTCTTCTTCACACTCCATCGATTGGATAAGATGAGGGAAACCCCTATATTTCATCATCTTCAAAGATCTATAACTATTGAGTTATTTGAGCTCATCTTCACAAGATTCAGTAGGATCCAAACCACCTTATTCTTCTTCTTCTAGGTACCAGGTGCCTTCATTAATCACTGTGTTGGTCATCTCCACAAAAAAAATCGTAAGCAACTCAATCTCTTCCTCATTTTCTTCATGTAGTAGTAATCAATGATTCAAACCCTTCTCTTCTGTTGTGTTTCTATAAGTAGTAATCATCTTCAATGAATATAATAGTAATCATTTTCAATGACTGTCTTTGTTGTACTCCCCTTTTTGCTATAGTAGTAATCAATGAATATAATAGTAATTCTACAGGGCCTGGGTCCCCCTGCTTGGTTTGCTGCCTGGGGGGTAAAAATACACTTTTGCCCCCCCCCCCCCTCTTTAAACACCTTTTCCAAAAAGGTTGTTAAAGAGGGGGGCAAAAGTGTATTTTTGCCCCCCTCTTTAAACACATTTTCCAAAAAGGTTGTTAAATAGGGGGGCAAAAGTGTATTTTTGCCTCCCCAGACAGCAACCTCACTGGTTTTTCTAGGCCAGGAAGAATTTCGGATTTTAAAAAAAATTCATGTTAAAATAACTAATTTTTATATTATATTTAATTAATTATGACATCACTCCGCCCCCCCTCGACAAAAATCCTGGCTCCGTCACTGCTAACAACTTCTTGATTTTCTGTTTACATTATTGCTTAACAGTAACAGACTGATTGTTATGCTTAACATTCCCCCGCAAACTAAGTGTAGAACCATTAACAACACTTAGTTTGTCACGTAACAGAAGAAATCTAGAAGTGCCTAAAGCTTTTGTAAGAATGTCAGCAACTTGATCCTTTGCTGAAATATGAAGAACTTTGATGAGCTTTCTAGTAACCTTTTCACGCACACTGGATTTGCACTAAGTAGCACAACACTCATGTTATCACACCAGACAGTAGGAGGTGCACTACCAATCCTTAACTCAGAGAAAAGAGTCTGCAACCAAGATAATTCAGCAGTGACTGAGGCTAAGCTCATTTACTCAGCTTCAATGCTGCTCCTAGAAACAATGCTTTGTTTCTTTGAGGACCAAGAAATGATATTTGATCCTAAATACACACAATACCCAGAAGTAGAGCGTCGGTCTGTGGGATCAGATGCCCAATCAGCATCACAATACCCAGTGAACTTGAATGATGAAGTAGGAACAATATGAAGACCGAATGTTGATGTAGCCTTCAGATACCTTAGGATCCTTTTTACTACAGACTCAAGTGGGTTTTGCATGAACTGACATACTCTATTGACAGAGTATGCAATGTCAGGTCTAGTTATGGTGACATATTGTAATGCTCCAACGATACTCCTATACAGTTGAACATCTTGTACTGGATCACTCCCTGTGTCTATCAGTTTCTCTCCCCACTCATAGGGGTAGACAACCCATTTGCAAATTGCATTTTAGCCCTATAGAGAAGATCCCGAATGTACTTGGATTGTGACAGAAACAATCCATTTGTTGTGTGAGTAACTTGAATGCCAAGGAAGTATTTAACCAATCCTAATTCTTTCAAGGAAAACTGAGCATTCAGTTGAGATATCAATTTTGAAATATCTGACTTGCTTGATCCAGTAACTAAAATATCATCAACATACACCAAGATAAATATAGGTGATGGTGATTGTCTGATGAACAGAGAAGAGTCTGATTTTCTTGCAGTAAACCCAAACTGAAGTAGGGTGTGCCTAAGCTTGTCAAACCATGCTCTAGGTGCCTGTTTGAGACTATAAATTGCCTTTGAAAGCTTGCAAACAACAGTAGGACGACTTGGATCTACAAATCCAGGGGGTTGCATCATATATACTTCTTCTTGTAGATCCCCATTTAGGAATGCATTGTTGGCATCCAATTGAAAAACTGACCAAGAGTAAGTGACAGCAATGGTGAGTATGACTCTGATTGTGGAAGGTTTAACCACAGGGCTGAATGTTTCTTCATAGTCAAATCCTGGAACTTGTTGAAAACCCCTAGCTACTAGTCTAGCTTTATACCTCTGAATTGTCCCATCTGAATTTTCCTTTACCTTGAATAGCCATTTACATCCAACTATACTCCTATGTTGGGGAAAGTCTACCAGAGTCCAAGTATCATTGCGTAGAAGAGCCAGATATTCATCTTGCATAGCCGAAAGCCAATTAGGTGTGGTTAAAGCATCATTCAGACTAGATGGTTCTGCTGAGGCCATGTAGACCTTAGGCTTGTATATACCTGATTTAGACCTAGTCACCATCTGATGTACAGGATGAATTGTAGTAGGAACTACTGGCAACTGGCTAGAAACCACTGGACTTGAAGAGGCAAAGTGAGGCAATGAAAAACGACTGGGTTGAGTAGGAGAAGAAACCAATGGACTAGAGACAGAATGTCTAACTGACTGACTATTATTATGCAACAAAGGACTTTGCAGTAATGGAGCAGTATGACTTTGCAGCATAGGAGTATGCTTTGCAGCTTTGACAGTGGATGACTCAGATAATGGTATGGAAGCAGATGTAGAAACAGGAAAAAGAGTGTCAGGTTTGAAAGAATTAGGATTTAATGCTTGAGAAGGAAATGAATTCTCATTGAAGACCACATCTCTAGAGATGTATATATGACCAGTAGGTGACCTACATTTGTACCCCTTGTACCAAGGAATGTACACTCTACTGACCTATATTGTAGCTTATGGTTGTTAAAAGGTCTGATGTTTGGATAACAAGAACACCCAAACACCTTAAGTGTTTTGTAATCGGGTGCTTTGTGATACAGAAATTCAAAAGGAGAGATACCATTTAGAACAGAAGATGGCACTTTGTTAAGCAGATATACAGAGGTTCTAACTGCTTCATCCCAAAACTTTAAAGGAAGAGAAGAATGAGCAAGAAGTGTAAGTGCTGACTCTGTGATATGCCTGTGTTTCCTCTCAGCAACTCCATTTTGTTGGTGAGTTGTTGGACAAGCTAACCTATGAAGAACACCATTTTGTTCTAAAAATTTTGAGAATGACATGTATTCACCCCCCCCCCCCCCCCCCCCCCCCCCCAATCAGACTGCACACACTTAATAGGAAGTCCAAACTCAAGCTCTACCTGTGACTTAAATTTGAGAAAGGTAGGGAATGCATCTGACTTATTTTGTAAGAGATAAATCCAGGTAAATCTACTATATGCATCAATGAAATGTATGTAGTATTTGTAACCAGAGGAGGACACAGTTGAAGCAGGACCCCATAAGTCTGTATGTATGAGTTCTAAAGGAGAATTATATACTGTTGATGAACTAGAAAATGGAAATTTATGGATCTTTCCTAAGCAACAGGATGAACAAAATACAGGTTCATTTTTGTTTGAAACTGGAATATTACATTGACCAAGTATTTTGTGAACTATTGTCAATGCTGGATGGCCCAATCGAGCATGCCAGAGTGTCAGTGGTGAAGAGGCCATTTTCTGAACTGAATTGTTTGAAGAAGCTGTATGAACAGACTTGCTTGAAATTGGAGAATGAAGTGACTTTGGATTAACTGGTTCAACAAGCTGAGAGGATGGGAACACATATAGCCCATTGCTAAGTATTCCTTCCAATAGGATCTGTTTCGTGACCTGATCTTTGACAAAACAGACATTAGAATGGAATTCAAAGAAGACATGATTGTCTTTTGCAAATTTGGACACACTTAAAAGGTTCTTGGTGAGTTTAGGAACTTGAAGAACACTCTTGAGAGTCAATGTTCTTGAAGGATTAAATGAGTATAGTGTAGACTCACCTATGTTCTGAATTTGCAGCCCAGTTCCATCCCCAATGAAGAGGTGTTCATTGCCAGTATATGGAGAAGAAGAGGCCATGTTCTGTGTGTAAGGAGTGCAGTGATTTGTTGCACCGGAGTCTGGATACCATCTCTGATCTGATGTAGTGGATGATGAAGGAAGCATTTTCATCTGAGACTCAGTATTATTTCCCCAAGGAGATTCAGTAGGTTGACTTGATGATGCACTGAAAGCATTTCTAGATGCTATGTTTGCTTGCAAACTTGCTTGCTGAGAAGCCAAGTTTGCTTGCTGAGAAGCCAAGTTGGCTTGCTGAGATGCATTGCTTATACTCCATGGATTTGGAAGGTTATCATCAAATCTGTTATAGCATTTGAAAGCTAGATGACCTATTTTTCCACAGATTTGACACTAAGGTGCTTTGATGACCTGGGAATCTTGAGCCTCTACCAGATCCAGATCTGCCATTTCTGAATGAGAATAAGTTTGTTGGAGATCTGAACTGAGGTCTCCATGTATGTGGATTTGAAGCAAATGACCTAGGAGACGGCTTGTAATTACTATGTGCAATATTTGCATAACTAGATGCATCAAGTTCCTTTACATGCCTCTCAATTCTTGTTTCTTGAGCCAGTAGAAGTGCTTCAATCTCTGCAACAATATATGAATCTGATCTAGAGGTGACAGACACTATGATGTATCATAGGATTGAGGTAATCCATCAAAAATGGCACTTATGTGGTCTTTAGAAGATAATGAATGGCCGACTGAAGCCAACTGATCGATGATGTTCTTGATTTTTAGCAAGAACTCATTAATGTTCATACCTCCTTTCTTGAGATTCTGAAGTTGATTTCTGAATTGTGAAATCTTGGCTATAGTTTGAGAATTGAAGAAAACCTCTAGTATATTCCAGATATGTGCAGAAGATTCACAATCTACTAACCTTGTTAGTAATGACTCAGTCATGGATGAAAGAAGCCATGAAAAGAGGAGCTGATCCTGCTGTTCCCAACTGATGAACTCTGGATTGACATTCATCTGACAGAAATCTTGGCGGAGATGAGTCTTTTTCAATGAATCTTTGCAACTTGTGACCTTTGATTGTTGCTAATACTTGTTGTTTCCACAACAAGTAATTGTTCTCACTCAATTTGACAGACAATACGTGAGTGAACATGACAGGTTTCCATTCTGTAGTTGTAGAATTGCTGATAGTTGCAGCATTTGAAGAAGTTAAATCAGCCATTAACAATGACTGGTGATGCAGAACTGAAGAAATGAAAATGAAAACTTAGAAATGAAACAGACGAGAAACTGAAGCCATTAATCTCATGGCTCTGATACCATGTTGAAACTTTAAACATAACAAATGCTAAAGAATGTAATTGTCTTTCATATCAGAGAATGAACAATGTACAATGCTTATATAGACAAATCTAATGACTAATTATCTGTCTAAACTATACTGACAGATATGTTAATAAACTGACTAACAACTTCTTGATTTTCTGTTTACATTATTGCTTAACACTCTAAAGTCGGGGCAACCCTGCTTGATAGCTATTTCTAATCTTTATACATGATGTTTTCATATTTAAACATAGAGACTATGGAGGAATAAAGAGATGGCTTTATTAAATTGTCATCAAAGAGAACCAACAGAGAACTCGGGCTCATTTTGAATGGCTCAATCACTGACAAATTCCTCTTTCAGAAAAAAATAAAAAAGTTATCGCAACAGATAAGAGATATGCCTACCTACTTACACGCAGAGAAGCAACAGAGAAAATAACTTATTTTCTGCTCAATAGTTTCAAATGTATTACACACTGGTGAAAAGATGTCCTTCATTTCAATACAAGCATAATCATCTAAAAGAATATTGTCGGGATATAGAAGAGAATATTGGAATTAACATACACAGGTATGATATGGATCTAATTGTGATGTTATTACAAGCTGCTTTCGATCTCAAAAATCTTTTTTATTGGGGTAGAATAAGATATTTCAGAAGTTTGTGCTGTGGATAGTGAAGAACTTGATGTAATACTTGTTCCTGTAAGCGCTGCCGATTTGAAATCAGATGGTAATTCTAAATATTCAAATGGGTTTGGAGGGGGGCTAATTTCTTTTTCTCCCTCCAACATCTTAGTAACAGTGCTCATGAGAGGTCTTGCCTCGGGCAGGTACTGAACACACCATAAAGCAACCATAGACATCCTCTTTGCCTTCTCTCGCGCTTCCTCGTCAATCCCAGAAAGTTCCATCATTTCACCTAGTTCTCCCTTCTTAAAGTTCTCCCAAGTCCATCTAGGAAGCCATTCCCGACTTTCGCTCAAATTGGCATCATGGTTTCTTCTCCTCCCTATGATCTCAAACAATACCATCCCAAAGCTGTACACATCGCATTTGTGAGTCACTGGGTACGGCTGCCACAGTTCTGGTGCTGCATATCCTGGGGTCCCCCTACACCCGGTCATAGCAACATGTTCAGTCTCCCTATTACAAAGCTTTGCCAGTCCAAAGTCTGCTACTTTAGGAGCAAACACTCCATCAAGAAGAACATTCTCAGGTTTTATGTCATAGTGAATTATCCTCTGCTGACACTCCTCGTGCAAGTATGCCAGCCCTTTTGCTGTTCCTATAGCAATTTGATATAGCTTCTCCCACTCAACTGTCTGGTTATTACCGAACAACAACTTGTCAAGGGACCCATTCTCCATATACTCATATACAAGTGCTGTCATGTATGGATCAAAGCAGAACCCATATAATCGAACCAGGTTGATGTGGTAAGTTCTTCCTATTGTGCTTACTTCGGCCATGAACTGTTCTTCAGCTCTCTTGTTCGAGCTGTTGTCCAGAACTTTAACAGCTACTTGCCTCCTGTTTGGGAACTCTCCTTTGTAAACTACTCCGAAGGCACCTGAACCCAACAATGTAGTGTAATTCTGGGTAAAACCTGACAGTTGTTGAGGTGAAAACCGAATAGGCTTCTCCCTTGCCATCTCGTCTAGAAATCTCTCCATAGTAACTGTCTTAACTTGAGAGTCTGGAATTACTGGGAATAACGGCGGACAAATTACTTTGACAGTGTCGATGGTTTCATCAAAACTAGATTGCTTTCCAGTACCATCGCTATTTGAGACCCGGGTATATGTGGGTATCGCATTTCCAGCCTTCTTTAAGCAATCAATGATGGCATATATTAGTGCAACAACTGCCACAGTTCCTATAATTGAAAGGACTGCATAATTGAAACAAGTTAGTCATTATATATGGAGATTCAACCTGATAGGACTTAAAGAGCGATCCTATCTAGCCACTTCTTCAAAAGACATGATTCTTTCTAGGTTCTTTAATTTTCTCATTTTCTCCATGATTGTTGTATGAAAAAAAGCTACCATTCTAATTAAAATTAAAATTGCCTCTCTTATGTTCATGTCAGTGTTTTTTATAGAAGTCTGTTGTGTCGGCAATAGTACAATACTCCTATCCATGAAAAACAATACTTATTTGATGTAATGAACTAATTAATAGAGTTGTAGTAGCTTACTGATAGAACCAGCCACCATCCATTTGAACGTAGATTCAAACTGATCAGTCGCTGACTTGAAGTTGTTATCGAAACTATTGGACTGGGAATTACTGTCAGTCGTCCAGGGATCAACTGTCCGGTGATAATCAACAGACATTTCTTCGGTGTTTGAGAGAAGAAACTGTGAAGATGGAGAAGAAAATGGTGATGGACAAAATCAGGAAACAATATCCACATGAAAAAGACAAAGACAAATCACTCTGGGTTATTGAAATAGTTGAGTTTGAGGCAAAGTCTTGATTCCTGTAACAGGGTTTCATTGAGAAGTTTCCTAGCAAAAACATTAGTGATTTTCAACGTAAATGCATCTCAGCTCATCAAATTAGACTTGGTCACCGGGTGTTAAGCTTGCTTTATTTTTTTTCCAATGAGGACAAAGCTACTTGCTTGTACCTTAAGCTAATCCAAATGCAACTTAATTAAGTTGGGTTGCTTACATTTTCCTAGGGTTGACTAGTAGGAAGCAAGGCACGCATGTCTGGAATGAAGATAGGGTTTTTAATTAAAGACCAAATCTGTGAACATCAAAGGTCCAAGGTTTAAGTTAACAACAAAATAAATAAAAAATTCGGTTAATTGAAAGTGAACAAATAACTTGGAAAAACTTAAGGTCAAAAGAAACGATCATTTAATAATTTTTTATTGTAAATAGTAGATTCTTTTGAATAATATTAATTCCCCATTCTTTTCACAGATTAGTGCGGCCTTAGTTGGAGAAAATATAAACTACATTATGAAATAATCATTTTCTTGGAAGTAAAGAAAGAAATGCAAATTACCAAGAATAAAGACAGCAAAGTAACATTCAGAACTATAACAAATCCAAATGCATGGGTAGTTGGGTTTGTTATCCAAATATATGGGGAGTTGGGTTTGTTAAAATATGTAGGGTTTACACTCATTATAGTCAAGCCTAAGTAAAAGATTGATTCATCTCTATAAAAAAGAAAGTACAAGAATATAAAAGTCATATAAGACTCTATTTTTTATATCAAGTTTTAAGTTTCCCGTTTTCACAAGGTTAGGTAGAAGTTAGGTTATATAAGCTTGTATTCAGTCAATGAATATAATAACAATTATCCAAATATTTTCTTTACATGATATCAGAGCGATTTTCTTTGGTGACCTAAGACTTTGGGGATTCAAGTTCTTCCCCGCCTCCAACGACTACACACTTTGACCGTAGACACAAGAGACGGGGAAGGGAGGACAACAGCAATAGCTTGCCTCAATCAACCAAGAAACTGAGAAATCACACCAACAGACAACTAATCATCATCTCTATCTTATGCAAACAGAGAGAGCACCACACCCTATCTTCTTATTCTCAACCAACCAACCATGGGGAACAATCAATCATAATCTCCTTCACCACCACCACTTCTACAAACGAACAACATCAACTTTGATTGTGTGATCCGCAAAGAGTCTTCCATTCCCCACAATAAGAAATTCATCAACAACAAAGATGAAGAAGAGAATAACAAAAACTCGTGCTCGCATCATGTTCTTCTTACAGCCTTCGCACATAACAATCACAACCAACTTATGTGTGCTCAACCACCATGGAGATAGTTCTCTTCAAACGCAGCCAAAAGACGATACTCCACTCAGCCCTCAAACTGTCCACTTTTCTGGTCGACGACCTCTCTTCCTCCCCTTTTCAGACCGACTCGCAGTCACTTCGACAAAGCAACCAAACACAAAGCAATTCCACAGCTCGATCACAACCGACGCAACAAATAAGAAGAAACAATAATAAAGAAGAAGAAATAGAGGGAAAAGAAAGAACTTTGAATTTCTTTCTCTCCACTATTCACACCCACCATCTTTAGTCAATACCACCACAGGCCCAAAAAAAAACCACTACCAGCACCAATGCTGAGCAATTTTTTCAGCCTTCGCGCTGAGGGGGAGTCATGCTGACTCGACACCATTAGTCGTTCACTCAACAGTCATGATTTTTCATACCAAAATTATCAGAGTTTGATAGTCATGCTGACTCAAGTCAAAACTCGATAGTCATGATTTCTTCATACCAGAATCATTCAGAATTTTTTTCAAAATTTTATCCTGAATAATCTAGAATTTGACAATCATGATTCTTTGAGTCGAACCATTAGCAGCTTTACTCGACAGTCATGATTTCTTCACCAAATTGGACTTCAAAGTTTCCTCCAAGCTGCACATTTCATCCGCGTCTACATGTCCAGCTTGCGAGGGCGTGTTAAAATATGTAGGGCTTGCACTCAACATAGCCAAGCCCAAGTTCAAGATTGATTCACCTCTACAATAAGGAAAGTACAAGAATAGAAAAGGTAGAATAGGAAAGTCAGAATAGTTAAAAAAGTAAAGTCAGTATAAGACTCTATTTTGTATAACAAGTTTTACGTTTCCTGTTTTCACAAGGTTAAGTAGAAGTTAGCTTATATAAGTTTGTATTCAGTCAAAGAATATAATAACAATAATACAATTCTCCAAATATTTTCTTTACAGGGTTTCTTCTATTCTCAATGAGACTCTGACAATTAAACACTTACTGGTGAAATAATTTTCTTTTCATTCGTCCAAGTCAAATCACCTAATGAATTACTAAAAGATATACAAATACCAGAAACAAAATGGAAAACAGTAGTGTAATGCACATTTGTGCATAAAGACCTGAATTCTTGCTCAATTTAGTTTTTCCTTATAGAATCATGTCTTACATCTTCCAACAACCACGTTGTTGTTACTGGTGAATCCACCCACGGATCAACCAATGGTTCGTTACTCATTCATTAATCGGATTGCCTTATGCCAGTCCTCATCTTTCATGCTCTCTCAGGTACCAATAGTCTTATTTCCTCGGATACTCCTACAACAAATCTTGTTGGTATATCTTTATCACAATTTGCTTCCATTATAGACATGTGTGCTTCTAATCAAATGTGTGGTTCAAATACCTAATTTAAATTATCTGATGGTACTTTATGCACACAAATTCATCGAGCAACAGTGAATCAATGACCACCATGTGGGTGGCCAAAGGCGCTCCGATGGTAAAGTCAGGCTCTGAACAAGAATGTACAAATTGGCTAATTGAATTAGGGTTGCATACCTTAGTCCTTCCTCTTGTTCACCTTAGATAATGAGAGAATTTATCACCTTCCTTAATTCTACCTCTAATTGCTTAATAAAGGGAGAAAATTGTATTCAAATCCTCCATCTTATCAAGTTATGTCCTTATGGGGTTCTTTCCCTTCCATGACTTGATCTTTTTTGGTCTTTGTTTTCCTTTAGGACTCAATGTCCTTACTAGGACTAGGAGTGGTCTAAATGGGCAATGGGCTTATTCTTGCCCAAGGGTCTGTGTTATGGCATTTTTGTCATGGGCGAAGTTCCTATATTCCTGTCATATTGGGCTTGTGTAATCTAGGCTTGATCTCTTGACTTATATGCTGGATTGGGCCTAACTTATATGTTGGATTGGGCCTGACTGGGGTGTAACTTGGGCCTCTGTCCATGCCATCTTCCATTAGGGTTGGCTCATGCCATGTGTACAGCTACGATTGGATGATTGTTCGATGTCTCATTAGTTACCTCCTAATTAGTAGGTCCACGTGCGGGGCTGTTAACTCACCATACGTGGGGATCTGCTCTATGCCATGTAGGCTTTTTTCGGTGTCCCTTAGGGCTCTGCATAGCATTTAATGCTGGTAGGACTGTTGGGTGGTTGCTTTTTCCACACGCCAAGCCTATATTATGATTTTGTGGAATTTAGTCTTTTTACATCCCCAAACTTCCCGAGCTTTTCGTTGTAATATGTTTTTAAGCTTTCAACTCCAATCCATAACAACTCTTATCTCTTCCAAATCATGTCTGACAAAAACTTCTTTCCTATGATCGAATGTCCACTGCATGCAGGGAGTCATTGATAACTAAGGCGGACATGGATGAACTCCGTCAACAGTGCCAGATTCATGTTGATTAGAAACTCGTCGTTCTGGGGCCAAACGGCTTCCCTACATAGTTGAGGAAGGGTTGTCATTCCCTTCCCTGTTCCGGACACCATCTGGCATTTCTTGACGTATCACAACATATTTCCAGCCTAACTGGGGCCAAATGGGTGGAAGACTTTGATTGCAATTCTAATAAGGGCGAATGAGGTTGGGCTCCATTTTTCAAAGAAGGTGTTGCACTCGTTGATCTCCATCATGATGAATCCCAATGGGATTTATTCTTTGAGGAAGCATGCCTGTCTAGTTGAACTCCTAGGCGACTTCAAGAATTGGCTGAAGTATTGCTTCCTTACTTCTTCCGCCTCTAGGTACTTCTTGTTTAAGGGCCAGACCGTCCTCCGCACTTTCAGGAATCTGAATAAGCTCTTAGTTTCCTTTCTTTCATTTTTTTCTTTTTTTTACTTTTGATATAGCTTTTGTGGTTGATTGACTTGTCATTTGTTTGTAATCAAGGGACCTGCTTCTTTTTACTTTCTCCCATGGAGAAGAGCGGACGAGGGCGAAGTTCCTCGAGTTACTAGTGAGGGTTGTCCTGGATGTCCTCAAGGCAGAGAACATCAGGAGGAGTGGCATGTTTGCTGTTAGGGGCGGTGGTTCAGAGCACGCTCTAACTGCTCCTGAAGGCTCGTCTTCAGGGGGTCCATGGCCGAGCTTCAGAACCAGTGAAGAAAAAGGTCAGGAATGTGAAGATGCCCAGCCTTTAGAAAAGAAAGGTTCTAGAAGGACTGGTCTTTCTAGTCCGTTTGTCCAAGAAGGCCAAGACTGGTGCTGCTCGGGTTGTTCTTCCTACTTCGTTGACCTCTCAAGAAAAGTAGCTTGTGCAGTTTACCAAGATCGATGATCCCAGTCAGACTAGTAAAAGAAAAGTTGTGACCGAGTCGAATAAGCCTATCCTTCTGGCCTTGAAGTCTTCTACTGCCCTTGGTCCTCAGGCTCCTCGTGCTCCGCTGACCTCCCTAGACAAGGAGCTTTAGCAGTTCCCGGGGATTGATAACCCAAGCAAGATGAGCAAGAAGGAGGTTGAGATTGCGACGAATAGGCTCCTGCAGCTTGCCTTGAAGTGTTCAGCCAACCCTGAAGCAGATCAATCTGCTTTAGGAAACAACGCCTATGATCTGTCAGTGGATCCTTAGGATGGTGAACGAGGGCATAGCTCGGGGACCTCAAACTCAAAGGCGGTTGATTCGCGGACTGATCGACTGCCTGAATCCCCATATTGATAAGCATATAAATGAGACATTTTATGCCCTAAATATACAATTGCTAAGTCCAATTATCTAATAAAAATATCTCAATACGTATATTTTGTAGAAATTCAAGCACTAATTTCAAATCATACACAATAAGGCTAAGTTCAACAATTAGAAAACCTCATTGGAAGTTCACATATGCATTGTCAAATATCAAAGATCTTCAAGCCCAAAGACTCATGAAGTCAAGCCCACAAAGTATCATCATTTACGGATCTCGAGAAAATCAACTTGAAGATTTGGACATCCAAATGGAAACTTCATCATAGCCAAAGAATTTCTATAAACTCCACTATATATTCTCACATTTGGACTCCAACACTTTTACACTTCACTTTATTTCACTTTTACACAAATCCATATCTTTAATTCATCACTTTTACACTCCACCTTATTTCACTTTTACACTCTTCCATATCTTTAATTCATCACTTTTACACTCCACCTTATTTCACTTTTACACTCCTCCTTATTTTTACTCCATTACTTTTACACTCCACCTTATTTCACTCCAACACTCCACCTTCCACCCATTGTCTTTAAACATAGGTCTCACCCTTCTTCACCTATAAATACCCCACACATGAACACACTTTGAAACATTTTGGAGAGAGAAATAGTTGAAGTATTTGTAGTTTAGAGAGAAATAAGTGAAGTTTGGCCTAGAGTTTACCATCTTTGGCTAACATCCCACCTTAGGTGTGGGTGAGCCCATGGGAGGATAGCTCTAAGAAGGCTCTTTTAGATTAGTTATTTCCATTTTCATGTATTAGAGAATCATGTGTAGTTAGATTGGTCTTGTAACTTGGTTGTATCGTGAATCTATGAGGTAAATTAGGTGTTTTGTGTTTTATCATACGAATTCAATTCATGTTTTCTTCTTCTACTTCTTAAGCTCAAGATTACATAAGTTGCTATACTTGCAATTTCTCTAACAAGCTCCTTACAATGTTTTACATATTATTAGTCTAAGTTTCATCGTGATTTGCTAGATATTTGGCGTTTCATTTCAGTATGGATTCCTTGTATGTTTTTAAATCCACATTTGATTATTAGGTTACTTAAGTTTGAAATCAATTTGTTCATAATGTCATATTTTCCATCCTAAAGTGAAATGAGAATATACCTTAAGACGTGTTAATGAATTTGGAAAAGATTAATCTAAGAGTGGCCTAATGGTGCCATATACTCATGATGATAAACTCAAAGCCCTAACTCTCACATTTAGGTTTTACTTTACATTTTTATTTCAAACACTTCATCAATCACTTCTTTTCTAACTGGGTTAAGTTTCAAAAGAGATTTAAAGATTAATTTTCCAAATTTTATAGCTTTCCTTATGGGATTTGACACGTACTAGCCATTATCTAACTCAACAGATAATCGTGGACTTGCGGTAAGATTTGAGATCAATCAAGTTTTTGGTGTTGTGCTAGGGAGAGCAATGAAAAATGAGTTTTAAAATCAACTTTGAATGTTTATCATTAGTTTAGTTTAGGTTCATTTTCATAGTTTAGGTGCATTTGCATTGTTTTGATAACATCTTGTAGTCTGGAAATTCTGAACATCTTCGTATTTGTATTTTTTTTAGTATCTCACGTTTGGTGTTTTATTTATTTTTTTGAATTTTTGTTAAATATTCATGATCTGAACTTTCACAAACATTTTTCCATTTGTTCGTTGGATCAATGGTTAGTGAGGAATGAATTTTAAAGTTGGACTGCATGTGCTGGAATTTGACTTTCACAGATGGCTGATGTTTAGACCCATGTTTCTATTGATTAAGAGTTTTGTTTTGAGTGTTTCCTAATTCTAAATTATTTTACATCTTGTCTAGTTTCTAGATTATCTTTTAGATTTCAATTTGGATAACAGGTTCAAATAGAATTTGAATTCTCGTATCATCTACACAGTCTGGAAAGTGTATTGTTTTTATATTTCACTTCAACTTTTCCTGGAAGTCAAATGATTTTTTAGAAATTTTCTAAGAAAACTTTTGTTTGTTAGCAATCCAATAAAATTTGTAGGTTTCAATTTCATCAAGTATTGAACTCTGCACGATTTTTCAAAGTGGATTTATTAGTTTTAAAATTTTCGAAGAATGCACTATTTTGCCAAACTTGAATGATTTTCAAAACTTTGGTTCTATACTTTGTTTTTTAAGCCATTAATGTTCACCTATTATATAATTTTGAGTATTTGTCCAAAAACGTTACTTGGAGAAGAGCTTTGGTGAACTTAGATAACAATGGAGGACAGTTGGTAAAAAGTTTCTTTGAGTGATTGTGAGGACTTAAATTTGTATTATTAAGTTGTAATAAATAAAATAGAGCCCAAGATACAACTGAAACCAAAGTGCGGTACCTCTCTCAACCCACTTTGAATTTCATGCAATAAGTGCTTCTGGAATATTTTTAAGTGTTTAAATTTTTTCAAGATATCGAATTGTGCTAAACTATGTAAGAGCGAACCTAGTCATTTGCAACTGAATGAGACTTGATCACCCACCTTATCACTCCAATTCACGTTCAAACTTAGCCAAATTCAATAAAATGAACTCAAATAACTAGAGCCAATTATAACGGTGTTTATAGGACCTCAAAAAAGGAATAGACTGTGATTGAACTCTTTCGAAGTAAGGCTGCTCTATTGCCAGTTGGTCTGTGTCGGTTGAGACCATTGTGACTGCAATGTCATTTCTGACATTTTCGCATAGAGAGTGGTGCTTCGACGAAGTTTCTCACAAGTCTAATCTTATTTTGATTAGGAATACAAGGGTTCTTGAAAGTATTTAAGTTGTAGCTAAAAATCATAAGAAATCATTGGATCTTAAATATGCCCTTCAAAGGCTTTGCCAGTTCTAGTACATGAAACATAGTAAAATCTGGCAAGAACGCAAATATGCCTAGTGTAGTGGTCTAAGGAGATTTTACGTAATAAGCTACCCATTACTTAGTTACAAGACATATGCGAAAATCTAACTAGGGTGAGAATTGGTTTTGAGCATCTCAAAATCATTCTCTACTTCAATTAGATTGGGTTTTAAAAATCAATCGTTCATTGCACTTAATTGAAGACAATCAACTTGTTGCTTGCTAGATGAATGGATAGAAATTGATTGAGCCTTGTTTGTGTGTCATGATTAGTGTTCCCCTTGAGGTACATTCGCATATTGCATTTAGTTTAGGTCATTTCTTCTTAGGTTGCATAAGATTTTAGTCATTTCCAAAAAAATAATAATAATCCAATCCAGATTGAATCAAATTCAGTGACAAGGAGTTTCTCTTGTGGAGCCATACAATTATGGATTCTCATTGGGAATATCATGACAACGCCGAGATAAATTACTTTGCCTTAGTAAACCAAGGTCAACCCTTAGAATCAAGTTTTGATTATACCTATCATTTGTCACAAAATGAATATGGAAACCAACAACCTTGGAAACAACACCAACCCAATTGTGGTTATGAACCTTTTAGGACCACACCATCCTTTGATCCCCATTATATGCATAACAGAATGCATTACCTTGATTGTCCTACAATGCCTTCGGTAGAGACCAATCTATATCATGTCATGCAAAATAAGCAATCATCATCTTCTTTATATATCCAATTAGCTAATGGGAGAGAACTAACATTTCTCATTCATTCCAAGATAGCCTAAATCAATATATGGAATCCTTAAGTCAGTCCATATGAGAGACAGAACAACGTCAGCAGACCACTAACAAACTTTTGACTAAGATTTGGGATTTAAGGCTTCAAAATGATGCATTGATGAATGTTATGGATGAATGTGAAGAAAATCTATTAGAGTAGTGTGAGAGATTTGATGAACTGAGCCACACTGATATACCTATATCAACCCCTCAAACTCCCCAAGTAGAATAAAATGATTGGATGAAACATGTGAGGCAATGTGATGGAGAAAGATTGTGGATGAATCATGAGATTTGGGTTCAAAAGAATAACATTGATGAACATGGTGAGCTTATAGAATTGTCTAGTCACTCCTTAACTAATTCATTGTTTAATGATGTTATTGTGTCACCCATTATTAATCATACATATACTGTAGAGGTTAACACAAAAGAAGATACAATTAAGTCATTATGTGGTGATATTCAACTTTTGACCATTGTTGGAACATTCATATCCAATACAAATGTGAAATCTGATAAATTTGTTAACATTTTCCCCAGTATTAGAAAGTTTTCCGAGTTTCGACTTGAATTGCATATTCCAAAAATCTTGGAGGATTATTTTTGGAAAATGAAAAATAAATTGTGATGAACTTAAAGAGGTTGATGACTTATCGATGCCTAGCCCATGGCCTCTCTTAGAACACCAAATTGATTTTGCTTCTTTTGACAAATTGAACTTGTATCATTCTTTTGAAGAAACATTTTTTGAGCTAAAATTAGAATTTTATCTTGAAAAAAGGTTTCTTTGGATTCACTTGTGGGGCATGTCAAATAAATTGCATCTTATTATCCCATATACACATGTTTGGTATGACCCACAAATTTTTAGGTTGTTACTGTATGATTTATTGTTAGACAAAGATTTAAGTGTACATATTATGTCAACTGAATTTAAAAAAAAATTAATTCTTTAAGTCTTAAAAAAATCACTTGACTATGATTTGATTGGAGCCTACTTTTGGATCTTAATAGAAGCCAATTGAGCATTCATGTCGTTTAATGGTAAACCCTTTCTACTTTTACTTATTATTGTCTTTTTTTTGTTCATGTTCGAGCCACAATGTCTTATTTTATAACATTGAAGACAATGTATGATTTAGATTTAGAGGGAGAAATTTCAAAACTTATGTCTCATTTGAAAATGGATTGTTCAATTTATTGAGTCAATAAAAAATATGTTTTTTGGTCTTTGTAACCCGAGTACTTATCCATGATGAGATTAGTTTTCGTAAATCTAGTTGCAAATGCTTCGAAGTGTAGGATTTGAAATCTAGTTGCAAATGCTTCAGAGTGTAGGATTTGAAAATTTGAAAGTTAATAGTTTCTCAATATTAGATAATAGTTTGTACTACGCATAAGCTAGGCTTTTTTTAAGAGTTTGCATTGAGAGTTGTGTTTTAGCTTCGATGTTCTTGTTTGAAGCTGAAAAAGTGGATTAGTTGTCTAGTGAACATGAGAATAATGGTGAAGACTTGAACCATGTGATATTTCTAATCTTTCTTCTTTCTGAGGTTTATACGTTGATTCAGAATTCTTGAGTCCAACCCTATCTTGTGCATGACCTCTATAAATTTTGTTTTTGTAAAATACTGAAAATAAAACATCAATGTTGAATCATACCATTACAGTATGTTTTGAAGTTTACCCAAGGCATAGAATGCATATTAATTTAGGGAAATGAATATAGGTTTTCTTGTCTAGCTTGAGCCTTGTAGCTTGCCCTATTTGTTGTTCACCCTTGAAACCAGTTTGAAACCTGTTATGTTAGCCTTTTATTATTTAGCCCACTAACCACCAATTCAACCCAATAATTACCAATTATGTCTACCGTGTCCTTTGCTTTTTAGAAAGGTTAAGGATGAGTTATCAAAGAAAAAAAAGTTTCATCATGGAATATTATACTCCATAGTATCAAAAGAATTTACAAATAACCTCAAGATCCAATGCCATTTATATAGAGCAAAAAAAAAAAGTAGTACTTCTTTATAATCAATAAGAAAATTGGATACTCACAAATGATGGAGTTGAGTCAAGTTTTGAAGTCATCTTACACTTACTTAGAAGACCTCTAACTTTTTTAAAAGTTTTGTTTATCCTTATCATTTTTTTACCCTTGTCCTAAGCCCCATTACAACTTAGTCAAAATCATAGCTGGTCCTTAGGAAAATATGGCCAAAGTGTGGAGGGTGAATTAAGATGTATTGTGGTGAATGAAGTCAACATTCTCAATGGATGAATTCCTTCTTGAAATCATATTTATTATATTCTCGAATTCTCATCTTTTGTTTTGTATGTGAACTATCTCTTATTTATTATTTCATCTTATTCACATACATCTGAGAGAAAATAGCTAAATCTTTGAGTGATTATATACCTTGTAAGATTTGAAGTTGAAGCAAATTTTCTAGAATGTGATCCAGAGATATGTTCAGATGATCAAACTCTTAATATAAACTTGAATGAATAATTCATATGTCTTTGGAATAGTGCTTACTAAAGTCATTTATTGATTTAGTATTGATCGATAAGTTATATGAAACATATCTTAAAGCTACGCAATCAAGTTGGAACTATTTGAGGTCAAATTAGGAAAGAGTTATTTTTTAGTCTGAGTCCCAAGTATTACTAATGTTTGTGGGTATCATTTCTGAAAACCCTCACGAGACTACAACTCGTCCATTAGGAAAAACCTAGAGATTTAAAGGCTTGTTGCATATGCTAAATATAATCATGATTTCTACGAAAGTAAGTTAGGTTTTAGTTTTTTTGCTCGAAAACTAGCAAAATGTAGGTTTGGGGGCCTTTATTAGCATATAAATGAGACATTTTATGCCCTAAATATACAATTTCTAATTCCAATTATCTAATAAAAAATATCTCATTACGTGTATTTTGTAGAAATTCAAACACTAATTTCAAATCATACACAAAGTGGCACAATAAGGCTAAGATCAACAACTAGAAAAGCTAATTGGAAGTTCACATATGCATTGTCAAAGATCAAAGATTTTCACACCGAAAGACTCATGAAGTCAAGCCCACAAAGTATCATCATCTACGGATCTCGAGAAAATCAACTTGAAGATTTGGACATCCACATGGAAACTTCATCATAGCCAAAAAATCTCTGCAAACTCCACTATCCATTCTCACATTTGCACTCCACTTTTACACTCTTCCATATTTTTACTCTATCACTTTTACAACTCCACCTTATTTCACTTTTACACTCTTCCTTATTTTTACTTCATTACTTTTACACTTCACCTTATTTCACTCTAACACTCCACCATCCACCCCATTTTCTCTATATATAAGTTTCACCCTTCTTCACTTATAAATACCCCACACATGAACACACTTTGGAGAGAGAAATAGTTGAAGTAGTTGTAGTTTAGAAGAAAATAAGTAAAGTTTGGCCTAAAGCTTACCATATTTGGCTAACATCCCACCTTAGGGTGTGGGTGAGCCCATAAGATGATAGCTCCAAGAAGACTCTTTTAGATTAGTTATTTCCATTTTCATGTATTAGAGAATCATGTGTAGTTAGATTGGTCTTGTAGCTTGGTTGTATCATGAATCTATGAGGTAATTTAGGTGTTTTGTGTTTTATCATATGAATTCAATTCATGTTTTCTTCTTCTACTTCTTAAGCTCAAGATTATATAAGTTTCTATACTTGCAATTTCTCTAACAAACTCCTTATAATGTTTTACATATTATTAGTCTAAGTTTCATTATGATTTGCTAGATATTTGGTGTCTCATTTAAGTATAGATTCCTTGTATGCTTTTAAATCAATTTGCTCATAATGTCATATTTTTCATCCATAGGTGAGATGTGAATCTACTTTAGGATGTGTTAATGAATTTGGAAAATATTAATCTAAGAGTGACCTAATGATACCATCTATTCATGATGGTAAACTCAAAGCCCTAACTCTCATAGTTAGGTTTTACTTTGCATTTTTATTTCAAACACTTTACCAATCACTTCTTTTCTAACTAGGTTAAGCCTCAAAAGAGATTTAAAGTTTTGTTTTCTGAATTTTATAGCTATCTTTGTGGGATTCGACTTGTACTTGTCGTTTTCTAACTCAATTGATAATCGTGAACTTGCGGTAAGATTTGAGATCGATCAAAAATTTACTGAGGCCGATGATCTCAGCCGGAATAGTAAAAGAGAAGTTGTGACCAAGTCGAATAGGCCTCTCCTTCTGGCCTTGAAGTCTTCTGCTGCTCTTGCTCCTCCGGCTCCTCGTGTTCCGCTGACCTCCCTGGAGAATGAGCGTTCACAGTTCTCGGGGATTGATAACATCGGGAAAATGAGTTAGGAGGAAGCTGAGATTGCGTAGAATAGGCTTCTCCAACTTGCTTTGAAGTGTTTCGCCAACCCTGGAATAGAGCAACCTGCTTTAGGAGACATCGCATATGATCCGTCAGTGGATCCTGAGGCTGGTGAACAAGGGCATAGCTTGGGGATCCCAAACTCAAAGGTGGTTGATCCGTGAATTAAACGACTGCCTGAATCACCTTATGGGGCCCTTCCCAGTTTGGATTTAGCTTGCATGCCCCTGGTTCTTTTGTGTTCAATTGGATTTTTTTGAGTACCCAATATCCAACTTTGAACTCTCGAGACATGACTTCTCGTTATGTTATTGAGCCATGTTTTACTAGTAGGCCGCTATTTTTATGGAAGTTTTGTCTCTTTTTTATTCAAAAAGGTCTAATCTGATTCTCAGAGCTTATTCATTGTCTTCCAACCTAAATTCATCCGTTCTGAAGGTTGGCATCCCGAGTTCCATTAGGATCATTATCTTAGACCCATAGGTGAGGGAAAACGGTGTTTCCCTTGTTAGGGTCCTTTTGGTGGTTCAGCAAGCCTAGAGTATTCATGGCAACTCCAATGCCCATAGTCCTTTAGTTGCTTCGAGCTTTTTCTTGATCGCATCTAATATGATTCGGTTGGTGACTTCCGCTTGTTCATTGGCCTGGGGATGTCCTAGTGCTGAGTAATGGTGACTGGTGTTTAGATTGGCACGTGAATAATATTCATGGAACACAATATTTCTCACCAAAGTTGACGACTTTACTCGATGCATGTGAATTTTCTCATAGACGTGAAATCTGAAACTAAAAAATTTCTTCAATATTTTTTTTAATGATTGAGATGCGATTTCAATTCAAAGTCAGCAATATTTCTTCTTCTAACAATGGTGGTATTTTTCTTCCTCAAATTCAAAAAAATGTGTTCAGACAATTTCTTTCAAAGGATATCAAATCTTGTTTTTAACAAACATGGTGTTATCATCAACCTAGTTGTGTTGCAGCTCCATAACAATATGGGGTTGTTGAACGTAAACATCGTCATCTAATTGATGTTGCACGAGCTTTACAATTTCAGGTTCATTTGCCATTTCAACTTTAGGGAGAATGTGTAATGACCAGATCCACATGGTATATTGTTCGCTTGAGCTTTAACCATCATCTCGGCTTTAAAATGCGTTGTACCAAGGGAATCCCTCGCACATAAGTAGCACATCCCCTTCCATCACCCAGGGATGTGGGACTATAACCCCCCTTGGTAGCCTACCAGCATCTTTGCCCGTCCTCACTTGGTAGCATGCCAGCTCTCATAGCCCGCCCACACAAGGTAGCTTGTCTGCCTCAACCCGCCCACACAAGGGTGTTATATTCCACTCCTTAGGAAGGCTAACATCCTCATTGGCACAATTTCGACTAGATCCGACTCTGATACCATTCTGTAACGATCCAATCCACAAGGTACAATATTGTCTGCTTTGGGCACAAGGCCTGCACGGTTTTAAAATGCGTTGTACCAAGTGGATCCAACCACATACATAAGCCGCATATCAAGTTCCCCCACCCAGGCAATGTGAGATTATAAATCATTCTTGGTAGCCTGCTAGCTCTCAGAACCTGCCTACACAAGGTAGCCTGTCAGCCTCAACCCGCCCACAAAAGGTATTACAGAATGTGTCCTTGGAACAACATATCTTATCAATAAACTGCCCACTCGGTACTTTCCAACAAATCCCAAAATGAAGTTCTATTTGGATCCAAACTCAATTGTTCTAAGTAAGAGTTTTTGGATGTCTTTGTTTTACAAATTATACTCGAATAAAGAACAAATTCGATCAACGTGCAAAGCCCAACATTTTTTTTGGATATCCTTATGGTAAAAGAGGATGTGTCTATGACATTAACACAAAAACAAATTTATACACCACGAGGCGTACGTGATTTTTCATGAAACCATTTTTCCTTTGTATGACTTATCTGAATTTTAATTCACCAATTATTTTCAAACCTCTAAAGGATAATTTTCATTTTCATTTTCATCCCCACTATGTTGATAGTCATACTATGTTGCTACTGTTGAGTAACAAGCACAACCTACTGATGTTAATAATGTTGAGCGTCAAAATGATACAATCATTGATTTAAATAAAAATGTTAATAATGGTAAGCCTTAAATAGATACATCATTGATTCGAGCAGAAATGTTATTTTACCATCCCTCACAAAAACAACTCATACTCATAATGCTCCAGCATATCTCGAGGATTATCATTGTTGTGTTCCAATTCACGATACTTCATCACTGTCGCCTAGACCAAGATGGATCTAGGATGAAAGTCTTTCATCCAGAGTAATCCCTTTCATTTGGCCAATAATGTTTCGTATTCTCATTTCTCTCATGCACACATAGCCTTTATTTCATCTATTTATGCTATAAGTGAACCTAAATATTTTTGGAGGTAATGAAATCATTTCAATGGCATGATGCGATGACCAAAGAGATAATGACCCTTAAACAACAACACATGGTCCTTAGTGCCCTTACTGTCTAATAAAATTCCCATTGGATGTTGATGGATTTATAAAATCAATTTTCGTTCTGATGGTACTATTGAGCGCTATAAAGCGCGCTTAGTAGCAAAGGGATACACTCAGGTTGAAGGAGTTGACTACCATGACACTTTCTCTCCAGTTTCTAAACTTATCGCCATGAAAGCTCTTCAATTTGTTGTTGCCATCAAGGGTTGGCGTTTACACCAGTTATATGTCAATAATCCATTTTTGCAAGGGTACCTTAATGAAGAAGTTTATATGAAATTGCCTCAAGGATTTTCTAGACAGAGGAACACCGAGTTTGTAAACTCAATCAGTCTATAGATGGTTTGAAGCAAGCCTCTCGCTAATGGTTTGTGAAGTTTTCTTCCACTCTTCTCAAACAAGGTGTCACCCAATCACCACTAGATTACTCCCTTTTTATCAAGAGGTCAGAACATTCTTCTATTTTTTTTTCTTGTATATGTAGGCGACATTATTATTATAATGGCGGCGATGTTGCCATTCACCTTCTAAGTGTCTCTTAGAAAAACGTTTCTCACTTAAAGATCTCGGTCACTTACAATTCTATTTGAGAATAGAGGTATCTCGTTGCAAGCAGTGTTCTAAAAATCGGCCTAGGCCGCCTAGGCTTTAGAAGGTAGAAAACGCCCAGATTAATGGCTGGGAGGGTTCTGGGCAGTCTAGGTGGGCCTGGGCAAGGTTTGGGTAGCCTAGGCGGGTTTGGGCGGTCTTGGCGAGTTTTTTTTTTTTTTTTTTAAGGCTGATTGTGTTTTTATTTTATTTTTATTTCCTATTTTTTAGAAATAAACAATTTAATTTTTTTTTATTCAGTATATGTCTAAATGTAGCAAATGATGATTACTTAATGGAATTCTCAAAGGATCTACTGGTACCAATTTTAGTAATGTAGATTTTATCAAACATGACTGAGGTTAGTCATGCAATTTGAAGAAAAATAAAAGAGTAGGTTTGAATATTTGTCCAAAATTCAACTTTGTATAAAGTACCCATCATGACCAACTTCATGTTGTAAGATTATCCTAGAAACACGCCCGAACCTAATTGGTACTTGCAAGTAAAAGTAAGAGTCTAGCAATCAGTAACAGTAAATAGACAAGATATACGTGGTTCGGCAATGTGCCTACATCCACGGGACAACGACGAGCTTCTTTATTATGAAAGAGTAATCTGAGAAGTACAAACTCTTGAGAACAGTTTCCAGTTCTCTCAACTCTCAATCTGAAAGTAATCCGTTATACTCACGGATTGTACCGTTCTTCCCTACACTTTCGATACAAAGAAAAATCAGCAGATTCTCTTCAGTTTTCTGCCTTGGTAATACTCAAACCTTACCTTGAAAACTGTGATCAATGGCTGCGAATAAACTCCTGTTTTCTGTCAATAAAACAGCCCCAATATTCTGTCTTCTCTCGATAAAAATCAGCCCCCAATACCCTATTTTCTGCCTCAGAAAAATACAATTAATAATCCCTGGAATAGGCTGATATTTATAGCAATTGTTGCTTCCTATTTTGAGTCCTAATAGGACCTGAAAACCCATCTGTGTCCTTGTTTGAATACAAAAGAAAACCTGTATGCCTGATCTGTATATGACTTCTGAATAAGAATAGAAATCCCTATAGAATAGGGATCCTATTTTATAAGATCTGTATTCTGTCACATATATAGCAATCCTATTCCATTTCAAACTCTATGGATTGAAATTGTGAGCCACGAAATCCCACAATCTCCACCTTGGCGAACAATTTCAGGACACACCTCCATCAGCTCATACATCTCCACCTTGGCATGAAATCCCCAGCCAAGGTAACCTGCTCGTCGTCGTCTTCCCGGCCTAAAGGCCGTCCACCCCTAAGGGCCATGCCCCCGTGGGGCATCAACACTGAGAGAGTCTGATCAAGTTGAGACAGTGCTCCAACTTGACCCTGGGTACTACCTTCGTCAACATATCAGCTGCATTCTCCTTTGTATCAACTTTCTCTAGTATCACAACTCTGTCCTCGATGATATCTCTGATAAAGTGAAACCTGACATCAATATGCTTGGTCCTCGCATGATGAACCTGATTCTTTGCCAAATGGATGGCACTCTGACTATCACAAAGAATTGTAATATCCCTCTGAGTAACACCCAAATCTTTAACCAGACCTCGAAGCCATATAGCCTCTTTCACTGCCTCTGTCACTGCCATATACTCTGCCTCTGTAGTAGACAGCGCAACAACTGACTGTAACATGGACCGCCAAGATATAGGACCCCCTGCCAATTTAAAACAGTAACCTGTAGTAGACCGACGCCTGTCCAAATCTCCTGCATAATCTGAGTCAACATAACCTGTCACAGCTGAAACTGACGATCGCTCATAGACCAAACCGACATCCAACGTGCCTCGAAGATACCTCAAAATCCACTTGACTTCCTGCCAATGGGTTTTACCTGGATTAGCCATGTACCGACTAACCAAACTCACTGCGTGTGCAATGTCGGGACGTGTGCAAATCATGGCATACATCAAGCTGCCAACCGCACTAGCATAAGGAACCTGTGACATGTATTCCTTCTCTGCTACAGTAGTAGGGCACTGCAAACCAGAGAGCCTGAAGTGAGCTGCCAAAGGAGTACTGACCGACTTGGCCCTATCCATGCCAAATCTATGAACTACCTTCTCAAGATATTGCCTCTGCGACAAAGACAATCTACCAAGTTTCATGTCCCTCACTATCTCCATCCCGAGTATCTTCTTTGCTGGACCCAAATCCTTCATCTCAAATTCATTGCTCAACTGAACCTTTAGCAGCTCTATCTCACGCTTACTCCTAGCAGCAATAAGCATATCATCCACGTAAAGCAATAAATAGATGTAGGAACCATCTCGAAGCCTCCTAAAATAAACACAATGATCATACTGACTTCGTGTGTACTTTTGCTTCAACATAAAAGTATCAAACCTCAAGTACCACTGACGAGAAGACTGTTTCAACCCGTATAGAGACTTTTTTAGTTTGCATACCCTGTTTTCCTTCCCAGCAATAGCATATCCATCTGGCTGAACCATGTAAATATCCTCTTCCAGATCACCGTGCAA
Source organism: Berberis vulgaris (assembly GCA_963556465.1). NCBI lineage: Eukaryota > Viridiplantae > Streptophyta > Magnoliopsida > Ranunculales > Berberidaceae > Berberis > Berberis vulgaris. The sequence continues at coordinate 48,082,051 of OY747127.1, forward strand.
GAAAGCAGTCTTGACATCTAGTTGCTCGAGCTCTAAGTCATACTGCGCCACCATAGCTAATAGGACACGGATAGAAGTGTGCTTAACCACCGGAGAGAAAACCTCGTTATAATCCACACCTTCTGTTTGTGCAAATCCTTTTGCTACCAATCTTGCCTTGAATCTTACACCTGCAGAATTCCCTTTGGAATCTGGAATGCCGTCTTTCAGAGTGTACACCCACTTGCATCCTATCGCCCGTTTTCCCTTTGGAAGTGTCACCAGCTCCCATGTATGATTTTTGTGAAGAGACTGTATCTCCGCATCCATAGCCACCTTCCACTCATCCATATGCGAGCTTTTACAAGCTTGCTTATACGTAGTAGGTGCATCATCATACTCCCCGAAAACTGAAAAAACATAGGCTGCCATTTCCTCAAATCCATATCTGATGGGTGCTCTAGTATTCCGACGCTCTCTCTGTGCTGCCAAAGACGGCTGAGAAACCTGCTGCTCATGCTGTACCTGTGGCTCCTCAACAGGAACCTCCTCATCTGCAATAACCTCTGGATCACCCTGTACTGTATCATGAATCCCATCATCATTACCATGACCTGAATCCGAAAAACTGTCCTGTGTACCAGACCTAGGAGTTCCAAGCTCCACCTGCAGAAAATCATCCTCATCATCAAAGCTATCACCTCTCCATACCGGAGATCCATCCTTGCATCTCTCACACTTAGGCCGTAAGAGTGCCTCCTCATAGAACTTTACGTCTCTAGAAATCTCCCACTTGCCCGTTTCAGAGCACCACAATTTGTAGCCTTTGACTGAACCTGGATAACCAAGGAATATAGCCTTCCTTGCCCTTACCCCCAGCTTATCATCCTTCACATGAAAATAAACAGGACAACCAAAAACTTTCAGATGTGAATAATCCGTAGAAGTGCCAGACCATACCTCCATAGGAGTCTTGAACTCAATCGCTGATGATGGAGACCTGTTTATGAGATAACACGCCGTAGATACGGCTTCAGCCCACCATATCTTGCCTAATCCTGCATTAGACAACATGCACCGTGCTCTCTCTAGAAGTGTGCGGTTCATCCTTTCCGCCACTCCGTTCTGTTGTGGTGTCTTCTTCACTGTGAAATGCCTGCGAATGCCATGCTCCTGACAATACTCCTTCAAGGGGTCTTCAGTGTACTCTCCACCATTGTCGGATCTGACCACCTTGATAACTCTGCCAGTCTGCTTCTCTACCATCGCCCTCCATTTCTTAAAGATGTTAGTGACTTCATTCTTTCTTTTCATGGTGTAAATCCATACTCTCCGGCTGAAGTCATCAACAAAACTGACGAACCACCTAGAACCACCTTTGGACACTGTCCTGGATGGGCCCCAAACATCCGTGTGAACGTAATCCACAATACCCGCAGTAGTATGCTCCGCTGAACCAAAACTAACTCGAGTCTGCTTCCCGAAGATGCAGTGCTCACAAAAGTCCAACTTCCCAAGCTTTTCACTGCCAAGCAAGCCTCGCTTGCTCAATGCCTTCAACCCTGCCTCACCCACATGCCCTAAGCGCATGTGCCATAACTGAGTCTGGGCTACGCTCTTCTCATCAAGAACCTCTGAGACCATAGCTCCACCTTCAACTGCGTCTCCTTGAAGATAATACAAATTTCCATGTCTAACTGACGTAAGCATTACCCTGTCACCATTGTAGACACAACACATGCCATTCTCACCAACAAATTTGAAGCCCTGAGCCTCAAGCACACCAAGAGAAATCAGACCTTTCGAAAGATCCGGTACATGACGAACCTCTGTAAGCTTCCTAACTGAACCATCTGCCAAACTGAAATGAACTGTGCCAACACCCCTAGTCTTGCATACTCTGGAGTCTCCCATATAAACTGATCCACCCTTCACCTCACGGTAACTAGTAAACCACTCTCTAATAGGACACATATGAAAAGACGCACCGGTATCAAGCACCCATCCTCCATATAGATGGTCACCATTATCTGCCATAAGAGCCTCTGCTAGATCTCCTGTAATCCTGATATCCACATCATCATGTATAGATCCAACCAGATTCGACTCGCCATTTTTCTCTTCCTTGTTGCCATTATCCTTCCTAGTAGGACAATCCCTTTTGAAATGACCCTTCTTGTGACAAGTATAACACTCAACCTTTGACATGTCTCTTCCGCGAGATTGTGAGCGGCCTCTATTCTTCCGACCATTGCCTTGCCTGTTATTGCCCTTGTTATTACCCTGATTTCGGCCTCTGACCATAAGACCATGAACTTGTGCATCATCAGCCATATCCTTCTTGTGAGCAGCTTTCGTAAGCACCACAGAAACCACATCTGTATAAACTAAACTTTCTGTCTTATTGGTGACCAACGTGTCGACCAATACTTCCCACTCAGGTAATAAAGAAGTCAATAACAACAAAGATTTGACGTTATCATCATAGTTTGCACCTAAACCGATGCAATCTGAAAATAAACACTCAAATTCAGTAACATGATCAGTCATGAGTTTACCTGGTTCAATCTTGAACGTGAAGAGCTTTTTCTGAAGGTATAGTAAACTCATCTGATCCTTCCTGAGGTAGGTATTCATCAACTTATCCCAAATTGACTTCGCCGTCTTTTCATCACGGTAGTTATACGCAACTCCCGTATCGAGACATAGCCGGATAGTACTACATGCCTTCCTATCCATTGCCTTGAACTTATTTGCATCCCAACCAGTTGGTTTCACATCTGGTTCACCTTCTATCGTGTCTGCCAGATCATTGTTAATCAGTATATCCATCACCGTTGTCTGCCAACTGCTAAAATTGTTCCTTCCATTGAATCGAAGAACATCGAATCCATGAACCTTTGCGTAGACTTCACCTTTCCTTTCTGACATATCGTCAAACCTTGTAGACACCAACCTGGCTCTGATACCACTTGTTGTAAGATTATCCTAGAAACACGCCCGAACCTAATTGGTACTTGCAAGTAAAAGTAAGAGTCTAGCAATCAGTAACAGTAAATAGACAAGATATACGTGGTTCGGCAATGTGCCTACATCCACGGGACAACGACGAGCTTCTTTATTATGAAAGAGTAATCTGAGAAGTACAAACTCTTGAGAACAGTTTCCAGTTCTCTCAACTCTCAATCTGAAAGTAATCCGTTATACTCACGGATTGTACCGTTCTTCCCTACACTTTCGATACAAAGAAAAATCAGCAGATTCTCTTCAGTTTTCTGCCTTGGTAATACTCAAACCTTACCTTGAAAACTGTGATCAATGGCTGCGAATAAACTCCTGTTTTCTGTCAATAAAACAGCCCCAATATTCTGTCTTCTCTCGATAAAAATCAGCCCCCAATACCCTATTTTCTGCCTCAGAAAAATACAATTAATAATCCCTGGAATAGGCTGATATTTATAGCAATTGTTGCTTCCTATTTTGAGTCCTAATAGGACCTGAAAACCCATCTGTGTCCTTGTTTGAATACAAAAGAAAACCTGTATGCCTGATCTGTATATGACTTCTGAATAAGAATAGAAATCCCTATAGAATAGGGATCCTATTTTATAAGATCTGTATTCTGTCACATATATAGCAATCCTATTCCATTTCAAACTCTATGGATTGAAATTGTGAGCCACGAAATCCCACACTTCAGTCATTTGAGTCTTAATAAATTTTGTTCATGATTTTTAATTTTTCATGTTTCTAAATTTTGCATATGTATATTGGCATTAAATTGGATGAAATTGATAAGGTATTATGCTTAACTTTTGTAAATTATTAAAGTTATAATACAAAACCTAAGACCGCCTAGGTTGCCGCCTAGGCCCCTGGGCGCTAGGCACCTGCTCGCCGCCCGCCCATCGCCTAGCGCTTTTTAGAACACTGGTTGCAAGCGAGGCATTTTTTGTTACAACGAAAGTTGCTACTGACATTATAAAGGACTCCAATTGATTGGAGCTAGAGTTTCAACATTTCCTATAGAACAACACCTCCACCTTCATCCTACTGATGGGGTTGTTCACTCTAGCCCAACACAATATCGTCATTTTATTGAGTGTCTTCTCTACTTCACGGTTACAAGGCCTGATATAGGTTATGTCATTAATGTTCTAAGTCAGTTTATGCAGTCTCCACATTCTTCTCATATGGAGTTGCTCATCGGGTTCTCTGTTATCTCAAGGGATCTCTCAGTGAGGGTATTTTTTTATCTTCTTCAAGCTCATTTCTTCTCGATTGGTTCGGTTGTCCTATCCCTCTGCACTCCACCACGTTTTATTGCACACGTTTTTTGGGGTCTAGTCTTATCTCTTGGAAAACCAAGAAAAAAAAGCTCATTGTTTCTCGCTCATCGGTTGAAGTCAAATATAGTGATCTTGCCACTCTTACATGTGTAATACAATGGTTGAAGTATTTATTTTGAGATCTAGGAATCTTTCATTCTGCTCCTATTTCAGTTTATTGTGATAATCAAGCAACCTTCCATATTGTTGAAAATCCATGTTCCACGAGCACACAAAACACGTCGAAATAGAGGAAGACAGCCAAATATAATTCTTTCTCTGAATTTTTTATATTATTTCTGATGGTGTTACCAATTCTTGCAAATCACCAATATTGTCTACATATACTAAGGCAGAATAATATTATAAGACATTTTCAAAAGTTTATTTTGTGGATCCATATAAAAAAATTGATGCAAAACTTGATCATGCCAGCTCCAAGTTAGTGAAGTTCAAATGGATTCAAAAGCGGGCATATTTCTTCTTATCCCTCCAACATATTGTCACTTGTCGCCTCTTGCTCATAAGCGGTTTGACGTAGGGAGAGTAATGATCACACATTTAGTCACTAAAGTGTGAAGCGGGTCACGCTAACGAGAGTAAGAGCATCAAAGCGCTTAACATAAAAATTTGTAACGAGTTTGGAGCATTTGGGAGCGTTTATGTGATATATACCATATATACTTGTTTAAGTATTTATAGTCCCCTGGAGCATCACCTCTGACATGAGATTCACGTGATTAAGATCACACCATAAAATGACCATACAATTTCCCTTCTCAAAACTTTGCCAAGTCCATCTAGAAAGCCATTCACGGGTTTCGCTCATGTCAAGATTAAGGTTTTTTCTCCTTCCCATCACATTCCCCCCAACCTTGTATGCGTCAGTGTGCTCTCCTTGTTAGAAGGATTTTCTAATTGAATGTTCTGCAACTTAAAGAGAAAACAGTGTATCAAACTGAATATTATATTACCATGTTATAAATGGTAACGAGTGATCCTCTACACACACTCCTCAAGCAAGTACATAATCTCCCTTGTTGTTGTTCCTAGTATAATTTAATATAGGTTCTCCCATTCTTCTTGCACTCATATACGAAGCAGAACACCATGGTATCTAACCAAAATTAAGTGGTAAGTTATTCCCAGTATGCTTCTGCCATGAACTTGTCATTGAGTTTCTTTCTAAAGTTATCTTCTAAGGCCTTAACAACTATCTGCACTCTGGTTGACATCTTTCTTTTTTAATTAAACCATTCAATATGCACCTGAACATCTCTAACAAGAGAATCTGACATTGTTAATCCCACACCACCTAGAGGTTGGAAACTGATGTATTTAGAATATTTAATAATATTAGCAACAGTGGTATCTTAGACAGTATTAGGAATTCTAGTATTATTGTAATAGGATTTTTAATTAGGATATTACTTTTTATTAGGTTTAGGGTTTGCTTTTTATAAATAGGAGCGTAGGTAGTTCATTGTAATCAGTTGATTGATTGAAAAAATATTTTATTTCTTAGTTATTTCCCTTTTTTTTATTGTTGTTATTTCGAATTATTCTGTTTATTTCATTTATTGTTCAATTTATTTCGACTATCGTTATTTTATTCTATTAATTGGTATCAAAGCCGAATGATTCTCATTGTTTTTGTTTGACTTGAAGAAAAAAAGTTCGAAAGAAGAAGGAGATCGAAGACCATTAAAGATTCAAACAAAATTTGAAAAGAGAAATAGAGAAGAAAACATACAGGAATCAGACCCGTCACAGTAGCAAGTCTAAGTCTGTCGCGGCTAGTTGCAACACACCCACATCAATCGCAGCCACTGTCGGCGTCACCAACCCCGCCCCTTATTTTCTTATGTTTTAGTTAAAGGAGAATGGTGTTCTTGTTAAAAAACAATCCCTTTTATTTTCACTTTAGCCCCTGGATCTTATTTTCACTTAAGTCCCTAATCCAATTGGTTATTTTCACCACAATTCATATGAGGGCACTCCAATTTGAGAAAAAAATGAGTGCCCCATACTAGAACCCGTATCCATATCCTTTTTCTTCTTACCAGTACCCATCCTATTCCCCTTCCCCATACCAATACTAATATAGCCCAATATCCCACGATGTATTATAGTGATTACCCCCAGTCTACTATTTTCCACATCGACCACCTGTGTCCCATCTTATACTCATCCGAAACTTGTTTCTCCTATACCACCCATCGTCCAATAACCTATGACATAAAATCACTACTAGGAGTGTTAATTGGTTACTGAAAACTGACCGAACCGAACCGAAAAAGCCCGAACCGAGAAAAACAGAAACCGAACATTAGAAAACTAAACCGAACCAAGTTGGTTTGGTTCGATTTCGGTTTTTGTTTTTCACACATCCGAAACAATCGAACCGAACCCTTCCCCTTATTTTGTTTTTAATCCCCTAACCCTCTCTCTCTTATTTAATCCCACCAACCCACTCTAATTTAAATTCTTACCCCATTCCAATGCACCTCACATCCCCACCCTCTCTTTTAACTCCCACTTTCTTATTTTTTTAATGCCCCATTCAGATAAAGAGTTGAAAAAGCTTACTTTCTCTATCTTATTTAAGCCTCACCCACCCCTCCCCACCTACCCAACTTCTATTTCTTTATTAATGTCATTTTTCTCTTTTTTAACTCTCTTTTTCTATCCAACCACTTGCAAGTTGAGGAGGAGAGACAGTTTGACTCAATCTTGTTGAAGAAAACCAAACTTTTCACTTGCTTGCTTGCAGCAAAGATGAGCAATGACGATGGTGTTGCAGCAAAGATGAGCAATGACGATGGTGACAACTTCGACACTTCTGATTTGATAATAAAAAAACTTCTTGCCGGATGAAATTACGAGACTTGTGGAATCGTCATAGAAGGTTTCGGTCTTTTTCAGATCATCACATGGGTGTGGTGGAGATAGATTAAGATGCAAACAATGTAGTTATAGTTATAGTTTTTTGTATGATGTTATAGTATTGTGTATATGAGAGACATGGCAAAAAAAATTTAATCTTATGGAATTATCGAGAGAAATAGGCAAGAAAAAATTGAAAGAAGTCTCTATAAATGAATAGTCGAAGCCTTGAAACTATGTGTTCATCTGGCATTTGTTTTCCCTTTACTGCTTCCCCTTCTCTCTCTCTTTTATTTTATTTGTACTCTCTCTGTCTCTGGGTTTTCCTCCTTTGCAAACCAAGCTTCATTTCCTTCTTTCTATTCTTTGTAGCTTTGACTTATTCCTTTTGTGCTAGAGCCAACTCGGTTGTATATAGCAGCAAAAAATAAATAAAAGAAAAGGAATAAAAAGGGAAAAAATCGAAAATAACCGAACCGGAACCGAACTGATCGGTTTGGTTTGGGTTTGGTTATTTATTTGATAAATGTGGAAACCGAACCAAACCGATAACCGAATTTTTGGTTTGGTTTTGGTCCAACTTTGAACCGACCAAACCGATTAACACCCCTAACCGGTACCACCTAAACCAATTTTCCCTACACCCCATCCCCTGCTGCTAGTGATGTACACCCCACTACCACCTCCACCATGATGCAGGTTTAGATAGACTCAGATACGTCTTTGAACGAGATTGTAGAAATTTACCAAGCACTGCACAAGATAGCTAGAGACAAAATTTGAGAGCTTCAGGCACTATTGAATGCAGATAACTTTGCCCGAATGCGCAAAGAGCAGGATGAACCCTATTGTTTGTCATAGTCCATCCAAATTTTTGAGGAAGTTGAGGGCAGCGTCACATGTACTGAATTTCCGACTTGTGACGCATTTGATTTGTGCGGCTTCTTTCCCATTTTATAGAAAAAAGATGAAGATATTCCTCAAGCGGCATATACAATCAATGACATTTTTGTGACATGAGCTTATGCACAGGCTTCTTTTCAGATTTCTTGCAACTTACAGTTTTTTCAGTCATCTTGGTTTCTTTTTGAGTTGGTTTTTTGGTCTTTAGCCAGTGTGTATCATGACAAGTTTCGAGGTAGACTACTTCGAGTGCACTTCACCCTATATCATTGACCGGTTGCTTATGCTCATTAGATATCATCCCTTCGAGCTCGAGAACGAGCAGCTTAAATCCGGGGAGGTTGATGTAATTTGGATATTTAATAATATTAGCAATAATAATATTTTTAGCAGTATTAAGAATTCTAGTATTATTGTAATAAGGTTTCCAATTAGGATATTGTTTTCTATTAGGTTTAGGGTTTGCTTTTTATAGTAAGAGGGTAGGTAGTTTATTGTAATCGGTTGATTAATTGAAAGAGTATTTTATTTTATTCTATCATTGTTATTTCGAATTATTCTGTTTATTTCAATTATTGTTATTTTATTATATCAAAAACATAAAGTAAAACTTATTCAGATGAAATTATAAATAATTTTTAAGGTGTCTTGAAAGAGTTTGCAATCTAAAACAAATCTATACGCTCTCGGGTACAACTTAGGAAAAAAAACTCAATACACAAAAAATTAAAAGGCCATGGACGCATCTCCACTACTGCGCATGGAACACAAGACCTCTCCATCTCCAAAATATTGTCACTTAATCTATTATTTTATTTTATTAACATTGTCTATAATCGACTGTGACAATTACAAATGGTGTGATGACCTCCATAACAAAGGATTATCCCAAATAGGATTTGAAAGTTACATATCTCCTAACATCCCCTCATTTCCCTCCCAGTAATTATTATTGTCCACAACGACTCCAACTTTTGCATCTTTTTTCCTTATCAATGTCAATGCCAATCTTATGCTATGGTACACACAGAAATAAAGATTGTAGCAAACTATTGATACTATCATTACCCTTGGTGTTGCATCAATGTGTGACGTTCTTAGGAAGGTTCCTTATATGGTACTCTTCATTCCCATTTTAGAGCGCATTGCTTCGACTCCGGTTTTGTTCATCTCCTTTAACACAGGGGCGGATCTACAGCTTGGGTAAGGGGGTCAATTGACCCCCTTAGGTTTTGAAAAAAATCTACCAAAGTATATAAAATTTCAATCTTGCCCCCCTTAGAAATTTTATTTTGCCCCTCTTATAAATTTTATTTTGCCCCTCTTATAAAAACAAGAATCACGATTACAGATCACATATCATAATTACAATTACAGATCACATATCACAATTGAAGAAAACAAAAACAATTGAGTTGCCGCTTCTAATCTCCACCTCCACGCCTCCGGTCCTCAACAATATCTTCTTCTCCATCCCTGTGAAACAAGGTGAGTTTGTTTGATTATAGGTTCTAAATGAAATCAACAGGACAATTGAACAACAAAATCACATTTAATCTTAACATCGCTTCTTACCTTGGATTTCTATGATGAATCAAAAACCTAGATCAGAAACTTGAGAGAGAGATCAGATAGAGAGATGGAGAAAGATCTCAGAGAGATCGGACAGAGATCAAAGAGAAAGATGGAGAAAGATCTCAAAGAGAGATCAGAGAGAGATCACAGGGAGAGATCAGAAACTCGATCTCTCTCTGATGAAACTGAGCTCGATCTCCCTTCATCAAATTCGATCTCTCTGACTGTTCTCGAACACTCCCTTCTTAGTAAGAGATCAGAAAAACCCTAGATAGATATCAGAAACCTAGATAGAGATCAGTAGTTCTTACCTTGGATCTCTTTCTCTGTGATGAATCAAAAACCTAGATAGAGATCATAAACTCGAGAGAGAAATGGAGAAAGATCTCAAAGAGAGATCGAACAGAGATCTGAGAGAGAGATGAAGAAAGATCCCAAAGAGAGATCGAACAGAGATCAGAGGGAGATCACAGGGAGAGATCAGAGACATCTCAGAGGGAGGTCAGAGAGAGATCAGAAACTCGATCTCTCTCTGATGAAACCGAGCTCGATTCTGATTGTTCTCCAATACTCTCTTCATCAAACTCGATCTCCCTGATTGTTCTCCAATACTCTCTTCTCCAACACTCTCTTCATCAAACTTGATCTCCCTAACTTTGATCTGAGTGAGTATGAGTCTGAGTTTGAGTTTGAGTCTGATGAAACGAAAACAAACTCCTGATGAACTCGATCTCTCTCCTGACGAACTCGATTTTCAGATAGAGGTTCTCTCCTCTTGTCTTTTAGCTTTAGAAAGTTGATCTCCCTGATTTTCAGAGTGTTTCTCAGTGATAAAATTCAATAAGAAAAGAGAGATATGAAAAGAGAAGAGAAGAGAGAGATATGAAAAGAGAAGAGAGAATAAAGAATTCACATCTTCTCTTCTCTTTTCATTTCAGATATCAGGGATGAAATGTGGTTTTAGGCCACCGTTTGGGTATTTGATAACAAGAGGAGAGAGACAATACATCAATCAAGTTATTTTATTGCAATGGTTGAAAAGATAAAAGAGATATGAAAAGACATCAAAATTATTTTACTGCAATTATTCATAAATTTAATTTTTTTTTTTAATAAAGAGATAAAAAAATTCATACTTTGTTAATCACCTTTATGTTTAGATTGGTGAGTATTTATTTAGTTGTTTAAGTTTTGGGTGAGTTTCATATTTGTTTAAGCTTTGATGGGGTATTTTATGTTTGTTTAAGTATCTGATTTATCATCTTTATTTGTAAAGGAGAGTTTTATATTGTATTTTGAATTTAATTTAATTTGTTTATTTGTTTAGGCTTTAATAAAGTGTGTATTTGATCCTTGAAGCTTAAGTGGGTATTTAATTTCATCTGTTGAAAAGGCCATTATCTCAAGTTCTTGGTATTTGGTGAGGTTTCTTTTCTTTCATGTGTTAATTATTTATTTACATTACAAATTTGATAATTTGAGAATCTGTGATAGCGTTTTTTAATATGAATATTGGGATTATCTGTTGTATTTGTGTAGTTCAATAGTTGTGCACTTGTGCTTACGAGTAACGGATAGATACTTTAAAAGAATAAATGATGTGTGTTCTAGTTCTACTGCTCGGGCTGTCACTGATAGGTCTGATAAGGAGCTTCCTAGTTCCAAAAGGAGTTGTATTGAGACTGAGTTTGAACCAGAAACTCTTCTAGCAAATCCTGGATTACGTAAGCCAATCAAGGAGTATCATCCCAACATAAGGGATGAAATTCGAAGAACATACTTGCAAAAAGGTCCTTGCCAACCTCGGGCACATAATTTTAAGCAAACTTTGCAAGGAAAAGTCTTACAGCGTTTCAATCCTTCTTGGTTTGATGAATTTCCTACATGGTTAGAATATAGCATAGAGAAAGAGGCTGCATACTGCTTGTGTTGCTACCTTTTCAGATCTGAGTGTAAAGAGCATGTGGGTACTTGTGATGTTTTTGTCGTTGAAGGATTTACCAATTGGAAGAAAAAGGATAAGTTACAAACACATGTTGGAGGGTCTAACAGTGATCACAATCAAGCTTGGAGTAATTGTGAAGCTTTAATGAATCAACAATAACATCTTCGAACTGTTGTGAATAAGCAAACAAATGAAGCTCGAAGTGATTACAAGGTTCGTCTAAATGCTTCTGTCGTTTGTATTCGATTCTTACTCCGACAAGGCTTAGCTTTCCGTGGTCATGATGAATCTTGTGATTCAAACAACCGAGGGAATTTCTTGGAAATGTTACATTTTCTTGGTGACCACAATAAAGACATCAAAAGGGTAACTTTGGATAAATGTCCTGGGAATCTTAAATTAATAGCACCGGAAATTCAAAACGATATTGTAAATGCGTGTGCAACCGAAACCATAAATGTTATCATTCAAGACCTTGGAGATTCTTTGTTTTCCATATTAGTTGATGAAGCTCGTGATGTATCAATTAAAGAGCAAATGGCTTCTGTGATCCGTTATGTGGACAAACACGGGCATGTGATTGAGAGACTTTTAGGTATTGTACACGTTTCTGACACTTCTGCTCTATCCCTAAAAGCATCAATTGTCGCTTTATTTTCAAAGCATAAGTTAAGCATTTCAAGACTACGTGGCCAAGGGTATGATGGGGCAAGCAATATGCAAGGTGAGTTCAACGGTCTTAAAGCATTAATCTTAAAGGAGAATGGAAGTGCATTCTATATTCACTGCTTTGCACATCAACTTCAATTAGCACTTATTGCCGTTGCAAAGAATGAGAATTCCATTGTTTTATTATTCTCTTTGGTCACGAGTGTTGTGAATGTTGTTGGTGGCTCATTTAAGCGTCATGCTATTCTTTTAGAAGCACAATCTACTAACACTCTAAAAGCACTTGAAAGTGGTGAGCTTGCAAGTGGAAGTGGCCAAAATCAACAATCAACTCTTAAAAGAGCCAGAGATACACGTTGGGGCTCACATTACAATACTTTGATAAGCTTGATTAAGTTGTTCAATTCTATCATCGATGTGCTCGAGTGCATTAAGGAGACCTCAAAATATGTTGAGCAAAGAGTTGGAGCGTGCACTTTATTAGATTCACTACTATCTTTTGATATTGCATTCGGACTTCATTTGATGAAAAGTACATTAGGAATCACGAATGAATTGTCACAAGCATTGCAAAGAAAGGACCAAGATATTGTGAATGCCATGGGTTTGGTCATAGTAGCTAAGAAACGCTTACAGTTGATGCGAGATGATGGATGGAACAATTTGCTAGATGAAGTTTCATTATTTTGTAGCAAACATGCTATAGAAATGCCTAACCTTGACGAATTTTATGTTGCTCAAGGAAGGTCACGACGTAATGTTGAAAAGGTGACAAACATGCATCGTTATCGGGTTCAATTATTTAATGTTGTTATTGATTTGCAACTTCAAGAGCTCAACAACCATTTCAATGAAGTGAATATTGAATTGCTTTTATGTCTTTCATGCCTGAGTCCAAATGATTCCTTCTCGGATTTTGATAAGGAAAAATTGATTCGTTTTGCTCAGTTTTATCCAAATGATTTCTCAGAAGTACAACTTGATAATCAGTTGGAGACATTTATCATTGATGTGAGGTCGAATAGCGAGTTCTTGAATTTGACAGGAATTAGCAATCTTGCTGAGAAGATGGTAAGGACAAAAAAAACATTTTGTATCCTTTCATCTATAGGCTTATTACTTTAGCCTTAATATTACCTGTTGCAACTGCAAGTGTTGAGAGAGCTTTTTCTACTATGAAGATTGTTAAGAATCGATTACGTAATTGAATGGGAGATCAATGGATGGCAGATAGTTTGATTACATGCGTTGAGAAAGATATATTTAATGGCATCGATGTCGAGGTGATTATGCAGCATTACCAGAACATGAGAACCCGCAGAGAGCTTTTACCTAAATCTATTGTGCGTCTACATTGACTCATTATGTATGTTTCTCTTATAATACTTTTAAAACTCTATTTTAATCATATTTATCTATTTATTTTAAGAATTAAATTATCTATGATTTTTTTGCCCCCTTTTGTCTGCAATCCTGGATCCACCCCTGCTTTAACACCTGCATTCTGAGTTACTCACCGTCTATTCCCGGGATTGCATTGTTGCCAATTCCATGCTTTTATACCTACACATAACAACAATCCCTGCTAGTCAGGCCAAGGGCAGATCTACAAAGGGACCAGAAGGGGTAGCTGCGCAAAAAGAGTATATACATAGCATTTCTGAAAAAAATTTAATATAAATGGTAAGACACGATATTATAAAACCTTATTCAATAAAAGACATGTCAACTCTTTGGTACAGTGGTTGGCCTTGAAAACTTCATTACTATGAACCCAAGTTTGATTCCCTTAGAGCGTAAGAATTTTTTTAATATGTAGAGATTTTTTTTATTCTCTCTAAATGTTATCATCCATGAATTTTCTTTCATAAAATGTATTTGCTTCATGATTTTTTGGGTTTTAAGCTAAAATATCAAACAAAATCTACAAAGAATGATGAAATATTTTGATCAAAAAAATGTAATTGTTTTCATAATATTTTTTGGGTTTTACACAAAAATGACGAAATTTACAAAGAAAATACGAAATATTTTAAAATAACTCATCGAAATAATGTATTTTTTTTCGACACTTTAAATTTTGAGACCTCAAAAAAAGAAATATTTCACAAAATTTCACGAAATCACAATCCTTGGTCCGGAGTACAACATTTTCTACCTTCGCCTCTGATAACTCCCTTTAGCGACCAACAATCTTTTACCATTTCGCCTCTCCTTGACTGAAATCCTGGGTTTGCCACTGTCAGGCTTATCTCTTCTTTGAATAAGGTTCTTGGAAAGATAAAAAAAAAAAAAAAAAGGAAACTAAGAGATATGAAACTAACTTTGAGGCCAGGATAGCCATTAGAGCAACATTCCTTGTCGAAGAAGGGCAAGGTTTCTGGTGGTAATAGCGAAGATATTCCCGCAACCCCAAGGTTATGACAGTAGACCCAATGTATTTCTTGTTATATCTTGTTATCACCGCTTCACGAGCACATGAAATCCATCTTGATCTGAAAGGGAAACAAAATTGTTAGAAACCCAAAATACACAATCACATAAAATTAGGGATGATGCATCCAAATCTTGTCTCCTAGAAATCTGACCTGCAAAACAAAGTTAGATTGCCAAAGACCACCTTTTTGGTGGTTGAAGGCACTTCGATGCTTAAGTCAGTAAATATGTAGGAGAGAGAGATTAATATGGACATAGTTCAGTTTAAATTGCATACCTTTGTCGAAAGTTCTCTTTGCCTTATATAATGTCCATTATTAACTTTTTGTGTGACTTAAGCATGTGGGGCGTGATGAAAGGGAACGTTCTTTGTAACAGTCTCCTCCTTCATTGAGATACGTCCTTGGGGGAGTGATTCTTGTAATGACTCGTCTCCTCGTAACGTCTCTCTTCTTTAAGGAAAACTTATTGGGCCTGGATTCAGACCTTTGATTACGATCTGTTTTGAATGGCCTTCTTGGGCTTTAAGTACTGGACTTGTATTTTTGGGATTTAAGAGTCGGGTCTTAACTAAAATACTTGATCCTAGTGATGGACGATATTTGCCATGTGTATGATCGTGACAAAAGCCTCATTTAATGTATCATCAGCTACTCCCCCCTTAGTTAGTGGTCTCACTTACGTGGCCAATAACTCTGCAGCAGTTGGATTTTTGACTTCATCATCGCATTCAATGCCGTTAACAACTGTCGATTCGGTTGTTATTCTAATATCTCGTTTATCTGTTCATTTCGGTGCAATTTTTGGGATTTCATGCAACCATCATATCTCGCACGTCTTCCCATTAGTGGTCTTTTCATTGCCCAATCCTATAAAGGGGAGTGAGAGTTGTGTTTTCTTTCTTGCTATGTTCGTTATCAGATTTTACTTTTTCTCTCTTTCTTCATTTTCTTCTTCGCAAGACTTCCTTTTTCATGTCTGCCTTCAGGATGCTAAGCGGTGAGGCGCTTGAGGTATGCGAGGCATTTTTCTTGCCCAAGAAGGCGTCACAGGCTTTTGACCTTGTTCGCAATGACTTCTTACCATCGCCTGACTTTGAGATTGTTTTGCCCAGGCATGACGAAAGTCCTTGTCGTCCAAGGCCTGGTTATATTGCAATGTATCTTGGCATGTTTTAGTCAAGTCTTAGGTTTCTGGTCCCGGAGATCTTCTGGGAGTAGTTGGAATTTTTGGGCATTGCTCCTGCTCAAATGGGTTCCAAAGGTTGGAAGGTGACGATTTCGACTTGTTTGATAGCCATCCTCTCTGGGATTCCTCTGACTACCAGGATTTTGCACTCTGTGGTGGGGCTTGTTGTAAGCAATAATCATAAGTGTTTTCTCCGTTCTCCTGCTTGTTTTGAGAATCTTAATGATGATTACAGGGGCTGAACAAGATTCTGGTTTTATGCTTCCATTAATTATGGCTACTTCAAGTTGCATAATCAGCACATAATGCGGTCGTTCCGGGTGTCCAAAAAGTGGAAAGATATGCATTTGTATGTAGAGGAGCAGACAATCTTTGATCAGTTTCTAAGGCCTCCCCAAGTCATTGTGGAGGCCTTCCTTGCTAAGGATGTTGTCGAGCGTAATGGCTTGTACACACTGAGTGAGGCAGAATGTGCAGCGCTTACTGAAGCTCGAGCTGCTGAGATCGCTACTCCTGTTGATGTTGGTGATGCTAGCATTGAGGGGAAAGTGAGCTCTGACAGGAGGATTACTGATCTCAATGTTACTATTAGCGTTGGTGGTATTGGCTCGACCACTAGGAAAAGGAAGCTCCCTAGACCCGCCAACATGTCAAAGCAACTGCAATAAGCCCTGACCGTGTCCAAAAGAAGAAGTTGTTTGCTAGTTATGTTCATAGTGCTACTCGGACTACTTCTCGTCTGAGATCATCTAGAAAGGAAGATAGGGAAGAGGCTCGCCTTTCTGCTCAAGAGGTTGAGGAGATAAATCAAGCTGAGGAAAAGAGCAAAAAAGAGGAGACTCGTCCGTTGGACAAGCGTGAGAAGAGGATCATCTCTACTCATGGCATTCCTGATTTTTCTAAGTGGTCTGATGATGATCTGCGTTTTCTCAACAATCAGATGTTTTAACTTGCTATGTAGCGGTCAAAGGATCTGAATACCACGAATACCATAGTTGATTTTGACTTCAATCCTCTATACGACGAGGTTGTTGAACGTGGTCAAATTTCTAAGTCTCCTCCTCCTCTTCCTTATCCTATTCATGTTGATGACATAGAAGAGTTTCATGTTTCCTCGCCTGTTTGTCCCACTTCTGCCACCACTGCCTGTCCCATTCCTGCCACTACTGCCTTGAAGAAAGATGGCAAGAATGGTTTTTCTATTGTCACTATTGTTCCGACCGTTCTTCAAGCTAGTGAGGCAGGGCTTCAGTTCTTCCTGATCCCTAAATCCTTTATCCACAGATTGGTTGGAAGGAACCCAACCCTGAATACATCCGTATAAACATGGATGGGAAGTGTAGTTGGTTCACAGAGATTGACGTGCAGGATAGTGCACGTAATCTTATCAACGAGTGGCACGGGCGGTTGATTGAGAGGGTTCCAATGCTCGTGCGGTAGCCTAGTAGTCATCTCAACCAAGGTCTCAAACAAATAATGGAAGGGATGAATTACCTTACTTATGATGGGGTGATGGGGTCGAATTACAAGGTTGCACGTGAGCAGGTGGCCTTTGTGGAAAGGAAGATTGTTGGGCAGGCATTGGTGTTTTCCTACGTTCTTCGTCAGTTTGACATGCTGAAGGCAAAGTGTGCATAGCAGGAGAAAGCAGCTGAGACTGCTCGAACTTTACTGAAGGAAGTGGAGGATGTCCGTGACAAGTTTGTTGCTGAACTTGAAACTTCGGAGACGAAGTTGAATAGAGTTCGTGATCAGCTAGATGTTGTTAAGAAGGAGTTGTCCAGTGAGAAGGTTGGTCTTGACGTAGCCATGCATTCTGCTGCTGAGCAATCTGCTAGTCGTAAGATAGTTGAGGAACGAGTGGTACAGTTAACGACTTAACTTGCTACTGCTAAGTCGGATGCTTCTGCGAGGCTAAACACTGTCGAATGAGCACTTGTATCAGCCAAGAGCGAGCTTGCAACAATCAAGGATAGATTGAAGATTGCAGAAGCGACGGATTGGAAAAGGGTTGTTGATGGTCAAATTGACTTCATCGATTCCATTGAGGCGAAGGAGGGCCTCAATCTGAGGTCTGGCTAACCAGGTTTACAGAGACACTGCCGATGAAGATTGTCTCTGGATCCACCAAGTGATCCAGTTGATGAAAAACAGTCGTCTCCTCCTCCGTCTGACCCTACGCCGTCATCTGCCCCTGTTACTAAAGAGAGAGCTTCATCTCCTTCCAGAGACAAGGTTCCACCTCCTTCTACTGTTAATATCACTGTTCACCCTCCTTCGTGTGTTCCTGCTAGTGATGCCTCTGATTACTTCTACTGTCTCCTCTCCAATTGTTGTATCTTCTTCTCCTGATGTAACCGAATAGAGAAATGAATGACAAATCCCTTTTTGTTGACAATCTTATGCCTTTTGTTGTTTTGTATTTTTTGTATTGATTGTTCTCTTAATCTACGTGTCTTTTATGATAGATTGTCCTTGGAAATTGTTGTAGTTGTAGTTTGTCTAACATCTAGAATAACCATGATATCTGGTCGTAGATAGTAAATATATGATGATTTCGCTACTCGTACTTTGTATATCTTTTTGTCTAACTTGGTAGTTTAGACTTAGCTTAATTGTTTCTGTGGTTTGAGTTGTTAGTCGGGTCAGGAGATTTTATAAGTCTGACTTATATGTCCAAACTTTTATAAGTACACTTCATAGTCCGACATGTTGGTTGAGCCAGAAGGTTTTACGAGTAAGTCTGACTTTTATACGTCTAATTTCAAACTAAAGAGATCCAGTTGAAAAGTTGAAGTGTGGACTAGAAACAGGATGTCATTTGACACTAGAGGCATATACATCGTCTCAAGTTTGTGTCTATCATGACAAGTTGGCGGGTTATTTGTCTTAAGCAAAAGCCGACCTATTTATTATCATGTATAAAACTCTAACCACGAGCCTTGCCACCAATAAATTGGTTCATTTGTGACAACTATTTAACTCGCCAAATTTATGGTACCTCTTTGTCCCAACAATTGTTAGAAGCTTTAGTCTCACGTCCCCAAGAACTTTGACTAATTTCGATTAGCAAATCATAAGCCTTTAAATTTACTGCAAGTTGCATAATCCAAATTGAAAATAAAATATTCAAAAGTTTTAAAATGTTAGTCTTAGGAACAATAACCCCTTAATCAAACCAAAACATTATTAAAACAAAAATGTTGAATATCAAGGGTGAAATGGGTTGAATTGTGTCAAGGCTTCAATCCCTAAACTGGAATGTTTACACGAACAGGTGGACTAAAAATAACTCAAAAATCTGTGCAGTTTTGACCCACGGTAATTTAGGGAAATTCCCTAAAAAATATTTAAATTTTCAAATTCCCAATTGATAATTTATATTTTGTCAAATGCCCACATTGATTTAAGAAATGTGAAATGCCTATAACAACAACGAGTATCGTTGTCAAGTACATGTCATCATTGATATATACACATGTAGAGGGCGTTGTAAGGGCGAAATTTTCATGATTTAGCAATGTTGGTTTCTAAATTTAGAAACAAACAACAATCACACATACAATAGGTCCATTTGCTTATGTAAAAAAAAGCTAACTCAGACTTTTCAAAAAACTACAAGTCTTGACATACAAAACTTTTCCTCTTGTATCTAATGTAGGTAAATTAATATATAATAAATAAATAAATAATTTAACTTTTTTATCATACAATAAGTGGAGTGTTGTAGGGTGGTTGTTATTTTTCCAAGCAATCCACCACAGCATCCCATTTGTCTCAAAACTCATGAATTGTATTAATACCCATAGCATAAAGTTAGACAAAATTTGAGTAGGTAAAAACTTGTTCATGGGAATAATACATGGTGTAAATATTAATTTTGAAAATACCAACACCAAATTTTTATGGTCTGACAAAAAATTAGATAACACCCTCACTAAACCCATTTGTTGAAGGTTGGATTCTTGTCAAGTCCACGAATTTGGTGTCGTTCTCGTCAGGGGCGGATCCAGGATTGTAAACAAAGGGGGCAAAAAAATAAAAAATAAATCATGGATAATTAATTCCTAAAATAAATAGATAAATATGATTAAAATGGAGTTTCAAAATTAGTCCAAGAGAAACATACTTAATCAGTCAATGTAGATGCAGTAGAACAATAACTCACATCATACATTCTTTTAAAGAATTTATTCATCACTCGTCAGCAGAAGTGCACAACTATTCAAGTACACAAATACAACAGACAATCCCAATATTCATATTAAAAAATGCTACCCAGACTCCTAAATTATCAAATTTGTAATGTAAATCAATAATTAACACATGAAACAGAAAGAACCTCATCAAATACCAAGAACTTAAGATAATGGCCTTTTCAGCATATGAAATTAAATACCCGCTTAAGCTTCAAGGATGAAATACTCACTAAAGCTTAAACAAATATAGAACCCACCCAAAGCTTAAACAACTACACAAATACCCACCAGCCTAAACATCAAGGTGATTAAAAAAAGTATGGATTTTTTCTTGTTGTACAGTACATCAAGTCTTAAGAGATGATTAGAAATGATAGAAATTTATAAAATTGTTGAATTAGATAAAAACTCAAAGACACTATCTGAAATTGAAATTGGAAGAAGAAATTTTAAGAAATGATTAGAAGTGATAGAAAAGAAAAAATTGGAATACTCTCTCTCTCTCTTTGGAAAGAAAAGAAATTGCAGACCGTTATGAAAAGCAAAGCAAAGCAAATTAGAAATTGTTGTTGTTTTGTTCTTCTCTCCCGTCCAAAATTAGGAAACTCATTCACTTTAATTTGTAGCAACTGTTAGTTTTCAAATCTGCCTTCAAATAAAAGTAAACCCAAATTTTTCTTATCCACTAGTCTTTCCATTGTGATTAGTTATCATCACTCTCTGTGAATGTCTGCTAAGAAATTATCGTCAAATCGGTTTCATTTATCTCTCTTTTCTCTTTTGTCTAGGGCTAAAACCTCTCTTTTGAGAATTTTTCTAGTCATGTCACAGGTCCAATGGGTATGTCGTTTTTTCGATTTTGGATCGCCAAAGAAGGAGATAGTCACAGAGATCCAAGGTAAGAGGAGATGTTAAGCTTCATAAGGTTATTTTGTTGTTGTCCTGTTGATTTCATTTAGAAACCCATAATCAAACAAACTCACCTTGTTTCGCAGGGATGGAGAAGAAGATATTGTTGAGGACCAAAGGCGTGGAAGCCGGAGACTGGAGACGGACATGGGAGGCGGAGACTACAGGAGGATACTGGAGGCAAAGACTTGTTTCTTCTTCGTCGATTGTGGTCTGTGATCTAGATCTGTGATTGTTGTTTTTTTAAGAGGGGCAACATAGAAGTTCTAAGGGGGCAACATAAAATTTAAAAGGGGGGCAATGTTGAAATTTTATATACTTTGATATTTTTTTTAAAAACCTAAGGGGGTCACCCCCTTATACAAGCTGTAGATTCGCCCCTGGTGTTAGAATATGGAAATGACGGATGGTGTTAGTTGATAACAGTAATGACTGCCATTTGTATTAAGGCTATGTTTGGTGCAATGTACAATAATGCATTTAGCAAATTGATGTAAATGCCTTTGTATCATTACTTTTCGGGTGCTCAGTATTATCAATGCAAAATTGGGCGAGTATTTGATTTCTATACAAGATGTTTGTGTTCATGATGACGACAATAGTTGTGATTGTGCATGGTTGTGATATGGTGATGGTGACGGCAAAAAATGGCGGTGGTTGTGGTGGTTACTATGATGGTTGTTGTTGCTTGTCTATGATGGTTACGACAATAGATAATGTGGGCAATTTTCTTTCGTAATGTTTTGTACAATTTTGTAAGCGTGTTGTTCTTTTCACCCCCCAAATTTACTAAAATAATCCAAAAGAAAAACAAACATGTTGACACGTTTTTTAGAATTAGATTTTTATAAAACTGTTAGCAACCAAAAACCTCCATCAATTAAAATACAAACGTGGGTATTAATCAAGCTCCACTTTCTTATTTTGCCTTATTTTGCCTATAAATATTTATTTTTATTAATTAATTGACTTATACAATGAGTGATAACAAGTAAAAGCCCAAAACAATTGTTGGAAATAATTATCAATTTCTTATTTGAAGTTGATGATGTAGAATTTCATGTGTTGAAAATTCATAGGGATTAAATTAAACTCAATCATCAGAAAATACTAGAATGGATTCCATGGGAGCGAGTGTGAGAGTGGCATTGCTAAAAACAAGCCAGAGGGAATAGGTACACTGCAACTCTAGGATGTAAATGGCCAATACCATCCATCATCTTAGAGATTAGGCCATTTTCAGCCCAATATCATTCACCATCCTAGAGATTGGGCCATTTCCAACATCTCTAGGATGATGGATGGTACTGGGCGGGTCTGGCTCTCTAGATTTTTTGTTAACGATGGGTAACACACTAGAATGGAAAGGTACAATGCAACTACTAATCATCATCACCTCCAAGTTGATACTATTGTAGCTTATAAAAATAAAAATGAAAAGGTAACATGTTATCCCTACGCCCCAGCCAAATGAAATCTTTTAATAGGATGAACACTAAACTTAAAAAGGGGGAACCACTACAAAAAAAAAGCATCACTAGCTACGGAAACTAGCGACGGTTTCAAAAAACCGTTGCTATTCAAACGATTTGCGACGGTAAAAAACCGTCGCTACTGCTTCTGATACTGTTTCGGTACATATTTATAAAAAATTGTCGCTAAATAGTTTGCGACGGCAAAAACTGTTGCTAATTCTTGTATTAGCCACGGTATAGTCGTCGTCGCTAATATTTACTAATTATATTTCATTAGCTACGGTAGCCTACAGTAGCTAATGGATTTTTAAAAATATATGTTTAAAACATGTAGCGACAATCAAGTCGTCGCTAAGGTTTACAAATAAATTTGGTTAGCCACGGTAAAAGAGCTGTCGCTAATGGTTTTTCAAAAAAATATATATATATATAAAACATGTAGCGACGGCCCAAGTGTCATCGCTAAGCTTTATAATTAAATTTCATTAGCCACGGTCACCTGCCGTAGCTAAAGGATTTTTAAAAATATATATATAAACCCTATAGCGACGGCAAACGAGCAGTCGCTAATGTTTACAAATAAATTTGGTTAGCCACGGTATAATACCGTAGCTAATAGTTTTTTCAAATATATATATATATAACATGTAGCGACGGCCCAAGTGTCGTCGCTAAGCTTTATAATTAAATTTCATTAGCCACGGTCATCTGCCGTAGCTAATGTTTACAAATTAATTTGGTTAGCCACGGTCATCTGCCGTCGCTAATGTTTACAAATTAATTTAGTTAGCCACGGTATAATACCGTAGCTAAGGGTTTTTTCAAAAAAACAAATATAAAAAAATGTAGCGAATGGTTTTTTAAAATATATATAAACCCTATAGCGACGGCACTTTTGTCGTCGCTAAGGTTTACAAATAAATTTGATTAGCCACGGTATAATACCGTAGCTAATGGTTTTTAAAATATATATATATATATAAACATGTAGCGATGGCACTTGTGTCGTAGCTAACCTTTATAAGTAAATTTCATTAGCCACGGTAAATTGCCGTAGCTAATGGTTTTTTTTTAAATATATAAAAAATAAATTCCATTAGCTAATGGTTTTTTAAAAAAAATTCCATTAGATAATGTTTTAAAAAAAAAAAAAATATATATATATATATATATATATATATATATATATATATATATATATATATATATATATATATATATATATATATTTAAACATTTAGCTCAATCAAAAAAATAGCTAAGTTTTACAAAGAATATTTTATTAGCTACGACAAAAAACCATCCCTAATAGAATATTTTAAAAAAAAATTAAACAAAAATAGAACCTCATCGCAACTGTCAATAAAACCTAAAAACTTTAGCTCAATCCAACACACTAAAACAAACCACGTCACTGATCCGCGTGAAACCAACTCAACCAATCCCCTTCAATTAACTCTCTCTATATAAATTTAAATTTTACAGAGGAGAAGTCCGTTGTGGCAAAGAAGACCCCAGCAGAAGAGAATAAACCCAAATCCAGGATAAAACTCTCACTAGACACCCATCCCGGCCGCCTTTCCCTAGATGCAAGAGATCTCAGAGATCAGAGATCTCAGATATTCTCTTTGATATAAGGAGGACGACGGTGGTGCCGTGGTGGTACTATCTGTCCCTTATTCTCTACTCTCTATCCCCTCCGCTTACTCCAACCCCGCCATCTCCTGCGTGCGTCTTCTTCTTCAGGTGAGAGATAAGGTTTAGTAATTCATAAACAATGCTAACATTTGTCGAATGTTAAAATTGCATACATTTGTCGAATGTTCTCTTTACCTTATATAACGGTGGTTGTTACTTCGCTGCGTGACTTAAGCAAATGAGGCTCATCGAGGGGAAATGTTCTTTGTAACAGTTTTTTTGAAAGAGAAGGCTTAGAATTTCTTTTAGCTACAGTTTCTTTGATACGGTAGAAGTTGTCCCTGCATCTTACCCATATTCTCTTTGATATTCTTACCGCCTTCCAGTCACTTTTTTACTCTTTTTTACTAGTTGAAGGGCCTTCGTTTTTAAGCAAGGCGAAACATTGTTTCATATTTATAAAACTTGCAGACGCTCTTCATCGGAGGGATTTCATGGGAGACAACAGAGGAGAAGCGCATGGAGCATTTCAACAATTATCAAGGATTACTAACTCTTTATCATTGTTTTTTCCTTTGATTGTTGCAGAAGCAACTCCCAAATTTGTCTTTCAACTAATGAATGTGAGAGGACTTAGCATTGGCCATGTTAAAAGCCACTTGCAGGTATGAGAATGATTTAGAAATTTTTTTTTAATCATCTCCTGCATCTTACCCATATCCTTTTTGATATTATTACTACATTTCAGTCATTTTTTTACTCATATCCTGCATATATTTGTCAAATGTTCTCTTTACCTTATATAATGGTGGTTGTTAATTCACTGCGTGACTTAAGCAAATGTCGCTAATCGAGGGGAAATGTTCTTTGTAACAGTTTTTTTGAAGGAGAAGGCTTAGTAATTCTTTTAGCTACAGTTTCTTTGATACGGTATAAGCCGTCGACCC
The DNA here is from genome assembly GCA_963556465.1 of Berberis vulgaris. Classification (NCBI taxonomy): domain Eukaryota; kingdom Viridiplantae; phylum Streptophyta; class Magnoliopsida; order Ranunculales; family Berberidaceae; genus Berberis; species Berberis vulgaris. Next base: position 48,107,128 of record OY747127.1, read on the forward strand.
TGCATCTTACCCATATTCTCTTTGATATTCTTACTGTCTTCCAGTCAATTTTTTACTCTTTTTGACTAGTTGAAGTGCCTTTGTTTTTATGCAGGGCGAAAGATTGTTTGAAAAGGCATGGACACTCCGAATTTGTCTTTCCAAAATCGTATTTGTTGTTTTTTAATTTGTTAAACCTTGATTCAAAATTGATAAGTTTTAGTTTGTCCTTGATTGTAAATCCATGTAAGTTGTCTGCTTATGCAGCCCCCTGAATCATATATATATATATATATATATATATATATATATATATAATATCAATTTGGGGTTGATAGAGTATAAACTTGTTTGGGATTTACAAATTAAAACATTTTGCTACGTTTTATGCCGTCCATAACTGTTTATTTGAAAAAAATATTATATATATTGACGAAAAATTTACTTAGCCACGGTATAATAACCGTAGCTAAGATTTACAAATCTTAGCTACGGTTGTTGCCGTCCCTAATCGATTAAAAAAATTACACAAAATAAAAACCTTTCGACGCCAATAAATTTGGGTATCCCGCGTTGTTTTGTGAAGAGCGTATTGCAGAGGAAGTGTTTGAGAGGACGAAGCAGTGAGAGGAATTTTTCGTAATAGACGTCTAAACCTTCCCAAGTCTGTTTTCATATATACATACACAAGCTTTAGTTTTCAGTGTAATAGTATGATTGTAAAATCTCTTCCATACAATCAAAATATACTTGTAAAATTCCTTACATGTTCAAATTTAGCAAAACTTTTTCATGGAGCTCAAGTGGAATTTAATGAATTATTAAATCTTCTTACCATCTATAGCGATAGAAGTGGATGGTAGAATGAAGTCAGACCGTCCACACTTTTGATGTATTTAAGTGTACCAACCAATAGTGAAATGCTTGATTAGATTGGTTTTGTTTTGACCATGTTAGTGCACTGCTTTTCTTGCATTTTTTTTTCATACTAGGGAATTCAAAATAATAAAAAGGAGTCTGCATGACAATGCAAACTTGTCATGAAACTAAGGTGTTCTCTAATAACAACTTATCAGACATAACATAAAGTTCATGCTTCGAGCCCGCTTAGGGTTAATGATTTCAAATTGTCGTTTACTTCTAATTATTCTGCATTTGGCTTGCTTACTTTTTATGTGAAGTTGAAAATGAATATATACAACTACTTTGAGAGAGACATGCCATAAGCGTGGAATAATAAATTATTAGCTAATGGGTAGATATGCCATAAGCGTGCAGTATCCAGCTTGTTTCGTTTATTTTGAACTTTAGGTTCGTTTGATATATTTGGGTTGATCCCCCATTTGCATGGCTTTTAGGGATAGAGCATCATACAGAAATAACATATTGAGTTTGTAAAACCTTACAAGAGCAAGCTTCAAATTTGAATAGCCGTAAAAGATAATGTATAATATATACTTGTTTTACTTTATCTTTTTAAAAGAATAAATTTTTGGTTTTCATAAATGTCAATTAATAAATTCATCTTTATACTATTATCCAGGCTAAGTTAGATTCCAACATGGAAAAAGATTGGATTGAGCATAATCGTCTCAGCACCGAATATGAACTAGGGCTCCGCACCTTCCTTAATGATGCTTTTGATTTGTCGTCTTTTCATGGAAAGATAAAATGTCCATGCAAAAGGTGTCGTAACAGGCATTTCCATGTTCGTGACACTGTTCAGGAACATCTAATCATTTCTGGGTGGGATAGTCAGTATGCCAAAGGTATATGGGTACACCACGGTGAATTGGAAGTAATGGATGCATGGGCAGATGAGGAAGATTCAGAGGAAGAGGACGATATGGAAGGCATGTTACATGACGCATTTGGGCATTCGCCAATTATGGGTGAACAAGAAGACATTCACCATGAACCAAATGAAGAGGCAAGGTCATTTTACAAGTTAGTTGAGGAAGCTGAGCAAGAGCTATACCCTGGTTGCAAGAACTTCAACAAGTTGTCCTGCCTTGTCCACTTGTTTCACCTAAAGTGTCTAAATGGTTGGACCAACAAATCTGTAACTCAACTACTCAAATTTCTTAAAAAGGTGCTCCCCCTTGGTGAATGCTTGCCTGATTCGTTCTACAATGCGAAAAAAATTGTGAATGATCTTGGCCTCGGTTATAAAAAGATTGATGCTTGTCCCAATGACTGTATTTTGTATCGAAATGAATTTGCGGATGCAGAATCATGTTCTATATGCCACTTATCAAGGTGGAAACAAGCAGATGATGGGTCTAATGTACTTACTAGTAAGAGACGTGGGGTAGCTGCTAAGACAATGTGGCATTTCCCACTTATTCCAAGGTTACAGAGGCTATTTATGTCATCTAAGACAGCATCAAGCATGCGTTGGCATGCAGACTCACGAGCACGAGACGATATCCTACGGCATCCTGCTGATTCTATGGCCTGGCGACATCTCGATAATCAATTTCCAGACTTTGATGTTGATGGTCGAAATGTCAGGTTAGGATTGGCAAGTGATGGCTTTAACCCATTTGGAACTCTTAGTATTGCACACAGCACGTGGCCAGTTGTCTTAATTCCATATAATCTACCGCCATGGATGTGTATGAAGCAACCTTTTTTTATGATGTCTTTGCTTATTCCTGGACCTCGTGCTCCAGGCAATGATATTGATGTACATTTACAGCCATTGATTGATGAGTTAAAGGAATTATGGGATGTTGGGCGTCTAACATACGATGCATCAAGGAAAGAAAATTTTGTGATGCGTGCAGCTATCTTATGGACAATTAATGACTTTCCTGCATATGCAAACTTGTATGGGTGGAGCACAAAAGGCAAGTATGCATGCCCCACTTGCAATGTGGAGACAACACGTCATTATTTGAAAAACTTTCGAAAGTTTTGTTATATGGGTCATCGTCGCTTTCTAGATCAGACTCATAGATATAAACGTCAAGTAGAATCATTTGATGGAAAGATTGAACTACGATCTCCTCCCCCTAACTTGACTGGGCAACAATTGCTAGCCGAGGCAAGTAAGGTGACAATAACGTTTGGGAAGCACCATGCACAAGTAGTTGGCTCTAAGCGCAAAAGGGATTGTGAAGGAGTAATAGGGTGGAAGAAGAAAAGTATTTTCTTTTCATTGCCTTATTGAGAACATCTCTTAATACGTCATAACCTTGACGTGATGCATATCGAGAAGAACATTTGCGAGAGTTTAGTTGGAACACTACTAAACATGGAAGGGAAAACCAAGGACACGTTGAATGCCCGCTTGGACCTGCAAGAACTGGACATTAGGCATGCCCTGCATCCAGAAATTACTTCTGGTAAGGTTCATTTGCCTAAGGCGTGTTACTCCTTGACCGCGGAAGAGAAAAAGCTAGTATGCACAGTGCTCTCCAAGGTTAAAGTGCCAGATGGCTATTCGAGTAACTTATCCCGATGTGTTCATGTGAAAGATCGTAAAATATCAGGATTGAAGAGTCATGATTGTCATATATTAATGCAACAGCTACTGCCAATAGCAATTCGCAAAATTCTTCCCAAAGAAGTTAGTACAGTTTTGATAGAGCTAAGTACATATTTTCGTGAATTGTGCTCCAAAACTGGGACAGTTAATTGCTATGAGCAATTAGAAAGTCATATACCTCTAGTACTTTGTCATCTTGAGAGGATTCCCCCCCGCTTTCTTTGATATAATGGTTCACTTGTCCATACACTTGGCAAGTGAGGCTAAAATTGCAGGACCTGTTCACTATCGCTGGATGTATCCTATTGAGAGGTAAATCCCCAAACCATGTGTCATAATGTTAAGTAGTATGTATTAAAATAACTACTAATATATCATGGCAAATTATTTCTCCTAGGTACCTTCACACATTGAAGTCATATGTGCGCAATCGAAGTCGTCCTGAGGGATCAATTGCTGAAGGATACCTGGTTGAAGAATGTTTGACATTTTGTTCAAGATATTTGAACGATGTCGAGACAAGGTCTAACCGGCCAGTGCGAAATGATGATAATTATGTGCAAGCAGCACGATCCTTCCTCAACATTTTCTCATCGCCCGGGCGTGGCATTGGGAAGGCAGAGTTTATGAATATTGATTGTAGGGTGTGTTGGAAGTACCTCCTTTCTTGTTACTTAGGAAGTGATTAATCTAGAATCTTCGAATCACAACATTTGGTCTAGGTATGTTGACATCAGAAGTTGTCATAAACTACCGCACTGGTTTCTATCAATCAGTCGCAATGTAATGCAGGAGCTATATGCAGATGGTTAGTGACGCGCATGTCTTGGAATACTTGAGACTTCTTAATTAGTTGCAACTTGCATTCAAAATTGTATAAATTTAAGCCCATGTCATAATTCATAAGGAGAGAGTTTAAATAAAATCAAATATTTTCAAGATATTTAAGATTAAATTACGGAAGTAACTAGGTGAATCATACCATGTTCGTGCCTTTTGTCCAACTCCAAGTGCACGACCAACCCTGCCTTTTCTGTTATGCATTTTGGAATATTATATTGCCCCCATCACATTCAGTGTGTAATTTTAATTAAATCTCCTTTTCCAGGTTGTGCCTACTTCCAAGGGTCAAGCACTTGCTGATGAGTATGGTATCAAGTTCTTTGAGACTGTAAGAATTTCGCTTTGTGGGATGATCTATATTGTGTGCAAGATCACCTGAATTGTTGTATGTAAAAATTTTGTTTTATGTCCCATAGACGATCACTATGATTTATGTAGTTATTTAAGTTTAAGTGAGTTATATCTCAATTTGAGGTTGGCAGAGTATTTGGGATTGTATTTTTTTGTGATGGACAATTTATTGAGTATACGAAAATTAATATAATTTTGTTCAGGATAATTTTGTTGCATATTCTGAATGACAAAAAAACAGGATATGCCAAATCTTAAAATTAATATAATTTTATGATAAAAAATTTGTTTTTCAATTTTATTTTGTTAGCGACGGCAACAACCGTCACAGTTTTGTCAAATTGATTTGAAGATTAGCGACGGCTTACTAGCCACGACAATCTACCGTCGGTAATGGTTATTTCGATTCGGGACTTAGCGACGGTACGAAGTCGTCGCTAACTAGCCACGGCACTCTGCCGTCGCTAATTGGTTATTTCGATTTGGGACTTAGCGACGACATCGTGTCGTCGCTAACTAGCCATGGTAATATGTCGTCGCTAATATGTATTTGGATTTGGAACTTAGCGACGGCATGAAGCCGTCGCTAACTAGCCACGGTAAAATGCGGTTGCTATTGTTCACGTTAGCGACGGTAAAATACCCTCGCTAGTTTTCATTTAGCCACAACTTCAGCCAAATTTTGAAATAATTTTAGCGACCGCACTTTTCAAATTAGCGACGGTATTTAGCTGTCGCCAATTAGCCATGGCGAGTTTGCCGTCGCTAATTCAAATAGTGACGATAATAGTAGTTACGGTATTGTGACGGTTGTTTTGTCGTCGCTGATTCCTTTTAGCTACGGATTTGGGACAATTAGCAACGGGTTTTAGCCGTTGCTGAGTTCAATTTTTTTTGTAGTGAACTATAGAAATGGCTACACGTAAACTCATGAATTCATACTTTGAATCCACATATGCAAAATTTGGAAAACCCCCAGAACTCTTTATGGAGACACCGCGCGAGTTTCAACTTCCAGTAAACTCAAACTCCTTTTCTATAACCCTTTGTTCCATCCATTACCTCTTCTTCTTAGTGCAAACTTCTTTTTCCACTATCTTCTTTTTGAACTAGAGAGTGAGATCATTGTTCTTCTTTTGCTTGTTTACTGTGTTTTTCTTTGTGTCTTGTGCAGGTCTCTGGCAAATCGCGTCTCCATCCACTCCTCCCCATCATCCTCTTCACCACCTTAACTAACCTTTTCATCGGAACATCAAAACATCCCACCCTTCATCCATTTTCTCTCCTTTAAACACCAACGGCATCCCATGATAAGAACAACAAAGTGCGTGCCTCATCTCACTAAGATGAACACAACAAACACCAGCAACTACATAAATCAGGTTCTGATATATCTGCTCCCTCATACACTCGCTAGCACCATCAACCATACAAACAATACATCCTTTTCTTGTTCTAGGTCTTTCACCTATCTCTTCCAAGCCCATCATTGCTACCGAGCCTTGCAAATGGACATCTCTCTCCATAATCCCTCCTCTACACCTATCATATTACCCGACCATAACCATCCAAAGTATCCAATCAATACATACAATACAATTATGTCCAACCATCCATCTTTTTCAAACCCATGCAAATATCACATAACACACAAACTGTTACGAATGCACCAATCTTTCCCCTATGTCCCCATCTTCCCAACCAGACTCTTTCACCCAGCACGAACATCTAGTTCACAACCCATCTCAATAGCAAGCAAACAATCTCTCTCAACCAGCTTCTATTTTTTTTTTAAATAAGGGAGGAAGTAGACAGCGATAGTTGAAAGCTAAAAGCTAATGGCAAAGGCGAAATACTTTCACTATCTCTACACATAAGTCTTCGCTTACCTTACCGGTTGGCCAGGAAGAAAAGTAGCAGGTTCCTCCCTCCCCCTCAGCAAAGCTCCTTGTACTACTGTCAAAAGGCTTGTCTGGGAATACAACCTAGCATCAGTTGCCATGGTTCTTCCCGACACAATCAACTCGCCGGAGAAATCTGAGTTCCCATTTGAATCTCTCTTCCCTAAATTTCAGCGAGTCAAATGCTCACTCGGCTGGGCCGACTCTTCCTCAACCAGTGGACTCGATGAAGATAATACTTTTAATAGCACCTTCTCTGACTCATAGTCAGTCGACTCGACTCAGCTTTTACAACCAACAGAATCTTTTTTGTTGCAGAAAAAGTTATCAATCCTTAACTCGGTCGATTCAATACCACCCTTAACTGCAAGCCGAACAACAGGTGAGCATCTTGATTGGGGTTTTGACTGATTCGCAAGCCGCCACAATTACCTTTACAAAAGTCTTATGCATCCCCCCTCCCCCACAAACTCTGCAAGGGAGCTACAAGCTGAATAGCAGGTGAGCATTTTGAGTAAGGCTTTGACTGATTCGCAAACGGTCACAGTTAACTCTACAGAAGTCTTTATGCCTCCCCTCCCCACAACCTCTGAACGACGATGCAACTCTATCAACGCAAGCTCTGGTCCCAAAGTCATCGGGGATGTCGTTACCAGCAACAAATCACTTATTACCTCGCAATGAGTCCACTCTTCACCAATCGGGCGAACCAACTACTCACAACTCTCTACGACTATCATGATTGGCTTCAAGGAGAGCTTACTGGATTTACACCAAAATGTATTAACGGGCGACATGGGCTGAGCTACAGCTTTGATTGGAACCTGTGCAGGGTTTGAGATTGAAAAAAGCTGGATCTTGGGCTTCAACAAAGGGCTTCCTATTAGTACAGCCCAAATATAATTTCAGAGGCTACACTCAACACGTGAAATGCTCAGTACCACCACAATACCACAACCCTAAACTTCATGTTCTCTGCGAATCACTCAACACTCTCACTTACCCTCATTAATCTTTTGACAACCCAATACCATGACTTGCCAGTGGCAGTACGTCCAGATGGCTCCGATGACTCTTCCAGCCACTCCACCACTAATATAACTTCTTCTGCTAAGGCTTCGGTGACCACCGATAAAGGGTCGCCCAATAAACCATGATTCTATCATGGAAAGCAAGGGCCATCGGGTCTCCCTACGCGTTTCGAAATCTAAAGGCCTTTTCCTTAAAATCCAACCCAGATATTATATTCCTGTCAGAAACTAAAGCTAGCTCGGCCAAGATGGACCGCATTCGCTGGAGATTAGGATTCAAGCATGGAGCCTCAGTACCTGCAAATGGACAATCCGGTGGTCTCGCTCTTTTCTGGAAAAGACGGTATTCATCGTGTTATTATTTCTTCGTGCAAATATTACTTCAGTTACACCATTGAAAATTATTTTGCCACTTCTACTTGGTCTGCTATATTTATTTATAGGGAATCAAACCCATCCTTCGAGTCCCTTTCTGGACGACTTTGTCACAGATAAATGAACTCCAAACCTTGCCAAGTCTCAATATAGGAGACTTAAACACTATTTTACAACCTGAAGACAAACTGGGGGGAAGAAAACCTATTTTCTCCAATTTGAAACATCTTAGGGATTTCATTGCAAGACACAATCTATTGGATTTCCCCCTCAATGGTTTTCAATTCACCTGGAACAACAAATGTAAAAATGGAAATGGGGTCACAGCAAAACTATATTGCATTCTGGTATCTACTAATTGGACGAAAGACTTCCCTTCAAACATTGCCCGAACTATTCACACTTCCATCTCCAATCATAGTCATCTCTCTCCATCTAGTCTCACAAATCAATACTAAACCCTTTAAATTTTTTCACATGTGGGCTAGAGACCCTCACTGTCGCCAAATTATTGATAAATCATGGTCTCACCAGCACCACCATCTCCCCTCCCGCAACTTCCACCTTAAAACTAAAAAGCTCAGCTATTGTCTAACTAGATGGAACAAAATGGATTTTTGGAATATTCATCTCAACATTTCAGACACACACGTGGCCTTGGACAATCTCCAACATAGTGCTCCATCCACGGAGAATGTCATTGCCACCTTTGTTCTGGAAGATCGTCTCTCCGAACTTTACTTAAGAGAAGAATTGTGTTGGTGCAATACATCGGGTTACTCATGGCTTATTGAAGGTGATAAGAACATCAAATTTTTTCACCTGACTTCCTTGATGCGTCGAAAAAAAAACCTCATTCTCCGACTTAAGGATGTTTCTAAATTTGCCACTCCAACCAGGACTCAGTTGGACAGGTTCTCAATGACTATTTTGAAAAACATTTGCCTGGTCTGACCCCGCCCCGTGCCTGGACATTCTCTATTTTTTTCAACCCTTCCATCTTCGACAATACTAGAAGTCACAAGGCCCCCGGCCCGAATGGATTTCACGCTTACTTTTTCCAATATTACTTGAAAATAGTAAAACATGACGTATTTGAGGTAGTGGTTAACTTTTTCACCACTTGACAGTTATACCCAAACTTCAATGAAATTTTTATTGCTCTGATCCCGAAAGTCTCCAACCCCTCCACCCCAGACAAATTTCGCCCCATTGGGCTCTGTAATGTCATATTCAATGTCATTTCTAAAATTTTGGCAAACCGTTTGAAGCCCCTGCTGGATAACATCATATCCCCAACCAATGTGCATTCCTCAAAAGACGCTCCATCGCGGACAATATATGTCATGCACATGAAACCTTTTTTTTCAACCTATGATCGGGTAGAATGGCCCTTCCTATTTCAAACTCTTGAGCAATTAGGTTTCGCTAGTGGTTGGATCCAAATGATAGAACAATGTATCTCCACCTCCACTCTCCAAATTTTGATCAATGGCTCCCTTCTCTCGATCATCAAACCTACTAGAGGAATAAGACAAGAGGACCATTTTTCCCCTACCTCTTCATTTTAATGGCAGAAGCAGTGAGCTACGACAAATCATCGATTTTCTACAGCTCAAATGTCCATCAGAAACATACCAAGATGATTAATAGAATTCTGGGGTCTAAATTGTATAACCCTAAAGATAAATATCTGGGTTCCCCTCTATTGATCTCCAAAAAAAAACTTCTTATTTCCAATTCATTGTGGATAAAGTTAACACCAAATTTTTGAGCTGGAAATCAAATGTCCTTTCCCAAGCTGGGAGAACAGTCGTGATCAAAGTTGTTCTAAATTCGATCTATGTTTACACAATGCAGTCTTTCCTTCTTCCATGTTCTGTCACCACCAAATTAAATAATCTAGCTCGTAATTTCTGGTGGAATGGAACAGAGGATAACAAGGCCAAGCATCTATGCACCTGGGATCGCATAACTTTACCTCGACACCTTGGCGATTTCAACATACCTTCTGCTAGGAATAAAAATCTTGCATTAATGGCAAAATTCCTCCCCCCCCCCCAACCCATGTGTCATTCAACTTAAAGCTCTTTATTTCAATAGAAATAACATCTTTCAACTATTCAAACCTCCTAACATTGCTTCCTTTGCTTGGAAAGACAACCTCGCCACTCTCTCCACTCCAAAATGAAAGGTCATCAAATTTGGCAAGTCTTATCAGGTACAAATATTGACTTTGGCGGGATTGATGGGTCAAGCCGGGCCTTTTGCTTGTTGATTGTCACTCTCAACAAATCACCCATACTATCCTTAGCATTATTCCAGACCTCTGGATTCCCTCTTCGAGCCATTTGCCACAGTGGAACACCGATCTTATCTTGTCCATTTTCCTGGCCCGGTGGCCAAGGATATTCTGGATATTCCCATCAGGCATTCCCTTAGCCCTAATAAACTCATATGGATGTATGACAAAAAATGCATCTTCTTTGTTAAAAACGCAACCCGCGCACACGAACTTTGCAATTTAGGCCTAAACAATACATACAGTTATGGAAAGTTAAAGCCCCCACTTGTGTTTTTTTCCTCCTCTGAAAAATCACCCAAAACATCATCTCCACCATGACCAACCTGATTAGGATCCATACGCCTATTGACGACTGTTGTATCTTTTGTTATGTTCACACAAAAGATGTCTTACACTTCTTCTTTTCTTGCCCTGTCATCACCAAACTTTGGCTCATTTCCCCACTGCCAATCGATTGGCTAAAGGCCAACTTTAATCCCCCTTCAATTTCGAAGTTCTTTAACTTCATGTGGGACACAACCACGACCCATCCAGATAACAAAGATGAAATGTTGTCTCAATTCACGGTTGTTCTACACACTATCTGGCAGTTGCACAACAAAGTTATTTTCATAAGGGCAAGTTCTGTATTTAGTATTTTTATCCTCCTTTCATCAAAATTGGACGTCCTGGCAGAACCAGTGGTTCACCAAAAGCCTCACTTTACTGAATCACTCTAGTGATACGACATCATGAATACAAAAAAATTGGTGTCCCTCCATCACATCCTGGAAACAACCCAAATTGATAACTCTTCGATTCCTTCCACCGATCGGGTTGAAATCAATACTACTTTTGGACCTTTTGCTGAGACAGAAACTAACACAATTGAGTTAATCCAGGCCCAAATTCAGTCAGCTAGACACGATAGACTCAAATCCCGATCCCTTCAATTTTGATCCATACCCCGTACTCATGACCCTACCACGGTTATTGTCACTTACGATGCTGGTTTCTTTTACTCTTCTAAACAAGTGGCAATTAGGATTCAGGCGGTGAATACTCTTGGTTTGATTCTAGCTCAGATAGTATGTCCCATCTTAAGGAAAACAAAATGGCAGAATGTTATGCTGAGGAGGCAACTCTGTTACTGATTTAGGCGAGACAGTGGAAGATGAAAATTCTTCAGGGGGACTCAGTGACATTACATACCATTTTGTAGGAGGAACAACAGGAGTCGACTACGGCCATGTGTTGGGCGTGGCACCATCTTATTAGTATCAGGCATCTTCTTACTTACCATAACTCCTGGTGTTATAATTTTATTAGTCGGGGTCTCAGCTTTGAGGCTCACGATCTTGCTACTACTGTTGGACATCTTTTTTGTAACCGTAATATATAATCTATGCTATATGCTTTTAACAAAAAAAAAAAAACCACATGCAATTTTATGGCAGCAAAGAATTGCATATGCAATCTATCACCGTGTACCAAACTGAGCTTAAATGCTAAACTCGACTCCTCATAATCAAAACCAAAACTCAAAAATGGGATCAAAACAAAACGAAAAAAATTGTCATTTGCCAATAGTAGCCTGATTGGATGGTTAAGGCTGTGGTAGTGTAAACCCCATGTCTTGATTTTATATCCACGGGCGACACGCTTGCCATTCAAATAAAAAAAATTGTCATTTGATGCCAATTAGATCTTGCTCAACATGATTTATGTGTATTCTATCACATCAAGCGAAGCCCATCGAAAAGGTGAAGAGCTGGATGGGAGAGGTATCACCCCCTTAGATAAAATGCATCTCGAACAAAAGCGAAAGGCATACATAGCTTCACCAAGTGGTGGTTTTCCCAGAGGTTGAGTTAACTTAACGAGATAGAAAATTTAGGGCCCCGTTCCACCTAATACGTTGTGTTGGGTTGGTGCTCGAAAGAAGGCCCAGTTCCACCTTGTACCTTGTGTTGGTGCCCGAAAGAACTATTGAAATAGCATAACAATTAGTTTTGTAAGAATCTATGAATTATAATTCTATTTTTTTTTCTATGACAAATCGAGAAAATAAAAAGGAAAAGGAGGAATTTTAAAAAATACACTACATTAGCCCTGACCTCTAATCTATTGTTCTTGCTTCAATAACAAGTATTTTAGTTTTAAAATTTGATAAATAATTTCATCAATGATTCATCGGAAGAAAACAAGAAAAAACCCAGCCTAGTCAGTTACGGTAATTTCATTTTCTACTCTTAACCAAATTACGAAAAATATATTCATATACTTGCGAGCATCGAGACACCTAAGATTGACTTTATGTTATAAAACCAAAAACCAAAAATAAAATATTCAAATTACAACAAACCAATTCTACTGGGTGAAGAAGAACGGAAACAAAACATATGACGAGCATTTACAGTCCTGCAACTTGTGGTGGGAGGTGGGATGAATCTGTTTTAGCTTAGGATCTCTTGGAGCTGATTTGGGTTTCTCATTTCTGCGGAATTATATATCTCATATCACCAAAGATCACTGCAGTCAACCGATTTCCATCTTTCCATCTGGTTTCTATAGCTTCCCACACAACAAAAATGGGGTCAGTTTCAAACACTAATCATTCATTACGGATGGAATTGTATTTCTCCCCAAGTGTGGGGGATTTTATTATTTCGTTCATCAGGCTCTTGAATTTAAGGCTGCAATCCCCTCCGCTGCCAACAAAAATAGAAGTCAGCGTAAATAAAAACAAATAAATGTGAATAGAAATGTGGAAGAGGATTTATGATATTGATCCACAAAAGTTCAACATATTATAGATCAGGTAAGGTCATATAACTGTCCAAAGGCACAAATTAAACAAACAACCCTTCAGACTAGTTACAGTCTATAGTTAGATGTAGGCGTCTGATTAGACTTGAGGCACAAACTGGAATGGTACCAACAAGCTTGTGGAATGCAAGTGCAATGCTTGGGAATGTGTGATTCCATATCCCTTAGGATAGCATTAGGAATATTAGGGTTTAAAGGGAACAACAGAAACTCCAGTCTTCGTGTTTGGAAAACTCGAAGGGATAGAATGGTGATGGACTGTACCTCCTCCATAAAGGCAAAATGAACCCAACTTATTAAGGGGGTTCCTAAAAACCCCCATGTCATATAAAAATCCCACAATTTTTTAAATTTTCAATTACTTTTTCGTAATATTATTTAAAAAAAATTCCAAAATACCCCCTTCTCTTTCATGTTAACCAAAATCTGTAACCTCCTCCACAAACTTCTGCGTAAGAGCCAATTGGTTAAAAAATAATTTTTTTAAAAAATAAGACGAAAGAGAAAATTAAAACAAGAGAAAATATCTTAAGAAAAACTAATATGGAAAAAATCAAAATCCCTTAAATCTTGAATTGTTTCTTCTTGTTCAATCTCTTAACAGTCTACTAACAAGAAATATCAAGCCAAATTTTTCAATATCTCTGAGTCGAGAACTTGGATTTCTCTTTTTTCTTGCCCAAGTTCAATCAATGTCAAATTACTACAGCAGTGGTGGACCCACGATTTTACTCGAGGGGGCAAAATGACAAATAATTATTAGTTGATAATAGTGGTTATCAAGGGCGGAGCAAAAAAAAATTCCTACCCAAGCTAGTAACTAATACAAAATAAAACTATCAAAAATACATTGTATATACCAAATCGAATTCAGTGTAGTCCAATTTTAAGCTAAAATAAGGTCACAATATTGATAACCTTAGCAAGTGTAAATGAGCATAATAACAAGAACATATAAATCATCATCAAAGCCCATTCCCGATACTTTCGGGATTGACTACACGGATTTTGGTTCTCCAAGCAATGCGGTCGTCCCACATAATAATTAAGATATAAATAAAATCGCAAAATAATTAAGATATGTATGCTAGTTGAAGCTTAAAAAATATGAAATTTGCGAATATAATAAGATCCTAATACAATTCATAGAAAAAATGGTTTATATGAGCCTCAAATTTTGTATGAGTTGGCTAATGGTACATATTTTCATTGAATTATATAGTTATTATTTTAGAAATTAATTTCAAATATTTTTATTAGAGGTTGTATACCACTTGTGCACAAACAATTCATTTTTTTAATTGTCAATAGGCATAAACAACTTATATGTTCCAAGAGGACCGAAAACAAGTTATTAAACTAAACAATTGTTTAATGTTGCAATTACTAATAAAAAAGTTTAATGTTTTTATGCTCCAGGAGTATCGAGCTCTAGTCGTTTATTAAAAATGTCAAACTTCCAACCATTACACCAACAGAGACATGTAGATATAGTTGAATGAACAATTACCATATTGTATTATACATTATATAATTGATTTTTTTGTAAGACTAAGTATTTATTAAACATATTTTGAAAGTCTCAGGCTGCACCCCCCCCCCCCCCCCCCCCTCAGTATGTCCGCCCTTGTACTGCAATAATCCTTTGTACTTAAGCTACTATAAATTTTGACTTTAGAGGTGTGGCTAACCTTTCATGTACAACAGAAGGGATTTTGCTATGGAGGAAGCAAATTTGTGAGAAAAGAAAAGGTAGGTAGTATGGTATAGCATTGGAGAAGAAGAATATGGAGAAAAAGATAGCAAGTTTATTATGGGGTATTTCAAGTTTGGATTATATTGGAGATGAGGGTAGTTTGGATAATTTATGGGTTTTTTTCTAGTTGTTTTGAAAAAATATTGTGGTTTTTTCAGTGGGGCTTTTCTAGTAAAACATGGGCTTTTTTCAAGAGTTCCCTCAAAAAGCTTCAAGGTATTACCATGAGCTGTGGCGCTCACAAAAGTCCAACTTTCCCAAGGTACACATGGCACTAGAGGATCACATAATAATTAGATTCTGAAATTCATTTTTAGGAGCCAAACCTTATGCGATTCAATGAGGCGATTGCCCGAAGAGCACTACGGATCATGTCTTCATTTCGGTCCACTTCCTGTTTAACAGCATCTTGCTTTGGCTTGTGATTTATGGTTTTTTGAAGGGGATCAACCAAGGAGTCCAAAACTGAAAGATGCAAAATCAGTGTGATGAGGTACATGTTGCATATTTAACTAACCACAAGGAGAAAAACGGATATATCACACAAATATTACACTAACCAGCAAGTACAGCAGCTGGACATTTGTCAGCAAGTTTTGAGAGGATAAGATGGCAAGGCATTTTAACATCATAATGATCTGAAAAGAGCACACTCTGGATTAGTGGTGAATATGAGAAAAACCATCAGCATTAACATGATGTAAATAACAAAAACCAAGGAAAGGAGATGAGAAAAGAAAGGGTACCTTGTGTTTGATAGCATTAGTCAAAATAAACCACATAGTTAATCACAAAAGCCTACTTAGAATTGAATACTCACCATCCAAGCCAGACTTTAGGAAAGGAACAATGAAGGATGACGGATTCACTTGATCAAGACACGTGTCTAGCAATGTGTCCACACATTCAAAAGCTGCTTTTCTTAACTCAAGGCCATCATCCACAATGTGCTTGAAAGGACCAAGATCAACAGTCCTTATCAATTCTTGCTGCAGAAAAAAAACAGAATTTAAATACATGTCAAAAAGACTTAAACATGTACAAAATACATGGATGTTTCTCAAGCCAGATTTTATCAAAATTTACCATTGCAAAGGACCCCTTGACTACTCATCTGCAAGTTGCAGATGACACCATCTTTTGGAAAAGGATGTTCCATGTGGAACTTTCGGAAAACGTCCGATTCTTTTCTTTGTTTTTTTTTTGGGGATGGGTGGGAAGTTTGAATATAATTTTGCTAAGAGTGATTTACAAGACAGGGATGGAGCTTTGACCTAAGAAGAAGCTGACCATAATGCAATTGATGTGTGTGCTTCATAAGGTCAAAAAGAGTAAGGAAATTAAATTTGGGTCCGGTGACAGAAGAAGGTTATCCATTGGGATAAGTAAGTTTCTCAGAACTCGGTGCTACACTAAGGTGGCCAGAAGAATAGTACACGCTATGAAAATTAACCTTCAATATAATGAGAAGACATTAGAAAAAGTAGCTAACCATAAAAGGTTTGAAGAAGGTGAATATAACACGCTCTTTGGGAAGTGAGTTTTCGAGAAAGTGGGTAGCAATGTACACATGCTAGGAATTATTATGGGTTTAGTTTCTGGAGAACCATGGGGAGGTTGGTGTTGTTGACAATTTTAGCTTTTAGAATAACCCATGGTGTAGAGAGGTTGCCTTTGAAAGGGTGCTAAGGTTTGGTTTAAGAAGGATGGAGAACTTGAAGAGCTTTGAAAGACGATGAGATTGGAGAAGTGGGCTATTTGATTTAAGCACTTTGGGTTGTTGTTTTCAAGAAAGAGGAGGATTTTTGGGTAGAAATGGAATTAAAAAAATAGGCACTTTTGGTGGCTTCCATATATGACATTGTAGTCAATGTTAACAAGTCATGAATCGTATTGTATATCGTAACGTGTAAAATTTATATTTAATCATAAATCGTAAGATTTATATTTAATGCTATATATATATACACACACATATATTTGTTGTTTTCATTTCAGATATTATCCTTTCATTTTGCTTACATTCTCTTTAGTCTTTCCAGGCTTCAAAATTAGATGGAAGTGTATTCAACTTGATCAAATACAAAAGTGGGCAATAGATGGTGTGAGTACTAGAATACATTGAAGCCAGTTAATCGATTGGCAGGTGCACGAAGCCCGACCACATTTTTTCGAAACCGATGTGTGACAAATGCGAATAAGATGGCCATTAGAATTACCATTGTGATTCCAGTAAAAAAAAACCTTATTTTTTGGGCATTTTAAAAAAATGATGCGAAGGGATTTCTAAAGGTCTGTGTATATATTAGGGGTGGGCATTTCGGACCGAAAACCCGGACCGAACCAACAACCGGAACGATCGGGTCGGTTCGGTTTTAATTAATTATAAAAGTTTCGGTTGTAAAAGCCCGACCCGACTCGAAGTTTCTGGTCCGGGCCTCGGTTTCCATTTTTGAAGCCCGTCGGGTAACCGGCCCGGCCCAGGTATGAATAAAAAGTTAAAAAGTAAAACCCTCAAAAGCATTTACTGGTCATGTTTCATGTTTTTAAGTTTTAACTAGAAGTCCAACCAAGTGAAATGGGAGTGGCCCTCTTTGGGTTTCTGTAGTAAAATTCAATTTGAATGTCCAACTAGAAGTTTGGGCTTTATAAAGTGGGAGTGGCCCAGATCTCTTTTAAGTCCAACTAGAAGTTTTAAGCTTTATAAAAATTCAATTTGGGCTGAAATTTGGACTTTAAAAAATTCAATTTAAATGTTGCTCTTAGGACCGAGACCGGCCCGAAATTCGGTTCACCGGAACCTCGGTTAATCGGTCAACTCGGCCCGATTTCGGGCCTCATAAACACGGGCTTAAATTTTTTGGGCCGATTTTCGGTTTTTACATTTTGGGCCGGTTACCCTGACCTGCCCAGCCCTAGTATATATCATCAAAAGAATTTTGTATAATTTCATCATGCACAACTCGTATTGCAATTCAATCATTTTCCAGTTGCACACTAACACAATTTATTTTAAATTACCAAAGTCTTTAGATTTATTCTTCATTTTCAATTGATTTGTAGCATTTTTTTAATTTTTCAGTAACAAGTGTCACTCACGAGTCCTTATCTTTTTTTTAATGAAAAATCTCAACTATGAATGTCATAAAAAAATATGCAAAGCAAAAGCATTGTTGATGAGTAGGCAGTAGTAGTAGATCGCTAGCCAGTACATGTGGGCATGTATTGATTTCCTCAATAAGTCAACAAACTATCTCAAATCTCTCTCTACTCTTCTCTGTTTTTGTTCCCAAAAAAAAAAAACTCATCACTCATCATTCCACACTCGCACTTGTTCACACTTAACTTGCAATTTGCAAAGCAAAGCAGTGATCTCCATCTCATCGATCATGGCGGTCTCTCTCATCTCTCAACTCTCAAACCCTAAACAACCAATGAACCTGTGAAATCGGAGGCAAATCAATCGTGTGGGGTTGAAAAAGCTCAAGAAGGAATCGTCGCCTAGTTGATTGATCTTCTTAGCCGTCTTCTTCAACATGTATGTCTTTGTGTTCCTCCTCTTGTTCTTTTCTTATATGTATCTATGTTCCTCTTCTTTTCTTGTTCTTCTTCACTTTAATCGGTGACATTTCTTTCTTTTGTACGAATCAAAAAGATCGCACGATCTTCTTGCATTCGCGATTTAGTGAGTTAAACCTTAAATCGGATTCAATTCACACCGATTTGGACGAAATCTGATTGAATGGGTGATTCAATAGGTTGTAGATCGAGTCGAGTCAAATTGTCTATTTGACTCCCAATTTTGACTGATTCATACGACACTGGTTGTAGTGATGGGGTCCAAAAATGTGAGTCGAGTCAAATTGTCTATTTGACTCCCAATTTTGACTATAAATACGACACTGGTTGCAGTGATGGGGTCCAAAAATGTGACCACAACGAGTGTGGAGTCGAGCTTTCCTCCATTTATGACGTGTGGTGGTGGGGGTGGGGTGGGATGGGTATGGTAGGGGTAGGGGTCCATAGCTTCTTTGACTAGAAAACGTTGACAATTGATGAGAAGTATGTTGTATGTGTCTAGGCTAATGAAACAAGAAACAACTTATTTATGTTCAATTTCGTAGAAGAGATTTGACACCGTTTCTTTAGTCTTATTGGGTTTCTATCGTCTAAGTTTCTTGGACCTTTCGTAGCATTGCATAGTATTATTTTGTAATCTTTAATGGTAATCAGTTTTAAAAAAAATATATAAAAAAATTGAATAAGCTCCTTGATGCATGTTTTTTAACATGCATAATTGTATCACAGTATCACTGGCTCAATATATCTAGTAATAGCTGTAATAGATAAAGTTAAATTGATCATTTTTTGATCGACCAAGCACAGAGCAAATGGTAAATATCTAACCTAAATTGTAAATCTGAAGCCTCACACAAGGGGTATGCTTTCCTTTTTATACAAATATGACAAGTGGGTCGTTAACAAATATGACAAGTGTGATGTTACTCCTAATATGAGGTAAAATAGCTTTCTTAACATTTTCAAAAGTTCTGACTACTGAAGATAAAAGGTACCGGCATCTTTTTACCTTAACAACGGTCTGGTCATAAAGAAGAGGCAATAATTCTGGAAGAAGACCCTTAATCAGGTTTGGCTTATTGTGAGCTGCTGTACTCAAAGCCAATACGGCTGCACGCCTAACATGCTGTTACCACAGTTTTCAAAATCAAACAAGACTATTAGTAATGACACAGTCACAGTGAAAAATTTTATCATTAACAAAAGCAAAAAAGCCTTGCCATTTGCCCTTTTAATTGTTGAAATTTTTATTTGTTCCATTCATCTGTTCAGTCAAAAATTAAAATTATTACCCGGTCATGATCCTTAATAAGCATCAAGAATGAGGAGATCTCAGGGTATATAATCTCATCTATATTCTCTGGCCGCTCAACCATCGAGTATTTAACAGCAATGGCAACAGTAGCTCTAGTGAAAGCAGCAGGACTGGTCGTTCGCACCTATGGATATTCACTTTTAGCATAAGAAAATAACTATGCACATCGACTACCACAGACTAGCATCATAAACAACAACAAATATATGGATCACATATTGCTTATTAGAAATGGAAATACCTTAAGTGCTGGAACAAGCTTTACCGGCTCAATAAGTGCAATTTTACCTAGACACTCAGCTACTACATTGCGAACACCTTCTTCCTCACTTTCACAGTGGTTAAAAAGAAGCTTTAGTATTTTCTCAACGCTAGTATCCTGAAACTCTGCCTGCCCAGCTTTACCAACTGACTGCCTAGCTATAACCTACAAAACATAACAGTAATCACACAATATTTCTGCAAGGAAATCCATTGATCCTTGATAATAGCTCGAACCCAAAGAAATGTACCTCTTTAAGAGAATGCAGTAGTAGATACTGCTTCTTCTGTTGATTATCAATTTGATCCAAAATGAAAGGCAAATACTTAGATAGATTCCCAACAGCAATATTCCCCAGAGCATAGGAGGCCGCAGATTTTATCTCTTCAAAAGGAGATTGGAAGGACTCAATTACAATATTCTCAATGTGTGCATGTGCACTAAGATCCTTCCTTCTTCCAATCTCTCCAAGACATAACAATGCCAGGTGTTGCTTGGCCTGCAAGAAGAAATGGAATACAGCAATTGAAACTCTTGAAGTAATTAACAAAATGGAGTAAACATCTCTCAAAAGGGGGATCAACCCACTTTACAGAAATATGCCTCGCCCAAAATAAACAAGCTTCTGATACAATACTTGAGAAAAAACCCTTACAGAATTGGTAGCACTATCATCTCTAAGGATATTTGTGAGCATTTCCACTGTAGTAGCACATTTCTGATCACCAGCAGCAAGGCAAAGAACAGCCACACATTGAGCCACAGAATAAAGCGCCTGTTTTGCAAGACCACCAGACTGGGGAGAAGGTTTGGCACTTGAAAGAAGAGAATCAAGTAAAGCATCAAAGCTCGTATTTGCTGAATGGACCAGGGCAGCAAAGAAATTCTGCAAGGCCTGCAGTACAGTGAAAATAGTTTCAGTTGCAGATAAGGTTTAGATAGAATAACCAAAAATATGATGAGGGATATACCATTAGGGCCTGCCCTTGCAGCAATGAGCTCCTTATCAGTGTCAGAGCTTGAGGAAGAACTTTGTTTCTGACAGTTAATCCAATGTTGGGACTTGACCGCCTGTCAGCCATCAAAGTGTAGCAAAGGACTAATGCAAGAGCCGTCATATGCAAGTCTGAGTCACTGCAACATGAAATTTGATATCGAAGCGTAAATCATATCGTTCCTTATCAACAACTTATGATCATAAGAAAAAGCTAGGACACTTGTAGAAGAGAACTGAACCTTATTAGGTTTGATAGCTCCACAATTATGACTTCATATGCAGCAGAACCAATTTTATCACCGTAAGCAGCAACTAAGGCATTGAGCGTCCCAAGAGTAGCTTGCCTCAACACCCTATTAGCCTATTTTGCAACAGAATCAAATCAGAATATTAAATCGTTGAAGAAATTTCCTTTCACAATTACCTCAGCAGAAATGTCAAATAAGTAAATTTCATGCATACCTTACGCAGAAATGCTGTTAGTTCTGCAATCACATGATCCAAAACACAAGATAGATCTATCTTTAGTGGAGAAGCAGCTATTACAGCAAAGGCCTGTAAGAAGAAAGTTGCAGATTTGTGAAAAGGAGACGAATTAGTTAGTTGAAGGATAAAACCGGTAATAATCAGCAAAAAAAGCCATGTCTCAACCCTTGAACAATAATTTGAATAAATGCCATAGCCAGGTACCATTGTCCCATTATTCACAAGTTTAAAAAAAGAATAAATAAAAGGACACTGGTTGGCCATTAGATTCCACAAAAAATAAACCATTACATTCCATTAAAAATAAAAGAAACGGTTTAAAAACAAAGCAATACCTTCTATTTCCACAAAAAATTATGGGAAAATGACTTATAAGGCCTACATTTTATTATTATAGACCACATCATACTCTAACAATTGAAAATGCCTCAAAAGACCTATTTTTAATAATTAAAGACTCTTAAAAGCCACAAACCCAACACATGGTTTAAAAATAATTAGAAAGACATTCTTACCCTTTAACTAGGGATCAATTTTCAAAATTAATTCACCTTCTTAAACCAATCATAAGTTTACTTCCAATTTTATTTATTTATTTATTTTTACCTCTAGATTACCCAACAAGAATCAATTACTTGTGTTTTAGTGACATGAAACAACTATCAAATTGCAATAAAAATTGCATATTTCGCTTGTTTTTTAGAATTTGAATACATAAATAACAACACAACATCAATGTGTTTAGAAATATGGGTATATTTGTCTTCTTACGTATCTTTTAGAAGGGGCGGAGTCAGGATTGCAGACAAAGGTGGCAAATAGTACATAACTATTTTTAACTATACAACTATTCAACCATACAAACAGTATACATGATATGATTAATTCAATTGTAGCGAGTTAATTAAGAGCTTATTTGACTTGGAGAAAAGAGAAGCAGGCATGGTGGTATAAGATGAGAGTTGGCAAAAAACAGACCTCTGGCTTTTTGGTTTTGAGGCAGCAGGACGATATAGTCCAAGTCCAAGGAGTAGTAGCAACAGTAGCGTAGGTAGTGTCTCTTCTCTAGACTGGATGGATTCAAGTGAATTTGTCGGACGACAATTTTATTTTTGGAATCTTCCTTCCTCTTCTCCTGTTTTATCTCTATGTTTGTCCCTTCTCTCAACTCACTTGTGAAAGCCTCCGAGGATAACACTTACACAACCAACCCGCTCTCTTTTATCTTCTTATTTTATTGTTTGTCTTCTCGGAAGGGAAATATTTGTGTGTATAAGTTTTCTCCTTTTGGACTAGCTCATGCAAAGCAGACAAACAATAATTTAGCTGAATCGATCTACGACCACTGTGTTTTCCTAACTGCCCCAAACCCAATTAATCTAATTTGTTAACTAATATTTTATCACTCTTACCACCATATAGGCTAGCTAGGTCTAAGGTAAAATAATCCTATTTTTTTTTAACAAAGCAAAATAAAATCAATAATGATGACGATGTCTAATTTCACTTCCCCAGTCCTTAACCCAATTAAAAATTTTAATATGAATATGATCACATGCATCCCAAAGCAAACCACCATGTATGGTACCTCTCTTCTAGTCTCTTTGTTGCTATCCGTGTGTGTAGGGGGTGAATGGATTAAAATGAGTTGGTGGGAATTAAGAGAGAGAGATTAAAAAAAGCGAAAGAGAAAGAGAGGGTGGGTGGGAATTAAAAAAAATAGAGAGATTAATAAAAGAGAAAGATGGAGTGGGATTGGTATAGGTGAGGGTGGAGTTTAAAAAAAAATGTTGTTTTAATTTTTAGAGGAGTCAGGAGTCAAGATTGCATACAAAGGGGGCAACATAAAATACTAAAGGGGGGCAATGTAAAAAATATGAGTAACTTAATGGGATATTTTAAAAAGATAAGGGGGCAATTGACCCCCTTACCTTACACAGAAATCCGCCCATGCTTTTAGTCATGGTTTAGGTTTGTTGCCTTTAATAGTCTTGAATTACAAAAAGTAAGCCTTTTGAGGCATTTTCAATTGTTAGGGTCTTATATGGTCTACAATTATAAAAATTATTGAACATATAACAATCCTTAAAAATTCAAACTGCCATTTGAATTACGACAAATTCAGAAGGCAAGCATGTGTATACAAGCAAGGGGCAATCCAAATATCAAATAAAACCATTTTTAAGTGAATCAGTGGCTGGTGATTAGATTCACTTTCAACCTACCTTAACAGCTGTGAGACGGGTTATTTCATTACCCATCCGGTCAACGAGTACGGGAAGACATGAAGGTAATTCTGCTTGAAGGCTGTCACCAAAAGTAGAGACAACGAGGCCCATGCAAGATATAGCACACTCTTTCACCTCCTGGAAAAATTCGATAGAAGATCATCAGATGTAACTAAGAATGTGCTCCCCTTCCTTCCAATACAAAGTACAAAGGAGATCAATAGTAGAAGAGCTAAGGATGAATTCCACGTTTTACCGACCTGATCTTGATCTTGGTTAGCAAGACGTTTCAATATGGCATTATAGATTGGATGAACATAGAGTTTAAAATCAAAATCACAATCCTGCAAAAGAAAAGTCAAAATTACACTTTGTTTGCTGATGGTGGCACAGTACCATTTACCAAACAGATATATAATCACCTGAAAATTTGGGCGTATAACTCTAACAAGCTCACCGCATACTCTTAAGGCCTCAGCAGTAACTTTGTAATACCGCTCACTAACAGCAGACAATATAGGACCAGACAAAACCTGAAGCATCATCAAAAGTAAGAATATAATTACGCCAGATTTGTGATTTACAAAATCATACAAAAACTTTTATATAGTTTGATTTGGGTAGATTAATAACTAGAGGAAAAAAACGTCAAAAAAGAAGGATTATAACAAGGAACTGTTTCTCAAGGACAATAACAAAAAAATAATAATAATGAAAAGGACTCGCATTTTGGAAAAAAATAATTAATAATAAATAAATAGTCAAGCAACCTTGAGATTCGTTACAAATCACATAAATAGGGCCATCTAATTGTCTAGAGAAAATATTTTTGCGTCATTACCTGTATGTAAGGATGGAAAACTGACGGTGAATGAGAAGCCATGACCAATCTTGTGAAAATGAGAGCCTCTATCTTCAAATTCGATGTGGACGATTTATCCTAGAATTTACAGGTCAATGCACAGTATTAGTGCAAAAATAGGTTTGTCTTGAAAGTAGTATACCACCAACCATTTGTAGGACCCAAAAGTCACTTACATTTAGTGCTTTTTCAATCCCAGAGACGAGCGATCCAATGTGGTCAGCAAGACAATCTGGTAAGACAACGACGAGCTCTTTCAAAACTGAAAATGCACCTACCTACAAAAGGATAACAGGTTAGCAAGTAGATTTGGTTTATTCCACCTACACCCCAAAAGATATAATAAACCAACTCATCCCACCTTTGTCTTTATTGATTTTTCACGAAGCTGCTTATTTATAGATTTGACAATTTTTGGTACTTCTTGATTCAATAACCATCTTGGGCTGCAGAGTAAGAGATACAAGAATAACCATCAAAAGCTCAACTGGGTTGTTTTTTAGGGAAAACAGGAAAATAATAATTCTTGACGTGTAGAGGATGTAAAGCCATGTGTACTGATAGCCTTCATCATTCACATGAAATATCAAGTGAATACAATTCATGAACAGCAACTTATATCAAGATCCCCTCAGCATACATACATATCTTCTGCGATAGAAACCTAATACTAACACAAGTGTTTGCCGATGCCAGTGCTGAATTTTCATGCGGTCGAGAACATGAACAAAGAATTCATACAAGCCAATTTCATAATATACTTGCACCAACTTCAGCAGGGGGGTCCAAACTGTATGAACGCACACTGGGCACTACGCAGTTGGGCCAAATTAGCTACAGCAAAGTAAGATTTACTATTGACAGTGAGAAATGACTTTGTTAATATATTAAAAGGGAATTTATTGTACTCATAGCAGCAGTAAACTTTAATGTTTATGGTAAGAAATGGGTTTCCATCTTATGTTGTGTTAGTTCGGTGTGGTTACTTCGCCGAAAATCTATTACAATTTATATTTACCAGTTAAAATTTATTAGTAGATACGTAACAGTTTTTTTATATGATAAATAAAGAAACCAAACTTCCATCAAAATGAGAGCACCGATGATCTGAATACCCACTATGCCCAGTGTCTAACATATGGTCCTCTAACCCCTCGAAGAAAGTAATATTTAAAACCCCTTTGTATTCCCTATTAAGTGATCCAAATTAATAATAAGTAGCTCTGGTCTAGGATGCCCCCATTTGTTCACCATTCACCAACCACTTACTGTGCCCAACTAAAAATGGATTTAAAGGCCAACGGTTCCAAAAGTGAAGTGTGTCTACCTTAGCCACCTGTTAGGATTCACATTAAGACTCAAAAAAAAGATCCTCGATTATATCACCATCTTTTTTGTTTTTGTTTTTGTTTTTGTTTTTGTTTTTGTTTTTGTTTTTGTTTTTGTTTTTGTTTTTGTTTTTGTTTTTGTTTTTGTTTTTGTTTCTGTTTCTGTTTCTGCTTCTGCTTTTAATTTTATCAACAAAACAAGAAAGCTTTTCATTTCATAACAAAAGCCAAAATGTACACATCATGCATGTTAAGTATTTGTATCTCTCAGTCTCACTATATGGGTCAACCATACAAGAGGATAAGTGTGTGCACTTGGATATACCCCAAGTATGTCCCCAAACCCACAAAGAAACCTTAATGTATATCTACAGACTACGTACAACTTTGGACGCGCCTTTAAATATCCACCCTTTTTTTTGTTATTGACCAAACCGTTGAAATATCCAACATGATACCAAGGCCAAGTTACAAGTCCTAGAGTGCAACACATTTCAATAATTCTGAAAGTAGTATACTCTTCCCCTGAAGTTGAAATTGCTTTTCTTCAAGTTAGGGCCGTCTTCCAAGTTAAATGTTTCATTTAGTTTCTGTTGAAATTAAAACATTACTTAATCTGAACACAAAGTCCAACCTCAAACTGAAGCTGATGTCTGTTCTAGGTGAAAAATAGAAAGCGATGTTAACAACCCGTGTATTAGGCAACCTAATTTTTCCCAAGTACTTCTTGAATGGCTCTAATCTGCTTTCTCATCCATGGGTAAAATTCATAGGAATTTAATCCAATGTGTGTACGCTAGATAGAATGAAACATAATACACTATCAGATGTCTGTTCACTTTCACACAAAAAAGAAATCCATCCTCGTGTATACGAGCGTTCACTTACCTTGACTCATTCATTTCAATGTGCCCCTTCGTGACATTCCCAGTTTGACGAAGAAGCTCTATAAATGTATTGAACACATCCATCTGCAACAAAACAACATGAAATAACCTAACAGGTTTTGAAGAAAGGAATGTTCTGGAAAAGTATCATGAAAACCTACCTTAACATTTTCTTCCCTTTCTTTAAACCTTTCAATCAACTTAGGGCATGCCTGCAAAAAAATTTCCAAATTCATCATTTTATGTTTGAAAATATGGTACTATTTTGAACAGTTCTCAGAAACCAAAAATATTTTGCTCAAGTAGTACCAAATTTATCAAGATTGATAAGCTAGAACAACAAATTCATTACTAACCATCAATGGGCTATGCTTCCAATTAATTATGGATAACACGTGAAGGCATTCAAAAGAGAAGAGTTAGACTCCCTTCCGTCATAAAATTTTAAATTCTTACCAAATTATCAGAAGCTATAATATATTTGGTTGTCTAGTGTAGATTACAATCTATAGCCATGACGACAAAGATATACATCTACAAATATAACTGGAAATTTTCAGTAATACCTCCCCATATAACTTTGATAGCATCTCTGGACGAGAAAATACTATAGCTGATAAGCATTTTGCAGCTGCTCTTCGAACTTTCCAACTAACATCCTCATCATCTGTATATTCGTCTGCGCTGTCACTACAACAAATCCAAAAAGTTAAACATAATTAGCAGCATCAAACTTACAGACAAAAAATTTTGTAAACTAAATGAAGTCTGCAACATACTCTTCTTCTTCCTCGTCATTATTCTCATCATCAGTGTCTTCCTCCATATTATCAGTGAAATTTGGATCATAACTTAAAAACTCCAGAGTAAGATGTAGAATTTCATCACAGTATGAGGATATATCTCTCGGGCATCTAAGTAGAAAGCTTTCTAATGCCTGCAATAGATATTCATTTTTTAATATAAAAGAAGCCAACTAAATAAGAAACAGAACTCGAATGCATAAGAAGACAACAAAAACAAAATAAACAATACCTGCAAACTATACTCGCGAAGTTCTTCATCGTTTTCTGATGCACTTGTGCAGTAATTGATCAACACGGGAACAGTATCCCCAAGATGTGGTCCGAAACGATAACCAACAGAGCGACTGCAACAGACAATCTTATATGAGTTATACAAGGTAAGTCATCAGCCTTTTTTTTTTGGTATGGCAACATTCTTGGTAAAATGAGAAGTGTAAATGCTAAACAAATGGAATTACAATTAAACAGATGACATATTGCAATACCAGAAAATAAACAATATGGAAAAAAATCAACATTAGGCAAGCAAGAAACCAAACCCTCTGAACATCGTAGATAAGGTTATAAACTCGCAGTATTTAAAGGAAATAAGAAAAATAAAAATAAGTTCATCACATGCATGCTAATTTAAACCATGCCGGAAGCTACTATGGAATAAATCTTGTAATATATTCAAAATACATACAACTGAAAGTAATTAGTTACAAATTACCTTAGAGCTCCAATCATCTGAATATTTGTCCTAGTGATTTCAGGTTTTGGACCTTTGTTTCTCAAGAGCCGAACAACTTCTACTGTTGCCTTTGCCAGCAAATCATCTGACAAACTAGATGCAAGGGAGGCTATAGAGACCAAAAAAAAAATTAAATTAAATTAATCCATTTTCAGTGGTGCAACAAAGGATACATTGCAGATCTGATAGATTTGACATGGGAGGTATAACCAAAATTACCAATGCATGAAACGGTTTTCTTTCTGATACTGGCGTGATTCGAACTCATTTGGGACAATAGCGCATTTAAAAGCATTTCATGGTCCGTCGTCATCAGAAACCCATATTTGTGAAGAACGTCACACAAGATATCAAGACACTCACATTTGATCTCCGTGCGCATTCCCTACAAACGAAAGGAGTAGCAAATGAAAGAAAGCCCAATACTATCATATCTGAGAATCTAATGAATTTTAGGAAATCACTTGTTTCCGCTTAAGTGATAGATATCCGTAGGTTGAATAAGAGTATCAAGGTAGTCGTTAAGAACTTACAGCACCAGTTATTCCCTTGATTAGTTGTGGAGAGAGAGACACGAGAACACGTTGCACAACTGTGGTATTTGTGACCTCTGCAACGACAGTCTTCATTGCTATACTAGTAACATCACGGTGTTGATCCTTCCCATTCAGCAACTTATCACAGAGCTTGTCCATCATTTCCAAAACCCTTGACTCACTAACCTTCTTTACCAGTGGCACGAGACTGCAAAACAACAACAACAAAAAAAGACATGTAGAATTAAAAAATTACCGTCTTGGAATGAAACGGTAACATCACGTCGTTGATCCTTCCCATTCAACACTCAACAGCAAAAAGATCATTGACCAGGGAATCTTCCTCCCTAAATCAGCTTATTATGAATATTTGCGGTTTAATACCTTTATCATCCATTTCATCATTTATGTTGACATGAGAAAGATAAAAGTAGGACATCGCTTTTTAGGTATACTTTGCATTAAGTAGGTTTCGTATCACCTTAAACAACTAAACTGTGAAACGATTTTTCCTAATACATATGCGATAATCCTAGACATTGGTCTGTTCTTTGCAACCTCTTTACATTGTATGTTGTGCTTTATCAGTATGTTGTGGCTTTATCAGATTTTCTAACATGCAGAGGGCTAAACTTGGCCTGAAACATATTCATATGGGAATAGCTTGTAGAAAACAATGTAAATCATTTTGACGCCAAAATAAAAGGCCCACCACACAAAAAAAAAAAAAAAAAAAACATAAACCATGAATACAAGAAAACATAATATATCTAACATATATAAATTTATTTGATGTGTGAACGTGTTGGGTGGGAGTATTGTGATAGTTGAAGTAGTTGCTAACCATTTTACAGCGAGTCCAGAAACATCTCCAGATGCATCCTCTAGCTGTTGCAATACAATATTTGAAACTTTGATCTCAAGATCAGGATCAGCTTTAAATCCCTCTTTTGACAGTTCGTTGAGCAGATCGGAAGTAGCCATATATCTATAATCTTTATCCTTGCCAGTCATCTGTAAAACAAACAGGGTAATGAGGGAGAAAAATTAAGAACCAAAAATAGTCAAATCCTCATCATGCGTGTAAGAAAACTTAGGTGAGATGAGGAGTTAGTTACCTTTTCCAGTATACCATTTATTGCTAGATTCGCCATTTTCAATCCGACCTTTCAAGTGAAAACCTGATTAAACAAAAACAGAAGGGATAAGACCTGAAAATCATGAGTTGCAACAAGAATACATTGGTCAGTGTGTCTCCGTTAACCAAAACATGCATGAAGCATTATGACAGTAATTAACATATTGCACTGTTGATATTACATTCTGATGAAGCGCAATAATCGGACAACCCATCCAAATCAAATCAGAACCTATTTGATATCCAGTACTAATTAATGGTAATCTGATGATAATGCGACGCACATCCAAATAGAATTTAGTTGAATTAATATAAGTATATAACATTATTACGAGAAAATATTCCACCAACTCAGCCAGAGTTTTTATAAAATAGCAACCAGAAATCACTAATCAGCATATAATCTACCAAAGAAAACCTAAACATAGTGAAAGAAAACACCTTCGCGATCGTGAAATGAAAAGAGAATCAAAGACTAAACTTGTACTGAATATGTACATTGA
Source organism: Berberis vulgaris (assembly GCA_963556465.1). NCBI lineage: Eukaryota > Viridiplantae > Streptophyta > Magnoliopsida > Ranunculales > Berberidaceae > Berberis > Berberis vulgaris. The sequence continues at coordinate 48,137,630 of OY747127.1, forward strand.
TAGAAAAAAACAGTGACGACGAGACGATCTCTAAAAGAAATATGATTCAATCGAGGGAGAAGAGAACTTACAATGATTTTGGGGCACTCGAGAGTGAGTGACTGTAACAAAAACCCTAGGTACGTACGTCTCCTTCTTTTTCTTAGATTTCGAGAAGGAGATCGAAAGATACAATGGTTGATGTGATCGAAGTTGCGAGAGTTAGAAAAACCTGTACGATGAACCGAGTTTGAGTGAGTGCGATAGAGAGAGAGAGAGAGAGAGGTGAAAAACCCCTCTTGAGTTGTGACGATGGCTTTACCAAGCAAAAGCTCTCTCGGTTGGGTCTCTCTCTTCTAGCGCGCCCTATATGGACAGTGGGATACGGCTATTTGACACCAAGGGCTCGACTAGCTTCTGGGAATTGCCATATCGACACCAAATGCATAGTTTTGTTTATACATTCTTGCAAAAATAACGAGTGTGTATGTAAATTTTTTCAGGTATTTGTATTTTGAGTATAGTATTTTAGGATGATTGTGAGTGGTTTTTAGTAGTAGGTATAGATTATAAGAAATTTGTACAAATATTTGTTTCGTTGCCTGAGTCTTAGATCCTTATAAATATAGGCATCTATTGAAATATGAAAGTAATTCTATTAACAGCAGCTTACTACGCAATGTTTTAGATAAATTGTTTGTAGGTGCAAATGACTAGTTTACCAGTTGAGAAAGTTAAAAAAAATAAAAAAAAATATATGTTTTGAGGTTTAGCTCCCCCAAACCCATAAAAATCTCATACGGCAACCACCAATAATAATATATAAGTATAATGGGTCCACGAATCGCTATATACAGTGACAAGGGACAGTGGGCAACTAGTCACCAACCTCCTCTATGTCCTCTCTACAGTTATCGACAACACCAAATTGTTCTCTGTCTTTTTTTGCAACTATCAATCATACACGCATCCCGCTGATTTATCTCGCCATGTTCAATTGCTAACATAAATTGATGATTCTCTTTGGAATAAGCCCTCATTCAGACCATATGGCAGACACGTAACAATTATATCTTCCACAAAACCAAATTCAATGCTAAGAAGTTTCAGTTGTCTTTTCGTAGCATCCGATCTACTTGGAAACACCAATGGTTTTCTACAAATTCCACTTAGGGGTGGGCACGGGACGGGATGGGACGAGATATACCCATCCCTATCCCATCCCGTTCATACGGGTTCGGGACGGGACGGGACGGGACGGGACGGGATCAGCGTGCCAATCTTCTTCACTTGCAGGCCCCAGTTTGCAAGCACCCATGAGTATAATATAAAGCTTAAATGGTGGAATCAGAATCTAAGCTGGTATACAACCAACTAGTATTGAATCAAAAGCTGACTTCCGAGTGTAAGAATCTCCCGGAGGCTGTAAACAAAATACTGAATTTTGAAACATTTTCATTATGTCGACTGGGCTATTGCATTTGTATGTTCCTTTGTAACATTCCAGCAATTTACACTTACCCTTTGATGCTTCACATTGCTCAATGATCTGACTGCGTATTGAATCCACAAGTTTTGGCCTTGGTGCACCTGCGAAGCAAAACAAGTACTTTTTCTTTTGTTTCCGCATTTTCTTCTGCCACTGGAGCACTGAAGGGGGTTAATAAGAATTGCTCATTCAATACCAAGTACTGAACATATCAACATATGGCAGCTGAAAATTGACTATCAACATGACAGAGCAATAAGTAGATCGCGTGTCTGACAGCTGGGCTATCAGCATATGCTTAACTGCTTCAAACATTCTTCAACACTAGAGCACACCAAATAGCACAGTTTGAAAATAAAATAGCATAGTTTTGGAATCCCATTATCAGTTAAACTTAAAATCCCATTCTTGTTATCAAGCTTAGGACCTAGACCTTCATTCGACAAGTAATGACACGTATCCATCCAAGAACATAATGTTCATGAAAAAAAAAGAGGACAGTGACACTGGCACCATCAGAATCTAAGCATAACATTCACAATGAGAAGAAACCATCGAGCCTAGTCATTTTCGTAACGCCTTTGTATGGGCATCCACAATTCTAAAATAAATAATTAAATAAAAATATTAATAATTAATATTAATAAATTAGTTCGGGACGGGACGGGATTGGCGAGATTGAAAATCTTCATCCCATCCCATCCCATTCTAGATCGGGACGGGACGGGATCGGGATGAAATTATTCAATCCCATTAAGACCCGAAAAAATCGGGACGGGACGGGACGGGATCGGGACGGGAACGGGATCGCGGGATGGGATGCCCACCCCTAATTCCACTTACACGAGTCATTAGGTGCCCTTACCACCGTTGACACTAACGATCCGGTCTTTATTCATCATGTCCTTGAAACAACTGTCATCGACAATCAATCAAATTCCTATTCCTTTTCGCCATCTCTTATTAGACCCCACAGGGCCCACACTGAGATAGCCACTACCCGGATAGCAATGATTCAGGCCCAAATCCATTCAGCAAAATGTCGTAGACTAAACCTTAGATCCTCACAGCTCTAACTTATTCTTCATTCCTTGGATCCGAACATGATAGTGGTCACATATGATGCAAATTTTTTTGCCCAATCTCAATAGGGAGCGGTCGGAGTCTTTGCAGTCAACATGCATGGAGTGGTGCTTACACAGGTTGTTTGCCCGATCACAGGGAATATGATGGATAGTACCATGACAGAGTGTCATGCAGCTGAGACGGTTCTTCTTCTTATCCAAGCTAAGCAGTAGAGGACAAGTTTTTTTGTTGGGAGACTCATAGACGCTTCTCTCTAATTTGCAGTATGACCAAAGGCAACCTAGAGCAACCATTGACTATGGTGCCTCTCATTAGCAGTATACAATGACTGCATTCTCTTCACAACCTTTGGTTTTCTAATTTTATTTGTAGAGACCTCAATTATGAGGCTCATAACCTCACCGCTGTCACAGGCCAACAATTATGTAACTCTTATTAGTAATATATGTTATATGCCTTTAACAAAAAAAAAAAAAAAAGGGTAAGAGTGGTGAAACTTTGGTTGGAACAAGGCTAAATCAGAGATTTTTTTGGTGAAATGAGGGTTTGTTTAGGCTGCAATGAGTTTATATATTCGAATTGGGAGGCAATAAGGGTTTTTTGTGGTGATTGTTGGTTAGAAGAGGAAGAGTGGGTGGTTATTATGGTTTTGAAGGGAGGAGTGGAGTGGAGTCTATAGTTGTCACCTTTGTTCTAAAAATCGACCTAGGCAGGTTGGGTGGGTTTTTGAAAAAAATTATTTCCAATTCAAAAAAAAAAACAACAACAACAAAAAATGAGACTATATTTTTGTGTTACTCATTAATTTATAAGCTATTATGCTTAATTTTTTTATATATTTATCTTGCCATTTAATTGAAAGTAATTTATATACTATTATGCTTAACTTTTTATAAATTATAATAAAGCCACCTAGGTCCCGACTAAACCTTTGGGCGCTAGTCCCTACTCGTCGCCCGCCTACGGCTATCGATTTTTAGAACCTCGATTGTTACAGTTCTAAAGATGATGAAGCTACAACAACTCAGTAAAACACAGTAACGACTTCCAAGATTGAGGTTCTCATGATTTTGAATCACTCTTCATCCAGTATTTTGGTTGTGCTACTGCTAGCAGTGTTGTAATTGAAGTTGTTCACATTATCAATTTGGTTTCAAATTGTTAGTTTATTTTGATGGTTGATCCATTTGAAAAACTAAAATTGGTTCGAAGATGAATGATGGGGAAGTCGTAAACTATTGGACAACTCCAATAAAAACCTTTTTTTTTTATATCCTAAGTCCTAACCCAGCCATGTAACAAAAAATATTATATAATAAATAAATAAGGGACAAAAAACTAAACTAATACCTCCAACTATAGTGTTGAGTACAAATTTAAGATCTACATAACTAGACATCTTAAGTGGCACGGGTGTTAAGTGTTGAGTACAACTAGACACCCTTTATTGCCAGGGCTTCGAGTGGATATTACATCTTTTTTTTCTTTCAAATAAGTTGTTTTGGTTGAGATAAGGGTGTTGAATACAACTAGACACATCTTGACAATAGGGATGTCTAAAGGTGTTATTAAGCTTTTAAGTGGATGTTGAGTTTAGAATACATGGATAACCTTGACAATAGAGGATGTCTAGTAAATTGTACCTTTTTTGTTTGTTTGTTTAAATAAGTTGTTTGTGTTGCTTCCATTATTTATTCTTTTACTCACATATAGATTGAATGATGAAAACAAATGTTTGAGTGTTTTATTTGCGAGTAACTCACTATAAATCTTTGTAGTCGACACATACTTTGTATAGGTGATGTAGCCACGTCTTTGCTTTGAAATGGAATGTCATATTAACAAGGCGCACATGTACTCTTCGATTTGAGAATGATGAGGAAATTAATGCAACTTTGGGATAGTGTCAATTTCTAGTTGAAATTTACTAACATACTAATATCGTGATTCTTGAAAATTTAGGCATTCAAATGGCCATTCGAAGAGAAATAAAAGTAAAACTTACTTGACCATGTTTTGTAATTATTTCAAGATTAGTTATTTTATTTCTTTTGCTCGAGGACTAGCAAAGTCTAGGTTTGAGGGTATTTGATATTTACGTAACTGTCCAGCCGATCATTCCACTGGCATCTCGCGTTCACGCACTCATTTGACTGCTGCTCGGGAATGTAGTTGTAGATACGTTAGTCTTAGTGGGTCGTTGGCTCCACCTATTATCTCCTTCTACAACATGATGTTGTCGTCGCCATATTCCATATGTCACTTAGTCATCTATGCTTCGCTGCGGGTCAGCACCCCAGAAAGAAACAGAGGACTTCATCCAGTGACTCCGCATTCGTCGTCTGAACGATCAGAATAAGATAAAGCTTGAAGATAAGTTTTGTACTGTATTAATTTCTCAGTCCCTCTAGTCGGGTGGGCGTCGGCCAGTCTTTCGGTCAGATACCCCTAAAAAAATATAAACAAAATTTTTATTTCGGTTCAATTCTTTTAAATTTTTTAATGATAAACATCTATTAACTAAGAAACATAATCATTTTTTATTAGGTTGACTTTTTTTCCTTTGAACATTCCCTATGACGAGTCTTATGATACGTGAGAGACACTGGAATCCTATAATTTCAATTTTTTTTATCTCCTCCAACTTTATTTCCTTAAAAAAAATCAATTCTCTTAATTTATTTTTATCTTCCTTCATCTTCAATGTCCAAACAAACCAAAAGTTTTCCATTCTCCCCCTGTTTCATACATCTGTAATTCATTCAAACAACTAAAAAATCCAAGAGTTCATGTGACAACACAATTGTACTGGAGAATGAGTTTATTGCTCTTAATGTCTTGAACAATCCTTCTTCCATAAATCTATACAACTAAATCCTCTTCTTCATGTTTCTTAGATCCAAGGGGTTTTATTTATTTTTCATTGTTCTTCCTAGATCTAAAAAAAATATTATATTTATGCTATTTTCTTCTTCATTTTTCAAGTAATGAAAGAGTGATTTGTCACATGTAAATAATAAACCGAAATAACCAAACTGATAGCTTCGGTTCGATTTCAGGCATGACATTATAGAAACTGAAATCTTTGGTTTAGCTGGCAGTTTCAGCCTGAAATTGAACCGTTGGGTCGGATTTCAACCTGACACGCTGGTCATTATAGCAACGAGCCTTTACGCTTTATAATAGTAGATGGGGGATCCAATGTGGCTTGCATGTATGGTTAAAGTGATGGACATTTTGGTCCAACAAATTTCTTTGACCAATAAACATAGTTGACTTGACGATTTCATCCAAAGTAGTATGAGACTGATACTATGGTAAAGTTTGGCAACGAAACTAGTTTACGCTATAACTAATCCAAGGAGGGAGGCAAAAACAATGCTTTCAGAAAAGTGGTGGTATGAAACTTATCTGAACCATGATAATAACAACCGAAACCTGAACATGCAATGGATGAACATACTGCCGCGAAAGTCATTGCTTATTCTTTGAGCCATATATTGCTGGGGGGCATTCTCCACATGAGATAGGGCCAACCAAAATGTATGTTTGACATATCAGCCATAGGAGTACTCCGGGATATACACCAGGGCAACTAATGTCAACCATATGATGATGTCACCCGTTTTCATTTCGTGGAAAGTCCCTGACAGAGGAAAGAATTGTAGGTGATGGTGATTTCTGCTTATTATCTAGAGAGATGCATTATTTGATGAAAACACTGCATTCTAATCACCTTGAAGTGGCTTGTCAACCATCAGACGAACCGTAGCTCCTCACCAAAAGCCCTTTGAGGCAACACAACACATGAGTAGTTCGCTCTAGGACCCCTTCCAAGCGTAGAAAACTCCAGTGCACTCTTCTGCCCCGGGAACCAGAAGAACCCTACAACGTAGGATGCTGCCTAAATTACACCTTAAAATTTTGCTCCTACGCTTCCCGGATGCCGGCTGGGAGCCAACCTAAACTTACCTTGGGTTTATCTTGCCCCAACATCTAAATAAAGGGTGGGTGCCGAAAAGGCCCAGCCTTTATAAAAAAAGCTTTGCTTGGTAGGCGTTGCCTACTCACACGAACAATGCTCTAAACATGAACATTGACAGTTTTGCCCCATCATCCCATGCTGAGTTAGAGGCAGCACCTTGGAAAACATGAACGAGCCACATACAAGGAAGCTTGCATGTGTGGTTCTGGTCAGGGACCCCGGTAACTGTACTAAAATGTGTAGGTCCTCGTAATTCGAGTGAGATTGTCATGGCGCAAAAGCAAATATGGTCCGGTATTCCCTTGTTCCCGTGTTGGTTATGTTCCTCATATCTCATCTAGCAGAAACTAATCGAGTTATGTCTGATCTCCCAGAAGCGTAAACTAAATCGGTTGCAGGCTATAATGTAGAATATGCGCAGGATGTTATCCTTAATAGTTCATTATTGGCGAAAGTCAATGTCACGGGGTCCATGGGACTCATTTTGATTGAAACAAGGAGTGGGTATTTACCAACTTCTCAATTCCTAAATTTAGGGAACAAGCAACGACTTTCATGGTAGTACGCTTATTTGTTTGCTAACACGTATACGTTTTCTTGCTTAACTACACTACATGTGACTTAAAATGAAACAAAACTCGAAACAGTCAGCGCTTTTGCATGAGGAAGTGTTTTGGCTAAGCCTTATCTTGTTGGGCAGTGCACTCTTCATTCATTTTTTGAAATTTTTGAATGTGAGGTATGGGGTTTCTGCCTTGTTATAAAAAATGGGAGTTGGGTAAATCAAACTCCCTCATTGGATGAGCACGAGGCTTAGTCAATTAGAGCCAGGTTGCGCTGCTGGATGCTCTGATTGAAAACAAATCTATGGGCCATGCCGGTATGACAAAATATGTGTTAGAAAGGTCAATCCCTCCCTTACGAAAAAGAAAAATCGGGTCGAACAACTTTATGTAAAATAAAAAGGCATCATGTCCGCTTCCGTAGAATAATATCGTGGCAACGTAGACGTAAGTGGTCATAATGGATCCCTGGGAGCCATCACAAAGTTCGACCGACCAGTATTCAAACGAGAATGTTGTGTTGTTCAATGGAGCCTAGAAGAAGGTGACTTGCGTAGACAACTGACCCCTTTTCAATATAAAATAATAACCAAACCAACCCAGCTGGCTGGTCAATTTTAGAGATCTTATCAACCAGCAAACCAAAGATGAATGACCATGGTCCCGACCTTACCAGCACCAGAGGTTACCAATAAAAAAACCTGAACTTTATTTTCTCACAAAGTAAACCAACCAAGAAAACTATGCGGGTTAGCGCATGGCTTTTGCTGTAGTATGCTCATCCGTTGCTTGTTTTGTTAGGACCGCAGGAGCGCACTAGAGTTTTCTAATTTGGTTGTTATGTTAATTGTAGTGCGCTAACACACATTCCCTCATTCTCTTACTTTGAAAAGATTTAACAGTAGTTTCTTATGATTACCTGGTCGAGAGAGTACGATGCATCGATTAAAGTAAGGCCTGGCCTGAAGTCCGCGACTTACAAAAAGGTAAGTGGTTAGGTTTACTTGGCACTTTTTTTTTTTTTTTTTTTTTTTTTTCTGAATCTCAATCTACCTCCATTTTGATTCTCCATGAAATCTTTGTTTCCCAACCATTAAGGTTTCGCTCGGTCCTCTTCTCCATGGTACGGTATGTGAACTTGAGAGCATAACAAGAAGTTCTAGCATAAGAAATCCTTATATTCCAATAGGTCGAGTGAACTGGCATGTGTTCTATTAGGAATAAGGGTAAGGGAAGTCGGCAGGAGTAGCTGTCGGTGTTGGAAATGTCCTTAGTTCCTCGATTCATTATGTGGCGTAAACTCCATCATTGGGTAAAGCCAAAATACAAATGAACACGACAAAACCCACTATTTAATAGGTTTGAATTTAGAAAATATGACACAATTACTAATGGTGTTATGTCAACTCGACCCATCAACATAACTGGGTCCCGTCATATAGGCAACCTGCTTCCTTCAGCCTCCCGTGCGCGCAGGCATGTTGTGTTATGGTCTGAGTGCTAAACAGGGTTGACATGAGACACTAATCTGAGTGCTACACGGTTGACGTGGGACACTAATCAATAATCATGTTAGCTGTATCAACTTGGACATGGATGACGTGTTAGACCCATGTGACCTCTTGGTATTAGTATGTTATAATAATTATAATTCTATTATTACTTAATCGTAACTAATGTTGTATTAACTATTTGAGTTATAAATTGGGAAGAGGATTAGTTGCGTGCATGACATAATATTTTATTTGGTGTTTAGCAGAAGGTGCATGGGTGAGAATAACATAACTTGTTCCATTATTTTGCGAGGTTTTGAAGCAAATGTTGGGAAGCAAAATCCAAATCAAGTAAACAGCAAAGCAGCAGCAGTATGGAGAAGATGAATCATGCGTTTGAGAAGGTAAAGATGCTTGTAGGAATGGAGGTTGACGAAGAGGAAGCTGCAGCGGCAGAGGAGAACTCCATGTCTTTCATGGACGATTTCAACCATCAGTGCACTTTGACCACCACACAGGTTTTTACTTTTTTTTTTTTTTTTTTTTTTATTTTTTTTATTTTTTTTTTAAGAATATCTTTCTACTGCTTTAATTGATCAATTATAGCTCTAAACTCATGTTTCTCCTTGAATTTTGCTTGAACTTGAAACTCCACTTTACTGAATTTTATTAGGTTCTTCTTCTTCTGCTTCGATCTTCTTTTTTAATTTTTAATCAAAGAAGAAAGTAAGTTAAGCAAGGAAATTGAATCAATCAATTGGGGTCATTTCCCTTAAAAGCTAAACTAATTTCACACCGAAAATGCATAACTGATCATGACCCAAGTCAATCCCGCCAGTCCTTACTCCAAAGCTTGAACAACTCAAAATACTTTTGAATTGTCGATTACCTATTCCATGAAAGAAGACAACGGTGTTTCATTCCACTCACCAAGATTGAAAACTGCATCTCATAGACAAATTCCGATCCATATGCGTCAAAGGGTGTGTAGAGCATAGTTAATCTTGCTTAGATCTCAACTTGTGGCACCTAACCTTGGAGCAACCAACTAACTGTTCAGAATGTGTCTTTCTTCAAGCAGAGAAAGGGGAAGGGAGGAATTGGTAGAGTTTTGGTTTCATGTATTTGTGCTGAAATTCACCTAGAGTTCAATTATCTATTATAGATACAACAAGATACAAATTGGATTTCGGTCTTACTTTATTTTTAATTATCTTTGATTTCACTTGCAATTCGAGGTTCCCTGGCTTTCACGTGTTTCTTGTTCATTTTCACTTGCAATCCAATTATATTGCATCTACAAAACTCTTCAAGGGTTTTGTCTCATCATTCATTTAATCTTTAGAGTGTTTGAGATTGGAAAAACTATATTGTGGATAAAATTCTTTACTACATCTCATCATTGTTTCATTAGAGTGTTTTCAGATTGAACATAATGTGTACAATTCAATCACATTAATTTCAAGGACATCTGTGTGAACCACCATTGCTGGTCGAATCAATGAGAGGATGGGAGGCGTTTTTGGCAGTTGATTGTCTTGTCTGGTTCAAAACAGAGAAAGGGGAAATAGGGTGCTGGTGCTGGTATTGGATTTTGAGGGAGAAGAAAGAAGAAGGGGTTTTATTTAATAGCTATAGTGTTAAGTTTTATTTTATTATTATTTTTATTTTATTAATAATATTTTTTTTTAACAGTTTAATGATGGTCAGGGGACTATAGTCTATGGTAGTGTTTGACAACCAAAAGGACTAGCACTTCTATTCCTCTATAAGCACTCATGCTATGATAGGCAATTACTGTTGCAGTTGGTTTTCCACTGACAGAAAAAAGTTGAGAATGCGTGCCAGAGAAATATGGGGGAAATGTCATTATTTCCAGTAGTTGGATTATTCGTAAGTAAAAAAGAAAGAAAAGAAAAAGGGATTTGAGAAACAAAAAAACTCCCCTGAAGTTGGAAGTTGTAAGAGACCAAAATTAGATAAGTTTTCGATGTGTTGGCAAACAAAGGCTAAGTTGGACACACTAATGATGGGATCAGGACCTACAATCTAAATTTCTAATTTCCCTCGAAATTCCAAGTTCTGATGAGCCAAATAGGGAATACACCACCAATAAATACCATACTTCTGTAGATCCAAAATCCTATACAGCTATCATATTCCCAACTCCCTAAAGAGACGATAAAATTCTATTCTATCTCCTTTTTTGCCCCATAATTTCCTAGTCAATCTTGGCTGACTTCTTGAATTTTGATTTTACAAAGAAATCCACACAGCTGGCCTCCATCATTTGAGACCCGTCCCTTATTAGCATCTGTTTATTTATAATTATACACCAAACCCCTGTATTCCATTCCAATACATATCTGCACTATTAACCTCATTCTCTCCAAACAAACATTTTTCCTTCACGCTGCTCCACCCAACTACCCTGAATCACCCTGGCAAGCTCAGCTTATTATCTCCTTCAGTCCCAAAAAATTCCGCAGATAATAAAAAGGTCTAAGCATCCTTCACGTCTGCTCCCATCTCTCATTATCCATTGTATGCTTAAATTTGACTTAAATACCATGCCTTTTTTAAATTAATTAAAATATTTATTTTTATGATTGATTTTGGAGCGGAACAAAATTATTCATGTATAGTCCATGAAAATCAATTTTCTTCCTTCCCTTTTCGTCTGCAATCGGCTGTTATCAATGCAAGCTTTTAGAGACCTAATCTACCAATATGGTGAGAGTAGCCTGTAAGTGACTTATATGCAGATTACAGTCAAGATGCATGTAAGGGACTTATATCCTTAGGATGCAGGTTCAAGTGTTAATACTTTCAGTCTCTCTAGTGTGATGCTGATGATGTCTGGGCATGCAGCCCATGCAATTGAGAAAGCTGAAATAGAAAAGGAGTAGTCTAACTCAAGAAAAAGAAAATGCTGTGATGAGATTTAGACATTTCAACTGAGCTTCTTGAGACGGCAAACACAACCTTAACTTGTCTTCCAGGTTGGTCTAGTTGGGGTGTGATACCAGCTAGCATAGTTTGTAAGCCTTTGTGGGTTGTACCAATTTATCCCATTAAAAAGGGCACAACCCAACATTATTGATTTAAAAAAGAACGGTCCATGTTGGAAGGGACATTGTTAAGGTTTTAACGAAATATTGGTTCAACTTGAAATTTCATCTAGTTTTGATTACTTTAAAGTTTAAATGGATGGAAGCTTCTTATACATTATTTGGCTACTTAATCTCGTGTTTAATTTCTGAAATTTAGAACTAATTCTTGGGCTGATTCGACGTTTTCCCTTTCAATCAGAGATTGTATGGTTTCGCCATATGCTTTGTCGCTGGTCTAGCTTGTACACTCCTTGTAAGTTTGGCCTCTGTGTATTTTATCTTTGTAACATACACTTGATGATATTTCCATGTAATTCTAGCACTTGCTACCATCTTCTTTACGAGAGCTCTTATTGGCACTTTCATTATGAGGGCAATGGTTAACTCTCAAGGATTTCATCATATGTTATTCCATGATTCTATCTTTCTTTGAAACACAGGCAGAATTTCTGGTATATTCAGCTCATATGTCGTTCTGCATACTCTACATGTTAAATGGAGGGCTGAGAGCTAAATCTGAGTTATCTCATCGATTGGTTGTTTCTCTGAGACACCTCTAATCAGAAACATATGTTGACTTGGCAATTCTTGTGCAGTTTTGATTAATTTTTTTTTTTTAATTATTATTATTATTATTTTTATGTAGTACTGAAAGAAGCATAGACCTAAAGTGTCACCTTGATTTTGGCTGAAATGGTAAAGGGTATCAGAATTACAATTGTCAGAAATTTATGACCCCAAAGTTTAACTCAATACCTTTTCTCAGGATTGTCTGTCTCGGGTAGATATTTCCAGGGCTAAAATCTGGTTTTTCCCTTTTGCTTCTTGTATTTCATGGCTGGGATTTGCTTACAGTCTTATTGAAACAGATCTTGGATTGAATCGGTTGGTGAATCAATTATTCATCTCTTATGAAAAGTTTTGAATGTTCCTTATGATTTTACACGACTTGCGAAGACGCAAGAAGGCTGGGACCAGTGTGTAATCATCATTCCTGAAGGAACTGAAAATATGCCAATTAATTAAATGGATGTTTTGGTTTATTAGATAATAGATTAGATTGGGTTAGCAGTAGCTCCCCAGTGATAAAGAAGTCATACATTTAATTGTAGTTAAGAAAAAAATATTATTATGAATTTCAGTCTCCAGATAGCATGCATGTTGATGAAATTGAACACTACAAATGTGATTTGCACATCTGGCACTAAATGTTGGATGGGTTCATAGGAGAAATTAGAGCATGGTTAAAATTTATGTTCTTGGATTTATTCCTAATTTGGCTTTGCATTATTTTGTGACAGTCTTTACTCGTTTTCTTCAATCCAATCAAATTTGGGATAGCATTCACCTTCGGCAATCTACTATCAATTGGAAGGTCTGTTTATTGAACTTTCCATTTACTTTGTATAATGCTTTAAGCAACACAAAAAATTCATCACTAATACTAGAGTTTTCAGTCGGATATCCAATAGTGCTATCAGGTTTGTGTTTTACCTTTTATCAGATTGGATTACAATCTCATTTTGGATTTAGCATAGGTAACATTAATAAAAACAAAACCCATCGGATTTCCATTGACAGCCCTAACTAATACCCTGTAAAGGGGTTAAAAAGACGTGTTTATCAATTTGCAACAGTTCTTATTTTTTCTGTAGGTAAGCATTTCCAGAATTGACAATTCGTCGTTCCTGTTCTTCTCCTAATAAATAATAAGAGTAATAATAAATATTATAGTGATAATGATTACCAAATACTCATTAACAACAACAACAACAACAACGACATTATTGGTAATAACAATAACAGTAAAAGACTAATAGTAGATTGAATATTAGAGGGTGGGGTTAGGAGAACTGGTAATTTTTGTTTTTTTTTCTAAGATGGTGCTTGTCTTGGGATTCATTGTAACCTCTTAAGATTGCAATTGAATATTACCTCAAAAAAGAAAAAGAAAAAGAAAAAGAAAAAGAAAAAGAAAAAGAAAAAGAAAAAAGAAGAAAACAGTTACAATGATGATGATACTGATAAGCGCTGGGAGAGGGAGACTCTGGATGCAAGTTAGTGGTTCCTTTGCATGGCTATCGTACGTTGGTGTTTTCTAGAGAGAATGTGATGGATCTCTTTCTCTTTATTATTCGATGGGTCTAGGGCATGGTCTAGGGTCTAGTGGCTTCAAATGAATGGCAAGATCTCCATCCAGTTTTATTGAGCTCTATTGCAGAGCTCATCCCAATGTTGGATCTGGTCATTCTTTTCAGGAGTGTTTGCAAAGATTAATGTGCGATCGAGGTTGTGGAGATGGATTGTTTAGTACCAGTGAACAGTTTTATTTAAGGAAGAAGGTTGACGTGATTAACTGGTTGGAGCAGTCGTCTTGTCAGAGGGGTGGATGCTTGTAGTCTCTTTGCATTATGCAAATGCTTGATGGAAAAAGAGGCCAAGAGGGTAATGAAGGTTAAAGAGGAGCAAAATGTGAAAAAACTAGGGCTGAACCAAAAACTGAACAAACCTATCGAATTAAAACTGACAATTTCGTTGTTATATATATATATAATTTTTTTTAAAGTTTCGGTTTCTGTTCAGTTAGAAGATTTCAATACCGATGCATTTAGTACAGTTCGTGTTCTTAAATTACTATAACCGAGAGAACTAATTGAACTTTTATCAAGTATGTTTAGAAAAAGTAAATATAGTATGTTATAAGTTTGTAACTTGGTGTACTTAACTAAGCCAAAAGCTAAAAAATAACAATTAATTGATATTACTTTAGTTCTCTAGTTAACTACATAACCGCTTTCATTGGGGGTTGAGAGGATAATGGTTAAAAAAAACCCCATCAACTTTTGCTTTTTGGGAACCAAACCATCATCATTTGTTGTCCCAAGAATAATAGATTGTTATCAACTATCAATAAAGTTGGTTTCAAACTTGAATAATCAAAACTTTTCCTTTTGTCCTTGGTTGACATGAGACAATAAGTAAAGGGCTGTTCATTAGTTTTGTTTTTTCATTGTAATTATTACTACCAATGTAAGAGAGAATGATGGTGGAGAGCTGTATGGTGATATGGTCTGTCCTTAGACCCCAAGATTCAAGAACAAACATCATCACTCTCAAGATTGATTGAAGATGAAAAAAGACTTCAAGTTGCAAGCTTGAATTGTTTGTTTGAGAAAGATAAAAGATACCAGATTTATATATTATTAGATACCTTGATGTTCAAACTTCTTTCTTTGAAGTTTGAGTGAACCTATAATTCTAAAAGGTTAGAGTAAGTTTATTAGGTCCATTTGATTTATTTTTTCTGCAATAATTCTTTATGTTCATCTCCCATATTTCTTCTTATTCTTCTTTCCATTTATTTTATTTCATAATCGGAAAAAAAAAAACTGTAAGAACCTAGTCTGTTCGGTTCCTAAAAAAGTCTGCAACCTACGGTTTCTTCCCAAAACCGATCCAACCGAACCAGTTACAATCCTAGAAAAAAAATATAACAAAAGTGAAACTTTATCATCCTCAAATTGGTGCAATACATATCAATGTGACTTTAGATGTAAAATAGGATAACTATGGGTTTGCTCATGATGGAAAGACTTTAGTCCGATAGACCGATGGGGACAACTACTTGATTGAGGATGGTAGATGGAGGAACAGATCATCAGTGATGTTCTACAAAACTATCTTTTATCAACAAGGAGGGTATTATTGATCGAATGAGTTTAAAGTTAAAAGAGGAAGTCAACATTCAGGAGTTCACTCTTATGTAAAGTTTTATTGGGTTGCATGAAGATGGGTTGTGGTGTGGTGCATGTGATTTGCTCTGACCTCTTTATGAGTGAGAGTAGGTGCATGTTTCTTCCAAGGCAGCCATTTTTGGTGCTTCAATGATGTGTTAATTGATATAGAGCAATTGGGTTTTCATTCCTTTCGAAAGAGCTGCTTTTGGAAAGCCTTTGTGTCCAGTTGGCTATCATATATGATGGTCAGTGATTGGAGTGTTGAAGGTAGAATTGTGAATTTATAGGGAGAGGGGTTGGGGAGCTGACTTCTCACCTTTCAGCAGCTCTCCACTAGTCGAGTTGAAGCTATATCAATGTTTGATGGAGGATACTCGAGTGGTGAAGGTGGAGAACAAAAGTGACCCAGTTCAATAGTAGGGCTGCAGTCTTAGTGTTGATTCAAGCTGAGTAGATATTTAGGCTGTGTGAGATTGGTTGACTATGGGTTCTTCAACAGAAGGAAGATCCCTTTGGAGAAGTTTGGGTTGTCATCAAGCAACGTTCCGATGCAGTGGGTGAGGTTGGATGGCTTGGTGAAGCAGATTTGCATACCTCAAGGCCATGGTGCCATTGGTTGGAGGCAAGTTACGGGTGTTTCCAGAGATTTGATGAAGGAATAGGAGGTTGGTAACGAGGAGGAGGTCAACCAAGTTATGACATCAGAGATAAGAGCAGGCTCTATGGAGGTTCTTCGCATACATGCCTACTCAGAGCATCATAACTCTTTAGTTTGAGGGGGGGGGGGGGGGGGGGGGGAGATGATAATATTGACTGAGGTTATGGCCAAGATGTTGATGATGAAGCTTCACTCGTCTCCTCTAGATACAATCCGAACATAACTAAAGAAAGATTTGAAGCATCAGGCCAGTGTTCAAAAAAGCGGCCTGGGCGGCCGCCTAGGCGCTAGTAGGTAGAGAGACGCCTAGACTAGTTGCTGGGCGGAGGGAAAAATCGGTTAGGGCGCCTAGGCGGGTTCTGGGCAGTCTGGGCGTTTTTTTTTTTGTTTTTCTTTATCTGGTTGCAAATAACCAAAACCAATCGACCAAATACCCATCGAAATTTTTAGGTTTTGCAAAACAGAGAGAAAAGAAAAGGGGAAGAAGGAGAAGAAGAAGAAGAAGGGGAAGACGAAGAAGAGTTTCCCGGCAGGTATCGCTCTGCTTTTCCGCTGCAAGCGAAGTATTTCGCTCCACTTTTGAAGTTTGGCTTGAGGACTTGTACTATACCTAAAGAAGAAGGGGAAGAGGAAGAGGAAGAGGAAGAGGACAAGTTCAACTATCAACTTTCAAGTATGTTTTTTTTCCTCTATGTTGTTGAAATTCTATGTTATGCAACTTATGCTATTATAAATTTTAATGTAAGCTTAATTTTTCATGTTTATAAATTTTTCATATGTATTACTATTCTGGCATTAAATTGGAAGTAATTGATAAAATATTAATGTATTATGCTAAATTTTTGTAAATTATGAAAATTATAATACAAAATCTAAAACCGCCTAGGCGCTAGGCACCTGCTGGCCCCCCGCCCACCGCCTAGCGATTTTTAGAACACTGCATCAGGCATGAGAAGGGTATTGAAGGTAAGATCATGAGCCATAGAACCTTGGAAGTGGGATACATAGTGCACAACAATGCTCTGATTAGACTTCATGATGACAAAGTGTCAAAACAATATAAGTGCTTGGGGGAAGTTCTGGAACCAGAGACTTCAATTATAGCAATTCTCCCATTGACGAGTTATTTTGTGGGGTTCCAGAGAGGATGCGGAGAGTAGATGTCAATTTCGAGGAATGCAAAAATATTAAAAGCATTCATTGAATATGGAGGAAGTGTTGTTGTTGGCTTGGAATCTCAATTGGACGACAAAGAGACTAAGGAAGAGTGGTCTTTTGGTTCGTCAAAATTACCTTATGGGTATTTGAAAATTTCAGTGGATGTGGGGTTGAAACAGTACAGATATCGAGGAGCTATCACGTGAACCAACAGGACAGATGAGGTGAGAATCAGTAATGCGTATAACCAAGGTTTGATGAACTATGGTTTTGAGGGAGATCAAATTGGTGGTGGCTTGGTAAAAGGTGTTATAGGAGGTGAGGACTTTGTGGGGCAGTGTGATAATGATGGAATAAATTGAGTGAGGGACGAAATGGGGGCCGATAGTTAGATTTGGTGAACCCAGTAGCTTCTGATTTAGTTTCTAAATTCAAAGAGGTTGCGGTGCTCAAAACAAATACTTAGATATTGGAACTTTGGAGGGTGGGTTATGCTCTTTTAGGTCAAACACAAACAGAGGTGCCAAACATAAATTGAACACCCAAGACTCTGATTGTGACCTGCCATCAATAGATCCCTTCTGAGGCTCAGGCCCGAAAGATGATAGGTAAAGCTAAGTGGTTAGGGATATTGGACTTGAACGAATTTGGTCAAGCATGTAATCTCGGAGCTAGGTGCCTCAAGATTTTTCTCATCACCTAACCTTTCCATGGAGACAACATAAAGGCTATGGTCAAAGGCGCTTGCCTAGACGTGAACCATAGATCATGAGGTCACATGATGTTTATTTTTAATTACTTAATTGTCATAGTTAATTGAGTAAAGTTATAAAAATTTGAATGATGTGTATGTACATTGTATAATACTAACAAGAAGCTAAAACTCCGTTAGAGTGCACCTCATTTGAGCGCAATGAACTTGATCCTAGTGTTGAAGATGGGGATTGATTAGCTGCACCCGATGCAGGCAATGATGTTGGTGACATGGGCCTCACGTATAGACAACTTGAGGAGGTTCATGGAGATGAGGCTGAAAGCCCACATTGCCAAGGCACAAGGCAATACAAGAGGCAACGTGCATCTATTACATCTATTACAAGTCGAGGCCAAGGAAAAGGCTATCACTTGTGGATGAAGTCTCTGAGAGTGAGGGCGAAACAGATCATGAAATTGAGGATGCACCACCACAACACTCTGATCATGATAATGAAGAAGATGAAGGGTTCAGTTCCAGGAAGGATGAGAATCTATGAACATTTCAACTTTATGTTTATGAGTGATAATCCCCTATTTTGGTTACTTATAAATCATTGAATGATGTTTAAACTCTGTGTATGGTTGTCGTCGTCGTCTTTGACTCGTTTTTATGCTTATTATAGGATTATCTATCAATGCAATTCTTCAAGTTTATGCTTTAGTAAAATTTGTCTGAAATTGGCATTTAGAATAATGCATATATAAGAGGCCCTAAAGTTCCTAAAAGAAGCGATAAAAAGCTGCATAGAGCGCTAGGTGAGGCCTACGCCCCTAGATTACCCTTTGTCGCCTCGTTTATTTGCTGAGATAAGATAACATGTGAATAAGGAGAATATCGCCTTTGCTGTCCAAAATTGGCGGTCAGAATGGAATCCAAAGCATAAGTCGACAATATGTAGGAGGCGACCTTAATTCAACAACAACAACTTTGGCCAGTGAAGTGAAACTATGTTTGATGAATAAGAACTTTGAATAGTGAAGTGAATGACCACCCTGCCCCTAGGGAGCAATCCAAAAAACAATAATAATTAAAAGTCGAACTTCTTCCTAAACACGATGGTGGCATTGACCACCACCACCACCATACCCGCCGCCACCATTGTGAGAATGATGGTGGTGGTCATTTCACCTCACTGGTCAAAATTCATCAAATATGAGATTTGGGGGACAAAGTAATGGTTGTACAAGTTGTGGTTATTCTCTGATTGGCTAAATATTAGAGGGATATCCCTAATAATAATAAAAATAAACTAAGATAAGATAAAATGAAAATAATGAGATAAAATCCTAAAACTAAAGTTACATGTTATGGGGTTGAAGTTGGGAAATGTTTAGAGAGATTCAATTCTCTTCTTGTCGTTCCATAGTTCTCACTAGCCAGTTTCACTGACATTCAGTTATCTTCTTATACATTTTCAATACCCAAGTTGGGACCTTAGGCTTAGAAAATGAGTAAAAGATGACGAGCTCCCCACTCTTCTCCTGCTGTTAGAAACAACCCGCTGACAAAGTAGACAGTGGAGATGGAATGACAAATCAGGAAAGTTTTCTGTCCTTGACTCCCACTTAAAGCTCCACCCTTAGGCAAATGCTAATGCTAACTTAGGTAGCCTCCCCTTCTCCTTTTGGGCACAAGCTGTTTTTGAAGAAAGAAGTACCCAGAGTCAACTTCTTTGTCTGGGCCATGGGTCAAGGGCCAAGGCAAGATCCCAACTAGGATAATCTAGCTAATAGGGGATTCATCATCAACAACAGATGTGCCCTGTGCCAGTAACAATCAGAATTTTCTTCAATTTGTAGTGAAGCCAATTGCCAACCCCCAATAGCCTCCAACCTTTTTCAATGGGTCAAAACCTGGAGAAGAAGTGGTCTCATAGTGAAAGGAGCTTGGTTATGGGACAGAGTCTTTTTGGCTGCTATGAGGATCATTTGGAAGGAGAGAAATGGTAGAATTTCAAAGGGAAAGCTAAAGACATACGTCATCCACAAGCTCAATCAAGTCCTTGGTTTGGCAATGGGCATTTCAGACCAGCCTTCCACATGTGCATCATTAATTGGAATAACATATTTAATCTTTTTCTTGTTTGTTTCCTCTCTTGCTAGCTGACCATCTTAGTCACTAGCTTTTTGTATTGCTTCCCCATTTCCTTTATTAATGAAAGCCTCGTTTTATTGATAAAAAAAAGTTCTCACCAACAATACATGATGTATACTTTTTGGGGGAGCCAATTTTCTTTTTCACCGTTGCCTCCCCTCCACTATTTTGTCCTTGATACAATATCTTTGTTTTCAGATTGAGAGAAAAAAACTTTTTTTTAAATGTTTATTTTGCAAATTCAACGAGACGTTTGGAAGTTTGTTTTTTAATTGTCATGGACGAAAACCTTCTTTGGAAAAAATCTGTAATTAGACTTACTGAAGTTTATGGAATCTCCATCAAGGTTTGTTTCTGTGACTTGGTTTTTTCGTGTTTTCAGATGCTAAAGTTGGAGTCTTTTGTATGACAGCACAGCCTTTCTCATAGGCCCCAAACGACAAGTGACTATGATGCTTGATCCTGTTCGTATCTACGCTACAGCTTTATACCTTGCAAGTATTATCATTGCTCTGTTTTGTGCTCTTTATGTGAGTATCTAGCTCCTTTTTGTTTTTGTTCCAAGCCTGAATCTCGTTCTTCTAACATTCCTGTATCTCCTTTGTTTGCCTTTATGCAGGTCCATAACAAGCTCCTAACCCTATTAGCAATTGTTTTAGAATTTGGTGCACTTGTCTGGTTCGTTTTACTTACCAATTGCATTCTAACTAGATTTCTGTTCACCGGTCATGTTTACATCATATTTTTATAAAAATACTGTAGATATTCTGTTAAATTCCATATTCTTTTATCTATGTTGAAATATCTCAAATGATATTGAATATGACATTCTTTTCGATTCTTCGCCAGCCAGATTTACATTCTTATTTTCTTGCATTATTCAAAGACAATAGTTTCCTGCATAATTCAGCATGTGTAAATTAGTGTAAACAGCGAGAAGAAAAGAATCAGAGAAGAGCTTCTAGAGTCCTCCTTTGGCTTATTGAAGCTTTATTTGTAGTTGTTTCTTTAAGGTCTTTGCATGCCAGTTAGGTTGAAGAATCCTGATTTGCTCATCTTAACCAAATTCATCAATATTCATGAGAGAAGACAATTTTGTGTGTGGTGAAAACTTTAATTTGAGGAAGTGGAAAGCATTCACGGATATATCCGAACTCCGGATTTGTGGTTAATAAGTCTGGATTTATGCATACTGCCTGGATTAGTACCCAAAATACTAGTTCTGGGGATACACTGGGTCTTGGGTCCTTCTGAGTAGTCTACTGCTACTACTGATCCAATTGTCCATTATTGTACCCCTAATGAGGATTTTTCTTTTGTGAGTTTGTCGCTTATGTCATTTCTGTAAGCTATCATGTTAAATGTCCTTTTGAATTCTTCTTTCCTGCCTAATATCCTTCTTCTCTCATGTTGTTCTCTGCTCCTGTGAAGGTTGAGGGATTTGGTCATCCAGTGAGAGAAGGGTTGATTTTACATGATCGAAGAACAAAGAAAGTTCAGTTATTAGTAGCTAGGTTTGACAGATTGGTATTTGCAAACAGCAAATGATTTAACCTTGGATATACTTGGCTGAGAAGCTGCCAACATTGGTAACCCAACCTAACACTAAGAAATGATCAGTCTTTGGCTTAAAGGGGGAGAACAATGAGTTGGTAGCAATGAACTCGAGAGATTCATTTATGATGATTATGTTGGCTTTACGCATAAAGCTTCAGTAACTCTGCAAGTCTTGTTTTAGTCTAGTCTCACATAGATTAAGTTTCTGAAGAAGAAACTAGAAGTATGTCATGTATATGACCTGTATGTATGGTGCCCGCTTCTCATAAGAGCTTGAGGTTTGTGGGGGGATCACTCATTAATGAAGCAAGTACATGGCCATTGATAGTGCGAAATGAATATTGAACTTCTATTGACAGGAATGTTTTAAGGTGACAATTCTGGTTCTGTTACATAGGGTAGCGGGATTAAAGCCAAGGCTACTAAGATTTCTGTGGAACTTTGAGGTGTTTTAGACTAAGTGAAGGTTCATCTGTTTGGTACCTTCGTATATACATAATAGCCTTGCTACTTTATTATATAACAACGTTGTTGCATATCATAGCTAATCTAGTGGGAAGTTTGGAATTCTAGACTAAATGTCATATCCTAATACTTTATTTTCTTAAATATTAAGAGTTATAAAAAAAAATTGGGTTGCATGGTTTTGTTTCATAAGAAAATTCATCTGAAACTTATGTTGTTTCATTTTTATTTTATTTTATTTTATTTAAAGCAATAGAACAACGAGACTGACATGGATACAAGGTGTCAGACGTGTCGATTGAAAGAGTACAAACAGTTGTGGAAAGAGTTTGTGGTGGGGTTTTGAGGTTGTTGCTTGCTAAATATGGAGGCTTCTTGTATTCTGGAAGCGATGTGCTAGCTAGTATATTCGTCAATGAACTCGATACTCGGTGCAGCTAATAAAGCTTTAAGGGAAGCATCTAATGCACCTCAAGCCTGAAATTTTGTTCTGATATAACCAAACAACAGAACAGATATGAAAATTGAAGGTGCATGCGCTGTAAGGAAGAATACGAAAAGTGTTAGGGTATTTTAGTTCTTAAGGACCTCTTGACCAGTCAACGTGGTTGACTTGATGGTTTCCATCCAAAAAGTGGGGGTTAAACTTTAATTAGCCTAAGCCATGGCACACAAAGTGATTTGCCACATAACAAATGGGGGCTAAAGTGCAAATACCCATACAAAAATTCATGTCTCCTGTTTTACATTACAGGTTGACTAGTGCATTATGATTTCTTGATTTGGTTTGTCTTGATTGGGTGTTTTCATATTCAGTTAAAACTTAAAAGAAGCATGAGTGTTGTAAAAGTGGAAGCTGGTTCATTATGATTTTTTGATTTGGTTTTGTGTTGATTGGGTGTTTTCATATTCAGTTAAATCCATGTCACCTCTCTCTTTCTCCCCTAGGAAAAGAAAATAATAAAAAAGAAAAGAAAGGGAAAAAAAAAACTCGTTTGTTACTGTTTTCTCCTTGCACCTTGCATTTGCTTTGCAATGTTCAAATCTTAACAGTGTGTCAGGTGTCATATCTTGTTGTAATTGGTATGATAGACCTTCAATGCACATTTTGAGCAGTGATATAATCTTACATGAATGATTGACCTTTAACGTGCATTATGAGCAGTCATGTTATCTTCCCTATTGCAGAGTGATCCCTTTCCTTGAAATCATTTTCTTCACAAGGATGACTTACGTTTGATCTCTGACTGTTTTCACAGGTATAGTTTGAGCTACATCCCATTTGCTCGAACCATGGTTTCAAAAATAATGGTAGCTTGCTTTGACACTGAATTCTAGGTGCTATATATTGAGAATTAGTTTGGAAGATCTGATCTGTTCATGTAAGGTTCCATCTCTGGGCTCTTGGTACTAAGCTCAGGCAGCTACAAGTTATCCTCTGCTATATCTTGAATCCATGGCATTGAACTGATGATCAATTGATTGCTGTACTTTTGTTGTAAAATTATGAAGCCATTGGTGAAAGTTGGGAGCATTTGTAAGATCCATTTCTTCCGTTCTCTTTGTATGTTTGTCCACCGCTCTTAACCCTATATTAGCATATTTGATATACTTGCTGCAGTTCTGTTTACAAATAAATACTAGTTTTTGTTTTTGTTATTTTATTTTATTTTATTTCACCTGCATTGGAATAATTCCCTCCAGGATGCTCTTGCGACCTCATCATATATCACTCCAAACAATAGACAACTTGTGTTAATTGGATTGGAGGCTAAGGATGTGCTGCGGGAGTGCTCTCCATGTTTCCAAATATCTTCCTTTGTCATATAGCTTTGCCTAATGTTGCATCAGGGCGGAGCTAGGATTTTTGCAGAGGGGAGCAAAGTACTATCTTATAATAATAATAAGAATAATGATGATGACGATGATAATTAATTAATTTTTTTTTGATGAACAATTAACAAAAAATATAGCATATTATGAAAAATTATAAAAAAAACTAATAAATTTTGGAAAATATAAATTGTTTTTCACGATTATATAGGTATTGATATATCAAAATTCACATATAATGATTGTTTTCCCCTTCTTTGTACATTTTCTTATTACCATTTTTTTCAAAGAATTACGAGGAAATATATCTACTAATTTATAATAAAAAAATAGGAGTTCAAAAGAACTAAAAATTGTGAGAAATTATCTATATTGAACAGCTTGTTAAGTAGTTTGGAAATTCGTACATTAAAATCAAGATGAGTTACATTAGAAAGTTAGATTGAAACATGAGTTGGATTATAGTTTTAAATATTCAAGTGAAAAATAAACATTGGGTCCCACTTATATTTGTATACTTTAAAAGGATAATTAAAAAATGAGTGAGCCGAGAAATAACTTGTTAAATAGAGTAAGTTAAAAATGAATATCGGACCTACTTAAGCACTACAAGCTATATGGGAAATTTATAATTGAGGGGGTGGAAATTTTTTTTAAGTGATTTAAGAGGGGGCAAAAGCTAACAGAGAACATCAAATTCCAATACCTCATGGTAGTAGAAGAGACTCTTTAGGAAGGAGTGTGATTCCTATATAAATCAAAATCGAAATCTCTCATATGCATCATCACTTTCGTTCTTCATTTCCTATCTCCTCCTTCTGAATCACCTTTCATTTTGTACAGTTCATGGGATAAATCATACAAACAAAGATAACTTTTAAGGAATATTCCATACCAATAAACATTACCCAAAGCCTAAGCAAAACTTGAGGCTAATCATTGCAATGACCACTATTATGGTGTGTTTGGTTGAATGAAATCTTAAGATGGAAATTGAAATTCTATTCCATGGACTTGGCAAACTTTGATGTTTGGTTGTCCATGGGAATTGGATTCCAATTTCTATTGTGAGTGTTTGGTTGCCTAAAACTAATAATGAGAATTTTTTTCTTCTATATATAAATTATGAAGATCCCACAATTTCCCCAACCAATTTTACTTTATATATATCTGAAACAATTCAAAAATCTTTTACAACAGTTTATACAAGTACAAATTTTTCTAATACTTTAATTCCACATCGTGGAACCCATGCTGTTCATTCCTCCATCCACCTTTGGTCTATTGGTTTCTGAAAAATGAAACTAGGGTAGGAACAAATAGAATGTTGGTCCCAACATTCATCCTGTTCCGTATTGAGGCATATCTCAAGTTTCAGAATTTAACATAATGTTTTGCTGTGGTAGGTACAATTAGAATGTTGCCCTTGCGGCCCCTCTTGCAACCTC
The DNA here is from genome assembly GCA_963556465.1 of Berberis vulgaris. Classification (NCBI taxonomy): domain Eukaryota; kingdom Viridiplantae; phylum Streptophyta; class Magnoliopsida; order Ranunculales; family Berberidaceae; genus Berberis; species Berberis vulgaris. The sequence continues at coordinate 48,163,045 of OY747127.1, forward strand.
ACCTTTGCCAGAAACAAAAATACATGTATACTTGCTGCAAACACAAAACAAAGATGGTGAGAATTTTCACAAAACCATACTCGTGTACAAGCAAAGATAATATAACATTACAGACCCGAATAACCCAGATACTGAACACAGATTCCAGGCAGAACCCTCCAAATCCAACAAAATGTAGTATTTGCAAGCAGAGTTGGTGAATATAAAAATTGTTCTTATGACTTTAAGACCAACATTCAAACAAAAACTGATTGGTCAACTTGACCAAAACAAGAACTCCTACCAAGCTAAATGAAATACACTTCGAGGAATTTGAATTGGTCAATGAAATTTACAAATGCCAAACAGTGAAAATATTTCTACAGGCATTGACATAACCTACATACACCTAGTCCCCGTAATGAAGCTTGGATGACTTCCGCATTGTATAGATCCATAACGAGAAAATGTTACTCATTCTAAATTATTTGTGATCTCATGAAAATTATTTCACCCAATACTAGGAAGACATGTCATTCTAAGCTCCAATAATGCCTTGCTAAAGTTACAGATTCGCTTGTCAATGACTTGTGTCAAAGATGGGTATCCTGCCAATTAAGTAAAAGAACAAATCTTAAAATGAGCAAGAAAAAAATGAAAAACTCGAAAGTGCAAAGAAAGTCAAATCTTGATGAGACATCATAGAAACAAATATGCTGAAGTTCCCATTGGTCACAAACAAAGGATCCAGATGTTGTACGAATTAGCAACAAGGACATTTATGTATGTAGTGAAATATAATCAGTGTATTATTACCTGTTGAAGAGGTAAAAGTTGAACAGTGTCATCTCGTGCAAGAGTTAAGCCCATCAGAAGTTGCTTCTTTTCCTCAACATTCCGTGAGTACAAAGTCTGCAATCATGAAAGTGAATCAATAACATAATCCAAGGTCAGAAGGGAAGTTTCAGTTTCTTTGTCATAGTTTTATAGCAAACTGCATACATAATCCATTTCTTAGAATTGTCATGATTGTTATGGTATAGAACATTTCGAGTGGCTAACATTTCAAGTTTTTGGGAGAATGTCCTCTAATGGTAAACCTTTGTGACTAGCTAGAATTCAACCATTGAATTTATGCAAGTAATATCTCTTATCTACAAGTGTTTATACCTTTGAACAAGAGTAGAAGCATCGTGTTGAGGCAATCATTAACAATTACGAAAAAAGTAGAAGTACATGCATATAACAGTTTTTCCACGTCTATGATACTCATTGATAAACAATCAACAGATATTGTTTGTCACTCCACTCAACATCCGTCTCATTTTTACGCCTTGTGCTCCAAAGCTTCACTCTCTTATTCTATGATGATCATCAACATACTATCACCATTACTTTCAATCCAAACTATATAACTCAACCTTGTTTCCACATCTCATTACCTAATTACAAATATTTCATTCAGAGCATAGAAGTCCAAATTCTGTATTCTAAAAGCTCAACCCAAACCTAGTAATCTCCACTAAGTTTATTCCCTCAAAAACTGTTCTATCCTATACAACTATTGTTCAACAAAGTTCATGTACCAAATTCAAAAAAAAAAAAAAAATCAAGAAAACTCACCAATCAACCGAAGTGGACAGAATGTCGCCATTATCGTTGACTGCAATCCCCGCAACCAACAAGTTATGCCCTCTCATGGTTCTCACAACCTCTCCAGTCCTCAAATCCCACTGCAAAAGCATTGTGTCCATCCCACTGGAGACAATTCCGCCATTTATAAAGCTCTAGTTTGGGGCAATCCACGCCAAGTGTAGCACCGTATGTGGGCGGGCTCTGAGGCTGGCAGGCTATCTTGTGTGAGCAGGCTCTGAGGCTGACAACTCCATGTGTGGGCGGGCTCAGAAGGCTGGCATACTACCTTGTGTTGGCGGGCTCAGAAGCTGACAGGCTACTAGAGGGTTATAGTCTCAAATCGCCTGTGTGAGATAAAGAGATGTGCTACATATGTCCGGGTTAGGATCCAAATGACACTACGCGTTTTAAAGTCGTGCGAGTAGTTAGATTGGTCTCAAAGCAGACAATATTGTATCATGTGGATCGGGACGTGACAACCTGGTATCAGAGCCGGACCCAACCGGAAGTGTGCCAATGAAAAAGTTGGGCCCTTAGGGGGGTGGATTGTAACACCATATGTAGGCGGGCTCTGAGGATGGCAGACTACGTTGTGTGGGTGAGCTCTAAGGCTGGCAGATCTATGTGTGGGCGGGCTCAGAGGCTGGCAAGCTACTAGGGGCTATAGTTCTACATCACCTGAGTCAGGGAAGGAGATGTGCTAAATATGTCCGAGTTTGGGTCCACATGACACAACACGTTTTAAAGCCGTGTGGGTAGTTAGGTTGGGCTCAAAACAGACAATATTGTATCATGTGGATCAGGTCGTGACACCAAAGGACCAACAAAACTGGTGTGGCAATCCACTATCGTAATAGTAAACAGTTTTATTGCCAACATAAACAAAACATCCCCCATGATATACATCAACAATCTATACACCAATCACAATGCATAAGATGATGAGTAGTGTTGTCCTAATTAAGACCACAAAAAGCGCACACCACATTAATCTCCCTGCCTCGTGAACTAACTAGACTTTAGAAGTGAACCTATCCTACACCCAGTGTCAACATAAAGAAAGACACCTAGAACGGACACCTCGCTTCACAGAATTATGAACGTTTCCAATGGGCATAAGATCCCTGGCCAATGAGGAAAAGAAACAACACACTGAACACCTATCATTCCTCCAGAACTATCATCCTCATCCTTCAACACGACCCTTTCCAAAACATTTGAAACGGTCAGAAATCATTCAAGTTCTATAATAGCAACAACAATCAGATGCAGTACTTGAAAATAAAAACAGAAATTGATGTGTGAAGGTCCATAGAGTGGGTGGTAATTATACTATTAGCATTACAAATTTAAAATGGGAAAAATCTTGAATTTTCAAGTTTTCATACAAATGATTATAGACCAACAGACTGCGATGAGTACTTTTCCAGTAATCATACACTAAAACTATTAATAAAAAATAGACAACCTAGAAATATATCTAACCAATACTAAAAAATAAACAACTATAAAAAGAAAAGACACTATGAAGAAGATTGACTCTAAAATATCATGAGAATCAGAAAATTTACAATTCTAGATTCTCAAATGTGAGTGCAAAGGCAGGGTAGCCATAACATCTTCTTGGTCTATGATTTTTTTATTTCCAAAAGGCTCTATATCTAAAACAGGAATGGAAGTTCGAAACTTTTTTATTGTTATGTTGAAGAAAACTTTCAATGCAAATAAGAAAAATTCTTACATAAACTTTCTATTGCGTCATTTGAAAGTAACTTCAGTAAATTTGGTGCTTTAAGCAAGTAGGGTTGTATTAATTTATACCAGTTTTAAAAACAATGAGCATACAAGGACCTTTGCTTACAAAGGTAACTCAGTTGTTATAATTTTTTTTTTTATACAAGTAACAGAATGAAACAAAATGACTACCATTGTTTTGAATGTATCTGTGTCATCCTCTTACATTGTTTTTAATCATTCATAAGCAATCAACTTCAATCACAATTTACAACAAACACAAATAAGATATCCACCACATGGTAGATGATCATTCACATAAGCACCACTCAAACATCTACAGACTTGTCAAAACTGATTCGACTTCTAATTCTGCTAATCATACTATATATGCAAAATTATTTGGTATTGTTGCAGCTATAGAGTGAACTTGATCAAAGCATGCATGCTGAGACTATTTACATATGAGCTTTGAAAAATAAATTTGTTCAATGTTTACCTTTGCTTCAAATCAAGAAGATAAGAACAACTCCAAAATTTTGCTTCTCTAGAACCTGGAACTGGAAAGCCTAGAGCTACAAAAACAAAACACCAAAATCAGCTCAAAAGAAAAACCAAAAGTTTCATACATTCACAGTTTTATGCAACCCTCCTAACAAAATCGAACACCATCGTCATTATTCGCCAAGGTAAATATCAAATCAAGTCTATTTCTTTCAAAACAAATGAAAAAATACAATCAAAACTAGGGGTGGGCAAAAACCGATTTAAATTCGGTTAACCGATCGAACCGATTTTTAAATTCGGTTCGGTAACCGAACCGAAATATGAGTAGAAAAAAATAATTTAAACCGAACCGATTATAAACGGTTCAAAATCGGTTTACGGTTTTGAACCGACCGATTTATAACCGAACCGACCGATTAATTAGATATATATAAATAACTAAATAACAAGTAGGTGTCAATACTTGATTAGTGCAACAAATGCACTGCAGTACACCTTGTTGCACTGAATCGCCCCCTTCTCTTAAAGTTTTCAATTTTGGGCTAAAAATTGGGTCTATAAAAAAATTGGGCCTGTAAAAAAATTGGACATGTTGTAATGAAAGTCTTTCAAATGCTTGAGCTTGAAATTTCGGCCCAACCGAACCGAACCGATCCGAAATTCGGTTCAACCGAATTCATCGGTTTGCAAATACAAAATTCGGTTTCGGTTTGGGTTTTTGGCAAACCGAATGAAATCGGTTCAAAATCGGTTTGGGGCTCAAAACCGAACCGAACCGACATTGCCCACCCCTAATCAAAACCCTATGTTAAGGCAAAAATTTTCTCACAGATAGTAGTATTTTTTTTTTTCAATCAAATGCTTTTCAAATTAGGGGGGCTGCAACAAAAGTAAAAAAAAAAGGTAAGTGGTCTTCCAACCAAAATCTGAGTGAAACAAAGGGTCTTCTCCATTAACCAAAATTTGATTATGCACTGGCTATTGGGGTTTCCATCATGTTATCAACAAAGGGTCTTCTCCTTGGAGTGAAACAACTACACAACTTCATTAGTTTCTCCACCTAAAACTACTCCATAGATTTGAAGGGGAAATAAAAAATTCTTGAATCAATCTACACAAATGGGTATGTAACTAAACTATTGTTCATACAAGAGATTCACAAATCTAAAAAAAATCAATAGAAAACCACATGAAGAAGATCGAGGCTAGAATACACAGGTTAGCATGATTCAAATCTACTGAACTATAAAAAACTAATCAAACCAAAGCAACCATACTCAAAATTATCAAAAAAATTCACTATTTCTCTCCACAATTGCAACTTCACTCATCACACCTTCATCTCCATCGTCTCTCCAAACACCTCTATTTTCTTCATTCAAACCCTCAACCCTATCAATCACCACCACAAGCAATTCACGACAAATCAAACCTTTCCACCCCTCTACGAGTCTCAGTTCCTCCATCAACACCAACAACTGAATCAACTACCACTAATCAACTTGTCGAAGAAGAAGAAGAGACTTTGACCTCTTCCAAGTTCTCATGAAGAGATCAGTGTAGTTAATTAATAGAGATCGATAAATAGCAAGGGAAGAAGTTGAGAGAGGTACCTGGTGGAGGAGAGAGCTTCGAATGGACATCTGAGGATGGAGAGAGCATCGAATGGAGTTATGAGGATGGAGAGAACAAAAAAAGGAGAGAGCTTCACCGATGTGAAGAGAACCGGAGAGATGCGAAAGAGGAGAAAATTTTTAGTATCGCCAAAATTTTCGTAAGTGATCGGAGGCATCCGATTTCTGTCAAAGGTGGGAGTATGTCGCAATATTATTAGGAACACATGTGCGCCTTTGTTGATAAGACTTCGCGTATTGAATGTAGTTGCTTAGATAGACTGGACTGGATAGACCATAGTGAAAGCAAGTCTCCATGCGAGAGATGGAGTTGATGAGCATATAAAATGATAACAATATTGTAACCTTCGGGTCAGATTTGGTTAACCCTAGCTATAGGGCCAGATAGCCTTCGAGCATGGATTACAAAATAAAAAGGGTCAATGATCCAATTTTTTTTTTTTTTTTTAAATGTGGCCCTGGCATCCATTGCCTTAGAGTAAAACCCTAAACAAACACCTAATATGTTTTTCCAAGTGGGAATAAGATTCTTATTCCCATGGAATGAGTGCAACCAAACACAGCCTTAGTTTTAAACATTTCGACCGCCAAAGTCAAAATAATACATCTAACTGGAACACTATTAATTCTAAACATTTTGATTGACAAAGTCAAAAGAATACATCTAACTGAAAAACTGAAATGGCCTAGATTGCTGCATTAGTGGTCATAACGAGGAATAATGCATTTGAAGAGCAATCTCCCCTTCCCACTTTCTTTGAGCGAGTATATCTCAAGTACCACTGCATGTCATGTCTCATCGATGTTTTCAGAGATGTTATATATTTGCCTTGTGCATCCATGGTGTATGCATGTGCTCTAAAAAATGAATTGTATAACAAAATATAAGAAGATAATGGAGAGTTTTTGGAGTGTCCAACTCCAACTCAACATTCCAACATTATTTCATCACTAAAGTGGGTAAATATGGTAAGCTACGATCGCATATAGGAGTTACGAAGTTCCTTTTGAGTTGTTATAGCTCAGAAGAACACAACTATACTTCGATCAGTTTTTTTAGTAGTCTTCATCTCAAGGCTTAGAGTTGACATCTGTTAGCTTTTGCAATACAAATTTCCAAATATATGATTTTTGTTTAAAGAAAGAAGTTGTGAAAGGATAGAATAAGGGTCAATTTAGTTGCATGGAAAATAGATATGAAAATTGAAACCATGTTTGTGAATTCGATTCCGAGGCCTTCCCCTTGGACTTTGATTCCCATGAGTAGTAGGAAAAGAGTCTTATGAAGAATCGATTTCTTGTTAGTAAATAGACAACCAAACAATGAAAATCTGCATAACAAGGAAAATGGATAACTAAACATACCCTAAGAGAAATTGATTTTCCTCAAAATATTACTGCCTAAGACTCCTATGAAAAATATTAAAAAAAAATTATCCATTATTTAAACTGGTTCATAGGGGTTATCCTCGAAGATAGACGAACCATATGTACACATTATAAAAACTGATGTAATAGTAGTAAGACTGTGGATCATCTCTCTTTGATATTTCTTTTGGGTTATTTTCTCCTTTCAGTCTCTCTAGGTTTTCTATCTTATTCAGTGTTCTTTTCTTCTCTGTAAGGGTGGGAACGAGACGGGATGTGCCTCATCCCTATCCCATCCCATTCATTCGGGATATTGACGGGATAGACCTCTTCCCGACCTCGTCCAATAAAAAATAATAAAAGAATTTCATCTCACATTGCTCACACACCTATAATGCTAAAATTATGAACATATAAATATCATCGTAATAATATTAAATGTCATATAAAATTTATGGTCGAATGAACTTACAGTTTTTTATGTTAAACATCTATTGTACGATACACTAACCAATAGTTATACATATAACTCATAGTGCGAAAACTAAAATAAACCATTATTTGGCTTTAATTTCTACAAGAATAATTGTCCTATAACCAATCTAGAAAGTGAAAAAACAAATTTTCATGGGTCCATTTGACCTAAAATATCCAAACTGAAGTTTCTATCTAAACAAAGAATACCAAATCAAACAAGTAAGTCTTAAATAGTAGAGTTTTGATTTAATTTCAACACATCTTAAACTTTCCTTTAGAAGAGTAGTTTGATTAAAATTAATAATAAATATTAAATAAATAAGTTCGGTATGGGACGGGATGGGGAAATTGAAAATCTCCATCCCGATCACATCCTATTCTACATCGAGACGGGACAAGACTAAGATGGGTTTGATCAATCACAAAATGACCCGATGATACATAAAAATCCTTAACTGATTCTCTGCATGCCCACCATTACTTCTCTGCATGCAAAATCCTTAACTGATTCTTTTTTATTTTTTATTTTTTTTAATATTATACCTGATGATACATAAAAACGGTCACACTCATGAGCCGAACACGTGTCATGATGATCTCAAGGAACTACGAGCCCAAACATCAACCCAACACAAATCCAGCACAGCGGATCTAAGCCCGCTCAACTTCAGTCCGCCAAGCGGACCCGGACCCGGACCCGGACCCGGACTCTCACAACATGCTAGGCCCACACGTCTCACAACCATCCTCAATACCCATAAGCCTTCGTTAGGCAAGTATCTCGATGATCAACTTCAGACTGGCAACCACAACTGCTCTCTGCTTCCAACTAGGAAGCAAACACCAGAGTATCTTCCACACAAGGAAACCCCCTTTTACGATTGCTCTTGGATTGGAAACTATCTCCTGCGTATCTAACAGTGCAGCTAACACAAAACTTCCCTCCTACAACACAACTCTTAATTAGAGAGGGATCTCTATGAAGATCTCCTCCCTAAACTACGCCTGCGATGGCCTAGTTAAACCAACACTCCTTGCACTATAAATAAGACACGAGGTTGATAAGCTAAGGTACGCTACAAAATTTCCTATTACAGCATTACACCTTCATCAGATCCTTGTCTGACTTTAGCATCGGAGTGTCATGGACCACCCCATGGTGGTCTGTGACTCACGTGCGTTACTTGTGCAAGTCAGTAGGAACATGGTCAAAGCAGGGAGCAAAAATTGACCGCATCAGTTTGGCGTCGTTCGTGGGGACGACATAGTTCTTAACTTTACACTAAACGTCGTCTCTTACCAAATCCCAGAGAGATGGTGACCACCAGGTCACGCAACAGCAAAAAATCAGAGGACACGTCCAACACTTAGGTCATCCCTGTGGTGCCTGTCGAGTGCGAGCAGCACAATCGCTACTCCGTGCACACGACAACACCGTTGAATCCTGAGCTGGATGTACGATCTCTTCCCACACACCTGGAACAATTAATGATTTAGACGTTCATATCAATGAAACAAAGTTCTGACGAGACGTATTTAACCTGATTCAATAACGAATTAAACACCTCTGCTCATGCGATGACGCAACGACCGTCTTAACCTTCATTAACGGTCTGCGAAAATGAGAGTTTGACAACCTTCTGATACCGGATCCTCCGGCAAACACAACAGATACGGCAAATAAAGCACAAAGCTTCGTCATCCATAGAGAAGAGCGAAAAAGGACCAAACCCGGGGAGCCTTCGGTCAACATGATACATGCGCTTTACGGAGTACATTCAGAGTTCGAATTGTCCAACAGGTCCAAAAAAAGAGCTCTACGAGGCTTGAGGATTCAAAAGCTATACGCAATGGGCAACTGACACCACATGGTTAGAAGCAAGGCTCATTCGCACAGAAGGACTTCCAGGGCATACAAATCCCTCATGATGATGCCCTGGTGGTGACGATTTCCCTTGCGGGATGGGAAGTAAGAAGATCCCTGATTGATACTGGAAGCTCGATGAACATCATGTTCATCACCATGCTCCGCAGCATGCAACTGGATGAATAAGCCTTAATCCCTGATAGTCGTCCAATGATCGACTTCAGTGGTGAGAAACAGTCCCCCATAGGAAAGGTACAACTGACGATAACAGCGGGAGAACAACCAACTCATAAAACCCTATTCCAAGAGTTCATAGTGACCGACACGCCTTCGGCGTACAATGTAGTTCTCGGCAAACCCTAGTTACATCAGATGGGGGCGGCGGTCTCCACCCTGTACCAGTGTGTCAAGTATCCTACGAACCGAGCGATCGGTGCATTGAGAGGAGACCAATTAGCGACCAGGGAATGCCAATACATGACAGCTTCGCCATCCGACGGTCCTCAACTGGCAGTCAACCCAAATGCCAAGGCTATCCCTCGCCCAACTCGAGGTCTAAGGGAGGAACAACCGACACTGGGCGACAAGACACTGGTAAGCCCTCGAGGCAGGCCCAATGTCGGACAGCCAGAAGAAGAAACCATAACGGTCTATCTCGACTACCCTCGGAACAGTAGTGCCATCCAGATCAGCTCTCGTTTAAACAAGGAAGTGGCGAAACAACTTACGGAGCTACTGCAGCGTAACCAAGACATCTTCGCCTGGACTATCCAGGATATGGTAGGGATCGATCCGTCAATAATCACCCATCGCCTCGAAGTAGATCCCTTGAAGAAAGCTGTCAGGCAGAAAAAGGGTCGTGGCAGCCGAAAGAAACGCTAACATAAACGATGAGGTACAATGCTTACTCAACGCAGACATGATCAAGGAATCATGATACCCCGATTGGCTGGCAAACACCGTTCTCGTAAAAAAGAAAATTGGGAAGTGGAGAGTGTGCATAGACTACACTGATCTAAACAAAGCCTGCCCCAAGGACAACTTTCCACTCCCCCGGATTGATCAGATTGTAGACGCCACATCGGGACGTAGCCTCCTTAGCTTTATGGACACATATTCTGGATACAATCAAATATTAATGCACCCCAGACCAAGAGAAAAAACCTCTTTCATGAAGGAAAGGGGAATATACTGCTATATGGTGATGCCATTCGGCTTAAGGAATGCTGGGGCTATCTATCAACAATTGGTCAACCGAATGTTCAAGCAATGGATCGGTAGAAATATGGAAGTATAAATCAATGACATGCTGGTAAAAAGCTTTCGCAGCCCCGACCACGTACGAGACATTGCCGAAGAATTTGATCAACTCAGGAAATACCGGATGAAGCTCAACCCACAAAAGTACACGTTCGGAGTCGAGTCTGGGAAATTCCTAGGCTATATAGTTAACAAATGGGGAATTGAGGCCGATCCGAAACAGATTCAAGCTATTCTCGACATGAAGTCCTCATCTAATATCAGAGAAGTTCAGAGCTTGACTGAGAGGGTAACAACACTAAACATATTTATATCAAAGTTGTCCGACAAATGCCTCCCCTTCTTCAAAATACTAAGAGGGAGCAAAGGATTTTCGTGGAACAAGGAATGCGAAAAGCCTTTCAGAACTTGAAAACATACATGGGGAGTCCAAAGCTACTCTCAAAGCCAGCGATAGGTGAAACACTATACTTGTACCTGTTTGTTTCCAAACACACTATCAGTTCATCCCTCGTATATGATAACCATGGAACTTAGAGGCCAGTATACTGCACCAGCAAAACCTTCGTAAAAGCAGAAATACACTATCCAGACCTGGAAAAGTTGGCTCTGGCACTAGTCATATCCTCCAAGAAACCAAGGCCCTATTTTCTTGCCCACTCCATAATGGTCCTGACCAAACACCCACTCCGCTCGGTATTATATAAACCCGAGCTATCTGGTAGGATGGTGAAATGGTCAGTAGAACTTGGGCAGTTTGACATAAACTACGCCCCAAAAGTTGCCATCAAAGCCCAGGTGCTTGCGAATTTAATTACTGAATTCATCGGCGGAGAAGAACCGAAAGTAGGCTACCAACTCACAGAATCCGATGTCCAAGCTTGGACCCTGCGGTGCGACGGATCTTCAACTGATAAGGCGAGCGGAGCAGGGATCACTCTCCGCTCCCTTAGCGGTTTCACCATCGAAAATGCCGTCAGATTTGGTTTCCCCGCTTCAAAAAATGAGGTCGAATACAAAGCCCTTCTGTCAGGGTTAAAGCTAGCTTTGGGGATCAGCATAGATCGCCTAACAGAATACAACGACTCAAGACTAGTAGTCAACCTTGTCAAATGAGATTTCAATAGAAAATATCCACGCATGATAGCCTACTGCAACAAAGTACTCGGCGTAATGAGAAAGTTCAAGAACTGTCAGTTCACACAATGCCCCTGAGACGACAACCAGGGGGCTGATGAACTAGCAAAAGAAGCCTCAGCCTCCAACGAAGTCTCTAGCGGCCTCATCGAATATCAGGAAAAATCAAGCCCCGACGAAGAAAAACACAAAAATATCTGCGTCGCGGAGACACAACCCAATTGGATGACTCCGATACTAGAATATATAGCATCAGGAGCCTTATCAACAGATAAGGTCGAAGCACGAAAACTTAAAAACAGAGCAGAAAGGTATATTCTCCTAAATGACAAGTAATACAGGAAATCGGTAACAGGGCCACTGCTTCGATGTCTATCGCCCTTAGAGGCTAGACAAGTCTTGGAAGCTATCCACATCGACATATGCGAGAATCACTCAGGTGGGATAATCCTTGCCCACAAGGACTTGACTTGAGGATACTATTGGCTGACCATGTAGTGGGACGCCAAAGATACAGTCCGCAAAGGCGACAAATGTTAGAGGTTCGCACCATAAACCCACATGCCGGCCCAGCCACTAATTCCAATGACTAGTCCATGGCCGTTTGCGCAATGAGGAATGGACATCGTCGAACTGCTCCCGGCATCGGCTGGTAAAAAATTCATTTTTGTCGCCGTTGACTACTTTACCAAGTGGGTCGAGGCCGAGCCCTTATCCAAAATAGGGCAAGTCCAGATTGAAAAATTCATATGGGCCATTATCGTCTGAAGATTTGGCATCCCCAGAGTATTGGTCAGCGACAACGGAACCTAGTCCGAAGGTAGCAAGGTGAAAGAATTGTGCAAAAGCCCGAGAGTGAGGCACCACTTCTTCTCGCCAGGACACCCCTAGGGGAATGGCCAGGCAAAAGTTACCAACCGGATGATCCTAGAAGCCATCAAAAGAAATACTTGATGCAGCCAAAGGAAAGAGGGTTCCAGAGTTACCAGGGATAATCTGGGCATATCAAACAACTAAAAGAATCCCTACCGGAGATACACCCTTCGCCCTAGCATACGGGCCAGAAGCTATGGTTCTGGTAGAACTTGAGGTGCCAACCTTCCGGACGGAAGAGTTTAGACCGGACGAGAGCGATGAAGCCTTACGCGTGAGACTATACCTCCTCGACGAAAAATGGGATCTGGCTTCCACCAAAATAGCCGCCAGCCAACAACGAATGGCGCAATACTACAACAAGAAGGTCAAGCCACACAAATTCAAGGTGGAAGACTGGGTATTATGAAAGACCCAGAAAATCACCAAAGAAGCTGGAGTAGGAAAACTAAATCCGAATTGGGAAAGACCTTACAGAGTTGCTAAGGTTAACAGGTTGAAAACATATTGGCTGAAAGACGCCAATGGCGACAGGTTAAAACAACCATGGAATGTAGAACATCTAAAAAAATATTATCAAAAAAATATTTTACTTTTACCAAAACTTTCACTGCTGTCCGTTACAACCCTCGATAAGCCCGGTTATGGCCAGACTCGGTGTAACACCTGTGCTTTTTCAATGACCTTAATAAATATTTTTATACAAAAATAAAATAAAAATGTAATGACCTTATTTCCTACAACTACCTAAATATATTTACCTCAATGTTTGAAGTTCGATAAAATGCATCTTTTATTGATGTCAACCAAAACTTTATTTGCACATTAATAATGCATGGTTTACAAAATTAGTATTCTAGTGATAGCCAAATATTTGGTGGCTAAATAGTGCATTTTTATTATTTCAAGTAATATTTCATTAGTTATATATGATTAGTTTAAATATATATAAAAAATGGGTGCAAATATAAATATTTACTTAAACCCTAATTGTCATGGGTTTATACTCATCTAGGGACTTAATTTGGAGTGGCAGCTAGAAGGGGTGCAAATATAACTACCTACTTAAAACCCTAAGTGGGATGTCTTTGGGTTTAAGTATTCTTTTTGACCGTACGGTGCTTGGAGTAAAGAAAAAAAAAGGGGAGAGAAAAGAAAAGGAAAGATAGAGAAATAGAGATGATGAAGAAGACAAAAGAGAGGAAGAGAATAAGAAATTGAAGAAGAGAAAATGAAGAAAACAAAGAAAAGAAGGAAAAAAAATAGATGAAGAAAATAGAGAAGAGAAAATAAGAAGAGAGAAAGAAAGAAATAAAGAGAAGAAGATGTGACATGTGCTTGTGTGGGTGATGTGCACGTGGTTTTGCTCGAGAAATTGATTGGGTATTCACATCTTTGTTGTGATGTTTGACTTCGCGAGATTTTAGATCAATGCGGCTTTTGTGTATTCATTACTCGATCAAATAAGTGAGTTTTTCTTCATTCTCTTTATATTTATTTTAAAATAATCTATGAATATTTATGAGTGTAGTTGATGGAAAATATGGAGTTTGTGGAATAGTACAAGTCTGGGTTTAGATTAATTTATATAAAGGAAAATACAATAGTATAAATAGTTAGTATTTTATGAAATGTGTTTTGATTAGTAGTGTTGTACATGTTATTTGTTTTATTAAACATAATAATGAGATTGATTTGACATGTGGAGTAAGTTTGATAAATTGTTAAGGGTTGTATTTGTGAAATGGTGATTAAATGAGGAATGATTAAAGGATGGAATAGAATTGGAGTAAGATTATTTTATTGTTAATTGATTTAAAGATTTGAATGAAATTATCTTGGTTAAATTGGGATTTTAATATATTGATGGAATTTGGCTTATAAGATGTAGGATATGGACTGGACTTACGGAGTGGATACGGATGGTGGATTTGACTTATAATGAATATGGGTTGTTGACTGGGCTAGGCTTATAAGTTCTGAAAATAAAGGATATGGGTTTTCTGATGGAATTGGGCTTGTAGGTTCAGAAAGTAAAGAGTTAGGTACTGATTTGAATTGAATCCAGAAAATAAGGAATTGGGTATTGATTTGAATTGAGCCCTGAATTGAATTGGATTTGAGTTCAGGAATTGGGTATTGTTAGGCCCAAAGCTGTTTAATTGAATATATATGTGGGCTGGATTTAGATTTAATGATTTATGGGTTGGTTTAAGCTTATCAAATTTGGGTATTAAAGACGGTGAGTTACAGTTTGCTTGGGCTGGGTTTATAGTTTGGAGAATAGAGATGCTGGTTATTGGATCACTTAGGCCTGTTAGGCCTATTGCACCTTTAGTAAATCTCGAAATCATGTTGAATTTACATGTTAAACATGATTGAGTTGAATTTCCTCTTGAATTTTTTTTAAAAGATGCCTTATTGTATTGTTATACATCTTGTCTTGTTAATGTATTATGAAATTTGATGTTTGCACGATTATGCATATTGACTTGTTATGGAATATAAACTCCTATACTGAATAAGTTTGATGGCCATTTTTGTTAATGAGCATTTGTGTATAAATGACAAAATGTCATTGTTAAATGAATCTTTGGTGTATTACAATAAGTGATATGGAGCATCTTGCATTGTTAAATGTTTATACCATTGGAATTGTATCACTTAGAACTACCACACCTCTTATTGTTTATGTTTTCCATCTCCTATAGAGAAACTAAATTTTCTTTAGGATGGGTTTTGCGGAGTAGGGTACCCATTTACTTATAGAGAAACTAAATTACCTACGGGTTGGGTCTTGCAGAAAAGGGTGTGGTTTTGATATGCCTAAAACATGCTTGATATTATCCGTAAAAAATGTGACGTGACTTTATGCACATTCATAGCCAAGAGTGGCTTTTTGTTACTCATATAGTTAGGAGTATCTGGTGATGCATGCCTGTATGTGATGTGTCCCCACTTGGGCATGGATGACGGAGAAGTCCTTCTTTATATGAGAGAGGCATACGTGCATGTATGTTCGGCACAGAGGTGGTGCGAATGTGGTATCGTCTAAGTGATCAATTTAATAAAAATGAATAATATTCTTAAGTCAAATAATGTACGAAGATAATTGTTTTAATTAATAAATTACATTTATATTGTTTATAAATTTTTTCATGCAAGATGGCAAGTCCACTAATATTTCTGCAGACAGACTTGGCATAGTCAACATCTACAGAGTAAATACAAGTAAATACGTATTTACTTATTAGGATGACATGGCTGCCTCGTTGAGGAACTAAATTCTTTGAACTGTGATTTTCTTGCATGACACATTTGCTTCATTGAGGAACTACCTGTTTGTGTTTAATTTTATGTTATCACTTGCTGATGTTTTGATTTTGAGATGAAGATTACTCACATCAGCTTTATTGCTGACCCAAGTGAGCTTTTGCTTTTGTGTACATTCCTAATGGAATGTATCCAATTAGCCTTTCAGGTTTAGATATTTTTGAGCAGCATTGCTAGAGTTTCGTTAGTAGGGCTAACAACGTCAGAGTTTCCTAGTTAGATTATTTTTAGTTTGTTTCAATTTTCTAAACTATGTTTTAGTTGTTGCTGCTAATTGTTTATGTTGTTATTGAATTTTCACGACTCGAGTTTTGGGGAAACATATAATCCAATGAGGATTTTAGGATTTTCGTTTTCTTCAAAAATCGGGGTGTGACAGTTTGGTATCAAAGCATTTGGTTAGCCTAGGCTGGGGTAGAGTCTCGGTGATCATCGGAATGTGGATATGGGTGGGTATGAGTGTAAAAGTTTTGAGATAAAGTGACAAAGGTGAACCTTGAACTTTTAATATTGTTTCTTTTTCTTAGTTGAATCTTGTAATAAGATTCATTTTACTTGTATGTGAGACAATACGCGTCTTTTATTTTATATGTAAATATTGGGTGTCATTTTTTTTTTCCCTTTATTCGTTTAGTTTTTCATTTAGTGGTTTTGTTATTACGAGTATTTAATTAGCCCTTCCAGGGAATCTCGGTACAAGATTCATTTTGAGTTGTATATATTGTAACATCCCTACTTTTTCAATGACAATATAAATTTATGTGCCCATAGTTCATTTAAACTTTCATTTTAAAATCTTAGTTCGTTGGCCAAATAATATTTTTTTCGCAACTTATCTAACTCTCTTACCTTCCGAATCATGGAACTAGATTCCTTTTGAGGTGTATATATTGTAAACCCCGTGCTTTTTCAATGACCTTAATAAATATTTTTGTACCAAAAATAAAATAAAATGTAACGACCTTATTTCCTAGAACTACCTAAATATATTTACCTCAATGTTTGAAGTTTGCTAAAATGCATCTTTTATTGATGTCAACCAAAACTTTATTTGCACATTAATAATGCATGGTTTACAAAATTAGTATTCTAGTGACAGCCAAATATTTGGTGGCTAAATAGTGCATTTTTATTATTTCAATTAATATTTTATTAGTTATATATGATTAGTTTAAATATATATTAAAAATGGGTACAATATAAATATTTACTTAAACTCTAATTGTGATGGGTTTATACTCATCTATCGACTTAATTTGGAGTGACAGTTAAAAGGGGTGCAAATATAACTACCTGTTTAAAACCCTAAGTGGGATGTCTTTGGGTTTAAGTATTCTTTTTTGCCGTACGGTGCTTGGAGTAAAGAAAAAAAAGGGGGAGAGAAAAGAAAAAGGAAAGATAGAGAAATAGAAATGATGAAGAAGAAGACAAAAGAGAGGAAGAAAATGATAATTGAAGAAGAGAAAATGAAGAAAGAAAGAAAAGAAGGGAAGGAAAAATAGATGAAGAAAATAGGGAAGAGAAAATAAGAAGAGAGAAAGAAAGAAAGAGAAGGAGATGTGACATGTGTTTGTGTGGGTGATGTGCACGTGTTTTTGCTCGAGAAATTGATTGAGTATTCACACATTTGTTATGATTTTCAACTTTGCGAGATTTTAGATCAATGCGGCTTTTGTGATATTCATTACTCGATCAAATAAATGAGTTTTTTTTTCATTATCTTTATATTTATTTTAAAATAATCTATGAATATTTATGAGTGTAGTTGATGGAAAATATGGAGTTTGTAGAATAGTACAAGTCCGAGTTTAGATTAATTTTGATAAAGGAAAACACAATAGTATAAAATAATTAGTGGTTTAGAGTGTTTTATGTAATGTGTTTTGATTAGTAGTGTTGTACATGTTATTTGTTTCATCATACATAATAATGAAATTGACTTGACATGTGAAGTAAGTTTGATAAATTGTTAAAGGTTGTATTTGTGAAATGGTGATTAATTGAGGAATGATTAAAGGATGGATTAGAATTGAAGTAAGATTATTTTATTGTTAATTGATTTAAAGATTGGAATGAAATTATCTTGGTTAAATTGGGCTTTTAATATATTGATGGAATTAGGCTTATAAGATGTAGGATATGGACTGGACTTACGGAATGGATACGGATGGTGGATTTGACTTATAATGAATATGGGTTGTTGACTGGACTAGGCTTATAAGTTCTGAAAATAAAGGATATGGGTTGCTGATGGAATTGGGCTTATAGGTTCAAAAAGTAAATAGTTATGTACTGATTTGAATTGAATCCAAAAAATAAGGAATTGGGTACTACTTTGATTTTGAATTGGGTATTAATTTGAATTGAGTCCTGAATTGAATTGGAATTGAGTTCAGGAATTCAAGAATTGAGTATTGTTACGGGTCGAACTAAATAGTTATGCCCAAAGCTGTTTAGTTGAATATATATGTAGGTTGGACTTAGATTTAATGATTTATGGGTTGGTTTAAGCTTATCAAATTTGGGTATTAAAAAGGGTGAGTTACAGTTTGCTTGGGCTGGGTTTATAGTCTGGAGAATAGAGATGTTGGTTATTGGATCACTTAGGCCTGTTAGGCCTATTGCACCTTTAGTAAGAAATGATGTTGAATTTACATGTTAAACATGATTCAGTTGAATTTCTTTAAAAAGATGCCTTATTGTATTGGTATATATCTTGTCTTGTCAATGTATTATGAAATTGGATATTCGCATGGGTATGCATAATGACTTGTTATGGAATATAAACTCCTATACTGAATAGGTTTGATGGTCATTTTTGTTAAAGAGCATTTGTGTATAAATAACAAAATGTCATTGTTAAATAAATCTTTTGTGTATCACAATAAGTGATATGGAGCATATTGCATTGTTAAATGTTTATACCATTGGAATTGTATCACTTAGAACTACCACACCTCTTATTGTTTATGTTTCCCCTCTCCTATAGAGAAACTAAATTTCCTTCGGGTTGGGTCTTGCGGAGTAGGACACATCTTTTCTTATAGAGAAACTTAATTACCTACGGGTTGGGGTTTTGCGGAAAAGAGTGTGGTTTTGATATGCCTAAAATTGGCTTGATATTATCCGTAAAAAATGTGACGTGACTTTATGCGCATTCATAGCCAAGAGTGGCTTTTTGTTATTTTTATAGTTAGGAGTATCCGGTGATGCATGCCTGTATGTGATGTGTCCCCACTTGGGCATGGATGACGGAGTAGTCTTCCCTTATATGAGAGAGGCATACAAGCGTGTATATTCGACAAGGAGGTGGTGCGAATGTGGTATCGTCCAAATGATCAATTCAATAAAAATGAATAATATTCTTAAGTCAAATAATGTACGAAGATAACCGTTTTAATTAATAAATTAAATTTATATTGTGTTTTAATTAATAAATTACATTTATATTGTTTATAAACCTTTTCATGCAGGATGACAATTCCACTAATATTTCAGTAGGTTAGACTTGGCATAGTCAACATCTACAGAGTAAATATAAGTAAATATGTATTTATTTATTAGGATGACATTGTTGCCTCATTGAGGAACTAAATTCTTTGAACTGTGATTTTCTTGCATGACACCTTTGCCTCATTGAGGAACTACCTGTTTGTGTGGTTGTTCCTATTTTGTGTTTAATTTTATGTTATCACTTGCTGATGTTTTGATTTTGGGATGAAGATTATTCACATCAGTTTTATTGCTGACCCAAGTGAGCTTTTGCTTCTTGGGTACATTCCTCATGGAATGTAGCCAATTAGCCTTTCAGGTTTAGAGATTTTTGAGCAGCATTGCTGGAGTTCCGTTAGTAGGGCTATCAATATCAGAGTTTCCTGGTTAGATTATTTTTAGTTTGTTTCAATTTTCTAAACTATGTTTTAGTTGTTGCTGCTAATTGTTTATGTTGTTATTGAATTTTCACGTCCCGAGTTTCGGGGAAACGGATAATCCAACGTGGATTTTAGGATTTTCGTTTTTTCTTAAAAAATTGAGGCGTGACACTCGAACATTTGTTCAAAGCCTAATCCGCCCCGCGTGGGTCACGACAACTGAGGAAATGAGAGTCTATTCAGTGCTTGTCCGCTGATGACGACGACTCGCCAATGGATCATTGCTCTCAATACAGACGATGATCGTCGAATAAGCCAGATAAGCTTAGTCAATTCGCGACTGATGACGACGGCTTCTGGTGCCCAAAGTTTAATCCACTCCGCGCGGGTCATGACGACTGAGGAAGTGGGAGTCTAGTTAGCGCTTGTTCGCTGATGACGATGACTCGTCAGGGGATCATTGTTCTCAATGCAGATGATGATCGCCAAATTAGCCAGGTAAGCTTAGTCAGTTTGCGACTGATGATGACGGCTTCTAGTGCCCAAAGCCTAATTCGCTTCGCACAGATCATGATGGTTGAGGAATTGTGAGTCTAGTCAGCGCTTGTCCGCTGATGACGATGACTCGCCAATGGATCATTGCTCTCAATGCAAACGATGATCGTCGAATTAGCCAAGTAAGCTTAGTCAGTTCAATACTGATGACGACGACTTCTGGTGCCCAAAGCCTAATCCGCTCTACGCATGTCACGGCGGTTGTGGGAGTGGGAGTCTAGTCAGCGCTTGTCCGCTGATGACGACGACTCGCCAAGGGATCATTGCTTTCAATGCAGTCGATGATCCCCGAATTAGCCAAGTAAGCTTAGTCAGTTCGCGACTGATGACGTCGGCTTCTGGTGCCCAAAGCCTAATTCCCTCCGTGCGGGTCGCGACAGCTGAAGAAGTGGGAGTCTAGTAAGCGCTTGTCCGCTGATGACAACGACTTTTCAAGGGATCATTGCTCTCAGTGCAGACGTTGATCGCCAAATTAGCAAAGTAAGCTTAGTCAGTTCGCGACTGATGACGACGACTTCTGGTGCCCAAAGCCTAATCCGTTCCGTGCGGGTCACGTCGGCTGAAGAAGTGGTTGTCTAGTTAGTGCTTGTTCGCTGATGATGATGACTCGTCAAGGGATCATTGCTCTCAATGCAGAGGATGATCGCCAAATTAGCCAGGTAAATTTAGTCAGTTCGCGATCGATGACGACGACTTCTGGTGTCCAAAGCCTAATCCGCTCCGCGCGGGTCACAACGGCTGAGGAAGTGGGAGTTTAGTCAGCGCTTGTCTGCTGATGACGATGACTCGCCAAGGGATCATTGCTCTCAATGCAAACGATGATTGCCGAATTAGCCAGGTAAGCTTAGTAAGTTTGTGACTGATGACGATGGCTTTTGGTTCCCAAAGCCTAATCCGCTCCGTGCGGGTCACGACGGCTTAGGAAGTGGGAGTCTTGTCAGAGTTGGCGACGACGACTCGCCAAAGGATCATTGTTCTTGATACAAAACTTACCAAGCAAAACTTAATCAGACCGAAACTGATGACAATACCTCTCGACATGCAAAACCTAACCCGTTCCGCGTAGGTCACAACGTCCGAAGGAATGGAGGCAAAAGTCAGCGCTAGTCCGCTGACACTGAGGGAGTCATTTTAGACAATGATTGAAAAGATTTGGTCAGCTTTTGACCAATGACGACTCCCGATGATCAACCCCTAATCTGCCGCGACAACAACAAACACAACAATATATTTGGACCGACAAAAAAAATTCCACCTGACAGTACAAACCCTACAGTCTACAATGCAACAAAAGCAAATACGACGATGCAAGGCAGAATAGTACTTTCATTCAAAAGATAAAACATGTCTACATGATATTCGCCCAAGAAGGGACACTACAATCTAAGGAGAAGTATCCTCCTCATCAGTTAGCCTCGTAGCACCAGAGCCTTCCCCTCGCTGAATCGGCCCAAAAGCTGCCCTCCAATAGCGGACAAAGTCGAGATCAATGTCGGGATACTCCCCCTTAATCAGTTTCAGGAGCTCCAGTTTGCCTTGAATTAACTCGGACGAGATTAGCGGCCTCCTGCTAGACACATCAAAATCTACCGCGCCCAACAACGCTTCGTAATGCGAGCGCTCCTTGGACAACATCCGCTCCGCTTCCAGATCACGGCGAAGCCCTTCATCTATAGCGGATTCCAGCCGTTGCCTTTCAACGACCCACTCCGCCTTCTACTACTTCCTCTCAGCTTCTTCAGCCCTTCGTTCAGAGGCCCACCTATCCATAGCAGTATGCAGGCACTCTAATTCTGCCCTAGTCCGCTTCAACTCAACACGAGTTGACACTAAGTCGAACTCGGTAACCATCAGCTGAGCCCTCATTTCATTTACCGCGTCAGCAACAAGGGTCGTGGCCACAAGCTTCAGAATCCAGTGAGACAGGAACATGCGGCTCCGAAGTACGTGCACCCAAGGGGGAGGTAGCCACTACAAAAGACTGCATCTTCCTCGGGGCAACCATAGGAGGCATGTTCGCCTCCAGCTCAGCAAGCCTGGAGGGGATGAGCGGGGCCAAGCTCCTCTTCCTCACACGACAAGCAACCACCCCCTCAGCCCAGGAACCCAACACTAGGTGAGCCCCATAAGAACACCGGAACAGCTCGCTGCATACGACTTCTCCTGGCATTACTACCTTCTCAACGAAAATCAAAGGATGCTCCAAAAACTTCTTATCCAGTCACTTTTCTTTCTCACCGAGGGACGGAATAACAAACTTCTCTGAAACAAAGGAAAAACATCAGGACCAATGTCACAAGAAGAACGCACAAAAATGCGCATGCACTAAAGAAGAACTCACCACGATCGAACTGAAAGTATCGGGACACTCTACGACTCCCGAGCTTGAAGTAGCCAGAATCCACAAAAGCCAAGACCCATTGCTTCTCCTAGGATTCGACGCTACTCACTATCAAATGCAGACAAGGTGGACAAGTCAGTATACCGATACCCCTGGAATCCAACCGAACATTGGTTAGGTAATGAATCACCGGTGGAGTCAAACGAATGCCAACGTCATGAGCTCTCAGGAGAATTGCTAACAGTATCTTGAACCCGCTCGGCGCCATTTGAGCGGGAGGCAAGCGAAAATGAGTAAAGAAGCGCCAGACATCATGAGGCACCGGAAACTGAAGTCCAGACTCAAACATACCTTGGTGCAAGCCTATAAACCCGTGAGGAGGTACAGTAAGACCTGACACTCCAGACGGGGGAACAAGATACAAATCTTTAGGGATACGGTACAAATTACGAAGTCTGATCAACTCAGTTTCGTCGACTAGACTATCACCCAAGTGATTCATACAGGTGAGGGATAACGGATCCTTGGAAGCGATTTTGACACTGTCGGCCATTGGAAGAAAAAACAAATACTACGGTTTGAAAATATAGCTCAAATAAAAATGGGGAAATTATCCTCAGAACAGTAAATATTTATAGGGAGGCAAACCAAACTTTCTTTCCTCGAGCAGTCGCGTACCTATTAAATGTCATGCGCCGCTTGAAACCAACTCTTTAGGTCCAATCATCACGACGGTACAAAAACCTTTTCAACGAGTTAGTGGGCTGACGTAAACACCCCACTAACTTGGGGGGAGTAGCTGATGATACATAAAAAACGATCACACTCCTGAGCCAAACACGTGTCATGATGATCTCGAGGAACTACATGCCCAAGCGTCAGCCCAACACAGATCCAGCCAAGCGGATCTAAGCCCGCTCAACTTCAGTCCGCCAAGCGGACCCGGACTCTTACAGCATGCTAGGCCCACACGTCGCACCACCATCCTGAATACCCATAAGCCATATTTAGGCAAGTATCTCGAGGATAAGCTTCGGACTAACAACCACAACTGCTATCTGCTTCCAACTAGGAAGCAAACACCAGAGTATCTTCTACACATGGAAACTCCCTTCTACAAATTGCTCTTGGATTGGGAACTATCTCCCGCATATCTAGGAGTGCAAAGCTAACAAGAAACTTCCCTCCTACAGCGCGACTCTTAATTAGAGAGGGATATCCACGAAGATCTTCTCTTTATACTACGCCTACGATGGTCTGGTTAAACTAACAGTCCTTGCACTATAAATAAGACATGAGATTGGTAAGCTAAGGTACGCTACAAAATTCTCTGTTACAACATTACACCTTCCTCAGATCCTTATCTGACTTTAGTATCAGAGTGCCATCGGCCACCCCACAGTGGTCTGTGGCTCACGTGCGTTACTTGTGCAGGTCAGCAGGAATAGGGTCAAAGCAGGTAGCAAAAATTGATTGCATCAATACCCTTTACTATGCATTCACCTCTTTTTATCCCTCGATCGTCAGCATGAAACCTCATGGTGACGCGTGTTCTACTACTCCCATTTAACATTCTTTCCTTTCTTTAATCAAGTCTCAGACTTCTTCTTTCATGGGCCTATCTTACTTTGACTTTACCTGGGTCTATGGGCTACAACTTGCATGTCCACTTATTTATAGGTTATTCACCCCCATCTCTCTTTATCTATCCTTTCTTATTTACTGTGTATGCCTGCATCCTTATTTGGTTCCCCAATTTCCTTACCCTATGCACTCGCTGTAGGATCTAGGGAACACACCTTAATGAACCATAAACTATTGGTTAGATTGACACAGCCGTTGATCACTATCATTCAATGAAGAACAAGGAGATGTGGAACATAGAGAAAGTTTTCCCTCTACTGAGTCTGGCCTCCAATCAGTGGCATTCTAGTGTAACTACAGAGAGGGACTTTCCTCTTTATTTATTACTATAAAGATTGGAGGCCTTTCTATCATGCTCCCCAAGTCCTAATAGAGAGTAGTATTAGATTTCATCGACTTTATTACTTGGTGCACTCATTGAACACACCTAATTAGTGATTAACATAAAAAAAAACATATGTGAATATGGGGCTGAAAATAGAGCATGTGTCGGGATATGGAAATCTCTTACACACATGACTAAAATGTTTGTTAATGTGTTTGAGCTCTATTTAAGCTGAAAATTTGAGGGATTGTTCTGTTAACATAAGAAATAAAGTGAAGTTTTTTTAGCTCGTTTCGATGTGCACTCATCGAGATACACATCAAAACATGATCTGGTTGCCATAAAATGTGTTTTTCGTTAATCCCTTTGAGTTGAATTTTGTAGGGAGCATGCGAATTGATAACAAAAATGACATGTTAAAGTTTTAATTCACTTCGACCTGTAGGTACGTGTTAAAATTTTTGTTAATGGTCGTTGGGTAGGCCTATGGAAATGAATTAAAACTTTAGCACTATATTGATTAAATTACTCCATATGTTTCTTACAATATTTGCTAAAACTGATTAATGAAAAAATAATTCATTTGCAACCGAGTCACCTTTAGATGTGTATTTCAGGTAACACATGTCAAAGTGCTGAAACTTTAGCACATTATTAATAATAACAATCCGCAGAAGTACTCAAAATTGGAAAATTCTAACTGTCAAGGGAATGGGCGAGGAAACCAGCGAGGGAGGGAGGACCCTCCATCCCCCTCGCGATGCATGCCTTTCCTCCTCTGCACGCATCGCGAGGGGGGTGGAGGGTCCTCCCCCCTCCCTCGCTGGTTTCCTCGCCATTTAGACCGACTCCTCAAAATTTCAACTCAAAAAATTAGCAAACATTTTAGTATGCGACTTTGAGTTGGTTTTCATGACTTGACCTTAGTCTTATTATCCTTGACTTTGGTATTTGAGCCTTTGACTTCGAATTTCATAAATTGGATAACCCTTGAATGATCCATCAAAACATATGATTTTCTAACCTCCTAATATACATGATTTATAATTTCACTAAATAGTTTTACAATAATTTCTTTGAAGTGTTCATAATTCACAAAAAACATTTTCACATCCTGATCGATGACAACATCATCCCTTTGTCATCCAGAGCTTGCCATATCAACTTTCAAATTCTAAGTTTAATTGGTATTTTTTGAGTATAAATTGACCAAACACAATGTCGAAGAACTACTTGTAGTCAACTTGCAAAACTATTACTCAAAGTGTTTGTTCGACCAACTTTTAAATCAAGTATTCATTCGTAATTTTTTTATAAAGAAAATTGAGTTTTAGAAAATAAAAAATTTATTCACCACCTACCTGCTAGTGTTGTTTATTTCCTACACTTTCAGCCATTGCTAACGCGATTTCTACGAATGCCACAACAGTGAATCTCGCTACGAATGCCACAAAATTGAATTTGCCTATTTCTCTTCATGCTTTGAAGATCCTTGAGAAGACCTAGATGAATGCAATTCCGCTACTCTACTATGGAGGATCTTGATAACCATTTCTAGGAAATAGTCCCTGTCCCCGTAGGCTTTCCCTACTCATCATCCATCCCCTTATCATGTTAAGTAGGGGTGGGCATCCCATCTCGGGATCCTGATCCCGTCCTGTCCCAATTTTTGTGGGTCTTTTTGGGATTGATCAAACCCATCACGATCTCGTATCGTCCCGATCTAGAGTGGGATGGGATCGGGAAGGAGATTTTCAATCTCGTTCATTCTATCCCGTCTCGAACTTAGGTTAATGTTAGAACTTAACTTATAACTTTGTGGACCGGATAGAAACATAGTTTTATTAGTATTGGTAATTTGGTGCCCATATTCCTTGGTTACCCATATCTCACACCGACACTCATCAAATGAACCATCAAGCAGACACAAATACCTTCCTGCTTCGGTTGCGATTTCATCAAGTCTATACTCCATTGATATTTTCAAGAAATATTATGCCTTCGTGTACTTGTACTTTTACTGTACTGGAATTGTATGGGGTAGAAGAATCGGAACACATGAGCTATTGGGTACAACCAAATATGTTAAGAAGGTTGAGAGGAAGAAGAAGCTGCATGAATGTGAGAGACATGGTTGGAGTGTGCATGAAAAGCCGAGTTTTAATATTTTATAGACAAAATGAACTCAAATCTTCTTGTATGGTCGTAGAAATGCAAGTGTCATTAGTAAATCTAATTAATGGGAGCTTATCAGAAAAAAGGCAAAGCTTTTATGTTTAGCACTTTCTATCAAAGAGTTGCTATTCTTTATACTCAAAATTTGTACTCTAACACTTCCATAACAATAACTTATAGATGCGCCTAGCTTACAACAAGCGTATAAGTCTTGAAGTGTGCATTCAACAGTTGCGAGCAATCCAATACAGAGAGCGAACTAATGTTGAAGACTTAAACTGTGGAGACTAACTCTTATTGAATTCAATGCAAATGTTTGGCTTATAAAGCCTTACAAACTGGAACAACAAATAGGGAAATAACTGCCCACGTTCTACACTCCTATGAACGTGGTATTCTAGTGGAATACTTAATCAAACTACTGACCCTAACAAGCAGGGTTTATTAACTGAAAGATAACCACAAACAAAAGACTTTGACTTCTTCAACAAATTCCTCCCTTAAACTGATTTGCAGTTTGCAAACAGTTTATATCTGGTATTGCACATACACCGAGCTGGTCACGAAGCCTCAAGAATGCATCAAGCTTCAGTGGCTTTGTCATAATGTCAGCAACTTGATTCTCTGTAGCACAATGAACAAGTTCCAAAACTTCGTCCTTAACAAGATCATGAAGAAAGTGAAACCGTATGTCAATATGTTTGCTCTTCCCATGTAGCACATGGTTCTTAGACAAATTTATAGTAGAACAATTATCACAGTACACGACAGTGCTCTTGTTCTGCACATGACCAAGCTTCTCCATTACCCTTCTCATCCAAACTCCTTGGCAAGCACAAGAAGCAGCGGCTACATACTCTGCCTCGGTGGTGGACAAAGTCACAATGGGTTGTTTCTTTGATGACCAAGCTACAGCTCCTACTCCAAGCTTGAAGACGTACCCAGAAGTGCTTTTCCGATCATCTAAGTCACCTGCATAATCACTGTCAGTGTAACCTACCAAAATTTTTTCCTTTTACATATCGAAGCACTCTCTTTGCTGCCTGTAAATGCATCTCACTGGGACTCCCCATATATCTGCTAAGGAAACCAACAACAAACATCAAGTCAGGCCTGGTTGCAGTTAAATACATAAGGCTCCCAACTATTTGCTTGAAAACAATATCATTAACTTTCGATCCCATCTCGTCATTCGTCAACTTAGACCCTGGTACAATAGGGTTCTTAACTGAGTTGCTGTTTGCCAGTCCAAACCTTTCCAAAACATCTCGAGCATACTTCTTTTGGCTGATGTAGATCCCATCTTCACCTTGTACGACTTCAACGCCAAGGAAATATCTCATCCTTCCAAGATCAGTCATTTCAAATTCAAGCATCATAGATTTTTTTAAACTTCTCAAACATCTCCATATCATTACCAGTAAAGATAAGGTCGTCAACATACAAACTGACAAGAAGAAGCTTACCTCCTATACTAGACTTGATAAACAGTGTGTGCTCAAAACTGCACCTCTCGAAGCCCTCCTTCACAAAATAAGACTCGATCCGGCTGTACCATGCCCTTGGAGCCTGCTTAAGACCATAAAGCGACTTCTTCAGCTTGTAAACCTTCTCCTCTTCCCCTTTTCTTTCATAACCTTGAGGTTGATCCACAAAAACTTCCTCAGCCAACTCACCGTGTAATAAAGCGCTCTTCACATCTAGCTGGAAAATATTCCAACCCTTCTGAGCTGCCAGAGCAATCACCATTCTGATAGTGTCCCATCTTGCAACTGGGGCAAACACCTCATTATAATCAATGCCATACTCTTGCGCATATCCTTTAGCCACAAGGCGAGCTTTGCACTTATCCACAACTCCATGCTCGTTAAGTTTTTTTTAAATACCCATTTCACGCCAATTTTCTTGGCTCCAACTGGTAGGGTGGTCATCTCCCATGTCCCATTTCTTTCAATGGCTTCGATTTCCTTGTCCATAGCTTCTTTCCACTTCAAACTTTTGATAGCCTCCTTAAATGTAATAGGGTCGGCCGCTGCAAACATGACACAATTTTCAACATCTTCTTCCTCGGATAAACCTAAGCCTTCACCGCTAACATAATCTTCCAACCAACTAGGACGTCTTCTAATCCTCCCCTCATCTAAGCTTGGTGAACATCATTAAGTAGCTCATTTGGAGCTGTAAGAGCTCCATCGTCATCTTCTGGTTCATGTTCACATTCTTCTTCCTCCACATCATTACCCACACCTTCTCCATCACTTTCCTCACTACCTTCATCATCATCTCCCCAATCTAAAACATCAAGCCGCACTTCTTCTACAGTTCTTCCCCAATTCCAGCACTCATCTTCTTCAAATTCTACATCCCGGCTCACAACAATACGTTTGGACGCAGGATCATAAAGCCTATAGGCTTTTGATTCTTCACTCCTCCCCAACAACACACACTGAAAGCTCTTGTCATCCAGTTTCACTCTCTTGTTTTCTGGAATGTGTACATGTGCAACACATCCAAACACGCGAAAGTAGTCTACTGCAGGCTTGATACCGCCCCAAGCTTCTTCTGGAGTAACATCCTTTAAAGCCCAGGTTGGGCTTCTATTCAACACATGTATGCTCCACTTCACCTCTTCTGGCCAAAACATTTTAGGAACCTTCTTCTCAGACAACATACTTCGAACCATATTCATTATAATTCGATTCTTTCGTTCAGCAACCCCGTTTTGCTGTGGTGTATAAGCTGCTGTCAACCGCCTTCTAATGCCATTAAGCTCACAAAAATCATTAAACACAAAAGATGTAAACTCACCTCCCCTATCCGTGCACAAACATAATATGGATTCACCAGTTTCTTTCTCAACTAGTTGCTGGAAATTCTTGAAAACACCAAATGCTTCCGATTTTTCAGACAATAAATAAATCCAAGCTTTTCTAGTAAAGTCATCAATGAAAGTAATCAAGTACCTCTTCTTGCTGCTTGAAAGTGGTTTTATTGGTCCACAAATGTCGGCGTGGACTAGCTGGAATCTTTTAGAAGCCCTCCATGAACACTTTTTAGGTATAGTCTTTCGGTGTTGCTTTCCCACCAAGCAATCAATGCACATCTTGCTCGTGGTCTTGAATGCAGGCATACTCTTCACCATCCTTTTATACAGCAAAGCTCTCAAACTCTTGAAATTTAAATGGCCATACCTGTAGTGCCATAGTCGTGACACATCTTTCGAGGTTGTTTGAAGACAAGCCGAGACACAGGGTAACGCGATAGCTATCAAAACGAACATTCTGTTTGCAGACATTGTAGTCTGCGTAATCAGACCTCTCGTCGGATGATACATCTTGCACTTACCTCCTTGTATTAGTATAGCAATACCCTTCTCTTGCAGCTGTCCGATACTGAGTAGGTTGTTTTTTAGTTCTGGTACGTAGAATACTTATGTGATAACTTGTTTAATCCCACCTACTTCCATCCTAATGGTCCCTTTTCCAGTAACTGCCATCCGGGAGTTGTTTCCAAGTTTTACAGAATGTGTGAAGCGTTCATCAAGGTGTGAGAACCATTTCTTGTTCCCACTCATATGGTTACTGCAGCCAGAGTCAAGGAACCACACATCCTCCCTTCTCGAGTTGTTGAGTTCCACATACGACATTAACAACATCTCTTCTTTGTCTTCCAACTCGGCATAGTTTGCATTATTTTCCCGGCTAGGGCACTCGTATTGGAAGTGCCCTAGTTTGTGGCAATTGTAACATTCCACCATTGCTTTTGTGGGAAAAGTGTCTTCCTCGGCCTCGGCCTCTTCCTCGATAAGTTCCATGTCCCCGTCCTCTACCTCCAGATTTGTCTTCGTACGAGACTTTGAGCGCCTGTTCTTCACCTACACTGTGACTATTCATCATTTGCTCATGCACTAGCAAGCTACTTTGTAACTCGTCAATTGTTAGAGTGTCCAAATCGTTAGATTCTTCCACCGAACAAACGATATAGTCAAATTTCGAGGTCATTGACCTCAGAATTTTCTCAATGATAACAACTTGATCCATCTTTTCACCATGTATTTTCATCTTATTATCAATGGTGAGAGTACGAGAAAAGTACTCGTCTACTCCTTCTCCTTCCTTCATCTGCAATACCTCAAACTCTCTTTTTAGGGCTTGCAATTGTGCTCGTTTCACCCGATTTGAACCCTGGTACTTTTGCTTCATCGAATCTCAAATTTGCTTCGCCGTATCTTTGACAAAAATTGTCTCCATAATTTTTCGATTTATAGCCTGAAACAAATAGTTCTTCACCTTCAAGTCTTTTAATTTTTGATCATCTATTAGCTTGCGCTGAGCCTCGGTCAACACTGCTCCTTCTGGACCTGTAGCTATCCCATTCTCCACTAAACTCCAATATTCCTTCGATCGAAGGAAGTTTTCCATCATCATCGACCAGTGATCATAATAGCCATCGAACTTCGGGATCGCATGTTGGACGAATATGTTTTCTGTAGTCATACTTCGACAACACTTAGCCACTCTTTCCTCTATTTCTCTCTTTTCTTTCTCTCAATCAGTCCCTGTGATGGTGCATTGATTTCTCTCTAACTCACTCTCAATCAGGCCCTGTGATGGTGCTCTGATACCACTTTGTTGAAGACTTAAACTGTGGAGAATAACTCTTATTGAATTCAATGCAAACGTTTGGCTTATAAAGCCTTACAAACTGGAATAGCGAATAGGGAAATAACTGCCCACATTCTACACCCCTATGAACATGGTATTATAGTGGAATACTTAATCAAACTACTGACCCTAACAAGCAGGGTTTATTAACTGAAAGATAACCACAAACAAAATACTTAGACTTCTTCAACAACTAACTCATCAACTGGAAAGAAAACTCACTCAAGAAACCTTACGACTTTGTAGGTTTCAAACAGCACAACTCAATTTCCAAAATAATCAGTAAATAACAACAATGGTCTGCGACCAGATAATCACAATGATGATCCTAATGCATTCTCAATTTTATTGGTTCCCCACCTTCATGGACAATACTACATGTACTTCCCATCGTCCCATGTGTTATATATAGAACATTATTAAGAGCAGTTTTTCGTTGTTAACTCGATCCCAACTGCAAACCTCATCCAACCAAGAAACAAAATTTCTTGATGAGATATCAAGTTCCCTAACATAATCATCTTGTAAAGATTTTGTCGAACATGTACCTCTGATTAAGAGGCTAAACAAACACCCTGTAAGGCTTCCTAGCTAATATTTTTTCTTTGGCACATCATCAGAACGCTCAATGCTTGGCTTTTATTTCCCTTCTAGCTTGGTTCTTTGGTCCCTGCAACTTGTACAAATGAACACGTGCATGGTCTCTGCATGTTAAGTATACATGCAACAGCAAAATTGTTTATTACCTGCTGATCCCGTCCCGTCCCGAACCGGTTTGGGATGGGGTGAGGTCGAGAGGAAGTGTATCCTGTCTCGATCCCGAACGAATGGATGGGATAGGGATGAGGTCCATCCCGTCTCGTGCCCACCCTTACTATTGAGAGTTAGCCGAGGCTTTCCTTTCCTTTTCTTTTCTTGTTTGTAGATGTGTGTGTCGCCATCTGAAAATTACTCTAGTCGTCTCTTTACCACGACTCCTTCAGACTTTTAGCTAGGGGTCGACATTCCATCCCGCGATCCCGAACCCATCCCGTCCTGATTTTTTTCAAGTCTTTTTGGGATTGATCAAACTCGTCCCGATCTAGAGTGGGATGAGATCATGATGAAGATTTTCAATGCCGCTCATCCTGTCCCGAACTTATTTATTTAATGGTTATTATCATTAATTTTAATTAGGATTAGTGTAATGTTTTAATTTTAATACTTTAAATCAGTCCATGAAATCAGGTTATGGGGCTGTGGGATTGTACAACTTGCAACTTCATATTGTCCATGGAGACGCTCAACCAAACACGGGTGCAATTTGTGGTTAAGGTGGACACGTTCTTGGACTATGATAAATCATCACAGGGAATTGTCTTTACTACATATACACAATACCACTGGATCTTTCCATTTAATAGTTCTTTTGTTGACAGTATCGAAAGGAATATGTTGGATGAGGAATCAATTATCTAAGTATCTATAAGTAAAACATGTTAAGAGTATATCAGTTGATAACTATCTATCTCAGTAGCTTTCTCAATAGGGCGTGCTAGGAGTCTTTTATGAATTTAGTTGATTTTCTCAAGTTTTCATATTATAGGGGAATAAATCAAATGGGAAGCTTTTGCTAACATATGGGTTTGATCCAAAGGATGCACCAACCCAACTGATTTAGTTGAGCTTTCTGTGTCACCTCAGAAATTTGATAAATGTTACAAGGAGATGGCTGAAGCCTTACAGAAGCACAACTTTCCTGTGTGACTACCTAATGAAACAAACATTACTCTCCTATGTTAGAAGTTTTTGTTTGTTGTGCTTTTGACAGGCGGGATTTTACTTTCCCAGCTTTTTGACCGTGATGAAAATAATGAAAAATGTTAACCTAAGGCTCATCTAGATCTCGTCCTTTAGACATGTTCTGTTTGTTGCAGCTTCATATTGTCCATGAATTCTTTTCTTAAAGAGAAGTATCATGCTCATTCCGTCTCGCCCTGAGCTCGTTTGGAATGAGACAAGGTCGAGATGATGTCGATCCCATTCTGAAAATAAAGCTTAGAATGAGGTTCCATCTCATCCTGTGGCCACCCCTACTTTTGGTCATGGGTTATGGTTCGTAAAGTTTCGATTCCGAATACGGACGACCCATTTAGAGACTTGGGAGTGAGTGAGGACTATCTCGTGGCTGGCTGTCAATATCCCCTAGTACCAATATGGGTGGGCTTCGGGATTGGATCCATTAACAGAAGGCAAGGCCACTCACCGTAACCCTAAACCCCGCACAAACAAAACTAACTCTCTCGTTCCACCTCATTCTCCCGAAGCCGCACTTTTCCTTCAACCAAAGAGAGAGGAGAAGGTTTTAGGGTTTGTTTCAATGGTAAGTCATCGTCTCTTCTCTATGTGTTGCCGGTTGATTTTATTTATTTGTTGATGCTTCAATCTTTGAATACTATGTCCGTCTACTACAACAGGGTAAGGGAACAGGAAGCTTCGGGAAAAGGAGGAACAAGACCCACACACTGTGTGTGAGGTGCGGCCGCAGGAGCTTTCACCTTCAGAAGAGCCGATGCTCCGCTTGTGCTTATCCTGCGGCTCGAATCAGGAAATGTGAGTCAGTCGTTCCGATTGTTTTTATTTTTTGGTAATTGAGATGTTGATTGATTTATGAATCAATAGATAACTGGAGTGTAAAGGCGATTCGCAGAAAGACCACTGGAACTGGTCGCATGAGGTACCTTCGTCACCTACCCCGTAGATTCAAGAGCAACTTCAGAGAAGGTATTGTGTTTTGCTATCTAATTGACTTTATATTTTAATTTGTTCGCTTCATCTACTTTTACTGTATTTGCTTGCTTGTTTCTTTATATTTTCTTCATTTCGTTGGTTGATATGTTTACTACTGATTGGTTTGTTTGCCCTTTAGGTACTCAAGCTGCTCCCAAGAAGATTGGTGCTACCTCAGCTTAGATTGAGGTTGTAGTAAGCAAGACCTTCTCCAATCGAAGCATCAGCAGCACAGTAACACTTAATCTTAAAAATTGTTGCTCTACCCATATTTTTTTGTTTTGTTGTCGATATCAGGATATTTGCATGATTTTTATCTTGTGTTGAGTTCGAATTATTATTAAACAAAACAAATACTTGGTTTTGTAGAAGAAGATATTAGATTAGTATGTTTTGTAGAAGATAATAATATTCCAAATTGCTAATCTGTGTTCCTAGAAAATTAATTGCGTTATTTTTTGTTTAACGTTTTTATTATCTTAATCCCCTGATAGTATTCCTAGTGAGGTTTCTGTTTTGCCTGTTGTTGGAGTTACATGGTCTAGAACAAATTGTAGAGTTTGCTTTAGGCTTAATCCTTTGTTAAAGATGGGGATTTTAAGCCATTTAATGGAGGTGGAAGTCAATGTTAGACTGTCAGGACAAACATATAGAGCTCTTGTGCATACTACTTGCTTGGGGATTTTTATCTTTATGCAATCTGTGCCTTTCAAAAACTTGCCCCCCTTTAACTTCAAGTACATTCTATCCTCTTAACATGTTGAGCATCCAAAATTTCAGTTTTGACTAAATCTAGTTAAACCAACCCATTACCGAGGACATACTTCTTAACTCTAACATGCTAGTAAGTGGTTAGTCTAACTTGGGGTTTACTCGTGGTCTATAGCCTATCACCCTTTTTGTCTGTGAAAAGCAATAATTGGGAGTTTCGTACGATCAACACCTATTCACTCCCCATCAGTTTGCCATTCCATAGTACTTAATGTTTTAGCAAGATTGACGTGTTTTAGTTAGCATTGTGATCTAAGGATTGACAATTTCGATATACCCAGGGTTCCTGGGAAGTTGGTCTTCATGGAGCTTGAAGCAGTTTGTGTTAGTGTTTTTGTGTCTGTTGTGCCTTGGATGGGGGGAGAGTTGCTTAAGTCAGAAGAAGGTTGTATGTGTTGGGCCTGTAGTGCCCGTAGATGTCAAGAAATTGTCAGGCAAAACATTACAAAGACATGAGAAAGTTTCTGTTGAACAACCATATTCCAACCAATCGCACTTAAGAAAGTTTTTTTATGTTTTGAAAAGGCAACGATTATTTGACACCACAACTTATACTCATCCACATCACTCATTTAATTTTTTCTTTCCTACATCCACACAACAGTTCACTTCCACACCTCTTATAAAAGGAAAAACCTAATATTTCTTCCTTCCCAAATTCAAAACGATCGAAAGCTCCATCTCCCCCTCTCAACTTTCTCTCTTTTTGCCACCACCCTTTTTCTAACATCTTTTTCTTCTTCTCTTCCCTCCCTAGCCGGGGGCACCCCAAGCATATCCTCGCCAATCTCTCAAATCAAAATTGAAGATGAAGTAAAAAAACAGAAGATATGGAGCCTTTACATGATTGCAACCTTGATTCCGTCGTCGCCCCTCGCCCTTCTTCTTTTCCTTTCCCTCACATTTTGTTTTTTGTTTTTTGTTTTTTTTTCTTCGTGGTTGTGAGTCTTCCACTCACAGTTACATTTGAGAGGGTCAAATGTTTTTGCCTTCGCAGTAGCTCGTGCGAGTGTGGAACTCATCCTCGCACGGGTCGCCGCGAGGGCCAAAAGAAAAAACAGAGTGCGAGGGGAAGGAGAAGAAGGAGAGAGAGAGGGGTGCTGACCTGTATGAGAAGAAGATAGAGGAACATATAGATAATGGGAGAAGAAGAGATAGTGGGAGAACTAGGAGAGAGGAAGGAAGAGAAGAAGAAGATGGAAGGGGAAAATAGAAGAAGTGGCTGTGGCTCCATCTCATCTATCTCTCGCCGTCATTGATCGTCTCTCACCGTCCCTCACAATCGATCACCCTCTTCCTCGCTACCCCCTTCCCGGTTGGTGTTGTTGTTCTTGTTTTTAAGAAGAGAGGGTGAGAGAAGAAAAAAATGAATAATAGTTTTTATGGGTGGTGTAGGACAATAGGTAAAAAAAAATAAAAAAATTGGATGCGTGGTGTGGGTGAGAGTAAGTTGTGGTGTGAAGTAGGCTTTGCCTTTCGAAAACCACCTCGTGCTTGGTACGAAATGTTATCATCATTTATGATCTAAGACGATTTTACTTGAGGCAGTGTTAATAAAACTTTATTCACAAAGAACTCTAATCATAATTATGTTGATTATCTAGTATTTGGTCATACTAATGATGTTTTAGTGCATGAATTTGCGAATATAGAGAGAAAATGTGTTTGAGGAGCTTGGAAGGTGATTTCACTTCTTCCTAAAACTTTCAAATCTCAAACAAGGACAATATCTCTCTCTCAACTAAGTATGTTCCGATGGAAGATGACAACTAAAGAATGCTAGACTTCAAGGAACTTGTACAACTAAGTATGATATTGTTAAGAAATTTAAACTTGAAAATGCAAACATGTTTATTGTCGTATGATCATTAGTATTAGCTACCCAAAGATGAAAATGGTGAAGATGTTAACATTACTTTATATTGAGACAAATTGGTATTTTCGTGTATACTGCATTTTACTGTTAGTAGATCCGATATTTGTTACATTTCTTATAGTGTGAGTGTTTGTGCTAGATGTTAAGAGGGTGGTTTTTTTTTTTTTTTTTTTGAATAGAGTCAGAAGTCTTAATAAGAAGTGAGACTCTATTTCAGGTGTTTGTTTTTAATCCTGATTAGAAGTTGAATTTTTGATTGGAGTAAACAACATGAGGTGCTGATCACTTAGCACCGAGTGCTTAATGAAAATTCATTCGAATAATAACCTCACAATAAATTTGTAAGGACTGCTATTCTTCCCTTCTTCTTCTTCTTTACTTTTTTATCTTGAGATTGTATATGGAATGAAGAGGGATATAGGATTGTTTTGGTGATAGTGGAAGGGGAGTTAATGTAAGTGGTGATGGGCAAAAACGTCAAAAACTTCAAACCAGGACCTAAAAACAAATACGTTTAATTTTACAGCTTTTAATCATCAGCTCATTCAGAAATGAAATTAACAGTTCATTCAGAAACTCATTCAAAATTTTCAACTCCAGTTAGAATAGTTTCTGAACACTTAAAAAAAACCCACCTATGCCAGCCCCTAGGGGTCTCATCTTTATTGTTGTGAAAAAATTGTTCCACGTGTTAATGCTACTTCCAATTTCGAGATTTGGTATTATACCTCCATAGAGTTAGCAGGGACTCAAATGCAAGCTAGGCAACCCACTTTAGCAGGATCCAGGAGGTTGGATCAAATTGCAGTGCGTTACTAAGTCCACACGTCACAGGTCAAGCCCAATACCCATAAGGTCTAATCAGGCAAGTATTTGGGGGATCGACCTATGACAGACAGGCCAACAATACATTGGTTCTGACTAGAAAACAAATACAGGAGTATAAGTCTTGCATGGACAACACTCCAAAAGGAAAATTTCTCCCGCAGATCTAGAATCACAAGTCATGTAGGGAAACTCTCCTACATGGATGACTCTTAGTAAGGAAAAAAATCTTTAGCAAGATATTTTTCCCTAAACTACGCCACAAAAGGCCTAGCTGAACAAAGACTATTGCATTATAAATAAGACACAGGGTTGATGAACAAAGGTACGCTACAGAACCCAATTTACAGTTTTAAGTCTTTCTCAAGTCTTGTCTGACTTTAGCATCAGAGTGCCATCGGCCGCCACAACGGTGGTCTTTGGCTTACGTGTGTTCCCTGTGCAAGTCAAGGTCAAGGTAAATGAGAACATGATTCGACTACATCAGTTTGGCGTCGTCTGTGGGAATAACGAAGTTCCTTTGAAAACAGTGATATCACCATTCCTTACAGTTCAGAGAGATGGTGACCACGAGATCTCGCAACAATGGAGACGTCGCTGAGCCCTTGAATCGGTGGAGCACTGTTGGTTCTAGCGACCCCGTTACCGCAGGGGGAAAACCAGGGTGGATTTACTGTCAACTCAGATGTAACAAATCGCAAGAGCGGTGGAGATACTAAGCATAATCCTCCACTCGCAGAGCCCCATCCTCGGAGGATACCAGAGAAAACGTTCAGGAGAGTCACACTACTCTTGCGAGTTCCTAGTGGACCAGAGGCAGAAAAGCGGCCAACGTAGACCCAACATCTAGGGCCGAAACCCGCCTCATAGAACCGTCTCCGACTAGGGCCACAAATCTGGACGTACTGTTCAACCTCACCGTTCCCCTGTTCATGGATCACATCATGAACAAGCCAATGCCAAAGAAATTCACTCCGCCAAAGCTGAAATTTTACGACGGGATAACAGACCCGTTTGATCACTTACGCCACTTTCAGCATGTAATGGCGCTCAAAGAAGGGTCCGAAGTAGTAATGTGTCGGTCATTCCCTACTAACCTGAAGAAGTCAGCGATGACCTGGTTCCACAGCCTCCCTCCAAAGTCCATTGACTCATTCTTGACGCTGAGAATAACATTTCTCACACCCTTTTTCTGCAGCCAGCGGATCAGGAAGGGTTTACATTACCTGCTCACTCTTAAACAGAAGTCGAATGAGACATTGAGGGAATACCTCACATGTTTCAATGATGAGTTGACTCTCATCAACGACTGCAGTAATGATACCTCAGTCACAGCCTTCACCTCAGGTTTGATGAGAGCCAATTTCTATGAATTCCTCATTCTAGAGCTTCTAACCGATATGACAGACTTGCTGAAGAGTCCCTAGAAATACATCACTTTCGCTGAGATGTTGGCAGCTAAGAAGGAGGTGGAGTCCGAAAAGAAACCCTCTGGTTCCAGAGACAAAAAAAAGGGAAAGAAACAAAAAGACGCCGACATAAAGAGGAAGCGCAATGACAGCAAGCCCGACTCTGGCCGCATAAAGCAAGATAAGGCCTCCAACTTCGTCGGGTCTAAATTCGTCACTCCCTCAACTCCAGTCTGTTCGATGTCCTCAACTCCATTAAGAATTGGGGAGAGTTGAAGTGGCCCGCCAAACAACAATGAGACCCCTCCCTGCGCGATAACAACAAATATTGTTCATTTCACAAGGAAGGCGGCCACGGTACTTAGGATTGCAAAAGTCTCAGGAGCGAAATAGAGTATTGGATCCGGAAGGGAAAACTTAAGGAGTTTCTGAGCCCAGACAAAAGGCACGACCGAGTAAAGGAAATGGAAGATGCCGTCAAGGAAATAAAAAAAAGAAGCTTTTGACATCATATATGTACTTCATGGAGTCGGCTCTGAAGGTGAACAGTCCAACAGGTCCCGCAAGAGGACACTTCTCGAGATGCGGACACAGACCACCTGCGAGGACCGACAAGTGCAGTATGCACATATTCATAGCCTGATCCCCCCGCTAACGTTCACTGACAAGGACATCCAGGGCATCCATTCTCCTCACAATGCCCCGGTCATTTTCGTCCTCATTACGAAGTGGGAAGTGAAAAGGGCCTTGGTGGACACAAGGAGCTATCTAAACGTCCTATTTCTCAACGCATTCTACAATCTGCAACTCAAGGAGGATGACCTAACACCTGCCAATCACCCCATGATCGGGTTCAACAGAGATAAATGCTTTACTATTGAGAAAATCAGTCTTATGGTGGTGGCGAGAGAGCCACAATTACAGAAGTTTCTTGTCCATGAGTTCATGGTGGTCGATGCCTCGTCCGCCTACAACGTCATCCTTGGTAGGACTTGGCTCCATCATATGGAGGCAGTAGTTTCAATTCTGCACCAATGTATCAAGTACACTGCCAACCAGGCCCAAGGAACTATTTGAGGAGATCAACCTTCAGCGAGAGACTACGACTACGCAGCACTGAAAAAACTTGATTCTTAGCAATAACAGCTCAGGCCCGAGGGACAGATGTATCAGACACCGAGCCCAGATAAGAGGGAAGAATCACCCCGCACGGATAGAGACAACTCCGACAACCGAGGCTCAACTATACAACGAGCCAAAATTCAGCACTGGAGACACCATTCAGTCCAGTACAAAGCTAAGTAACTGCACTTCAACAAACATGCACTTACTTCAAAAGCTGGTAGCAAGCAAGGAACAACTTGCCCACACGAATTTCACTTTTCAATAACTTTGCCAGCGTTGGCGAAACGTGACACTTCGCTAAGGGAGCTACACAGTCTGAGCCAGGACCATGTGCATCTCCTTCAGGGCCAAATTAGCCCCGCTCAGAGTCCAACTATCTTACTGGTTTGATTTATTTTGTTTTTCAGTTTAAAAGATTTGCTCGCACAAAGCCTATATGATACAGATTCATTCAAGGAATAAAACACTAATTAGAGAAAACATACTTTATTGAATACTAAGAAAGTTGTTATAAAGCTTGCCTGACCGACTAGTACAAAAGCTTACATACTACAAGTATCAAAGTCCGGCGCGAGTATGAATCCGCTTAAATGCACGTCAAGACTTAGCTCTGTCAATCTGCCTCCAGAAGACGATTCGGCAGTAAAAGCAAAAGTATCCAAAGTAGGCTATGAGCTGCAAGTACGTGCTTGACTCGTTGCTTCGCCAATCTGCCTCGCTTGGATGACTTGAAAGTGGTAGCGAGAACACTCGAAGCAGACCGCAAACACCTTGTTCCGCCGATCTGCTTTGCCAATAGGATTAAGGAGGAGAGCAGAAGAAAACAGATGAGAATGTCTCTCAATATAGTAATGCCTGGGGTGATGCAGAGTTAGCACCCCAAGACTGCAGGTTGCGTCCGTCAGAACTCCATTCTGCCAATCTGCCTTCCAGTTGTGGCATCGTGCGTGAAGTCCCATAGATACAATAGAAGCAACCACCCAAAGTTGGCTGCGGGTATTATTTCTAAGATTGGGTGGCGCGAGACGCCCTCGGAGCACTGAAAGATGAAAGACGAACTCGACCCCTGAAGAGGAGTCTGTAACTCTTCTACGCAATGTGAGAAAAAATTACAAGGTCTCATGGAACCAAGTGGATGCTCACCCAAAGCAGGTGACATCACATAATAGCAGGTCTTGTTAAGACTCAGCGCTACAAATGTTAAAACATTCGAAGATTCCAACAACGAAGATCTTCCTTTAGCCTTTGGAGAATCCAAAATATATTTTCTGGAAAGATGCATTTAAAGGACATGCTATGTAGCGTTCATGGCATTGCTTGAAATGGTGAAGACCAGCCTATATATAGGCACGACGGTTCACGAAACGAAGTCAACCAATAGTTATGCTAGCATTAAATGTCGTACGGAAAACAAGGAGGCGACGGTTCCAATTGCAACAACACGAGTTCACATTCATCGAATTAATGGCGCAACATACATCCCTATTAACTGGGGGGAGTAGCCGATACTGAACCGTCTCGCAATCTACGTCGTACACCTGACATGCTGATTTTTACAACAGGGCCCAGCCAGATCCGACCCAGTACATGCAAAAACACAAACGACGAAAGCCTTAAGCGCCTTCGGAATATAGAGCATGCCTACAACGATATTATCAACAAATCCAAGGTATGTGCTCTATTAAAATTCTGCCGCTGTTCATTAAACCTGGATAAACTCAGTCCGGTCTATCTATGGTGATCCGACTCCAGAATCAGATTTGTTGGTCTGACCTCCGTGTCAGACTATTAGGAGAATTAAGTAAGTTTGGACTCCCAAGTCATACTTACACGCCAAAGGCCAAGCGGAGGCCTAACCTGACTAAAGCTTATTCAGTTACGACTGATGATGATAGTTTTTGGTCCGCTCTAACGCCTAGTCCGCCAAGAGCGGATGATGATGGCTTAGAAAGTGAGAGTCTAGTCAACGTTTTCAATGCTTGATGACGATGGCTTGCCAGAGATCATTGTCCAACTAAAGACAATGATCGCCGAACCCGACCAAATCTTAGTCAGTTTCGACTGATAACAATGACTTCTGATCCGCTTTGACACCTAGTGTCAAACGCGGATGATGATGGGTTATAAAATGGGAGTCTAGTCAGTGCTCATCGAGCCTGATGATAATGACTTTCCAAGGATAATTGCTGTTCCATGAACAATGATTGCCGAACCTGACCAAAACTTAGTTAGTTCCGATTGATGACGATGGTTTTGGTCCGCTCCAACGCCTAGTCCGTCGAGCGTAGATGACGATGGGTTAGAAAGTGGGTGTCTAGTCAATGTTCATCGAGCCTGATTACGATGGCTTGCCATGGATCATTGTCCTTCCACAGATAGTGATCGCCGAACCCAACTAAAGCTTAGTCAGTTCTGATTGATGACAATACCTACAATCTAGTCCACCAGAAGCGGAAAATAGCTG
The DNA here is from genome assembly GCA_963556465.1 of Berberis vulgaris. Lineage (NCBI taxonomy): Eukaryota > Viridiplantae > Streptophyta > Magnoliopsida > Ranunculales > Berberidaceae > Berberis > Berberis vulgaris. Next base: position 48,205,664 of record OY747127.1, read on the forward strand.
CTTAAGAATCCAGTCAGTTCAGAAAGCTTAACTCGGACGACTTGCAAGGACCATTGTCCGACTACCTAAAGTAATGCACACACTTGACCACAGTCTGACCAGTTGGCTTAAACTAACAACGACAGCTGTTGGTTCAATCTCCAGCCTAACCCGCAAAGGGCGACTTACAATGGCGGATCACAAAAGCGGGTAACGGCTTAGTCCGGATAATCTATTACCAGCCAAAATTGTCCCCTCGCATGGAGTTTAGCCAACCTACAAAACTCGGGCGATACAACTTCTCAATCTCTAAAGAGTACAGATCGAGATTGCTTGAACAATTGCAACATAAGCGGTTAGAACTCTCATCACCAGATCAATCCTATGGTTTCCTGACTCAGCAAAACCTCTTGTCTAAAAGCTAATACTGCTATAAGACAAAACAGAAAAAAAAACTAGTAGGAAAAGTGAAAGAAGTACACAAGTACAAAGTGTTAATATATCATCTTTCATTAATAATCCAAAGAATACAAAGTTCACTCCTCGTCAGGAGGAGGTTCAGATACAATGGAGCTAGACTTGGCAGGAGAAGTAGGGATGTGTCCGCACGCGCTGCCGCTCGGACACCATGATCTTGATCACCATCTTCTTTTGATTGATCAGAGTCTTCCCCAAATTCTGCAAATGACACCTCATTGTAGTAAGTTAGGTCCCAATCAACATGCTCCTCATTCATCAGCTGCAACAGCTCCAGTCTTCCTCGCACAACTCAGTTGAACTCAAACGTGCCTTGGGCCTTGTGAAGCTTCTCCTTGCTTGCTCTTGATTTAGTGAGCTCTCATTCCAGCTGCTCTAGTTTGCTCGTCATAGCATCAATTTTGGATTGCTCAACACTCGGGTTGCCCTTTACTGCACTAAGCTCATTTTGCGTCAGAAGGAACTACTCTTCCGCTATCCTCATACTCGTGGCATTGAAATCAATATCAGCCTCCAGCTGCTGACATCAGACAATCCACTTGGACTCATTCTCCTCATTAAGAGCCTGGATCTTAGCCTGCACCTTGGCTGTAGTCTCTTGAGCAAATTGTAAGTCATGACGAACAAGGTTCAGTTCTTCCCTGAACCTTCCCCTCGCGAACATTGCCTCTGCCAAATCGGACTCAAGCATTTCCAAGCGAAGCCTCCGATCTTGCCTACCAAGCCCCCAGATCAATGGTCGATTGGGTGGGCCTCCTTTCGTCAAGTTGTTTCTGATTCAATTTCGCGAAGAGCATCGGAGTATGACTTTTGCAAATTTGCAAAGACTCACTCCATGGTATACACCCTCTCACGAACAACCTCAACTTCTGTCCTAGCGACGACAACTTGGTTTAGATATGATATCCCTAGCACGAGTTGTTTCTGCCCCTTGTACATGCGCTCTCTCAGTGTATCACCTTCTGGCGTCTGAGCGCAATTCGCCAGCCTGTCATTCCATCTACTAATATGCTTATTAGAAGCATATGAAATATCAACATTCTGGTGCCAGGCTTGGTTGCCCGTCATTAACACATCCGGGGCGAATATGCTGATCCGCGCATCCAGATGGAGGTTATCTAGGACTAGAATCACTCCAACACCGCCCTTCGTTGTCTTCACCGCATCAAAGCCCTCCTCCACCGCTTTCCCCTTGCTCGCAACGATCTTTTCTCACTCACGAGCCGACCTAGAAGCAATTGATGTGGAAGAATGAAGTGAGTTATATCCCGGACCCGTCGTCACCTGAATGTGAGGTCAAGATCGGGACATAGGACAATACGGGAGACGTGGAGGAAACTTTTCGTTATAAGGATGACAGTCAGACGACTCTTTCGCAAGCTGAGGAGACTCGCGATCCAATGAGGGGTTGTACTTGAAATCCTTTAACGAAAAAGGACGACTTTGACCCACATGAAACGAAGCTGCCATACCCGCCTGCAGCAATAGGTTGTTTATGACCTTTGCCTGCTTAGTACTCATATTTGTTACATCTTTAACCCCCACCATTTGCAAATACTCTTTCTCCAAGTTCAGGAGAGGAATAGGGGCCTTTGTTGAACATCGTGCCTGTCACGCCCCGATTTTGGAAAAAAGAAATCCTCATATCCACGTAGGATTTTTCGTTTCCCCCAAAACTTGGGACGTGAAAATTCAATAACATAGCCATTTAGCAGCATCAACAACCGAGACAAATTTAAATATTGAAACAAACTATAAAAGCTCTAACCAGGAAAACTCATTGACGAGGTTCATCTCACTAAATAACTCTAATAACGCTGCCCTAAAATCTCTAAACTTGAAAGGCTAATTGGCTACATTTCCAAGAAGCAAAAGCTCACTTGGGTCAGCAGTTAAGCTGGTATGAGTTATCTTCATTCTCAAAATCAATAAATCTACAAGTGATAACATAAAATCAAACACAAATAATAAACAACCACTCGAACATGTAGTTTTTCAATGAGGCAGATGTGTTATGAAGAAAATCATGGTTCAAAGAATTTAATTCCTTAACGAAGCAATTATGTCATCTTAATATGTTTTTATCATTATTAAAGTAAACCATGACAAGTCTGACCTGCAGTAATGTTAGTAGACTTGCCATTCTGCATGAAAAAAGGTTAGAAACTATATGAATATGACTTCTTAAATGGTTGGTATATTATCAATTAAAACAATACTGACCATACATTATTTGACTTAATGATATTATTCATTTTTAACGGATTGATCACTTAGACGATACCACATTCGCACCACCTTCGTGCCGAACACACTTGCCCGTATGCATCTCTCATATAAAGAAGAATTTCTCCGTCATTCATGTGTAAGTGAGGACACATACATACAGACATGAACTTAACGGATACTCCTAACGACATGAGTAACATAAAAGCCACACTTGGGCTATCAATGTGCGTAAGTCATATCACATTTTTTACGAATAAATATCAAGCATATTTTAGGTATTTCAAAACCACACCCTTACCGCAAGACCCAACCCGAAGCTTACTTAGTTTCTCTATAAGAAAGGGGGGCCCTTATTCGCAAAACCCAACCCGAAGTTACTTAGTTTCTTTATAGGAGAAGGGAAAAAACATAAACACAAGAGAGGTGGTAGTTCTAAGTGATACAATTCCAGGTGATTAAATTTCCAGGAATCAAAGTTTATCAGTATAATTTATTTTTGATTTTTCAAATAACCTCACAATGACACTGTCATTCATAAGTAAAATTCACCCATTCTTTTGAGGAAGCATAACATGGGATACATTGTCAAATCGTTAACAATTTAACCACAATATCATCCAATTATTTTGGGAACAACCTAGCATTTTCTAAATAAATTCTGAGAACATTAGCTGAAAATGATAGTTTAATGAGAGAAAAGCTAAGCTAGGAAAAACCCACACATCAAACAAATCAAAATAGTAAAGTTCACACATTTGTGACACAAAACACCACAAGTAACACAAACTCTCAAACATGCCTAAAATCACATGACGTATTACCTAAAATGAAGCCCATCATTTCCATACAAGCTTCATTAATCAAAGGTACAAAGTTCACATATTTCTTACATAAACCTTCACAAAGACACATTCCTAAGTACCAGACCCTTAATTCTTCTACTGATCCTCAATCACGCCTATACATAATTAAATCTAAATAAGCAAACTAGACTCCATAAGTCCATAAGGCCTAGACTACCTATAAGCTTACCTGACCAAAAACTCAACATTAAACCTCCAAGCCTCATTTCAGTCATCACTTGACGTCCAAATCTTACATAATCACATATGAAGCAAAATGACCTAAATGACGTTAAACACGTATCACGAGACATAATATATTAAAATAATAAAAATTGAAAATTTTCAGAATATAAAATAAAATTATTCCAAAATTTAATTTTTGTACAACGATCGCAACGGTGAAAACAACGATCGCAACGGTGAAAATGGCGAACAAAACAGAGTTACAGTTAAAATTATAAAGCCAGTCAAAGTTCGGTCAAAACTAGAGTCAAATAGATGATGTCGTGCTGACGTCACCATCTTATTCCTCTGAAAATATTTTCAAAACAATTTCAGTCCAACATGGTAGATTTAAACACACACACACACCCTGTGTGGGCGGGCTCTGAGGTTGACGGGCTAACATGTGTGGGCAGGCTCCGAGGCTGGTAGCTCCGTGTGTGGGCGGGCTTAGAGGCTGGTAGGCTACCATGTGTGGGCGGGCTCAGAGGCTGGCAGGCTACTAGGGGTTATAGTCCCACATCGCCTAAGTGAGGGAAGGATATGTGCTATATATGTGCAAGTTTAGATCCACATGATATAACGTATTTTAAAGCTGTGTGGGCCTTGGTCCCAGCCCCAAAGCGGACAATATAGTACTCTATGGATCAGGTCGTGATAGAATGGTATCAGAGCCTTACCCAGCCGAAAATGTGCCAATGAGGACGTTGGGCCCTAAAGGGGATGGATTTAGACACCTTATGAGTGTGGGTTCCGAGGCTTGCAGCTCCGTGTGTGGGTAGGCTTAGAGGCTAGCAGGCTACCATGTGTGGGTAGGCTCAGAGGCTGACAAACTACTAGGGGGTTATAGTCCCACATTGCCTGGGTGAGGGAAGGATATGTGCGAGTTTAGTTCAACATGACACAACGCGTTTTAAAGTCGTGCGGATAGTTAGGTTGGGCCTAGAACTGACAATATTGTATCATGTGGATCAGGTCGTTACAATGCCCCAGATTTGACAATATTGTATCATGTTGATCAGGTTGTTACAATGCTCCTCGGGTACAGCAGCTTCCGCCACAGCAGACAAATCAAGATCTTGCCCCGCAGCTTTGTGACCCCCATCTGAAGGGGCCAAACGCTCACGAGCAGGCTTAGTTGCAGCTCGAGGCTTCTTTGGACGCACATAATAAGAAAGTGCCTCATTCAACTCCGCCCTTCTCGACGGGCTTAGAATCATAACCTTAGGAAACTTCATATTCTTCGAAGAGGGTTTGCCTTCAGACTTTGGTTTCAAAACTCTAAAAAAAGTCTGGGCCTCATGCCAGTAAGCCCACAATCCGCTGCGCTTGATATTAAAAGGTTGGACAACATCCTCCACCTGTACTCGAGGAATGTCATGAAATTTTTCCATGGTTGATTCATCCTCAGGAGAAAGGGGAGAAGTTGGGAATTTCGCTACAGAAAACACGGGTAACGATTTAATATGCAATCAACACTAGCGAGATCGAAATCGGAATCAGACTTACTTAGTTGCCTGAACTCCCACTTGATCAGACAACCATTAAGCTCGAAATACTTTGAGTCCGCGAAAGCCATGAAGCAATACTTCTGCCAGAACTTGAAGTAGTTAGGCAAATTGCCAACGCAAGACGACAACGTCAACATGCATACAATGTGCTCGTTTATCCGAGGAGAGGTAAGTAGTTGGATCACCCTTCGGAGACACTTGGACACCAGCGTCCTTCGCCCTAATCAGAATGACAATCATCATTCTGTACCCGTTCGACACCAGCTGAGGGGGCAGAATGCCGAGATACGCGAAAAAGCTCCAAATTTTCCTGATGATAGGAAAATGGACGCTCGATTGAAGCATACCTCGGTGCAGACAGATAAATCCTTATGGAGATAATGACGTCTGACCAACGCCCAATGTGAAGAACACCATATCATCAAGGATCCCATATGTTTCGCGAAGGCCCTTCAGATTCTACTAAGAGATTGACCTCTTATCGAAGGACTTGTGGCCTTTAGCGAACTGTTCATCAGAAAGCTGATTCTTGCCCCCTATGGAAGAATGCACAAGCTTTCGATTACAGAAGATAAACAAAGTCAAACGACAAAGCAAAGTCTCTACGATTGAAAGAGTAAAGGAAATAAATTCTGTAGGGAAGGTGATCTATATAGAAAACATAATTCCCGTCCTTTTCTTTTTTGAGCAGACGCATGCCCAATTAATGAAGCGCGCCGCTCGAGGAGACGATTCAGACTCAACCATAATGATTGTTCAGGTCCTCCATGACACGACTTAGTGGACCGACGAGCTGGCCCACAAACTCAGAGAAATACCTAATGATACACCAAACCGACCTTTAATCTGTGCACTTGTCCTGATAATCTCATCAGGAGAACAAAGCAGGCCTAATTGCCCGCCCAATCTGGCAAAGCCCAGACAACACTAAGCCCACTTTGGTAGGATCCAAGAGGTTGGACCAAATTGCAGCGCCTTACTAAGCCCACACGCGAGTATTTGGGGGATCGACCTAAGACGAGCAAACCAACAATACATTGGTTCCGACTAGAAAACAAATACCGAAGTATAAGTCATGCATGGAAACTCCCTTGCATGGACAACACTCCAAAATTGAAGTTTCTCTCGCAAATCTAAGAACACAAATCGTGTAGGGAAACTCTCTTACATGGACGACTTCTATCAAGGAAATGATCTCCAGCAAAATATCTTTTCCTAAACTGTGCCAACAAAGGCCTAGTCGAACAATGACTCGCATTATAAATAAGATACATGGTTGATGAACAAAGGTACACTACATAACCCAATTTACAGCTTTAAGCCTTGTCTGACTTTAGCATTGGAGTGCCATTGGCCGCCACAACAGTGATATTTGGCTCACGTGTGTTCCCTTTACAGGTTAAGGTCAAGGTCAAGGAGAACAAGATTTGACTACATTAGCATTGTAAGAACCACTGTTTATTTTTCTTTCTAATATTGACAAAATAATTTTTATTTTTCAAGGACGAATAAATACGAGGGAACTAGGTTTTTGTAATTAGGGTTCATGCAACCAGTGTGACATGGCATGATATAAGAAGATTGATGTAATCTTAAGATATTTATGTGTATCGCAAGGTTTATGCCAACCTTCTGTGAGCATGCCACTTCATCCTGGTTGCAAAACCAAAACTTGATTGCAAAAAACCGATTTTTGGTAAAATTCATTTTTCTAACATATATATCACATAGGAGCAATCGACATATCACTTGTTACAACACTTCCAAATTTGTTAAAACACTTTTTCCAAAAGAAGAACAAATTAAGTTTTTTTTTTTTTTTTTTTTTTTTGACGATTTGTTTGGTAGCAGATAAAATACTGAAAAGAATTGAAACTGAATTCCATTTTTTACGGCTTGTAGTTTTGACCTAAATTTTATGCACACAGTTAGTAATTGGAAGGAACTGCCCATAAAGGGTTTTGGATCTGCCCTCACAAGGCCCAACCTTTTGATTGCTTCATCGTGGGATAATCCATTCGCTAATCAATAAAGTCCGGGATCTGGTGCTTAACATATTACCTAAGTTGGGGAATCTAAATCTCGACTCAGTTTTTCGTAATCATTCACAATTAGTAGAGCTGGGAAAAACCAATATAGAACCACAATATCTACTAAAGATACAACCCTAGTTTATCATAAAATTTTCATATTTTATTTACCAAAACTTACCAATTAGTATCTGCATCCTCTACCAAAACCCAAACTAGAAAACTCAAAACAAAATCTTATCATTTTCTCTGAGCTCCGTCTTAAACTAAAAGTTCCCAACTATGTAGTGGAGTTGCTATGTTTACCAACTATTTTGCTCAACGCCCACAACTTTTTTATTTGGATGTTTTACGAGGTAAAGAACGTGTAACTAGTTGAGTGTAGTGGAGATTTCAATTTACATTGTTTATTCATTTGATTGTGACGCTTGATTTGCAACGTTTTTGCTTCTTCATCACAAACCTAGTCTCGCTGTGATGTGTTTGCCATAGCCTCAGACACAGGCTACCCAGTTCTAGTTAGATCTTCATATGTATTGGGTGGATGGGCAATGGAAACTGTCTACAGAGATGACAAACTTGTGATTTACCTGGAGACTGCTGTAGAAGTGGACCCAAAACGTCCTGTATTAATTGATAGATATCTCTCAGATGCCATTGAGATTGATGTTGATGCACTCGCCGACTCACATGGGAACATGGTGATTGGTGGAATAATGGAGTATATTGAACAGGCTGGTATCCACTCTAGCGATTCAGCCTGCTTGTTACCCACAAAGACTGTCCCATCTTCTTGTTTCAGATATAATCTGATCATGGACGACAAAGCTGGCGAAGAGTTTAAAGGTATGCGGGCTCATGAACTGCCAGTACGCCATTATAGCTTCTGGAGAAGTCGACTTGCTTGAGGCTAATCCTCGTGTATCACGAACGGTCCCCTTTTTATCCAAGGCTATTGGGCATCCACTAGCCAAGTATGCTGCCTTAGTCATGGAAGATAACAGTGGTATACACTAATGGCGCATATTGGGTTTGTGAGGAAGAAGGTAACATTGCAAATCAAATACCAATCAATCACATTGCAAATCAAACACCACAATCAAATGAATAATGTAAATTGAAATCTCCATTACACTCACCTAAGATGGAAAGAATGCCTCTTGCACTCCTCCACCACTCGTTTTACACAAGGGCGGAGCTAGAGTTCTAATAGAAGGGGGGCAACTAATTATTATAGGAGTAAGTGGACTAATGAATTCACCATTTAAGGAAGTGTGGAGGGCAAAGTGGAGTAATGCATGATTTTTAGGAGGGCAATTAGTACTATTAACTAAATGAACCCCATTATTCATAGGTAAATTGATGGAATTTTCAAAGTTGAGGGAGGACAATTGTCCCCTTTGTCTCCAAGGTGGCTTCGCCCCTGGTTTTACATAGAGAGTGAGTTTAGAGAAAAATTTTCATTATTAAATTTAGAGTTTGATAAAATTTTAGAGAAATTAGATTAATTGTGGTTTAATCCATTTTTGTCCGGTCATTGACGTGGAGTCAACGGTTTCATCAGAAAACGAGGGTTAGACTCAAATAATTTTCAAAACGAGAGTTAAACTCTAATAAGTATAAACTAATGAAGACCAAACTCAAAAAATTCCTAGATTATAACCTTATGGAACCAGAATAGCAACGACTCTTTGGAATAGTTGAAGCAAAGAGTGCTAAAATGGGAGATTTGCTCAATGCTCATTCAGGTGTAATGCTGGATTACTGGGAATAGGAGGATCCGAGCCTATGCATATTCACAGCAAATCTCGAGACTATCCTGCTGATGATGGTAGGCATAGTAAGGACGCAACACCTGGCAATTACAGTGTCAATGATTCTACGATAGATGTGGTTAAAGAAAGTCGTTTCACAAACAAAACAAAGACAAATTGCTGAAGTACTATGTGATCCAAGTACACTTAGTGAAACCACTTTTATAAATCAACTGTTTTCTAGGATCGCTATATTATTCCTAAATCAACTGTTTTCTAGGTCTCAAGATCTACCCCATCCTGAGGTGAAGACTTCAGCAACGAGGCAATTAGAAATTAGAAATATGCAGTGGTTATAGTGCCTCAGTAGACAATTGTATTTTTGAGGTTAATGTTACTGAAGAATGCCAGTGCTATAAATATTGGCTGTGCTTGTACTAACACAAGTAGAGGCAAACTTCGGTATTTTCACTTCAGTGATGATAACTGTTGAAAAAAACAACTATCAGTATTACAAACTCGATTCATACAGGCTGCATTTAACTACAGATTAAAGATCAGGTTCTACTGAGACATAATTTTTTGTCTACCAACAATTTCCCTGTTGTCTGGGCACTACAGATACAGACCGAAAACAACAATTATAGACAGTCTTTCTCTACCTTTAAGCAATTCTCCCTCATCAAGGCACAACAGATGCAAAAACAGTACGAGACACTGCTTCAAGCTCCCTGAAGATCGACCTCTCAGGAACCCTTTACATATATCGAAATCGTCAAACCTTAGATCACGTCTCTAACTAAAATACAAGTCGATTCTGCTAAAACACAAGTATATTGGATTTTGACAAAATATCAAAATGGCAAACTAATATGGAGAGAATGGGTTTTGATTGTGAGAAACTCCCAATTATTGTTTAATGCAGAGAAAGCTAGGGTGAGACACACTGTTAGATTTCACTCCTGAAAGAGTGGACAGTAGTCCATAGGGCCTAAGTATAACCCAAGCTAGAACAAACCACTTACTAGCACATAACAAGTAACTCGTCGGCAGTGAATATGTATAGCATAAAAAACGTGCCCATTTACTGAGCATCAAATTTTTTTATTCTGACTAATCTAGTCAAACCAATAGACATACATTGGCATAAATAAAATCAATAAATCGTTAATGAAAGTAAGTATGCACAAAGACCTCTGTGTGTGTTATAACTTGTATGCATATGTTATCCTGACTGACTAGAATTGATTCCCATCACTCCATCAGATGGCTGAAAATCCTCTATCGTTAAGATGTGATTGATAACATAAATGAGCACTACCTAGTAACCTCTAACTTGTTTTGAGTCAACTGTACTATTTGTTAGAACATAGGAACACCGTTTAATAGATGTTATCATCGCAGTATGCAAACAATAGGAACGCAGAATAGCAAGTTCTAACAATTTTCATATAAACAAGTATTGGCTTAGAGAGTATTTGTTTTTTGTTCTGAATAAATTCATACGTCTTAATAAGAAGCGAGACACTTTAAAAAGTTTAAAAAAAGTGTTTGTTTTTAGTTTTGATCAATAGTTGAAATTCTGATTGAAGTAACCATCGTTGGGGTGCTGATCACTTAGCACTGAGTGTTTAATGAAAATATATTTCAATATTAACCTCACAATATATTCGTAATGATTGCTAATACTCATCTTCTCTACCAACCATCCACTCTTTATCATCTGAGCAATGCTGCTACCCTCTAGCTTCCCCTCCTATTTTTTTTTTTTATTTTTTTTTTATTTTTTTCTCTTCGTCTCTATTAAAGATTGTATTTGGAATGGAGAGAGATGAATGATGGTTTTTGGTAGCGGTGGAAAGTGATATCAATGGTATTTGGAGGAGAGAAAACAAATGGAGAATAGAGTTAATGTTGGTGGTTTGTGGTGGGTGATGGAAAATGTGGCGGTGGGCAAAAATGTTAAAAAAAAAATCAATTTAGCACCTAAAAAAACACCATTTAATTTTACAACTTCTAATTCGCAGCTCATTCAGAAGTAAAACAGTCAATTCATTCATAAACTCGTTCAGAACTTCTAACTTGAGTTAGCTTCTAACCACTTCAAAAAAAACACCACCTTAGTCTGGCCTAATTGTAATTCAAACTTAACACTATATAAATCCTGCATACATTCTGATATCGAAAACAAAACAATATGCCTAGAACAACAATAGTCAAAATGAGTATTAATGTGGTGCTGGTGCTGCAATTGGAGAAGCTTTTCCTGCTACAACGTAAGCTGAGGCAACACAAATCTTTTTGGGAAACAACTTGAGTGTCTGAAGTGCAAATAAACCAAATGAAGGAAATGTAGATAAACAAACAAGTACAAATACAATAGGATAGAAAAATACAATACCTTCTCAGAAGTTGCTCTTGAACCTACGGGGTAGGTAACGAAGGTACCTCATGTGACCAGTTCCAGTGTTATTTCTGCGAGTCGCCATTACACTCCAGTTATCTATTGATACATAAATCAATCAACATCTCAATTACCAATAAAATATAAAAAATCGGTACGACTGACTCACATTTCCTACGGGGTAGGTGACGAAGCTTTTTTGAAGGTGAAAGCTGTTGCGGCTGCACCTCACACATAGTGTGTGGGTCTTGTTCCTCCTTTTCTCAAAGCTTTCGGTTCCCTTGCCATGGACAGTATTCAAAGATTCAACCATCAACAAAGAAATACAAATAAAGAACACAACACAGCCAGAGAGAGAAGAGATGATGACCTACCATTGAAACAAAACCTAAAACTTTCCTCTCTCCCTCTCAGAACACTACAGCTTTGATAGAGGGGGATAAAAACCAAGCAGATAATTAGTTTTGTTTGTGCAGGGTTTAGGGTTACGAAAGTGGGCTTAGCTTCTGTTAATGGATCCAAACCCCAAACCCGAGCCTACCCATAGGGAGTTTGGTTGCTACCCACAACCACAACTTAGGCCACTTCACGCATCGCATTGCTTCATATAATTCAATAGTCGCTCCCCACCTAGTAGACAAAGTGCTCGAAGCTGCATGCAAATTGCCTTCTTGCTAATCTTAGTGATGATCCATGAAATAGTCATTTGATCACGACCGTACATGTGGCAAATATCATCCATCACGAGGAGCAGACACCTCATGCTAAATATGGATATCAGGTCCAGTCACTAAAGCCCAATGAGGCATTAACATACCACGACCAAAGTTAAAGGCCCAAACCTCATACTCAACATACCTCTTCCCTTAGAGAAGATATACATTACGAATGAGACAAGTCATGGTGAAAATCACTCCCCAAGGACGCATCTCAATGAAGAAGAACACCATTGTGAGAAACGTTCCTCTGATTTGTGCCCTGCATGCTTAAGTCACGTACAAAGTTAATTACTTATATTAAATAAGGTAAATGAACGATTCATGAAAGAGGTATGCAAACACAATACAATTATACCCTGTCCAAGTTCGTTATCTCCTACAGTTAACTGACTTAAGCATCGGAATGCCTTCGGCCACCAAACATGTGGTCTTTGGCAATCTAGCCTTGTTTTGCAGGTTAGATCACGATGAGAACAAATTTGGACGCATTACTGTGGCGCCATCCGTGGGGAACGACAATTTCCTTTAAACAAATCGGAATGAAGTTGGTAGTTTCCTTAGTGCGAATCAGTAACAAAAGATACAACACAAATGGAACCTCTCGTAAACTCTTAGCTTAGCAACAACTAAGGCAATCCTTCCCCTGATGAAACTCAATTACCAAGTGAACGCATCCCAAATCCAGTGATGGGAGATCCAATTGCACAAAGTAGTGAATTGCCGCCACAAGATATGGTGGCCCACAAAACTCACTTGAAACCCCAATAAGCCCCTACTCTTGGGGGAATGATGATGGATCCTCGTGTGGATCAACTTTTGGCCCAAATGACCTATCTGGTTAAAATGGTAAAAACAACTTACTCAAGAACGCGTTTCACCTGTCAAACACGTTAGAATGCTACTTCAGCAAAATTCTGCCAACCAATTCCAAGAGAACCAAGAAGCTTCTGCAGAGTTTTGAAGAACCAAATTTGAAGGAAGTGAACCTCAAGGTGATGGGTCTCAGACTGGTGGAGTTCCTCCAATGATTCCATTCAGGATTGGAGTCATAGATCCCAATATGTTGTATGAATTGGCCATGCCACCATTCTTCAACAAGATCATGAAGACCCCACTATCGCAAAAGTTCACCCACCAAAGTTTGAAACTTATGATGGCACCACTGACCCATCGGACCATCTGCGCTACTTCCACCATATGATGGTGCTGAAAGAAAACACAGACTCCAACAGGTGTGGAACCTTTCCACAAGCCTCACATCCACGATGACAAATTGGTTTAACAACTTTCCACCAAGATCGATAGATTCCTTCCAAGCATTGGCCACAACCTTCATCACAAGGTTCATCGGCAATCAACAGATCAGAAAATGTTGTCATTATTTGCTCCACATCAAGAAAAAAACCCGATGAACTATCAGGGAATATGTTACACGTTTAACTGATGAGCTAACCATGATTGACGAATGCAGCGACGACACAACTTTGACCACCTTCACCTGCGAACTCAAGGGAGGGCAACTATACAATTTCATGACCCTGGAATCTTCGAAGAGCATGAGAGCCTTGCTGAAAAACACTAAAAATGCGTCACTCTTGAGGAAATGTGGGCTTCCAAGAAGAACAACGAATTCGATAGGAGATCCTTCCCCACGAACCAAAAAATAAGGGAGGACAAAAACGAGATGACAATCCTCGGGAAGAAAGTGGTCAGCACAAAAGGCATCAGACCGGTAACATGTCCCGAAAATGGCAAACAAGAGTTTGGAAAATTGTAGTCTGGCCGGATCAGACATGAACGGTCAACCCACTCGATTGACACAAATTACAAACCATACACCGCTCTAAAAGCGAATTTGGCCACTGTCCTAAAGTCAATGGCGAACTGGGAAGATGTCAAATGGTCACTCAAACTGAAGGCTGATCATGCTAGACGAGATAAGAACAAATACTGTTCTTTTGACATGGACCACAGACTGCCATAACTTGAAGAATGAAATCGAGTACTTGATCCACGACTCGGCGAGTTCAATTGACTAAAAAACTAGTCCAGATGAAAAGAAAAGGTGGACCCTACTGCATGACCAGATGAGCAGACCAGAGGATTGGTATACGTTTTGCATGGCACCACCGGAAATCGGGAACAATCTAACCAATCACAAAAATGAATTGTCAGATATTTGCGAACAATAATACACCACCTAGGCATTCTTTTTCAGTGCGCTAATAGACCGCCCAACTCTGGCATTTTCAGAAAAAGATGCACAAGGTGTTTATTTCCCCAGGTGATGTCAGTATCAATGGCCAAATGGGAGGTCAGAAGAGTGCTCATTTACACGGGTAGCTCAACCAACCTCTTGTACCTGACAGCGTTCCGCAAAATGCAATTCAATGAGGAAGGACTGGCACCCACTGATCAACCTATGGTGGGCTTCGGTGGTGAACAATGCTACCCACTTGGAAAAATCATTTTACCAGTGGTAGCAGGAACACCAGGCAAGCAACGAGTCTTGTTAACGAGCTTTTTTGTTGTCGACGCCCCATTAAGTTACAACATGCTTCTAAGGAGGCTCTAGTTGCACGAAATGGGCGCAATGTCCTCCACCATGAATTAATGCCTCAAGTATCACATTAATGATGACATTCAGATCATCAAAGGTAATCAATCAGCTGCACGTGAATGCCACTATGCAACAATGAAGACTCCCAACAAATAACAATCACAGTCAGGACCAAGGAGCAGCCACAACAGTGGCCCGATCAACTGCAAACGGATCGATTTCTCCCAGACTAGGATGCAACTCTAATCAGTCCAAGGGGATGACAAAACACTAGCCAACCAGAAGAAGAAACAATACCAATCCACTTTGATGGTTCAGAAGGCAGTAAGATTGTATAAATCGAAACAAAACTTCATCCGAAACTGATTGAACAATTGATCCAGCCGCTAAAGAGTTAATGGAACGTATTTGCGTGGACAATGAAGAACATGGTAGGTCATTGACCCATCCGTCATCACTCACAGATTGCAGGTCAACCTAGATAAAAAAAAATAGTCCGACATAAAAGAAAGCCGATTGTCCTAGAGTGCAATTAGGCCATTAACGATGAGGTGCACCGTTTACTGAATGCAGGGATGATCAAGGAATCCCACTACCCAGACTAGTTAGCCAATACAGCTCTGGTATAAAAGAAGAATGGAAAGTGGAGGATGTGCGTGGATTACACGAACCTTAACAAAGCCTACTCGGCAGACAACTTTCCACTTCCGTGTATATATCAAATAATGGATGCCACTTTCGGACATGGACTCCTTAGCTTCATGGACGCATATTCTGGTTACAACCAGATACAAATGGATCTACCAGACCAGGAGAAAACACCTTTCATAACAGAAAAAGGTACGTACCACTATTGAGTGATGCTGTTCGGATTAAAGAACGTGGGAACTACGTACCAACGTCTAGTGAACATAATGTTTAGAGATCAGATTGGCAAAACCATGGAGGTGTACATTGATGACATGCTAGTCAAAATCCTACACAAAGATGTTCACATCAAAGACCTTCAACAAGCCTTCTCCCAGCTTTGCAAGTACAAAATGAAGCTAAATCCAGAAAAGTGTACGCTCGGAGTAAAGTTAGGAAAATTCCTCGGGTACATGATCAATTAAATGAATTGAAGCTGATCCGAAATAGATACAAACGCTTCTCAATATGCAATCGCCCACCAACATCAAACACGTACAAAGCCTCAAATGTAGAGTAGCAGCCTTGAACAGGTTCATCTCCAAATCATAGGACAAATGCCTATCCTTTTTCAAGATATTGAAAGGGAACAAAACGTTCAAATTGAATGAGGAATGCGAACAAGCTTTCCAAAACCTGAAGGCATACATGGGGAGTACAAAACTATTATCAATGCCAAAACCAGGCGAGACACTATACTTATATCTGTCAGTATCAGGAAGACACAATCTACTCCGCACTGATACACGAAGAGAATGGAACACAAAAGCCAGTATACTAGTTAAGATACATTTGCGGACGCAAAAGCCAATTATCCAGCCTTGGAGAAACTAGCATTGGCTCTGGTCATATCTTCCAAAAAGTTGTGGCCATACTTCCAGTCCCATTCCATCACCATCATGACCGAGCATCTACTTCGGTCGGTACTACATAAACCAGAATTGTCTGGAAGAATGGTGAAATGGGTGATAGAGCTCGATCAATTCGACATCAGTTACGCTCCTAAAACTGCAATAAAAGCTCCGACACTGGTGGAGTTCATCGCTGAATTCACAATCGATGACAAGCATCAGCCGGACAATAATAAGGAGGAGGAAATTGCTAAACCCAATACCCAAGAATGGATCTTACGTTGTAATGGAACATCCAATGAGAAGGGAAACAGAGCTGGAATAACTCTGTACAACATAGAGGGAGTGACTTTGAAAAATCCATCAAATTCAGTTTCAAAACCTCAAATAACGAAGCGGAGTACGAAGCAAAAATGGCCGGATTACAACTAGCTAAACAACTCAGAATAAAATAACTCAACGTTTTCACTGACTCCAAATTGGTGGTCAGTCAATTGAATGGTGAATTCCAAGTAAAAGATGCACGAATGAAGCATACCATAAAAAACAAGTGAGTTGATTGAAAGCTTCAATGTAATCACCATTCAACGATGCGCAAGAGCGAAAAACCATAGAGCAGACAACCTGGCGAAAGAAGCATCACGTAATGAAGAAGTTGACAATCCCCTCATCACAGTACAAGAAAGCTCAATTCTAGAGAACAATGCACATAAAATATATACAACATATCAGGAAGATAATTTGACAACTCCAATTCTGGCGTACATACAAAATGGAGCTCTACCAACATACAAAATGGAGGCTTGTAAGCTACGGAATAGAACAACATGGTACACATTGATTAATGACAGACTCTACAGGAGGTCCACCACAAGTCCGCTGCTAAGATGTCTTTCACCAAGTGACGCCGACTATGTTATTTGAGAAATTCATTTCGGCATATGCGGGAATCATCCAGGAGGCAGAGTACCTCACAAAACTTTAACATTGGGATATTATTGGCTAACAGTGCAAAATGATACAAATGAACTCGTTCGATTATGTGATAAACGCCAACGATTTGCTTCGTACACACACATGCCAGGCCAAAACTTAATCCCGATAAACAGTCCGTGGCCATTCACACAATGAGGAATGGACATCGTATGCCCATTTCCAATCTCCGACATGAAAAAGTTCCTACTCGTAGCGGTGGACTACTTAACCAAGTAGATAAAAGTAGAACCACTTTTAAAGATAGCAGGAGTTCAGATCGAATTCTTTTTTATGGAATGAGATAATATGCAGATTCGGAGTCCCCGTAACAATTGTCACCCACAATGGAACCCAATTCGAAGGCAAAAAGTTATGTGGAATTTTGAGCTTCAAACACCACTTTTCAACACCTGCTCATCTACAAGCTAACGGATAAGCAGAAGTGACCAACCGAACGATCTTGGAAGCCATCAAGAAAAAGCTTGAAGCATAAAAAAGATTATGGGTGTCGAATTACCAGGCATTCTCTGGGCCTACATGACAACGAAAAGAATTCAGACTAGAGAAACACCATTTCCCTAGCTTATGAATCCGAGGCAATGACGTCAGTTGAGAATGGCATGCCAACCTTCAAAACTGAAGAGTTCCTAATAGAAGACAACAATGGAGCACTGCACGTCGGAGTAGATCTTCTCGAAGAAAGACATGACAAGGCTTCAATCAAAGTCACGTCCTACCAATAGAGAATGTCCAACTACTACAATAAAAAAGTCAAATTCTACACACTCAAAATTGGTGATTGGGTACTTAGAAGGATCCAACCCAATACAAAGAACCAGGTGCGGAGAAGTTGAACCCAAAATTTAGAAAGGGCCATATAAAGTGGTGAAAATCAATAAACCATGAACATACTGGTTAGCAAATTCGGAGGGAGGGCAACTTAAGAGACCATGTAATGTAGAACATTTGAAAATGTATTATCAGTAAACTATCATATTTCAATGATCTTTCTTTTCTTGCTCCAATAATCTAAGCTAGTCAGGATATCAAAGTCAGACTAGGAAATTATTTGTAAATATTCAGGTCCAAGCGTCATGTCGGACCACGAAGTGTATTAAACTAGTAAGGACATCAAAGTCAGACTAAGAAATTAATTATAAATCTTCTGGTCCAATCACCATGTCGAACCACGAAGTATATAAAATTAGCTAGGACATCAAAGTCAGACTTATTTGTACATTTTCTAGTCCGATTACCATGTCGGACCACAAAGTGCATTAAATGAGTCAGGACTTTCGAGTCAGACTTATTCGTAAATCTTCTGGACCGATCATCATGTTGGACCACAAAGTGTATTAAATTAATCAGGACATCAAAGTTAGACTAAGAAATTATTTATAAATCTTCTGGTCCGATCACTATGTCGGACCACGAAGTGTATTAAATTAGCTAGGACATCAAAGTCAGACTTATTTGTAAATCTTTTGGTCTGATCACCATGTCGGACCACAAAGTGTATTAAATTAGTTAGGACATTCGAGTCAGACTTATTCGTAAATCTTCTAGACCTATCACCATGTCGGATCACGAAGTCTATTAAATTAGTCAGGACATCCGAGTCAGACTTATTTGTAAATATTCAGGTCCCATCACCATGGTGGACCACGAAGTGTATTAAATTAGTTAGGACATCCGAGTCAGACTTATTTGTAAGTCTTTTGGTCCGATCACCATGTCGGACCACAAAATGTATTAAACTAGTTAGGAGATCCAAGTTAGACTTATTTACAAATCTTCTGGTCCAATCACGATATCAGACAACGAAACCTATCAAGCTAGTCAGGACATCAAAATCAGATTAAAATTCTTCTACTACAGGAGATGACGACATGGGTTCCGCCAAGAAGAACTATTAAATACATCCTTACAAAATTCTCTGTCTAAACTACCAAGTTAAACAAAAAGACATCTATGAAGCCCAAACATCGAAGTCAGGTTACATTTATTATCTAAGTCTACACCACTGAGTTAAACTACAATACCTAGTAAGCCTAGACAACAAAGTCAAGCTGCATCTACTATGTATTCTAAGTCTAAGTTAGACTAAAGCGTTTGTGAAAAAACGGCAGACCCCCAAGTTTAATAATACTTATTAAGAATAAGAAAGACACAAAAACAAAAGAAAAATATTCATTGATAAGTCAATCAATTACATCAGGAGAAGAAGTTACAGGAATAATAGTTGAAGGAGAGGCAACTCTTTCAACACTAACATGATTAGTTGGAAGAGATGAAATCTTGTTTTCAATAACAGGATTCGCTGGAGAAGATGGGGTTTTATCTTCATTAATAGTGTTAGCCGGAGGAGACGAGACCTTATCATTACCAGTAAGGAGGAGAATACGTTGGATCTTTATCAACAAGATCACTCGGAGGAATTGGGGCAAGATCTTTCTCATCCTCGGACGGAATAGAAACATCTTCAAAGACATTGTCCACTATAGCACGATATTTGGACATGTCAAAACCCTCCTCCGATTCAATATAATCAATAATCTCAATCTTTCCAGCAACAATCTTATTCCACTCTAATGCATCTACAGTAGATTTGGCCTTCTTCGCAAATGCATACCGTTCTTGCTTGGTCCGAACAAGTTCTTCCTCAACTCCAGAAAGCTTCTTCGAAGCTTGCTCCTTACCGCTTCTCTCCGTAACGAGCTGTTCCTTTACGAAAACAAGCTCCGAAACAAGTTTTTTCACTCGTTCCTCAGTGGTCTTACAGTGAGAAGACTGCGAATCAACAACACTTAATGCTTGATAGAGAGTTGCCCTCTTCGTGGACAACTCACTCTCAGTAGCAGATAATCGTTCATGTAGATGATTCATCTCCTCCTCTGCAAAAATAATTTTAGAAGCATACTGATCCCTGACAGCCTTTACTTCCTTCAAAGAAGTCCGAGAAGCGTCAACCGCCTTCTCCTGATTAGCACACGTCTTCTTCAGATTATCCACCTGAAAAAAAGCATCAAAAAGTTACAACAACTGTTCTGCATGCTTCTACTCCAGGGAAAACACATAATCACGAGTAGCCTGATAGTCAGAACCCATCATCCCAATATAGGTAAGATGGGACATCCCCTGCTCAAAGAAAAGAAAAAGTTAAAAAAACAAGGGGGTGAACTATTTACCTCCATGTTTTACACTTTTGTCAAAGTGATCTCTAGTAGGATGCACTGGCATCGAGATTTTATCCATCAACCACTTATGCCACGAGTTGATGTGATTACGTGCACTCTCCTGCATGTCAACTTCCAAATACCAGTTGAACCCACCATCCGTATTTGATACGGATCTCTCCAGGAACAAGCTTCTTCCAACTAACTTGTTGATGAAGCACATAGGGGTCTAGAATGATAGAAGCTCTACCCTTGGTCACCTGTTTGTCAACCGGAGCATCGGCGATTACAAAACACCACCTTTTTCTTTCTTGTCCAAAACAACAGGAAATGACTTTGGGCGGAAAGGAGGAGAAGTAGACAATTCCTTCAACCAAAGATCAGGAGGAAAAGGAGACTTGGAGCTCTGACCACGATCAACATCAACCTCATCAAAAACATAATTATAATCGAAGCCGTCCAAAGTCAACTCCGCATTCAGATTACGAGAATTCTCCATTCCGAGCTGTGGCATTTTATTTGAAATGACGCGCGCCTCCTTATTCGGAACCTTGCTAAGGTTGATCACACCCGCAGTAGCAAGGAGGTCCTTCTCGTACTCACTCAACAGAGCATGAGGACGAGAAACTTCCACCTTCCTCCTCTCCACTGCTTTTGGCATTTCCTCATCTTTTTGGACAGCAAGACGAGCGTCATCATCATCACCCTTCCCAAAAGCAGTAAGAGGAAGAACATTCTGAATAGTTCTCGAAGATGAACCTGACACCACAGGCCTCTTCCGTTTTAGAGGTCACACAAAATCGACCAACTCACCCATGACCTTCCTTTTGGAAGGACTAACGGGCCTCAGAGCTTTCCTCTTCCTCGCATAAGGAACAACACCACCAAAGCCAACAAAGGCATTAAGATCAGTAACTTTCTTGGCAGAGCTCACTTTCTCATCAACCCTAGTACCACCAACACTAGCAAAAGCAATCCTCTTATTTGCACCACCACAGGTAACAAGAGAAACAAGATGTGCAACAGTAACAATAGATTCATGCTCGTAAAGAACTAGTGATCTTTCTTGAGCATTAAGACTGTACAGGCCACTCAAGAAAATTTTCTAGAGGTTCCAAGGGCAAGGCGAGAAATCGATCCCTAATTGACTTCTCTGCTTCAGTCAACTTCTTGGGATCCCTAAACGACCTCAAAATGGGCCTGTTGTCAAGCATGAAATATCAAGACTTCATGGAAGCATAAAATTAAAACAGGTCCTCGACCATAACATGAAATCATCCTTCGGCTTCCCCAAACAAGAAGGTGAAAGAAGAAAGCAAACATCATTTGTGTTAACCTTTAACATCACCACAGAACGCAAAATCTCTCGAAAATGGAAACCACCCTTGAACATTCCAAAATAAAGAGCAATGTAACTGGACCTTTGACGAGCAGGGTTGTCACCTTCTTTTGGCAGCACAAGATCCAACTCAGACGAAATAAACAACGTACGGTGAATATAATCCAAAGTATCATGTGTTGTTTGCTTAGGCTCAAAACATGCCTCACAATGGGCCAGACGATCGTCACTTAGAGGTCTATTTGGAGCCATGGCAAATAGTTTAAAAATCCAGAAAAATGAGGAAAAAAAAACCAAACAAGCTCTGAAAATGGAGATAGTGTAAGGAAGATAACACAACTCTCCGACGCCCTTTTATAAGGTTGGGAAATGAAAAGACAACCAATGAGAAATCGTGCAGGATATGATGGTTGCACGAAACCCCATAATCACACTGAAACAAACTGATTGATGGCATAGTGGAATAGAAACTGAATCAACAGCTGTTGATGGCATTTAATGCTATGCAGAAAAACAATGATGAACCCAAAAAACCAACCGCTAAAGAGCCACACAAGCGAGCCCACTAACTAGGGGATAATAGCTGATGATACATCCAATAGTCCTTTGATCACGACCGTACATGTGGCAAATATCATCCATCACGAGGAATAGTAAATATGAATAAGAGGTCCAGTCACTAAAACCCAAGGAGATATTTATTAACGGACCACGACCAAATTTAAAGGCCCAAACCTTAGGCCCAACAAACCTCTTCCTTTAGAGAAGAGAAATGTTACGAAGGAGACAAGTCATGGCGGGAATTACTCCCCAAGGATGCATCTCAATGAATGAGGAAACTATTGTGAGAAACGCCCCCTTCATCGCACCCTGCATGCTTAAACCACACACAGAGTTAATTACTCACATTATTGTAAATGATAGATTCACGAAATAGGTACGCAAACACAATACAACTATACTCTGTCCAAGTTCATTCTTTCCTATAATTAACTGACTTAAGCATCGAAGTGCCTTCGGCCACCAAACATGTGGTCTTTGGCAATCTAACCTTGTTTTGCAGATCATATCTCGAGGAGACCATATTTGAACGTGTTACTTAGTATTCTTTTCAAATCAAATCAAGTTTTCTTCGTGTGAAGCAAGTTCACCCTCCACCTTAACATCTTCCAGCTCATGGACCAATTCAGTGGAGTGTCGCTTTTCCACCTTGTGTATTTTCCTCAATGATCATGAATTTTGTTCACTCACGCAATATCACGTTGTACTTAGGTGGTGTATGTTTACATTAGAAGCTGTTTACTGAGAAATTTTGTTTCTAATTAGAAGTCAGTAAAAAGCAAAACCAAATTGTTTGCTTCTAATTAGATGCAAAAACAAACACCCCCTTAGTACAAGAGCCAAAACACCATCTCTAAACACAATCAAATAGTTGTACTAGAAAGACGAGTGCTATGCAAACATAATTGGTTGAAAGCCTCATGGTTTTGTAGTTATAAAATTCTAAGATTCGTCTTCTTGAGTCGAGAAATAAATAATATGAACACTGGATAAAGTCTAGGCTTGAATTATTGTCCATGGCCATGAAAGGCCTAAGTTCCCCAATATCCAAGCCCATATTTGTTTAGGAGGTACCAGGAATGAGGCCCAAGATTGAAGTGTGAAGCCCAACTTAAGAAAGATTCGTGATAATAAGATGTTATAGTCGCCAGGAGGACATGTGTCATCATGTGATTAGACCGTAGGCAACCCATTTTGCCAATGAATAGAAGGGTAATTTGCACTTTGCCCCCTATTATAAATAGCTAATTAATAAGTAGACCCATCATTAATCGGTATTGCACTTTGCCCCCAAGACTAGCAGTCAACATGCCTTGACCGTGTGTTTTCAAAATATCCATATTTAGATGACCAAAATACCCTTTAAGAACCTAAGGCTGAGATTGAATGTTTTGTATCTTAAAGAGTTCATCTTGAAAAAAATCAAATGGATTCAATTAAAACGAAAAACGTATCTAGAGGAGAATCTAACAGTTAAAAAAATTCATATTTCTTCATCTTCTTTCCCAACCCATTCATCTCCCCTCCTCCAACCTCACTGCTAATTGAATTCCCCACCACCACCCGTACTCGTTGCCTCCATGTTTTCGGCTTCCCTCTTCTTTCTCATTGTTTCATCACCACCCTCGCCTCCACCAACATCGTCGATGGCACCGCCCCTCCCCACTCCCTGTTTCACCCGAGACAGAGCTGCATGTCTCCTCACCCGCCCCCTCTCCTTTTCTCTTTTCTCCTACATGCCATTTTGATATTGATTTACAAAATAGTCACTGCATCGAAACATGATAGTTTGGAAACATCTAGCTACACTACGTAGTAATTCAATGAGCGTATATTCATTAGAGCTTAGGTACTTAGTGAAGAAGTTCTGTATTTCTGCACTTGTTAGCATTTGCCATATTCATTGTGTCACTCACAATGCAACAACCTCAAGTAGCCAACTTTTGAGGTTGATAATACTCTTTGACATGACACAAATTCTTCCACATTCATGACTGCATTCACAAATCTCTGCCACATTCACAAGAATGTCGACTCCAATAGAACACAATTTTTCTATTACAAATACTAGTGATGGAGATTTACCAGTTTGATCCAATAACTAAAAAATCTCTGCCCTACTCCTAACAATCCTATGAAACACCTCTCTAACTTGGTGCTGAAAAGGGCACAATCCTTCTTCCATCCTCTTACAAATCTCTCCCAATTCAACAACATGTCCTTACCTTTTCTTCCTCCACCGGAAACCCCAATGCATCAGACAATTCAATCAATACTTGCGCACACTTCTCCAACTTCAAAATCTCTTCTAATAGAGAGAAGGAAAAGGAAAGGGAAGGGGTGAGAAATAGAGAGAGGAAGAGGGAGACCAGGGGGGGAAGGGGATTGTTGTTGTGAGTGAAATAGAGAAAAGGAGAGAGGGCGGTTGAGGGGACAGGCGACCTTGTCGCAAGTGAAACAGTGAGGGGGGGGGGATTGAGTGAGAGAGAGAGGGAGGAGGAGGCGGGTGGTGTTGTCGATGATGTCGGTGGAAGCAAGGGTGGAGCTGAAACAATGAGAAAGAAGAGGGAGGTGGGAAACATGGAGGCGACGAGTGGTGGTGGGGAATTCAATATTCAATTAGCAGTGAGGAAGGAGGAGGGGGAGATGAATAGGTTGGGGAAGAAGATGAAGAAATATGTGTTTATTTTGACAGTTAGATTATCTTCGAGATACATTTTTTTGTTTTAATTGAACCCTTTGATTTTTTTCGAGATGAACTCTTTAAGATATAAAACATTTAATCTCAGCCTTAGGTTCTTAATGGGTATTTTGGTCAACTAAATATTGATATTTTGAAAACACGCAGTCAAGGCACGTTGACTGTTAGCCTTGGGGGCAAAGTGCAATACCGATTAATGATGGGTCTACTTATTAATTAGCTATTTATAATAGGGGGCAAAGTGCAAATTAACCTAAATAGAATGACCACCATTTCTAATGAATGGATATTTTTTGGAGTAAATTTTTACTATCGTAGGAGAATTTCTATTTGTTCTTGTTACTGATCTGGGTAGGCCAAAATTTTCTCAAACGAAGAAGTTTTAGACCCATTTTGTTTAGACATTAGCTCTCAATTTTCTATAAATTTGAAGTGTAATCACAATTTTGTGATTAGAGGTTTTATCATCATGTAGACTACGATGCATGAACTTTTCAATAAAGATAATTCTCTGATGCATTTGGAATGATTTTAATTCAATAATTGTATGTGTTCGTCACTCTAGATTATAAAGTTAATGTTAAGACAATGAATTACAAACAATGATTATGATAGAAATAAGCAACATTTGCTTCCACTGTCTAAAACCAATATGCAAGAAATATTTTGGAAAAAATTAGTTACCACCAATACACAGACATCATCCTTTCAAGATAGTAATCGACATGGATTCCAAAAAAAATGAATTGGATTCAAGCGTTTCATTATTATACATATATCCATGTCCAATGTATTCAACAAAATGCTGTAAGTCAGAGTCTTGTAACCCAACCATAAACCTAGACATATACCTCTAATATTTTTTGAAAATCCATAACAAAAATAGCATCTTCAAGTTAACTTGACCAACCAATTCTAAAAAAAGGAAAAAGAGAGAATCAAATATGAACATTAGAGCTAGTCATGTTGTCCACAAATTAAAGCTTTAACTATGTTAGTAGCAGATCACTATGAAATTAATCCCATGATAAATGTGGATTCAAAGACACGAGAATTATGTGAACCTACTTTAATTACTCTTCCACCAAGCTATTAAATTCCTCTTCCAAACCAAATGTTTTCCAAATTGATAATCTAAAAGTGCATGAACATCTTTGGTAATCATCATCAGTACTCATTCTTGGTGATGACTGCCTCATTCACATTTTGTGACATATATACTTGAGCTACCGCTATGTTCAACATGCCGATCGACCCAATAGGTTGGAGCTTTTTCTGTGAGCTCATTCGCTTTGACACTACAATCTAGTTTCTCCAACAAAAATAATTAATACTTCAACTTACATCTAGAGTCACATAAACAAATTAATCCTATCAACATTCCAATACTTTTCCAATTTATTATATTTCATGCCACAGGCCGTCAAACTTAGCAATTCATATTAAATCTCCTTTAAATGAATCAATTTGTTTTCAAGCACGATAAACTCCTTACAAAAAATAAATTAAAAAAAAAAAAATATATATATATATATATTTGCATTATAAAATAACTTTAGAAATTTAACAATCTTCAGACACCATTCCAATCACAATCATCTGGAGGCCCCAAAGTTACCTTTTCACCTTCCTCTTCTTCAAAATGAAGGGAATAACGTGAATCAACTTCCTCTAACCACTCGAAACGATTTTAAAATTTCTTCGCCCCCTCTAACATCATCTAAGTAGAGTTTTATGTTATTGGCACATCTAGACACAATAAACTCTTATAATTAGTTTTTTCCCACATATTTCTTAAATTTGTCAATCTAGATGGGGATGATTTCACATACCTCACCGCATTACAAACTCAAAAACTAAAACATGTATAATAAAAATTTTCAGTTGAAGCAAAAAAAAAAAACCCACATAGTTCATAAGGGCATGCTATCACGTCATGCTTGTGCTAAAGATTTTACAATTTCCAAGATGGTGCATTTTGATTTATGTTATATATGAAGGAAAACAATATGTTTTGCCAATTTTTTTTTTATAATGCAAATCAGGTGAGCTATGTGTAATTTCAAAATCAGTTCTCACTCACACGGATAATGTAGATCATGCATGTACAACTAAGCAAGTCATTCTATAAGAATTCAGGTGAGTTATGCAAGAATTATAACTCAAACTAAATGTTATGCAAATCATTTCAAAACTTACAATTTTTGTGAGATTCATGTCATGCAACTTAGTTTAAAACTTGTTCAAACCAACAATGTGAAACTAGTTGGAGAACGATGTGATACAAATTTGCTCCAAGCAACCCAATTTGGGATTGAAAGTAGTTTGAACCCATGCAAATCGATCAATCTAAACTAATTTGAATCGTTGTAAATTAGTCCATGAAAATGATTTCGAATTTGTACAATACATTTTTGATTTATGTTAAGAACAACTCGGCCGTAAAGACGTTGAAATTAGCTTAAGTTTTAATGACAATTATTGTGCTTCAACAATACATTATCGATCTCTTGTTCCGGGGGAACATACATAATAATAAATAATAATAAAAAAAATAAAAAAAAAGTTTGGCTTCCGCCACTCAAAACAAATACACTTTTCTACTTCCTTGTTTCCTCAAACCCTAAATTTGCCTGTTTATCACTACTCTCTCTGGCATGACACAAAAAGATCAAGACAAAATCTTTGTCTCCAATCGACTCAACTGCCTCTGATCCGAATAAATCTTTACAAAAATCACATCTACAACATATCAAATCAGAAGAAATTTCATCAATACTCTAAGAAATGGTACTATAATCTCTCTAAAATGACTTCCTCATAACAACTCTGGGCACAACAAGAAGAACACAATAAAGCTCTTGAGTTGTGGTTTATGTTAGAAGACTCTCGATCTCTAATAAGTAAGAAAAAGCTCTACTGATCCTAGTGATTGGATCTATTCAAATGATTATTCGTCAAATTACTATTCAAATATTGTATTTTTGTGGAAAAAGAAAAATGGTGATTCAATTCAATGTAGTTTAAAATACATGTGTGTTCTAAGTAAATCAATGGGCGTGAAGACCCCATTGTAGATAAAAACATTCATAGTTGGGGTGATTGCGCCAGCTCCGATGGCGAAAATGTTGATCATTTATTTGGTGTTAGGGACATTGGGAGTTTCATTTTTGATAAGACTTTTTTAGTTAGGGATAGTAATGGTGAAAATATTCCATATGTTTTGATAGTGAAAATGATATTTTTGAGATTGATAATGATTCTTCGTTTTCGGGCGAACTAAAAAGTTTTTTTCTTCTTCTAGTTATCTGAATATTGGGTCTAAGAATAGCGACCACCAACATGATCATTACATGTATGATACTAAATATTGTTGGAATAATTACATTAATAGTTGCATTGAAAATTATCTTTATTCTGAAATAGCTATGAATAGTAACTTTTGGTAGCGACAATTGCACTAAGGGTTACATTTATAGTTACATTTGTAATAAAAGTGATTTTCCTAAACCAGAAAATGATTCCCAAAAAAGTGATTTCCCTGAACCTGAAAGTGATTCCCCAAGAGAGTGTTTTCCCTGAACCTAAAAGTGATCCCCACGAAAGTGATTTCGAAGAAAATGATTTCGAGGAGGGTAATTTTGACGAAAGTAATTTCGAGGAAGGTGATTTTGATGAACGTGATTTCGAAGAAAGTGATGTTATTTCCTTGAAAGTAATTCCCATATGCCACGAGAATCTAATAATATCGGTATCAATAAAACTACAGGCTTTTGTGGGTTCAATTAAAAAAATGTGATGAATTAAATTATAAGAAATTTGTAAGAGCAAAATTAAATATGTGTGAACCTTGTGGATTTTATTTGAAAGAGGATAGTTCATATAGAATCAAACTTTCGATTGATCCTGATACTTGGGATCATAGGATGAAGACGTGGTAGTAGACCCCATTGAGTTATAATCAAATGAGGAATTTATCTTACAAAACAGGACGATGTTTAGGTTAGGAGATAAAAGAAGGCTTAGATTATTTTTAGGATAACCCATCCAATGGCATAGAAAGCAACCAAACAATTTCACACTCACGTTCTCAAATACTCAAGTACTCAACCATCTCTCAAACTCACAATCTCAACCATTCAAATTCTAACAACCCTCTCTCAATCAAGAAACATAAACACTCACAACCGTCTCTCTCTCACGAATCTCTCAACAAATTAGTTTTTCTCAAGCATTCTCTCATGAATTTATTTGGAAAAGATTTACGTATCTAATCTTGATTTGGTTTAATTGGTTTCATTTGGAAAAAATTTCGGTGTCTAATCTTGATTTGGAAAAGATTTTGATGTTCACTTGGGTGTAGAGATTTGATTCAGTTGGCGTCTTCTTTACACAAAGGGAAGCAAAAAACAGAAAAAAAGACACGTGAAGCACCTGGTATTTCCATTTAATTTTTTTGGTAACATTATTTTCAAGTGATTTTGCAACTTTCTATAATGATTTTAGTGTAAATTTGTTGCTCTAAATTTGATGCTTAAATTTATGCTATTAAATTTATTATACTTCCTTAATTTCCTTCTAGCACGTTTCTACTATTATTTCTACTATTAATTTTCTTCTAGCACGTTTTTACTATTAATTAAGATACATTTGATTCCTTAATTTATCTTCTAGCACGTCTCCACTATTATACTTACTTAATTTCCTTAATTTTTATATTTATTATACTTCCTTAATTTCCTTAATTTATTCTACTCTTAATTTCTTGCTTTTAATTTCCTTAATTCCACTATGGGAAAGAATTCAAACTTCTCTTTCTTCCTTCACCGCAGGCTCTGTCCATGAAAAAAAGAAAAAGAAAGAAGTGAGAAATGTCTTTGGGTCAAACTCTATCACATATAGAGTTCTACCTAGAATCAAACTTTATAGAGTTGCCAATGGCATGACAGCTCAACGGTTGGAGCTTGACGGATGGTACCACTTGGTCTTGGGTTCGAACCAAACTTGCGGCATCTTTATCAGTTTATGGTGTGTTGACCAGTTCTGGTCTTTAATGGGTTCTTGGATCCTATAAAAACCATGCTCGCCTTCCAAAAAAAAAAAAAAAACTTTGTAGAGTTCTGTATGTTGATCATTACTAATCAAACTCATCTTACAATTACTAATCAAATTCGTTAGATCAAACCCTACAATTACTAATTCTAAAATAGGAAGTATCTTGGAAGGATATAATTCTAAATGGAGAGAAATCCTAAACTGGTATAATTCTTAAAAAAAAAAAAAGGTATGTATCTTATGTTTTGTGTTTGGTGTTTATATTCGCTATGGACTGATTCAACTTATCATTTGTCAAGCAATTCATATTTCCATTTTCAGTTTCTGTTTTCATCATTGAGTATGATCTTATGTATTTTAAGCATCATTATGTATGAACTTTTTGTGCTTCCATCACTGGGTATGATCTTATATATTTTAAGCATGGTTTTTTTTAATGGTATTTGTACCAAGCACCAATGTTTTGATGCTTAAAACAATGTCACTTTTATTCTCCTTTACTTGAATTCTGTAAAAAAACAAATGAGTTGTTTTGCTAGTCGAGCTACTTACATTCATAAGCATAAAAAAACAAATGAGTTGGATTGGTCTATGGGTTCCAATGTGTGAGGCAATGTCTTTGAATCCGGATTAGAATAGGCGCCGATATATGGTTATCTGACTACCGCTTGGAGCCCAGAATATTGCCAACAAAAGATTGCTTGCCACAATAAATCATAAGCATAGAACACCCAACACAAATACATGAATTGTTATATAACATGTATGTAGCATTGTTTTTCACTTATCAGTTTCAAAAATAATATCAATGGTTTAGCAGTTAATGTATGTAGCATTTCCTTTCACTTATCAGTTATATAACTAATTTCTGGGTAGTGTCAACGGTTCACTCACTGATCAAAGGTTGTTTTGATTTGTTGTTTTGATAACGATAGGATGATTATGATTTTTTTTTACATAGGTTGATTGGGGATAAGAAGAATTCGGACGTGGTGATTTTGAAGAAGATATGGGGAACCTTATGGTGTGTTTCACTTATAATGGTATGCATGTTCATTTTTTTTTGCAATTTCATATTTTACAACGTGTCAGTGAATTCCCTTCTTTGTATTGCATTTTAGGTTGATTAATGGTATGCATGTTTACAACTAATTCCCTTATTTGTATTGCATTTTAGGTTGATTAATTTCTTTGATTAAAATGTCAGTGAATTCCATTCAATTTCATCCATGGAAAGGATGTGGAATTAGAGGGTTGTGGATAGGGTAAGATGATTACAAGTAAGGTTGAAGCCGACATTTGTAGTAATTCTTATCTATGTAGGAATTTGATCATTTGTATCTTCTATTTTGTATAAGAAAAATATACAACACTCAGAGAATGTTTCTGAATTTTTCAAGTTGTATGTTAAAAATAATTTCAGGGTAATTCGCGAAAATTTTGTTTATATCGTTTTGAAAAAAATACCAATGGTTTAGCAATTAATATATGTAGCATTTCCTTTCACTTATCAGTAATATAACTAATTCTTGGGTAGTGTCAATGGTTCACTTACTGATCAAAGGCTGTTTTGATTTGTTGTTGTGATTAACGATGGGGTGATTTTGATTTTTTTTACATAGGTTGATTGGAGAGAATCGAACGTGGTTATTTCGAAGAAGAGACGAGAACCTTATGTTGTGTTTTACTTATAATGGTATGCATGTTCATCTTTTTTTTGCAATTTCAACTTTTACGTGTCAGTGAATTCCCTTCTTTATATTGCATTTTAGGTTGATTAATGGTATGCATGTTTACAAGTAATTCCCTTCTTTTTATTGCATTTTAGGTTGATTAATTTATTTGATTAACGTGTCAGTGAATTCCATTCAACTTCTTCCATGGAAAGGATGTGGAACTAGAGGGTTAGTGGATAGGGTAAGATGAGTACAAGTAAGGTTGAAGCCGACATTTGTAGTAATTCTTATTTATGTAGGAATTTGATCATTTGTTTCTTCTATTTTGTATGAGAAAAATATACAACACTCATGGAATGTTTATGAATTTTTCAAGTTGTATGTTAAATTTTTTTTAGGGTAATTTGCAAAAATTTTGTTTATATCAAGTATGTTTTACACAGTCCATTGAGTTGCTGTATGTTATAGCTTATAAAAATTGCTTTTTGGAGAATACAAAAGGAAAATGAAACTAAATAGTGACTTTAGTTTGAGTTAAAAAACAGGTTGCACTACCGTAAACAGGTTACAAATGAGTTCATAAACAATTGCGTTTCTATTCATCTACGTAAACGAAAAAAATACAAAACAGGTTGCTTGAAGTTCATAAACAAATGAGTTCATACAACACTCAGATAATGTTTCTGAAAATTTCAGAAGTAACCGCTTTAACAGCGTTAAAAAAAATCGAGGTAATTGGCAAAAATTACAAGTATGTTTTACACAATCCCTTGAGTTGGTAAGTGATCAAAGAAGATTTCAAGTATGTTTTACACAGTCCCTTGAGTTGCTGCAGATAAATGGTTTAGCTTATAAATTTTTTTTTGGGAGAATACATAACATAAACAAGTGAGTTCATACATAGCATAAACAAATGAGTTCATTCATAGCAAAGTCCCTAAGTTGCAATCTAAAGGTAGAAATTATATATGTCTATGAAGTGGGAGTATATATAATTCAAATTTGTTTAGTTTTGGGTTTCTATGAAAGGGTATATGTTATGGAAAGCCAGAAACCATTGAGAGTGCTTACCTCAAAACGATGTATCTCATTAATTTGGAAAGTTTTAGAAAAGAGGTTCAAATGATCCCTTCCCGATTGTGTTGTATTCACTCAGTTCTTCGAAATACAGAGCAATCTTCATTTGGGCTCCTCTTCAGTCTGATTCTTCACTAGGGCTCTCTACTACTATATATGTTATATGATTGATATTTTTAATGTTCGGTGCGATTAATAAGGGTAAGTTCAATACTTGGATTACTGTTCTTGAATTATCCAAATTATACTGTTTAACTATTACAAAAAACATATAAAAGAAATTATCCTCCCAGTTGAACTGAACCTAAAAAAAGAAGCAATGTCCCAGTTGAACTGGACCTAAAAAAAGAGGTAGTGCAATAATCAAATAAGTAAACTTATTCTTGCATCTCATACATTCATCACCTCAGCAGTTGTTTGGTTTTCACTGTAAATGGATTCTGACGTCTTGATATCATTTATTTTAGTGATAACTTCTTCAACAGAATAGGGACTCCCAGTCTCATCACTGAAACTGAAGATTCTTGCATTCTAGCCTATTGATTACTCAGGTTGGTGTTTGTTGACAACTTCATTATGCCTTTTAGTAGCTTTATTATGTACCTTCTATTTTTCTCTTTCTTCTAATCAATCCAATGAGTTAAAAGTATAAAAGTTCACAAATGGGGAAGAGGTACAGATTTATTAAATTTCACGAAATTTTCCTTCGATGAAACATACCTTTATTTGAGTCAACATTTTGTTTTCCTTGACTCTGCAGATTTAATTACTGAAAAAAAGTACTTTCATAGTAAGGTGTTCATACTTGAAATCAATATTATGTTCATAGTAAGGCGTTCATAGTATGTGATGATACATAAAAACGGTCACATCCCTAACCCATACACGTGTCATGATGATCTCGAGGTCTTACAGGCCCCAGCGTCAACCCAACACTGATTCGGCCCAAGCGGTTCTAAGCCTGGCTAGTCCAGTCCTCCAGATGGACCCAAACTCTTACAGCATGCTCGACCCACACGTCTCACAACTATCCTTAATACCCCTAAGTCCTACTAAGGCAAGTATCTCGAGGATCAGCTTCAGACGGAAAACTACGTCAGCTATTTGTTTCCAACTAGGAAGCAAATACCAAAGTACATTCCACATAGGAAAACTCCCTTTTACGGATTGATCTTGGATTGTGAACTATCTTCCGCGCATCTAGGAGCACAGGGCTAACATGAAACTTCCCTCCTATAGCACGACTCCTAATTAGAGAAGGATATCCACAAAGATCTCCTTCCTAAACTACGCCTACGATGGCCTAGTATAACTAGGACTCCTGCACTATAAATAAGACATGAGGTTGATAAGCTAAGGTATGCTACTAATTCCGTGTTTACAATATTATGCATTCCTCAGATTTCTATCTGATTTTAGCATCAGAGTGCAATCGGCCACCACAACGGTGGTCCGTGGCTCACGTGCGTTACTTGTGCAGGTTAGTAGGTGAGTGGGACTAGGTCAAAGCAGGGAGCGGAAAATGACTGCATCAGTATGAAATCAGTATGATGTTCACAGTAAGGTGTTCATAGTATGAAATCAGTTGCTATGATTCAATTGTTTTCTTCTTTTGTTTCTTTTCATACTCATGCTATGATTCATTTTTTTTTACATGTACAATGTGATTTATTGACATGAACAGTGTGATTTATTGACATGTATACAGTGAGACTTCAATGTTAGAATATTCCTAGCATACATTTGTATCCATTTACATACATTAGAATACATTGTTGAATATCCTAGCATACATTTGTATACAATGTGATCAGACCGGCATAGGGTGAATTCCGGTAAGTTTTTCTTTCAGTCACGCGCCGGTTGTTATTTATTTCATTTTCCAGTTTTCGGTTAGTTTGCTCACTTTTGAGTCCTCCTTGCAGTTTTAAAAACTTTCTTGGTCCCGCATTCGTTGTTTCGCGAGTTGGGAGCTTCGACCGATAGGATTTTAGTTCCGAAAACCCATTCCGCTCAGGTGAGTGTAACTATAACATTTACCCTGAGAAATATTTATTTTAAACTTGGAATTTAATTTTTACATTATGCCGTCGATTGTGTATAATTGAATACAATTCCAAAATTCAAGGTTTTTGGAGTTCGATTGTTGTGTTGGTTCTTTTGTGATTGAATTTATGTATTGGGTTTTTTGAAAGCATGATATACCTGAATTAAATAGAATAGTGGTTGAATTTGTGTGTGATTAGGCTTTGGTGTAATGGCATCGGGATTGTATGTTGTGTTTTACCGTAGATTGCCGAGTCTTGAGCATGTATGATAGTTCGACTCGAATGAATTTATTGTGTTGAATTGGGTCATGTTGGGACCCTAGCGTAGTTTTGGATTTATGAAAATTGCCGAACTGATTATGGTTACATGTCTGTTACATTTGATTATGTACAAACTCGTAGCATGTGCATGTTGATATTAGTGTAAATGTCTTTACCCTGCTGTAATGCCCGTTCTGCTGATGCTTAGGAGCTTGTTCGCATCGTGAGTTTGATGGTGCTTGAGATGACTCGCACCAGATATTGAGGAAGCTATTGCATGTGGCAAGTTTGCTGAGGTGTGGTGAGCTCCCGCATGCACTTGCCACTAGAGAGTGCAGTAGGACGAGTCCGGGAGGACGTGCTTCGGAGATTACTCGCTTTCCCTCCCAGCGCGCTTGAGTTGGATTTATATTAGGTTGGCCGTGTTAGGCAATTCGTTTGGGATGTTTAGGTTTGTATCCTGGCCGATGGCACCCCATTGGGATACAAACCACCTGAAGTGGTATTGGTGCACGTTGTGGGATGTGTCTGGGTGAGACACATTCGTAGGGTATGCGGATACCTACGATATAAGACACTTATACAAATTTTTTTGGTTTCGACTTGATTGCTATACCTAGGAGACTGTGAAGAGTTATGATATTGTCTTTCTTTTCATTGCTTGATATTTACCATGTTTGAATCACCTGTAATGACCGACATATCTCGTAAACTTGTAGTTATTGTTGAATCTGAAATGCTTGTATTTGTGCTTGAACTTAGAAATATTATCCTTAGAGACACAATGTGATTTAGACTTTAGAACCTGTATAGGGACACCTTTTCCATTTATGGATCATGCATCTAGGATTACTCACTTATTCATTATTGTGTGGCATAGATTTCTCCTGTATATTATTCTGTTATTTGTATTTAGTTCGCTCGCACCAGCTAGCTTTGTGCTTTGCTAACCCCACAAGGGGTGTGCTTCTATTGGAGTGTAGGCAGTGTTGGCGTTCCTATTGATCGTGGCGCTTAGGCCCAGTTTCCAACTGTTGTTTTGTGCTGTTTAGTCGTGTCCACCTTGTACGGGTATGTTTTGCTTCCTTTGTATTACCTTGTTAATACTAGATGTTTGTATATATTGGTTTTGTCGCTATGACTCTGACAGGGCGAATCATATACTTTTATTTTGTTCAAATTTTATCGTAGTTTTAATTTCCGTTTGATTTTCGTTTCAAGAATGTGTTATATTATGATGTTGTGGCCGGTTACGATCCGCCTGTATTATGGATTAGTTCATGCATCGGCACGCTGCGATTCCCGTGGCGGGTCAGAGCGTGACAGAGCTTGGTATCGGATCCATTGTTTACCGGTTCACATAGAACATCATCGTATGACACTTTCTTGAGTGAATTGGGTAGAGGAGTTAGGATTTTTGTTGTTTTGTTTGATGTATTGTATGTATGTTTTCTTTTACGTAGAGGGAGTGTGGTGATGGCGCATTGTAAGAGAACACAGAGTGAGGGATCAGGCATTGCTGGAGAGGATGCCTCTTAGGCTTTCATGGAAATGATGACACGGTGGGCACAAATTATGAGACAGGGAAAGTAGTTAGAGTATCCGTTTACTCATCGCAACAAGAATTTCGTCATCTTGGGTGGTGAAAGATTTGATGGTACTGGAGATTCTCTAGTTGCGGATCGGTGGATCCGTAAGGTAGAGCTTATATTTGAGAGGATGGTGCTAACACCTATACAACGTACTGAGTTAGCAACACACCAGTTTGACGGAGAGGTTATGTATTGGTGGGATTCAGTGAGGCAGAGTCGAGATGCAGTGGGATATATTTTGCGAGGTGTTTGAACAACATTTTATTCCTAATTCTGCCAGAGCTGAGATAGTAGACATGTTTCTACACTTACAACAGGGATCTAGACCTGTTTCAGAATACTTAGTCGAGTTGACACAGTTGAGTCGTTATGCCATTTGTTTCATAGATACTACAGAAAAGAAAAACAAGAAATTTTTGAGTGGTCTGAACCCGTTAATAAGAAAACAGTTGATGGTGATGACCGATCGTATTTTTGAGAAATTAGTGGATGTCACTTTGAGTCAGAAGCGAGTTGACGCTGAGTGTAGGCAAAAGACTTTGGTTCGACGAGCTAGAGGTTCAGAGCACAGTCAGAGGTTTGGCCGAGGAAGCCAAACAGTTGAGCAGGCACAACAGTCAGAGCGTGCCGCTGTTCAGCAGAGAAACCCTAGTAGAGAGGGACCAGTTAGGACTGGCAGAGACCGCAGAGGTGACAGACGTTCCCGAGGAGATCATCGACAGCAGCAACAACAAAGAAAACATATGAGGGGTGGTCAGACAGGAACTAGGAGCGGTTGCTTCACTTGTGGTCAGGAGGGACATGTAGCCCGTGATTGTCCTAGAGGTCAGACAAAAGTTTGTTATACTTGTGGGCAACCAGGGCACTTTTCCAGAGCTTGTTCTCAGAGTAGGGATGTACCAGCATAACAAAGTGCACCTCAAGGACAGTTAGCACCTGCGCCTGGAGTTGGTCAGAGAGTCTCTCTCCCAGCACCGCCTGTTCGCCTCGCAACTATTCCTGGTCAGGGAAATGTTGAGGGTATGTTACTATTTTTGTTATACTTGTGTGTGCTAGATGTAGTAGGATATGTGTTATGTGCATTATGCGTTGGAAAAATTGCATGTTAGTGTGTTGTTATGTGACTCAGGATATATGTGTGTTGTGTGCCAGGTTTTGTGCATTCGTCATCTTCCTAGTTGAGGGCTCTTTTCGATATAGGAGCATTTAGGTCTTTTATTTCTAGACAGTTAGTTGTTAGAGACCGCTTAGAGGTAGTGCCTTTGCCGGAACCCTTGTGCGTTGTGTCTTATTTGGGCAGTTCGGTTTGGTTGTGGGAATATTGTCCCCGTTTTGAGTTTTCCTTGTTGGGGTACAACTTCGTGTTTGACTTTATTGTCTTGGGTTTTGAAGGCTATCATTTGATTCTAGGGATGGATTGGTTGTCCAGTCATTCGGCGATCATTGATTGCTTGCATAGGTCGGTGATGTTAGCGCCATCTGATGCCTCGCCTCGTGTGTTGGCTTGTGAGCCCGATTCTATTTCTATGATGTCAATTTTTCTTAGCTCTCTTGAGATTTCTAGTTCCAACACCAGTTCTGTAGAGGTTGTGTGTGAGTTCCCTGATGTCTTTCAAGAGATTCATGGTATCCCACCTCGCCGTGAGGTAGAGTTTCGGATTGACCCGGTTCCTGGTACTGCACCTATATCTAAATAAGCGTACAGGCTTGCACCTAAGCAATTGGAAGAAATGAAAGTACAACTTGATGATTTTCTTTGTAAGGGGTTTATTCGGCCGAGCAATTCACCTTGGGGGGCTCCAGAAATATTTGTTTCCAAAAAGGATGGATCATTGAGGATGTGCATGATTATCGAGATTTGAATAAAGTGACCATCAAGAATAAGTATCCGTTGCCTTGAATTGATGATCTATTGGATCAGTTGAGGGGAGTCGTAGTGTTTTCACAGTTAGATTTGCAGTATGGGTATCATCAGATGAGAGTTGAGGAACATTTCGTTCCAATTACCGCTTTTCAGACCCATTATGGCTTGTATGAGTTTCCAGTCATGCCATTTGGATTGACCAATGCACCAACTTTCTTCATGGATTTGATGAATAGATTATTCAGTCCGTACTTGGACAAGTTTGTGGTAATCTTCATTGACGATATCTTAGTGTACTCGAGGAGTTTAGAGGAGCACAGAGAACACCTTCGCATTGTTTTGCAGACACTTAGAGAAAATCATTTGTATGCGAAGTTCAGTAAATGTCATTTCTGGGAGCCTGAAATTCGATTTCTCGGACATGTCATTTCTAGTGGAAGTATTGCAGTGGATCCCGAGAAAGTTGAAGCAGTGAGGTCTTGGAGACGATCGAGTAGTGTGACGGAGATTCGTAGTTTTCTGGGTTTGGCAGGTTATTACCGACGGTTCATCGAGAAATTTTCCCTGATTGCGGCACCACTCACTCAATTAACCAGGAAGAATGTTCCTTTTATATGGTCAGAGAAGTGTGAAGAAGCTTTTGAAACTTTGAAGCTTCGGTTGACTTCAACACCTGTTTTGACTATTCCGACACCTGGTAGCCGACTGGTGGTATTTACTGATGCTTGTGGTACAGGATTGGGTGGAGTGTTGATGCAAGACAAAAAGGTTGTAGCCTATGCGTCTCGATAGTTAAAACCCCATGAGAGGAGATATCCGACACATGATTTAGAGTTGGCAGCCGTAGTCTTTGCTTTGAAGATTTGGAGACATTATCTGTATGGTGAGAGGTTCGAGTTGTTCACAGATCACAAGAGTTTGAAGTACCTATTCACTCAGAGGGAGTTGAATATGAGGCAACAACGATGGGTTGATTTTCTTAGCAGCTATAACTTCGAGATACAATATCAGCTTGGTAGAGCCAATGTGGTTGCAGATGCCTTGAGTAGGCGACATGTAGTGATGGCAACCATGATGATTCAGGAGTACCGAACACTAGATACATTAGTTTCATTTGCAGTTCAGCCTACTTTCAGTACAGAAGGCAGCATGATAGCGTGTTTAGCAGTTTATCCGCCGTTGCTCAGTAGAGTGGCGGAGAAACAAACCTTCAATCCAGTGATTACGAGGCAGATAACAGATTTGGTAGTGGACACACTGGATGAGTGCCCTACCGATTGGTCGGTGGGTTCAGATGGAGGGTTGCGGTTCCGTGGGCGGCTTTGTGTTCCGTCTGATGCGGAGTTGCAGAGAGATATCTTACAGGAAGCTCATAGATCTCGTTTCACCATTCACCCCGGTGGAACGAAGATGTATCCAGATTTGAGACGTTCTTTTTGGTGGCGTGGCATGAAGAAAGACATTGGAGAGTTTGGGGCACGGTGTGCAACTTGTCAGCAGGTGAAAGCCGAGCATCAGAAACTGTCTGGGTTATTGCATCCATTGGAGATCCCGGCGTGGAAGTGGGAGTATATCACTATGGATTTCATTGATGGACTTCCATGGTCGAGGAAAGGTCATGAGTCGATATGGGTCATTGTTGACCGGTTGACGAAGTGTGCACATTTCATTCCTGTTAATATGAATCAGATGGCAGACAATCTAGCAGTGTTGTTCATTCGGGAGATAGTCTGCCTTCATAGGTCACCGAAATCCGATTTTCACAGCCCACTTCTGGCAGAGCTTTCTGCAAGCTATGGGTACTAGATTGGATATGAGTACAACATATCATCCACAGACAGATGGCCAATCTGAGCGAGTAAATCAGGTAGTGGAAGACATGCTTAGAGCATGCATTTTAGACTTTGGAGGCTGTTGGGAGGATCACCTACCGTTGTGCGAGTTTGCGTACAACAACAGCTACCACGTAAGTATTGGCATGACACCGTTTGAGGCACTCTACGGACGACCGTGTAGGTCCCCTGTTTGTTGGGCAGAGATTGGATAGTCAGTTGTGATGAGGCCGGATGTGATCAGAGAGACTACTGAGAAGATTGAGCTGATTAGAGCGCGTTTGTTGACAACCCGTAGTAGACATAAGAGTTACGCTGATATCAGGGGTAAGAAGTTAGAGTTTGCTGTTGGCGACAAAGTCTTTCTGAAAGTTTCCCCGATGCGCGGAGTTGTTAGGTTTCGAAGTCGAGGGAAGCTTGCACCGAGATATGTAGGGCCCTATGAAATTATTGAGAGGATTTGATCAGTGGCCTACAGATTGGCTTGCTGCAGAGTATGTCAGGTCTCCACAACGTATTTCACGTATCCATGTTGCGGAAGTGTTTGGCAGACCCGTCGCAGATTGTGGAGTCCGCTGAGTTAGAGATTTCTGATGAGTTGACTTATCTAGTGAGGCCAGTAGCCTTTGTTGATGATGACGTGAAACAACTTCGATGGAGGACGGTGAAGTTAGTGAAGGTCCAGTGGAGCCACCAGGAGGGTGACATGACTTGGGAGCTGGAGGACCAGATGAGACAGAAATACCCCAAGCTTTTCGCCTAGTCTTTCTTGTCGTTGCGTTGTCCGATCTTGTGGGCGAGATCTCTTTTAAGGTGTGTATGATGTAATATCTGTAGTTTAAAAAAAATAGTGTGCATGTCCCTTAGGAAGGTTCTTCGGCGTGAATCCGGGCTTTGAGCGCAAGGGTGAGCTGCAAATTCGTGATTTTAGTGTTCTTGGACCTATTTCCGGCCTATTGTGTTGTTCGAAGGCGATCAGACAGGAATAGGGCCGGTTTCGGTGAGTTTTGCTGAATTTTGGGTGTTTGCTGGTAAGTTTTTCTTTCAGTCACGCGTCGGTAGTAATTTATTTCATTTTCCAGTTTTCGGTTAGTTTGCTCACTTTTGAGTCCGCCTTGCAATTTTAAAAACTTCCTTAGTCTCGCATTCGTTGTTTCACGAGTTGGGAGCTTCGACCGGTAGGATTTGGGTTCCGAAAACCCATTCCGCTCAGGTGGTGTAACTATAAAATTTACCCTGAGAAATATTTATTTTAAACCTGGAATTTAATTTTTACATTATGCCGTCGATTGTGTATAATTGAATACAATTCCAAAATTCAGGGTTTTTGGAGTTCGATTATTGTTTTGGTTCTTTTGTGAATGAATTTATGTATTGGGTTTTTTGAAAGCATGATATACTTGAATGAAATAGAATAGTGGTTGAATTTGTGTGTGATTTGTTTTTGGTGTAATGGCATCGGGATTGTATGTTGTGTTTTACCGTAGACTGTCGAGTCTTGAGCATGTATGATAGTTCGACTCGAATGAATTTATTGTGGTGAATTGGGTCATGTTGGGACCCTAGCGTAGTCATGGATTTATGAAAATTGTTGAACTGATTATGGTTACATGTCTGTTACATTTGATTATGTACAGACTCGTAGTATGTGCATGTTGATATTAGTGTAAGTGTCTTTACCCCGCTTTAATGCCCGTTGTGCCGATGCTTAGGAGCTTGCTCACATCGTGAGTTTGATGGTGCTTGAGATGACTCGCATCAGATATTGAAGACGCTATTGCATGTGGCAAATTTGCTGAGGTGCGGTGAGCTCCCGCACGCACTTGCCACTAGAGAGTGCAGTAGGACGGGTCTCGGAGGACGTGCTTTGGAGATTACTCGCTTTCCCTCCCTGCGCGCTTGAGTTGGATTTGTATTAGGTTGGCCGTGTTAGGCCAGTCGTTCGGGATGTTTAAGTTTGTATCCTGGCAGATGGCACTCCATTAAGATACAAACCACCCGAAGTGGTATTGGTTCATGTTGTGGATGTGTCTGGGTGAGACACATTCGTAGGGTATGGGGATACCTACGATATGAGACACTTATACATAATTTTTTGGTTTCGACTTGATTGCTACACCTAGGAGATTGTGAAGAGTTATGATATTTTCTTTGTTTTCATCGCTTGATATTTACCATGTTTGAATCACTTGTAATGACCGGCATATCTCGTAAACTTGTAGTTATTGTTGAATCTGAAATGCTTGTGTTGGTGCTTGAACTTAGAAATATTATCCTTAGAGACACGGTGTGATTTAGACTTTAGAACCTGTATAGGGACACCTTTTCCATTTTATGGATCATGCATCTAGGATTACTCACTTATTCATTATTGTGTGGCATAGATTTCTCCTGTATATTATTCTGTTATTTGTATTTAGTTCGCTCGCACCAGCTAGCTTTGTGCTTTGCTGACCCCGCAAGGGGTGTGCTTCTATTGGAGTGCAGGTAGTGTCGGCGTTCCTGCTGATCGTGGCGCTTAGGCCCAGTTTCCAGTTGTTGTTTTGTGCTGTTTAGTCGTGTCCACCCTGTACGGGTATTCTTTTCTTCCTTTGTATTACCTTGTTAATACTAGATGTTTGTATATATTGGTTTTGTCGCTATGACTCTCGCGGGGCGAATAAACTCTTATTTTGTTCAAATTTTATCGTAGTTTTTATTTCCGTTTGATTCTCGTTTCAAGAATGTGTTATATTATGATGTTGTGGCCGATTATGATCGGCCTGTATTACGGATTAGTTCACGCATCGGCACGCTGCGATTTCCGTGGCGGGTCGGGGCGTGAGAGTTGAGATTTATCCAAATATATGAATCTAATGGATCACATAGAACTTAAAGCACCAAGAATGCTTGGGTTCGATTCTCATACCCAACATTTTGATATTTATTTATCTTGATATTTAAAGTAGACTAAACTCTATTTATCATGTTAAACTTTTATCGTGCCAACGGCACGAGGAATACCCTAGTCTATATTACAAATCATAATGGTGTTTAGGCTTGAAGATAAAAGACGGTTCAAATTTACCCAATTATAAGAATCTAACAGATCACATAAAACTTAAAGCACCAAGAATGTATGGGTTCGATTCCCATACCCAACATTTTGATATTTAAAGTAGACTAAACTCTATTTATCATGTTAAACTTTTATCGTGCCAACAGCACGGGGAATATCCTAGTATATATTACAAATTAGGATGGTGTTTGAAGTTGGAGATAAAAGACGATTGAGATTTACCGAAGTATAAGAATAACATATCACATAGAACTTAAAACACCAATAATGCATGGGTTCGATTCCCATGCCCAATATTTTGGTATTTATTTATCTTGATTTTTAAAGTAGAATAAATTCTATTTATCACGTTAAACTTTTATCGTGCCAACGGCACGGGGAATACCCTAGTACTATACAAAACATATTGATTCTTATAAAATAAAAGGACGAGGTTAACTAAAGCTGTTCAAATGTCAATTAAATGGTATTCCCATAGCAATTGGGACTATGGATTTTCAGTTCATGTGAAAAAATAACACGTTTGATCGAATATGCTATAATGGATCTCTACCCCTTATAATGTGTGCTTCCAGATGAGCATAAAAGGAAGTTTGAGTATTATGCAAATGGAAAAATATAATTTTCGTTCTTATTTATATAATTATCATTCAAACATATTTTTATATATGTATCGATTCTTACATCTCCTACAACCGGGTGTACTAACCGCTAGTTTTAGTATGTTAGGAGATATTATTATTGCCGAATCTGATGCCTACATTGCATTTGCAGGTAAAATCGTAAAAGAATAATGAAAAAACTATGATTCGACTTTGTTTTTGTTTTGCATGGTTGATATTGGTGCTATTCGATTATTTTTTGATGTATTGATTGCATGCTTGTGTTGATTTTTGATTAAGATCCTTTATTGATAACTAATTTTGCAAGTCTAGGCGGTCAAGGGTATATTTGAGAATTTAAAATAGCTGCTCTATTGACATATTTGTTTTTCAGGTACTTTTCGGTGCATATTTGAGAATTTAAAATAGTTGAGTTGAAATTATGTTTATAATAAATTGATTTGGTGGATAACATCTTAGTTTTTTTTTTTAATATGTTTGTCTGAATTCAAAGCGACTTTGGTTGTCGAGTGGAAGATGTTTGAGGAAATTATTTGTCTTTTAGTTAGTGCAAGGAAACTGTTCGATCATTATCTAGTTTATCATTGGAACTGGTTTTGGTGGCCATGGAACTATTTTTTGTGTTGTTGAGAAGTAAGTTGTTAGATTGGTTTGGTTGGAATATGAAAGTTTAATTTATTGTTGAGATTAGCAAGTAAGCTCTTGCAAGGGTCCAAACTCTGAATCCCTAATTTATGTTCACTCATTTTAAAATTTAGGGCTATTTTCTTTGTGACCCCTATTAGTTTATATCTATTCTTTAGTGGTCCCCAAAGTTTTTTCTATTCCCGTTTAACCCCGATGACCGTGAGGTCAA
This sequence comes from Berberis vulgaris, assembly GCA_963556465.1. Lineage (NCBI taxonomy): Eukaryota > Viridiplantae > Streptophyta > Magnoliopsida > Ranunculales > Berberidaceae > Berberis > Berberis vulgaris. The sequence continues at coordinate 48,250,626 of OY747127.1, forward strand.
TGCCATGGACCAACTTTTTTCATCCAACAATTTTCAAATGACCGAGCTACCCTTCACTTAAGGCACATGTCAAAATTCATCGAGATTGAATTAAATCTAACCACCCATCTAACAGCAAACGTCTGATCATGTCACACCCAAACTCATTTCCTCTTCATTATTGTGTTTCATTATGCTTTCACTGCTTGTAAAAATTTCACAAGAACCCTAGAAATGGATAATGAGAAGAAAAAAAAATCAAAATTTTGCTTCTACAAATCCTAGAACACCAACATTTGGTCATTCACATCAATAATCTACCCAAATCTCTCTATTTCATAAACCCAAACCAAAAATTTGTAGTTACTCAAAGATTTTACAATAGTGCAAAAAATGTCCCCTCCAAGATGGTAAAGTACCATATTTTCAAAATCCAAATGAAATTGCGATTTTTTCAATAAGGTCTTTGAACTATGCGTTGGTGGGATGGAAGGCTAGTTTGGATAATGGTGGGTTGTAGTGATGACGAGACAATTGGGAGCTAGAGTAAAGAATAGCAAATAGAGAAACCTTCCATTAGAGAGGCACGAAAGCTTTTTTTGATGATGCTATATATTTATTTTATTATATATATATATATATAGATTAAACTTTGTTCCTTCAATGGAGAAGAGAAATATTTGGATGTGGCATCTCTTAATATCTATTTGATGATAAGACTGGTAATTAGATTTAATTCAATCAGGATGAACTTTGACACGTGCCTTGCACATGTGCATGAAGTGAATGGTAGTTTGGCCATTTGAAAATTGTTGGATGGAAGAAGTTGGTCAACAACATTTGCCTCACGGTCATGGGAGTAGACGAGATTAGAAAAACTTTGAGGGCTAACGAAGAATATATAAAAACTAATGGATGTCAAAATAGAAATAACCCTAAATTTAAGTCCTTCAATTCACATATCTCTAAGTGATTTGGAAGTTATTGTTGTTGGTTGAAAAAAGTCGAGACATCGAAAATGAACAACTTAGGGTTGTTGCTGATTATTTCAAACTTATATATTTTTCATTTTTATATGCTAAGTAGATGAAAATTCAAACATGAGAATCCCATGAAATTCTATACCATGAAATTCTACGCCATGAAAATTCATGAGGGGACTACATAAATTTAATCTAATTTGAAGTTCACTCACCGATCTACAATTTAATTTTGTGATCAATGATGAGAATGAAAGTCTCATGAACCTGAGAATCCCATGCTTTAGAGGGACCAAGGAGTGTGATTCTTAAGTTCATGAAATTTTCATTCCTACCATGATCACAAAATCTAATAGTGCATTGGTGAGTGAACTTCAAATTATGTTAAATTAGATAGTCCCCTTATAAATTTTCATAACATAGGATTTCATGCAATCAAACACTCCCTAACTATGAAGACTATAACCTTGCATCTTATAACGAGAATTCATCTTATGAATAGTGCTCGCATTGAAATGTCTTGGAAGTTCCCGGAATGCCCCTGCCTAATCGATAACACATCCATCAATAAAACATTAAACACTTGGTCTTCTCCATTCCTCATCTGGAAACACCCCGCCTGCGCCTCATCTCTATGTGAACGACCACGCAAACACCGAGTCACATATGCGTCAGAGTGAGATCCGTAAGCTCGAGAGGAGATTCCAGATTCGAATAAAGAGAAGAAGATGAGTAAGAAGGGTATGGATCCCATGGTGAATTGGAGAGCTAGACCTGCGAGAGGAGAATAAGAAATCGAATTGGAGGAGGTTTTAGTGGTGAGAAAGATCAAGTGATTCCACCACTGAATGGTTCAAATTGCATTTAACACCAACCCAAGAGCAGTAACTCAAAAGTGTTTGAGCCTCCCCATGTGGATGAGGAGGCACGGATTCACGTGGCACTTGCCCCACTGACTTTTGAGATTTTTTTTAATTTTTTATAATTTATTTGTCCCCCAATTAGTTTTTTTTATTTTCCCCTCTATTCTCACTTTTCACTTCAACCAGGACTTCATCCTTCAAATCATGTACATATCAAATTCAAACTCTAATTTTAGAGTTAGAGATAGAGGTTAAATCCCTTAAATCTCTCAAAGAAACCAAAATCCACAGTTTCTTCTTCACACTCCATCGATTGGATAAGATGAGGGAAACCCCCATATTTCATCATCTTCAAAAATCTATAACTATTGAGTTATTTGAGCTCATCTTCACAAGATCCAGTGGGATCCAAACCACCTTATTCTTCTTCTTCTAGGTACCAGGTGTCTTCATTAATCACTGTGTTGGTCATCTCCACAAAATTAAATCGTAAGCAACCCAATCTCTTCCTCCTTTTCTTCATGTAGTAGTAATCAACGATTCAAACCCTTATCTTGTGTTGTGTTTCTAGAAGTAGTAATAATCTTCAATGAATATAGTAGTAATCATCTTCAATGACTGTCTTTCTTGTACTCCCCTTTTTGCTGTATTTAAAAAAAAAATTTCATGTTAAAGTAACTAATTTTTATATTATATTTAATTAATTATGACCTCACTCCGCCAAATCCTGGCTCCGTCACTGATGAGGCAACAAGCTCTTTCCTTAGAACCATCATTGTTGATCGGTCATCCTTGTTGAGCAAGCAAAACTCTCCAACAGAAAGAGAAGAAAACCCAAATGAGAAAGGAGGCCATTGGAGGGTGTGGCAAGAAAGGAAAGATGTAAGAAGACAATGGAAAAGCAAAGCTCCTCATCCTCACCAAACAGGGTGAGGGGTTTGATGTCATTATTGCCCTATTTGATAGGGTATCATTTAACATAGTTAATTGATATGGCGCTAACATACGAAGAGCAAAAACATGTTTATAGGGAGGGAAAAGATGGCTAAGAGTAAGAATAAGGTAAGAAAGCCTTCGTGAGGATAACCGGAATGGGAATCAGTACAGACCATATGATCAAGGGGATATATTTCAGAGGGGCACCTATGGTGGTCAATTCCAAACCTAGAACAACATCAAATTTTGTGCCAAAAGGACAATATAACCAGAGGAAAAGCTTTCAGAGTCAGCGTGGTCAAAGATTTCAGGGTGCACCTTACTTCAGTATCGCCCCCCCAACACCTTAGATAGTAGCACCCCTACAGGTACCACCAATAGAGACACTTAAGTGGTGCACTAGCGCAACAAGATAACACGAATTGCTCCGTTTGTCTTCGCTGCGCCCAGACCATACAGCCAAGAATTATCCAGGAACAACCAGCAGGGACCTCGGGGGTAGGCCCCACCAGCATGCGCTTTTGCAATGTTACCTAGTTCAACGAACATGCAAGACACCTTTTAACTTATTCCATTCTCCTATACGTAGGGGTGGGCACGGGACGGGATGGGACGAGATATACCCATCCCTATCCCATCCCGTTCATACAGGATCGGGATGGGAAAAACCCCATCCCGACCTCGTCCCATCCCAAACGGGTTCGGGACGGGACGAGACGGGACGGGACGGGATCAGCATGCTAGAGTTAAGGCAAGGTATAAGGCAAGGTGACCCAATGGCACGTCGTGTGTTTTTATAATCATTCTAGAGTTATTTGATGTTATGAATAACTTATGTAAGACCTTCTTATGGTCTAGTCTGGACATGGTGCAATCACATTCCCTTATCAGTTTGGACGACATCTGTTTTCCTTACCATGAAGGTTGTTTGGGAATTCAAAGTTAATGGATGAATAATCATGCAGCTAATTTGTGGCTAAGGAGTGCTTCTAATTTGTTTTGTAACTGGGATACACTTTGGGTTCATTTGATATAGCAGAATCTCATTAGAGATAAATATTTTTGGTAAATGAGTTATTCCTTACTTCTTTTCATGGATCTATAGGATGATACTTTAGGATAGGAAAAGAGTTGGATAAATGTTATTCTGAATTAGAACAGAAGAAGATACATTTGTTCAGTGAGATCCTTGGCACCAATCATCATAGTTTATCCTTATTTTCAGCAGCATTTCACTTATGATTCAAGACTCATTAAGTTTGATAATGAAATTGGCCTCAGTTTTATTTGTTTCTTGGTTGTTTTTCTTTTCTCTCTTTTATGATCTATTCTTCTAAAGACATTTCAGTACATGAGAGCGATCAATGTGGCAAACTTCATTGGACGTGGAACCCTTCAAGATCTTAAAAAGTTTTGTTTGAACATGCATATTGCAAATTTGATATTAGAATCAAAATGGACTTTACAGAGCATGAGGTTGATGACTCTCCTATCAACTCTGTTGAATTTATTGAACTCCGATTTACACAATGGAAAAAACCTTAAAATGGATGAGAGAGATTATGATGACTCACTAAATGGGAAAATGGGTGGATTTGGAGTTGTATTTATGTTGCAATTGCAGTTTGACTCATCAGCAGTTGAAACCATTGCATACCATACAAGAGGTAGCTTTGTGACCTTGTTTAGTCAAAAGATTAATCTAGAGATATGTGTGAGAGAAAAATTGAGACGCTAAAAATGTTATATACATCAGTGAATTTGTATGGGCATCCACAATCCTAAAATAAATAAATAAATAAAAATATTAATAATTAATATTAAAAAATTAGTTCGGGACGGGACGAGATTGGCGGGATTGAAAATCTTCATCCCATCCCATCCCATTCTAGATCAGGACGGGACGGGATCGGGATGAAATTATTCAATCCCATTAAGACCCGGAAAAATCGGAACGGGACGGGACGGGATCGGGAAGGGAGCGGGATCGCGGGATGGGATGCCCACCCCTACCTATACGTGTATTATTTGTTATGGATCCGCACATTCTTTTATTTCGAGTTAGTTTGTAGAAAGGGAAAATATTAGAACTATGCCTCCTCTAGTGTGCCTATTTGTGTTCAAACTCCATTAGGAGAAAAAACTACTCTTTATTAGCATTGCAAAGATTTTGAGTTTCCCTTCATGGGAAGAGTCCTTGCAGAAGACTTGGGTGTTTTAGGCTTTGAGGGTTTCAGTATCATCCTTGGGATGGACTGGATGCAAAAGTATCATGTGACACTCGATTGTGTTGAGGAAAACAATTTCCATTAATGGCCCTAATATATCGCGTATGACTTACGTTTGTCAAGATAGTGGAGAGTTGTTTATGACTAATTTTCTTTTCTCGGTATTGATATCGAAAAGGATATAAGTTTGATGATACACCGAAATAGTTTCTCTTCTACACTGTACACGTGTCATGATGATCTCGAGAAATATTAGGCCCAAGCATCAGCCCGACACTAATCTGGCCCAAGCGGTTCTAAGCCCGCACAATGCAGCCTGCCAGACGAACCTGAAATCATTACAGCCTGCTAAGCCCACGCGTCTCACATCTATCTTCAATACCCGTAAACCCCGCTAAAGCAAGTATCTCGATGATCAACTTCGGACAAGCAAGACAACAACACTTTGCTTCAACAAATATCAAAGTATATGTCACACATGGAGATTTCAATCTATGGACTACTCTCGGATTGGGAACTATCTCTCACGTATCTAGGAGCAAAAGGCTAACAAGGAAACTCCCCTTCACAGCACAACTCCTAATTAGATAAGGATCTTCACAAATATCTTCTTCCCTAAACTACACTATCGATGGCCTGGTCGAATCAGGACTCCAAGACTATAAATATGACATGAGATTGGTAAGCTAAGGTACGCTAGAAATTTCTTGTTTATAGCATTACGCCTTCCTCAGATCCCTGTCTGACTTTAGCATCGGAGTGCCATCGGCCACCACAACGGTGGTCTGTGGCTCATGTGCGTTCCTTGTGCAGGTCAGTAGTTTTGCAGGTCAAGGTCAAAGCAGAGAGCAAAAATTGACTGCATCAGTTTGGCGTCGTTCGTGGGGACGACATGTCCCTAACTTTTCACTAGCATCATCTCTCTTCAGGATACAAGAAGATGGTGACTACTATATCACACAACAATGAAGAACAAGGGGACATATCAAACGCTGAGACTGGCAGCTACTTCACTACTTTCAACGGTGCAAACAACGCTCAGACAACAAGCTCACGTTCCCAGAACATCAACAACAATGATGGACGAAAGGATCCAAGATCGTTTTATATACAACAAATCGTGCTAATGATGAAGTTGTTCAAGTCGATGAAACAAAAGCCAGACGAGACACTGAAGGCATACCTAACGCGCTTCAGTAACGATATAACTTCTGACAACGTGTGCAACGACACAACAACCGTCTCGGCCTTCATCGACGGTCTGAGGAAAGGGAAGTTCTAGAACTTCCTAACTCTGGACTCACTAGCAAATATGGCGGACTTTGTGAAGGAAACATAGAGTTACATCGCTCTAGAGGAGGAAAATACAATCAGGAATAAAGTCGGGCCCAGGTAGGAATCCCCTTACAAAAAGGAAATAGGAGAATCAACAGCCACAATACACGTGCTTCATGGGGCCCACTCCGAGTCCAAACTATCAAACAGGTCTAGAAAAAAGCTCTCAGAGATATGAGGGTCCAAGCAATACACGGCGAGCAACGAACACCGCACACTAGCCTTAACAGACGAAGACCTCCAGAGTGTCCAACTCCCACATAATGACACCCTGGTAATAACGATCCCCATGCCAAGCTGGGAAGTAAGGAGATCCTTGGTGGACATCGGAAGATCTTTGAATGTTCTATTTCTCCGCACGTTCCACAACATACAACTAAAGGAAAAAGCACTGACCCCTGATAACCGTCCGATGACTAATTTCAGTGGTGAAAATCGCTTTTCGGTGGAAAAATACAACTGACAATGGTAGAAGGAGAGACATCGACTCAAAAAACTCTGTTTCAAGAGTTCATAGTGATCGATGCACCTTCAGCATATAATGTTGTCCTAGGGAGACACTGGATACACTAAATGGGAGCAGCTGTCTCCACTATGCACCAATGCATCAAGTATTCGATAAACCAAACAGTCGGTATGATAAGAGGCAACCAGGCGGTCGCCAAAAAATGCCAGTGCATGACGACACTGATACCGAGTGATTCTCAATTAACAGCTGGTTCAGCGACCAAGATGTCTGTCAATCTTTCCCGAGAAGCTGAGGAAGAACAACCTATCCCAGACGACGAAGCTCCTATAAGCCCCGATGCAGGCCCAATGCCAGCCAACCGGAGGAAGAAACCATCATGGTCTACCTTGATAGTCCTCTCAACAGTAGGGCTATCCAGATAGGTTTCCGCTTGAGCAAAGAATTGGAGGAACAACTCACAAAGCTGCTACAGAGGAACCAGGACGTCTTCACCTAGACCATGCGAGACATGGTGGGAATTGATCTGTCAATATTCACTCATCGCTCATACGGCAGAAAAAGAGACTTGTGGCGCTCGAGAGAAACGTGATCATAAATGAGGAGGTGTAGCAGTTACTCAATGCATACATGATCAAGGAAACGCAATACCCAGACTAGCTGGCAAACGCCATTTTGGTAAAAAAGAAAAAAAATGAAAAATTGAAAGTGTGTAAACTACACAGACCTGAACAAAGCTTGCCCGAAGGACAACTTCTCGCTCCCCCGTATTGATCAAATTGTGGACGCCACATCCGAGCACAACTTACTAAGCTTCACGGACGTCTACTCAGGCTACAATCAAATCACCTCTCGGATCAAGAAAATACCTCTTTCATAATTGAGAGAGGAATATACTGTTACAGGGTGATGTCGTTCGGCTTGAAGAATGTAAGTGCTACATATCAACGACTGGTATACCGAATGTTTAAAGAACAAATCGGTAAGAATATAGAGGTCTACATCGACGATATGGTGGTCAAGAGCCTCCGTAGCCTCGTCCACATAGGAAACCTCACTGAAGCATTCAACTACTTCAGAAAATACTAGATGAAACTCAACCCACACAAGTGTACGTTCGGAGTTGAGTCTGAAAAATTCATAGGCTATATAGTGAACAAGAGGGGAATCGAAGCTGATCCAAAACAGATTCAGGCTCTTCTTGACATGAAAACCCCTATCAACATCATCAAAGACATTAAGTGCCTGACTGAGAGGATGGAAGTACTCAACAGGTTTATTTCTAAATCATCCAACAAATGCCTTATTTTCTTTAAAATACTTAGAGGAAACAAAGGATTCTCGTGGGATGAAGAGTGCGAACAAGCCTTTCAGAACCTGAAAGCGTACATGGGGAGCCCAGAGCTACTCTCAAAATCGGCGACAGGGGAAACACTATACTTATACTTGTCTGTTTCCAAGCACGCCATCAGCTCAGCCCTCGTACGAGATGACCAGGGAATCCAGAGACCAGTGTACTACGCCAGCAAAACCTTCGTGGAAGCAGAGGCACACTACCCAAACCTAGAGAAGTTAGCCATGGCACTGGTTGTATCGTCAAGGAAACTGAGTCTCTAGTTTAAGGTTCACTCTATAACAGTTCTAACCAAGCACCTGCTCTGCTCGGTACTTCACAAACCAGAGTGTTCCAGCAGGATGGTGAAATGGTCAGTAGAATTCCGACAGTTTGATATAAGCTATGCTCCAAGAACCGCCATCAAAGCCCAGGCACTGGCGAACTTCATCGCTGAGTTCACTAGTGGGGAAGAGCCAACGATAGATCTTCAGACCTCGGATTCAAGCATTCAAGAATGGACCTTGCATTGCGATGGATCGTTGACAAGGAAAACAAGCAGAGCTGGGATCACACTCCACTCCTCAAGCGGGGTCACCCTCGAAAAAGCTGTCAGATTCGGCTTTCCCGCTTCGAACAATTAGGTCGAATATGAGATTCTTCTGTCCAACACGAAGCTAGCCTTGGGAATTGGAATAAATCACCTAACGACGTACATCGACTCAAGGTTGGTAGTTAACCAGGTCAAAGGAGATTTCAACAGCGAGGACCCTTGCATGATAGCCTACCGTGAAAAGGTACTCGGCTCAATGAGTGGGTTCAAAAGGTGTGAGATCGTACAATGCCCTTGAGATGACAATAAATGAGTTGATGTGCTAGCTAGAGAAGCCCCAGCATCTGCCGAAGTCTCAAGCGGTCTCATTGAATATAAAAAGCGATCAAGCCTTGACGAAGAAGTACCTAGAAACGTTTGCGCTACAAGCGTATCGCCGAATTGGATGACTTCTATCCTCGAATATATGGCAATCAGAGCCCTACCGACCGAGAAAGTCAAAGCCAATAGACTAAAAACATAGCAGCGAGGTACACTCTCCTAAACGATAAGTTATATAGGAGATCAGTAACAGGACCCCTGCTCCGATGTCTGTTACCTCCAGAGGCAGATCAGGTCCTGAGAAAGATCCACGATAATATATGCGAAAATCATCCGGGTGGGAGAACCCTCGCCCACAAAGCTTTAACCCTAGGATACTATTGGCCGACGATGCAACGAGTCGCTAAAGATACTGTTCGCAAAGGTCCACCAAGTGTAGCTCAGTTGGTCGGACATCCACTCTCCTTATGAGAGGTCATGGGTTCGAGACTCACCACTTAGGATTTTGTGTGTTTTTGCCCGATTATTAGGAGTACATGTGCTCCGTCGTTGATAAGCCTTCGGGTATTGAATGCAGCTGCTTAGATGGACTAGACCAGAGCGAAGCAAAAGCAAGTCTTCATGCAAGGTGGAGGTGATGGACTGGAGCGAAAGCAAGTCACCATGCGAGATGGAGGTGACGAGGATATTAAGTGAAATATTGTAGCCTTCGGGCCTGGTTTGGTTAACCCTATAGGATCAGTCATGTAGCCTTTGGGCATGGATTAATAAATAAATAAAAAGGGTCAACGACCCAATTTTAAAAAAAATAAAACATAAAATATTGTCCACAAATGTGAAAAATGTCAGAGGTTCGCGCCATACACACACATGCCTGTCGGGCCACTAACGCCGATGACAAGTCTGTGGCCATTCACACAATGGGGGATGGACATCGTCGGACCACTCCCAGCATCATACACTTCACTAAGTGGGTCGAAGTCGAGCCCCTATCCAAGATAGGGCAGGTCCAGATAGAAAAGTTCATATGGGCAACCATCGTATGTAGATTTGGCATCCCCAGAGTATTGTCAGCGACATCGGAACTCAATTCGGAGGTATCAAAGTTCAAAAAATATGCAAAAGTTTGAACATATATCACCATTTCTCCTTGCCAAGACACCCACAAGCCAACGACCAAGCGGAGGTTACCAACCGAACAATTCTGAAGGCATTCAAGAGGAAGCTTGATGCGACCAAATGGAAATGGATTCCAGAGCTATCGGGAATACTCTGGGAATATCACACAACCAAAAGAATCCCTACCGGAGAAACACCCTTCTTCCTGGCATACAGGTAGAAGTCATGGTTCCGGTAGAACTCGAAGTGCCAACCTTTCGAATGGAAGAGTTCAAACCAGATGGTAACGACGAAACCTTGCTTATTGGACAAAACCTCCTCGAAGAAAAACAAGATCTAGCCTCCACCAAGATAGATGCCTACTAGCAATGAATGGAACAATACTACAACAAGAAGGTCAGGCCACGCGAATTCAAAGTGGGAGACTGGGTACTCAGGAAAACCCAGCAAAACACCAAAGAAGTTGGCGCGGTAAAACTGAACCTGAACTGGGAAGGACCCTACAAAGTAATCAAGGTCAATAGGTTGGGAAAGTACTGGTTGAAGGACATAAACGGCGACGGACTTAAACAGCCATGGAATATAGAGCATTTCATAAAATATCATCAATAAAAGTATTTACTTTTACTAAACTTCCAATACTGTCCGTCACGATCAACACGACCTCCAATCATCCTCGCGATAACCAGACCCGAGAGATTACGCCTAGTCTGCTGCTCACAGATGACGATGGTCGAGGAAGTGGGAGTCTAGTTAGCGCTCATACGCCTGATGACGACAACTCGCCAAGGGATCATTGCTATCCAATAAACAATGATCACCGAACTTACCAGGTAAGCTTAGTCAGTTCGCAACTAATGATGACGGCTTCTAGTGCCTAACACCTAGTCAGCTGCGCACGGATGACGATGGCCTAAGAAGTGGGAGTTTAGTCAGCGCTCATACACAACTCGCCGAGGGATCATTTTTATGCAACACACAATGATTGCCCAACTTACCAGGTAAGTTTAGTTAGTTCGCGACTGATGACGACGACTTCTGGTGCCCAACGCCTAGTCCGCTGCACGCGGACGATGAAGATCGAGGAAGTGGGAGTCTAGTCAGTGCTCATATGCCTGATGAAGATGACTCGCCAAGGGATCATTGCTCTCGAACAGACAATGATCACCGAACTTACTAGGTAGGTTTAGTCAGTTCGCGACCAATGACGACGACCTTGGTGCCCAATCCCTGAAACACAATGACTTTTGGAGCATCCCAACGCCCAGTCTGCAATATACGGACAACGGTCGCTAAAAGCGCATTCAGTGGTGCTACGACTCATAGCGATGGTTCGTCAGGGACCACAACAGCTTACTCGTGAGCAAGAACAACTAAAAGCAGTTAGTTTCGACACAACTCAACTGATTCCACGACTCGAAAGTACTTCCATGGCTCGAAAGTACTAATTCCACGACCTGCAAAACTTCTAAAGAAGACACAACAGCTCGACAGTACAAGACAAAGGATAAAGTTACAAAAAATGGCTTTCATTAAAAACTTTTTGTTCGTCTTTGTCCTTAGAAGGACGTTACAATTATTTCAAAGTAGAAAGGGGCGAACGGTCTCCTCAGTAGCTTGTCCTACTAGGCCAGAAGCTCCTTCTTGCACGATGATTCCAAAAACAACCTTCCTATAATGGGCAAAGTCGAGGTCAATGCCGGGGTGTTCTTTTCCGATGAGCTCCAAAAGCTCCAGTGTGCCCTGAATAACCACTGATGGGATTTGTGGCCTCTATTCTGAAGCGCAAAATCCACCGCGTCTACTAAGGCAGCATAGTGCGAATGCTCTTCTAACAACAAACGTTCTGCCTCGTGAACACGACAAAGTTCCTCATTGACTTCAGACTCAAGTTGTCATCATGTAACGACCCATTCTGTCTTCGTCCGCTTCCTCTCAGCATCCCGGGTCTGCAGATCAGACGACCACTTATCCACGGCAACGTCCAAGTGCTCCAACTCAGCACAAGCCCGTCCCAGCTCGACACGAGTTGAAGCAAAGTCGGATTCAGTCGACCTCAGTTGAGCCCGTATGATTGCGAACTCTGTTTTAGACGCAGACACCACGGCTCGCACGACCCCCAAGTTCGAGGCAGCACCAGAATTCTGCAATTGGCCAGTCAAGGAATCCACTCGGTGGAGAGCATCCGAATATGACACCTGCAGGTCCGCGAAGGCCTTCTCCAAAGTGAGAATTCTTTCGCGAGCATCAGGGTGCAGCTCAGTGGAACCACATGACTCAAGAGCGTGATCCTCCGTCGCGGACCCATGGTGATACATAACGTCTACACCTGGTCCAATGTGGTCCCCCTCCATGTCAACAAGGGAGACAACAACATCAAGCGAGAGCCGACGATCCCCTGAAATGGCCTATTGGGCAGATGAAGGTAATCCGCACTTCACAACAGCTGCCACGTTATCTGGTAGGGACAAAGGCTCAGAAGAAGAAACCGCATGGATAGAGGGTTGCCCCCGTTTTGAAACAACAATAGAGGCACGCTCATCTCCAGCTCCGCCAACTTAGTCGGACTAGGCATAGCCAAGCTTCTTTTCCTCGAACGATGGCTGATGACCTCTTCAGACAGTGAACTTGGCGCAACAAGGACGTCATGGGAGCAACGTAGCAATTCGCTACGTATGACATTACCTGTCAGTATAACCTCCTCAAAAAATATCAATGGGAGTTTGATGAACTCTCTTTCTATCCATTTTTCCTCAGTGAGAATCGGAGCCTCGAACTTCCCTAAAAAAATAAACGACATATCAAATCAGTATTACATTCGGGGATGAGAAAATGAGATAGCAACAAAAGAACTTACTAATGTCAAACTTGAAGTATCTGTGGACTCGACGACCTCCGAACCTGAAGTATGAGGAATTCACTGAAGCTAGAAACCAATAATTCATCCAGGGTTCAACATCATTCACTACTGGACGCAAGCAAGCAGGGTTATTCAATATGCAAAGGCCTCTAGAATCCAATCGAGTAGCGATCAGATGATGAACTATCGCCAAGGCTAGACGAAGGCAAACATCGTGTGCTCGAAGGAAGATCATAATCAAGATTTTGAATCCACTTGGGACCAGTTGAGCGGGAGGTATGCGAAGAGAGAAGAAAAAAATGCCAAACATCATCTAGCACTGGGAACCGGAGCCTAGATTCAAACATGCCTTGGTGCAACCCTATGTACTCCTGAGGGGGTGAAAACATAGCCCTATCCACAAGCGCATGAATGATTTTTAGATCCCCTAGATTATGATACAGGCTCCGAAGCCTGATTAACTCAGTTTCATCAACCAGACTATTTTTGAAAAGCTTGAGGCAGGTAAAAGACAACAACTGCTTGGAAGTAAGTTCAACATTATCTGCCATTGATAGAAAGTACAAATCAAGCTCTACAGAAGCACAATCGCACAAAAGAACAACACAGAAAGTAACGGGAGAGATCCTCCTCGAAGTGATTGCTATTTATAGAGGATATAAACCGTGTTTCTTCTCCTTGAGCAGTCATGTATTCATTAATGCTATGCGCCGCTCTAGACAACGCTTTGGGTTCAATCATCATGACGGTACAATTACTTTTCAGAGATTTAGTGGACCGATTAGACGTCCCACTAACTCGGGGGGTGTAGCTGATGATACAACGAAACAGTCTCTCTTCTACACCGTACACGTGTCATGATGATCTCAAAAAATATTAGGCCCAAGCTTCAGCCTGACACTGATCAGGCCCAAGCAGTTCTAAGTCTGCACAATGCAGTATGCCAGACGGACCCGAAATCATTACAGCCTGCTAAGCTCATGCGTCTCAAAGCTATCCTCAATACTCGTAAGCCATGCTAAGGCAAGTTTCTCGAGGATCAGCTTCGGATAGGCAATACAACATCACTTTGCTTCCAACTAGAAAGCAAATACCAGAGTATATGTCACACATGGAGACTTCTATCTACGGACTACTCTCGGATTGGGAACTATCTCCCTCGTATCTAGGAGCACAAGGCTAACAAGGAAATTCCAAAGCACAACTCCTAATTAGAAAATGATTTCCTCGGAGATCTTCTTCCCTAAACTTCGCCATTGATGGCCTGGTCGAACCAGAACTTCAGTACTATAAATAAGACATGTGATTAGTAAGCTAAGGTACGCTACAAATTCCCTGTTTACAACATTACGCCTTCCTCAAATCCTGTTTGACTTTAGCATCGGAGTGCCATCGGTCACCACAACGGTGGTCAGTGGCTCACATGCGTTCCTTGTGCAGGTCATCGGGTTTGCAGGTAAAGGTCAAAATAGGGAACAAAAATCGACTGCATCATCAGTGAAGCAGTAAAATAATTTGAGGATGTTTTCGAAGAGATTCCAGGACTTCCACCGAAATGGGAGGTGAAGTTAAGCATCGATTTAGTACCTGGAACATCACCTGTTTCTAAAGCAGCATATAAAATAGCGCCAAAAGAGCTTGAGGAGATGAAGAAGCAATCAGATGAGATGCTTAAAAAAGGTTCGTTTATTTTTGGGTTAATTTAACTTATCCTCCAAAATAAATAGTTTATTAGGATTAGTCCATAAAGATACCGTATTGCAGATGCCTCCTAAACTAGCGGTCCACATCCATTGACCGTTACTGCATGCACCGTTTTCAAATTGATATTGTTTTGAATTTGATGCCCAAAATACCTCTGCACGATCTAACGGCCAGGATTGAACATTTTCCAACAGTTAGGACTTAGGATTGAAAGTAGTCGTTGTATGTTGGGAGGGATAAGAAAACTCACTTGGATTCCTCTTGATTTAATTAGCAGACGGTGGTTCCATGACAGTTCACAAGACAAAAGATGTTTAGAGTAGCCAAGGGCAGAAAGTTGCATGTTTAAGTACATATACAAAGACTTGCATGTCATCTTCAACCTCTATCCATCTGCTCTGAATCAGTGCTAAACCAAGGGGCATGATTACATTCAAATTTATTATAGGGGGTTAAGTTACTGCCAACATTTGTTATAGGGGGGTAATGTTAAAACAAATTATTGTATGTAAAAACAGAACATTGTGATGAGCTCACTCACGTTGGCAACTCTGTAAATGCAAGTAGTGACAACTATATTTAAGGTTGCCAATCTATGCAAGGCTTACAACTATATGCAGAGCAACAAAATAAAAAATGCAAATGGACATTACAAACCTACACATAAACCTTCGTCAAATGAACCCTGTTGCAAAGCTACATACAAATGCACCATTCCAAGTTGATATATATGCACCTTGTTGCAAAACTGCATACAAAACACCCGGTTGCAATACGATATATATATATATATATATATATATATATATATATATATATATATATATATATATATATATATATATATATATATATATATATATATATATGCACCTCTTGCAAACCTACACACAAATGCACCTTGTTGCAAACACACAATACACCCTGTTGCAAACCTACATCATATCTAGTACATACATTCAACGTCAGTATCCTGTCAAGCCATTTATAAATAACCAAAAATCCAAAAAAGACATTGTTGCAAATGTACATCTATGTTCAACAAAAACTTTATTGTCATACAAAAAGTGGCTCCAATATCTTGTCAAGCCATTCATAAAACTCCAAAAACTTAAAAAAAATGGTTACAACCACATGTCATCATTGCATTGGTATCTACCATGTACAAAACAAAGCAATTAAAGTCTTTAAAGTGTTAGCTAGGTACATCACATGCATTTCAGTGTTACATTCAACCAAGAAATGGTGACTCCCAAAAAAGTCAGTCTATATTTATATGTTTGGTCCCTTCTTGTCTCTGCCCCTGCCCATGCCCATGCCTCTGCTTCTACTCTTGATTGGAGGAGGTCTCACACCTTGTTGAAAGCCCTGTCTTGTGAAGGATGTAACTAGTGCAGTGTACATTTCAGACTGTACATTATTTCTCTTTGAAGCTATAAGATCCTCTGGTTGAGCATTGGGGTTTTGTGAAGTTGTTCTTATATTTTGTTGAGCTTGAACATATCTACCTCTACCCCATCCAACATTTTTGGAACCCATTGGCCTATTGTTCCTTGCTTTTCCCACTCTTGGAATATAGGTTTTGGGCACACCTTCTGTCTGCTCCTTGGGAGGAATCTTGCAAGTTCTCACATTGTGTCCCTTTATCCCACATTTCTTGCAAACTCTTGCCTCTTTCTGAGTGGGATATTCTTCATCCTCATCCAATCTTCTCCGAATTCTAGGTCTCCCTGGTGGCCTCTTAACTAGAGGCGGTAACACCAAGTATAGTGCCTGCAAGATGAAAACCACCATGACATTATTGCTCAGAAATAGCTCAACATCATAAAATATACTTACTTCATGCCACTTTCTCATGTTTGCGATGCTGATGATACCCTTGAATATGCTTCCACATGTGATAATCTTTAATGCATTTGCCATTTTCTCTGAACTTTAGGATTCAGTTGTTGAAGTTTTCATTGAAGTTGTTTGTAATGTGCTCAGAACAAATTCGAGTATCAAACTGTGTTCAATGCCAAGTGGTTATATGCTTGTCTACCAACCATTTGTAAGCACTTTCATCTGCATCCTTAATCTGATTCAGGTGGTAGGTCATATCAACCTCTTTGTAAGCCCTTGCAACCTTCCAAGCTAGCTTCTGTAAGAACTTCCCCCTGTCCCATGTCCCTTATACATGTGACTACAACAAAACCAATGATCTACTTCTGAAAATAGCTACTTAATAACCTCAATCAAACCCTTATATATGTTGGTCAAATATGAATGCCAACCTACATGCATCTTCAAATGTGCCTCAATTATGCTTAAGAAAGAGTGTCATTTTTTATAACACAGACAGATGTAAACGGCTTATCGAAACGGTTCATTGTTACCATCCAAAACAGGGATTGACTAACAACACCAACCATACTTAGTCTTAAAAAAGCAAACATCCAATCCCACCAAGGGCCTACATATATGTAGCCATCCCAAAATGTTTGCAGAGAAGGCTACACACATACAAGTGAATTTATCATCCTCAAAATTCCTTGAACAAGTAGCAATACTACCAAGGTTAGCTCTCAACACCTCCAACCAACTAGAATAAGGAACCTTGTAGTTGTTCTCATAACTGCTAACCAATGTCTGCATTAGCTTTCTTTTTGCATTCCAACCTACATGGTATGTGATATCCACTCTGTGGTCTTTCCATGTTTATCTCCTTAGAATTTTTGCTGTAACTGTAGTGTGGCGTGTCTTCATAAAACTTTCACAATCCATAGCTATGAAGTTTGTATCAGCCATTGGATTCTTCCCATTATCAATCCTTGTGCAAGTGTGATCATTCTCTAATGTCCTAACACTCATAGTGTGTTTTCCATTGCTCAACATGGACCTTTTGTCTAGCTTGGGCTTGGGCATGCGGTACTTGAGTATACTGCTCAGCTTCCTCATTAGTTGCCCCATGCTCACCTACATCAAACTAGCAAGTCATCCATCATCTAACTCCTTATCTGTTAGCTTGTCATACATTTTCTTTTTTTTGTTATTTTTGGCATCTCCCTCCCTTAGTGCCCAGTCATCCCATCTGATGGTTGTGTGGGATGTGAAACAGGGTCAGGTGCAATGTCCACAACTGGGGGTGTTGAAATGAGCTCAGTTTCTGCTATACTTGGCCCAACTACATTGTTGGCATCCACTTTAAAGACCCCTTTGATCGATCTTGACAAATACATGGATCAAACATTTTCATCATTTGGTATATTCATCTTAACAAACCAATAATTTTTCTAAAATGAAGGATAAAGATGAATATACCAAATGATGAAAATGTTTAATTTTGGAATAGGGTCGATCTTGACAAAATTAAACATTTTCATCATTTGGTATATTCATCTTTATCCTTCATTTTAGAAAAATTATTGGTTTGTTAAGGATCAAACATTGGTTGAATCGGTTTAGTAACGTTTTAGTGATCATCATGTTCAAGATGTCCAACTCAGGTAATCACCATTCACCCTTCAATCACTATAGATGAACCACTATGATAGTCACAACCTTTCACCAACTAGGGATTGCAACTTTTATACCCCCATTGCCCACCAAAGTGTACTTTTAAGCTCCAAATTGAAAGTTCGACTCCACATGTACCATCACTGCAACATAACATTTATTCAAATATATAATTTAGATGGAAAACAACAACAACAAGGACATCAGATCTGAATTTTTGATAACAAATATCACTATGGAAGTCATACAAGGAATGTAACAGTAGTGTGTAATGCATAGCCCAAATAATGTGCATTTACACAAATTAGTGCAATGTAACAGTAGTGTGCATTTACACAAAAGGAATGTAATAATGGAACCCTAGATACTCATGTATCAAAAAAATCATAAAAACCCTACCCCTAAATCGACATGCAGAATCAAACCCTAAACAAGAAAGGCGAAACTTACAATATTTCACGCCATGCAACAGGAGGAGTTCTATGAGAGTGAACCTCTGGTTTAATGTCTTCCATAAACTTGTCAGAAGGAGTGAAATTGCGCCTTAGATTGGGGTACTCGTCACTTGAATAATCATTGAAGTCACTCATTCCACTACTGAAGCCACTGCAACCACTAAACGGAGTGTAATCCTCCCAATGTATACTCGAAGCAATGCTACTATCACTATTAATGTCCATCAGAGTTGTCAACCTCTTCTTCTTCATTTGTGCTCAGATCTAGGGTTCAAACGATCAACCCAACTAGTGTTTTTTTCTTCAACTAACAAATCAATGTTTCTTCTTCAACTAACAAATCGCATAGACAAGAGAAAGGGAAGAGAGAGGTGGAAAATGGAGTTTTCCCTCCAACTCTCTTTAGGGATCTAGTAGCTAGTTTGGTACAGCGGGGGGAAATGGTAGATTTCGCACAGAGAAGACAGAGTGAAGAGAGGCAAGTATAAAGAGAGAATACAAAAAAGAAAGATGAAAAACAGGGGGAGTTTTCCCTTCAACTCTCTATATGGTGATGGTGATCGAGTGGAATGGTGCATAATTTCAATCCAAGCCGTCCATGTGGAATACCTTTATGGTGGACAGTTTGGATTGAAATTGTTTTACATCAATTACAATCCCGCGTGCGATCCATGTGCAATGGTCTTAAGGGTATTTTCGTCAACAAAAATAGGCACATGAGGGCAGTAATAGTCAATGGATGTGGATCGCTAGTCTGGGGGCATATGCAAAACGATATATTTTGGAGACTAATCTTTAATTGGTTGTTTATTTGGGGGGTGGGTTAAGTTAAACTAACCCTATTTAAACCAAAAATTTTCTCCACATGTTTGGTATATTGGAGGCATTTACAAATATGAAGTGTTATTGATAAAATTTCAAAATGGAATAGTTTATTCTTATTGTTGAAATACATAGGGTAACATGGAAAATATAATGTGAAAATACAACTAAAGGTTATGAAAGAATGAAAACTCTATTTAGAGGAAAATTCATGCGACACGTGGATATATATTTTTGAAAATACTGACATTGGATTATAAGAAAAAATCCATAGTTAATGCCACAACTCCATTGATTGATACGGGCTAAGGGTTTTGATGTGAAGAAATTCCAATGAAAAAGAGTTTGAAAAAATTATTTTATTATTATCTAGCTTGTAAAAAAAATATGATTGTTTTACCTCGACCTCTGGTGTAGCGAGAAATATTGTGTACCTCAACCTCTTTTGTGTAGGCGAGAAACCTTGATCTCTTGTGTAGGATTATGCGTGCAACATATAGTCTAATCTTTCGACCGGCTTGGTAACCCAAGACGTATATCCTGCAAGTTATTATTAGTCAAAGAGGTCGTTAGATATAAGGGAGACACATAGGGTGAGAGAGAGAGAGTACATTTGCGGTTTGGTATCAGAGCACAACGTTACCTTTGACAAAAGAAAAGTCTAAGGGATCCTCAGAGTGGTGAATAGGAATATTTGGTGTGTTTCAGATATTTGAGGTATTATGTCATGTTTACTTATTTAAAATTTTGTGATATTAATTGAAAATTTCATATTTTAGTAACTTGTAGTTCGAAATAAGGTTGAAGGGTACGTTCATTATGAGCGTTGCAGGAGTGATAATATTCAGTCCATTTGAAAAATGAGGTCATTACATAAACTTAAAAAAATAAAATACATAGGTTTATATAAAATAATCATTTATATTACTGTGAGTATCGAATATTTTCAAGGCACATGGTCTTAATAGCCATAAGAATTACTACAACACACCAATTACATATATATCATTATAATAGACACAACTTAGAGATCCGTACTATGACATCCATATCGAGATGTGTCAAATTTATTGACAATATTTATTTGAATCACAAAATATTGTTTATGTGCTAACTCATAGGATGAAACATCATGACCTCGAGATTCCAACAAAAATGTTTGCCTTAAAAATCTGCACAAACTTCCTATCAATATCATGTTTATTGCTATGAACCACCACATTGGGTGGACACAACTAATTACTGCTCAAGATTTCTCAGCACCCAGAGATGGAACCATTACTCCAAATTATGATAATAACACCTACACAAGCTAAGTGCTTCCCAGTTCCAATAAATGCACCCCAACGCAGTTGGCAACCATAATCACTAGAATTCCTATCAAAACTAAGATTTTTAGTAACACATGACTATGCAGAGTCCAGATTAGCTCCAAACAAGGAGTCAAAATCCATAAGGGATTGCAGTTTATTCCTTAAGACCCAAAAATGCTTAACTGAATCTATATTTAATTAAGTCTCTATATAGATTGAGTTTTCTGCAGGGAATATGATACCAGGAGTCCCGGCCCTAGCAAAATTGGTACAACTTTGCAAGGTAACAATCTAACTATATTATTTGTGCTTTCTCTCTACCTCATTCTGACTTGGGCTTCGGAGTGCTTTTGCAGGTGCACCCGTCGTCTAGGCCAGATCCAGTTCATCTAGGAGCAACACAGTCGATCTAGCCAAAAGCATTTGACATGTGGATTTTCATCAAACCATCTTGAGAAAGGTTAGACAACAAACTTTCCCCAACATCTTTTGGCTCCAACGTGGGCTAATCAAATTTCACCCAACTTGGTTTCGACGGGGATGACCAATAGGAGCGATGTCGGAACAGACTAAACAATGCTAGAAACCAACTAAGATACATAGTTCTACAGGCTAGCGCTACTAGTATCTAACCTAGTGAGCCTATCTGCCAGACTACTTAACATATCAACCTCCTCCCAGGTTTAGATTGTATAACACCCAGGCCAATATCTGTAACCAATTTTAGACAAGATGAACAAGAGAGTTTGGCTCTATAGGGATGTGAATCTAAACAATTTTCCTATAATAAATATCATTACTAAATTAAGTTTTAATTTTCTTAGATTTATTGCTTATTTTCTTAACAAAGATATAAATCTGATATGCAAGTTGTAAATCTCCATTATTCATCCCTACATCGGGATCTGTGAAGTGTCGGGCATGCATTTTCCACCAACATCTGTCAAATCTTGGTACCATAATCTATAAATCCTACAAATTCCACGTCTATGACCAGGCACGGATTCACGTGGGGGCAAGTGGTGGCACTTGCCCCCACTGACTTTTTTAATATTTTTTTTAATTTATTTGTCCCCCAATTAGTTTTTTATTTGCCCCTCTATTCTCACTTTTCACTTCAACCAGGACTTCATCCTTCAAATCATGTACATATCAAATTCAAACTCTACTTTTAGAGTTAGAGACAGAGGTTAAATCCCTTAAATCTCTCAAAGAAACCAAAATCCACAGTTTCTTCTTCACACTCCATCGATTGGATAAGATGAGGGAAACCCCCATATTTCATCATCTTCAAAGATCTATAACTATTGAGTTATTTGAGCTCATCTTCACAAGATCCAGCAGGATCCAAACCTCCTTATTCTTCTTCTTCTAGGTACCAGGTGTCTTCATTAATCACTGTGTTGATCATCTCCACAAAAAAATCGTAAGCAACCCAATCTTTTCCTCCTTTTCTTCATGTAGTAGTAATCAACGATTCAAACCCTTATCTTGTGTTGTGTTTCTAGAAGTAGTAATAATCTTCAATGAATATAGTAGTAATCATCTTCAATGACTGTCTTTGTTGTACTCCCCTTTTTGCTGTATTTAAAAAAAATCATGTTAAAGTAACTAATTTTTATATTATATTTAATTAATTATGACATCACTCCGCCCCCCCCCCCCCCCCCCCTCAACAAAAATCCTGGCTCCGTCACTGTCTATGACAACAAATCCTATACAGTACAAGGCATTGAGTCCAGATCAGTTCCTACAAGGAAACAAAATTAGGAGGACTGTTCGACCAAAGGATAGAAAATTTGGCAAAACTATTCAAGTACCAAACCATAATACTTGGCTACCAATTCATAACTACCAACCGTGCTGGGTCAGTTTTACTGTTGAGCTAAGACGTGAAAGACACTATCGTGTACCGTGTCAAGATAACTTTTATTGGGGGCGACTCTGTTTAGACATTATTATCCTGTACCGGCGTGCATTTTGGATTCGTAACAAATTGGTGCCGAGAACTTGATTTCCCCTGAATATTCCATGTTGCTTTCATTGCCCTAACAGATCATCATTGGTCAACGTGATCTCCAAGACACAACTAATGAATGAAAGAACTAAATTACATTCCAGATATTCGTTCCAACACCTTCATAGCCAACAGGCTTGAAAATATTTTTATCAACACGTAGAGTTGGATTATATTCTGAAGCCACAAAAAATTATGCATTCTCAATCAATAGAATGCGGCAGGTAACACTAAACATGTTCTCAATTTCAATTAAATTTATGTTCATTACCAGATGAATCACGCTATTACGTTAATTGTATAATCACATGCAAGGGCACTGTCATAATCTGTTGGGTGTCAACAAGATACTCACCAGTCCAAAAAAAGAAAGGACATTTGCGTGCTTGAAGTAATGGTACACGATAGGCCTATCCACAAGAAGTAGATCACCAAATTTCTTGCGGGTACTCAAAGTAGTGGTTCATGACAGGCCACGTGTACTGCGAGTAGTGAGAACTCTAACTCTTATGCGTGTTACTGATAGTGGGGATACACTCCTGCACACGCGACCACTTGAAGTAATGGTAACGAGCTTGCTATGCTAACTGAAAGTGATAGGTGTACACAGGACCTTGCGCGCATCTTTAACAACAAGATTCCAGTTTTCCCTTGGGAAAAACAGTGGGGGCAGTTAACTCCTACTCGTGCTCTGTTGAAATTCTTAACATAACCAATACTGAAGTCTGTAATTGTATTTCATCAAATGAATGAACAATGTACCTTGCTTATATATAGAATTCTATTGACTAATAGTCTGTCTAAACTATATTGACAGATATGTAAACTAACTGACTAACAACTTCTTGATTTTCTGTTTGCTATTGTTTAACAGTAACAGACTGATTGTTATGCTTAACATTCCCCCGCAAACTAAGTGTAGTTCCATTAACAACACTTAGTTTGTCACGTGACAGTAGAAATCTAGAAGTGCCTAAAGCTTTTGTAAGAATATCAGCAACCTGGTCCTTTGCTGAAATATGAAGCACTTTGATGAGCTTTCTAGCCACCTTTTCACGCACAAAGTAAAGATCTATTTCAATATGTTTGGTTCTGGAATGAAGAACTGGATTTGCACTGAGAAGCACAACACTCATGTTATCACACCATACCGTAGGAGGTGCACTACCAATCCTTAACTCAAAGAGAAGAGTCTGCAACCAAGATAACTCAGCAGTGACTGAGGCTAAGCTCCTGTACTCTGCTTCAGTGCTGCTACTAGAAACGATGCTTTGTTTCTTTGAAGACCAAGAGATGATATTTGATCCCAAATACACACAATACCCAGAAGTAGAGCGTCGGTCTGTGGGATCAGATGCCCAATCCGCATCACAATACCCAGTGAACTTGAATGATGTAGTAGGAACAATATGAAGCCCGAATGCTGATGTAGCCTTCAGATACCTTAGGATTCTTTTACCACTCGCTAATGAGACTCAAGTGGAGTTTTCATGAACTGACATACTCTATTGACAGAGTATGCAATGTCAGGTCTAGTTATGGTGACATATTTTAATGCTCCAACTATACTCCTATACAGTTGAACATCTTGTACTGGATCACTCCCTGTGTCTATCAGTTTCTCACCACCACTCATAGGGGTAGGCAACCCATTGGCAAATTGCATTTTAGCCCTACAAAGAAGATCATGAATATACTTAGATTGGGACAGAAACAATCCATTTGCTGAGTGATCAACTTGAATTCCAAGGAAGTAATTAACCAATCCTAATTCCTTCAAGGAAAACTGAGTATTCAGCTGAGATATCAATTTTGCAATATCTGACTTGCTGGAACCTGTAACTAAAATGTCATCTACATATACCAAGAAAAATATAGGTGATGGTGAGTGTCTAACGAACAAAGAAGAGTCTGATTTAGTTGCTGTAAACCCAAACTGAAGTAGTGTGTGCCTGAGCTTGTCAAACCATGCTCTAGGTGCCTGTTTGAGACCATAAATTGCCTTGGAAAGCCTGCAAACAGCTGTAGGACGACTTGGATCAACAAATCCAGGGGGTTGCATCATATACACTTCTTCTTGTAGATCCCCATTTAGAAATGCATTGTTGACATCCAATTGAAAAACTGACCAAGAGTAAGTGACAACAATGGTGAGTATGACTCTGATTGTGGTAGGTTTAACCACAGGACTGAATGTTTCTTCATAGTCAAATCCTGGAACCTGTTGAAATCCTCGAGCTACAAGTCTAGCTTTATACCTCTGAATTGTCCCATCAGAATTTTCTTTCACCTTGAATATCCATTTACACCCTACTATACTCCTATGTTGGGGAAAGTCTACCAGAGTCCAAGTATCATTACGTAGTAGAGCCAGATATTCATCTTGCATAGCCGAAAGCCAATGAGGTGTAGTTAAAGCATCAGTCAGACTAGTTGGTTCTGCTGAGGCCATGTAGACCTTAGGCTTGTATATATCTGATTTGGATCTAGTCACCATCTGATGAACATGATGAATTGTACTAGGCACTACTGGTAATTGGTTAGAAACCACTGGACTTGAAGATGCAGAGTGAGGCAATGAACATTGGCTGGGTTGAGTAGGGGAAGAAATCAATGGACTAGAGACAAAATGGTGAACAGTCTGACCAGTATTCTGCAACAAAGGACTTTGTAGAGATGGAGCAGTATGCTTTGTAGCTTTGACAGTATATGACTCAGATAGTGGTATAGAGGCAGATGTAGAACCAGGAAAAAGAGTGTCAGGTTTTAAAGAGTGAGGATTGAATGCTTGAAAAGGAAAGGAATTCTCATTGAAAACCACATCTCTAGAAATGTATATACGACCATTAGGTGACCTACATTTGTACCCCTTGTGCTGAATATTGTAACCAAGAAATGTACACTCCTCTGACCTATATTGAAGCTTATGGTTGTTAAAAGGTCTGATGTTTGGATAGCAAGAACACCCAAACACCTTAAGTGTTTTGTAATCAGGTGCTTTGTGATACAGAAACTCAAAGGGAGAAATACCATTGAGCACAGGAGTTGGTACCCTGTTAATTAGATATACAGAGGTTCTGACAGCTTCATCCCAAAACTTCAAAGGAAGAGAAGAATGGGCAAGAAGTGTAAGTGCTGACTCTATGATATGTCTGTGTTTCCTCTCAGCAACACCATTCTGTTGGTGAGTTGTAGGACAAGCTAACCTATGAAGCACACCATGTTGTTCTAAAATTTTTGAGAATGACCTGCATCACCAAAGTTCTACTGATAATTTATAATAGGTTACAACTGCATGAACAGACTGTGGTAGGACTGAAGGGATCACACGTGCAAGTGGTATTAGAGAGCTCTATCTTTACATTATATCCATGAGCAGTGGTTTAGCCATAACCCTTCAGATATTATCATGACTAAGGATGTGATAATTGTCCCCATTCCTTCGAAACCTCATCGCTTGCATCATATAGGACGACTGTCCTCATTGGAATTTATTTAGACTACTACATTATGAATGTTCATATCCAACTATTGACGACTGTTAGATATTCGAGTTTGAGTCTATTAACAGTAATAGATGGAATCAACAATTCAATGTGAACCTAGCATACACAAGCACCATTCGCAAGTAGCACTCATACATGCTAGTGGGGGTGATATAGGCGTGATCTACTAAAACTGCACTGGGGTGACGTGGACGCGGAAACATAAGATGTAATAGTTGATGATGAAATGACGGATGCAGGTGCATAAACTGTTCCCGACTGGAGAGAACTCTACGTCAAATTCATGACTTCAAGAGGGTTTCCAAAAGACAAATACCTAGCTGGAAGGATGAAGAAACATGAAACAATATGTTGGTCACTGACACACTCTATAGAAAGCCAGCTGCATTTGAACAACTTCTTAATTGCATATCTTTTGAGGAAAGACAACGAATATTAAAGGAAATACACGCTGAAAATTGCGTGAAACATTCTGACGCACAAAGCCTGCTCACGAAGCATTGATCCTTGGGTTATGCCTATACATGTAGAGAGATGCTCAAGAATAAGCGAAGAAATGTGACTAAAACGAGGAATAGAGTCAAACTAGACAATTTGAAAAAGAAGCTGGACAAAGTGAAAGAGAACTAGGCGCAAGAAATACCAGGAGATTTATGGGCCTAGAAAACAACCCCTCATAGGTCTAGTAGTGTTTCACCTTTTTCACTTGCATATGAAACCGAAGTTTTGTGTCCAACATAATTAATGATACCTACAACAATAACTACAACATTAGATTCTGGATAAGACAATAACATCTTAGCTAGAGACAGGGGCGGAGCCAGGATTGCAGATAAAGGGGGGCAAACAGTACATAACTATTTACGAAAATACTAAAAAATTGGATTTTTACAATCATATTTTGCAATCAGGATGACATGGCGTGATCGTGAAAAAATGATGATTAATTCAACCATACAAACAAATACATGACATGATTAATTCAATTGTAGCTAGCTAATTAAGAGCTTCCCTTTTTACTTGAAGAAAACAGAAGCAGGCATAGTGGTATAAGATGAGAGTTGGCGATGAGCAGACCTCTAGCTTTCTTTATGGCTTTGAGGTAGCCGGACGGTATAGTCCAAGTCCAAGGACTGGATGGATTCAGGTGAATTTGTCGAACAACAATTTTATTTTTGGAATCCTCCTGAGTCTGTCTCCTCTTATTTGAAACTCACTCCTGAGTCAGAGCCTCCAAGGATAACACTTACACAACCAACCCACTCTCTTTTGTCTTCTTATTCTTGTCTGTCTTCTCGAAAGGGAAATATATGTGTGTATAGAGAGAGAGCTTTCTCCTTTTGGGCTAGCTCAGGTGAAGCATACAAACAACAACTTAACTGAATCGACCTACGACCTTCGTGTTTTTGAACCGCCCCAAACCCAAATGATTACTTTTAATTTTGAAATATCAGAGAGAAAGCAAAGCAGATCAGATCCCAACCCCCAATTAATCTAATGTGTTAACTAATTTTTTTATCATTCTTACCACCATATGCTAGCTGAGTCAGAGGTAAGATAATCCTAATTTTTTTTCTATTTTTTTTAACAAAATAAAAGAAAACCAATGATGATGACGATGTAAAATTTCCTCGGCCAATCCCCAACCCAATTAAAATTTTTAATATGAATATAATCACACGGGAAGCAAACCCACCATGTATGGTATCTCTCTTCTAGTTTCTTTGTTGCTCTCTGCGTGTGTAGGGGGTGAATGGATTAAAATGAGTTGGTAGGAATTAAGAGAGAGATGGAGAGATTAAAAAAGAGAAAGAAATAGATAGGGTGAGAATTAAAAAAATTAAAATAAAGAGATATTAAAAAAATAGAGAGATTGAGTGGGATTGGGATTGGTGAGGGTGGAGTTAAAAAAAAAAAAATTTGTTTTAATTTTTAGTGGAGTTAGAAGTCAAGATTTCATAAGGGGGGGGGGGGGGGGGGGCAACATAAAATTTTAAAGGGGGACAATGTAAAAAATATGAGTAATTTAGTGAAATTTTTTGAAAAGATAAGGGGGGCAATTGACCCCCTTACCTAACACATGGATCCGCCCATGGCTAGAGACCTTAAGCTCGTAGAAGAATGCATAGATAAAACACTCAGGTGACTGATATTGATTCAGTAGCCGGTGAAGGCACCATTCAACACAAAGTTGCAAAGGTGCGAGTTCAGGACAGGAGATTGGATGCTAGAAAAACCCGTACAGGAAGCTTGGAGATAACTGGGAAGGCCCATACATCATAAACGAGCCTGCATCATTATGAGCCAAATACCTGCTAAATATGGATGGAGAAGTTTACACCAACGGTTTGACATATGTTAAAGTTGAACCGTACAAAACTCAAAGTAGTAGGAAGACGGTTGTTGAGCGTAAAAAGAGTATATAGACACCAGTCTCTTCACTACCTGTTGAGAATCAATGATTCTCTTATGATATAGGGATATGATTAGGATATTATAGTTGCAAAAATTTTAGGAATATTGTAGTTGTGGAAACTGAATTGTATTCTTATCAGAAGTTACCTAAAGCTACTAGAATACTTCTTGTATAAATACCCTTGCTTGTATAATGAAAAATTCATCCTGGCATATTACTTTCTCCATACCATTGTTTTACATGGTATTAGAGCAAGGTTAATCCTAGCTCTTATTTCAGTCACCAGCTATCACTATAACCATCTTTATTTCGTCATCCTTTTACCATGGGCGATAATACAGAGATTTCTTTGGCTGAGAGGAACCATGAAACTTCTAGCCCTTTTTTTTTTATCCATCACTCTGATCACCCTGAAATGGTGCTTGTCTCCAAGCTTCTTAATGGAGACAACTACGCAACATGGTGTCGTTTTATGCGCATCTCCATAAGTGCGAAAAATAAGTTAGGGTATATTGATGGAACGCTGGAGGTACCCTTAGAAGAGACAAACTTGAACAAGTTTTTTCTTTGGCAACGTTGCAATGGCATGGTGCTTTCATGGATCCTTAATTCCATTGAATCTGACATCGCAGACAGTGTGATTTATTCATCTACAACACATGAGGTTTGAAAGAACCTCAAAGAAAGATTGTCCCAAAGCAATGCTCCAAGAATCTTTCAGTTGCTGCAAGATCTTTCCTCTCTTTCTCAAGGACAAATGTCTGTAGCAAGTTATTTCACTAAACTAAAAAAACTATGTGATGAATTGGCCTCATATAATGATCTGCCCTTGTGTTCTTGTGGTGCTATGAAAAAAACACATGGAGCGTGATGAGCGCAATGTTTTGATGCAATTTCTTATGGGGCTTAATGAGTCTTATAGTGCAGTTTGTGGATAGATCTTGCTCATGCAACCCTTGCCTACTTTGCGGAAGGCTTATTCCCTTATTACACAGGAAGAAAAATAAAGAGAGTTGGGCACATCTCGTCCTTCCATTGAATCTGCAGCCATGACAGTTCGTCAAGGTACCCGTCCTTCCATTGAGTCTGCAGCCATGGCAGTTCGTCAAGGCCAAGCACCTACTAATGCCAGTATGACGCCTTTGCATTACACATACTGCAATGAGACCACCATACTGTTGATACTTGTTACAAGTTGCACGGATTTCCACCCGGGCACCATTTGCATGGTTCTAATAAGCCTAAGGGAAGTCGCAACAAAGGGGGAGTAAGCACCAGGACTGTGAACTCAAACCCAACATTAGAAGAAATCCAAGCTGTCATGCCTAACTTATCTGAGATCCAATATCAACAGATTCAAAATATGATGAGCGAAAAATACTCCTACCAATCCGCAGGTAATACCAAACCTTTTCATGATCTCAATTGGATTATTGATAGTGGCGCTACAGACTATATCACCTCAGCTTCTCACTTGCTTAGAGCCAAAGCTAAAAATTCCTCTATGCAGCCAGTAATGTTGCCAAGCGGAGATACAACGCCCATTAGTTCCACTGAAACTTTATCTCTTAATTCTCATATTTCTTTGAAAAACGTTTTATGTGTTCCTATCTTTAAAGTCAATCTCATGTTTGTCAGTCGCATCACAAAGGGATTACAATATTTAGTGACTTTTTTTTTCCTTTTTGGTGTATCTTGCAAGACCTGGCAACGAGGATGACGATTGGTTTGGGTAAACAACGTGACAGGCTTTATCACTTAGTGGCGTTGGTTTTTGACCAAGCACCTTCTACCAACAAACCATCCTGCCACCTTGCTTCCTCTTCCGCAGACTTATGGCATCGCCGTTTAGGTCACCCTTCTTCTTCGCGTTTACATGTTTTAGGCAAAACTTTGTTAAATTGTTCCTCTAGTTTGAATAATGTTTGCAATGCCTGTCATTTGGCAAAACAGACTCGTCTTCCGTTTAGCAAAAGTTCAATTTCAACTATGAAACTTTTTTCCCTTATTCATTGTGATATTTGGGTGCCTCACAAAACTCCTTCAATCTTTGGGGCTCGGTTTTTCCTAACAATTGTGGATGATTTCTCTTGATTTACTTGGGTATTTCTTATGCACCACAAAAATGAAACACAAGGACTACTCAAATCTTCTTTTTTTCTATGGTTAAAACCCAATTCAATACGACCATACATGCTATTTGTGTGGATAATGGGGGAGAATTATTTTCATTAAGGGATTTCTTAAAAGATCATGGAACTTTATATCAACATACTTGTGTCGCCACACTACAACAAAATGGTGTTGCCGAACGTAAGCATCTTCATATCCTTGAAACGGCACGGGCCTTATGCTTTCAAGCTAACCTCTCTCTTCATCTCTAGGGAGAATGCATACTCACAGCAGTTCATTTGATCAACATGTTGCCTACCCTACTTCTTTCCCACAAAACCCCATTTGAGAAATTGTATAATGCAACACCATCCTATACACATTTAAAGGTTGTTGGGTGTCTTGCATATGCCAAACATATCTACACTTCTCACAAATTTGATCCACATGCTAAGCAATTTATTTTCCTTGGTTATCCACATGGGCAAAAGGCCTACAAACTTTATGATTTGTCCACTCGAAAAATATTTACTAGTCGTGACGTTGTTTTTCATGAAAATATTTTTCCTTTCAAGACCGAGCATACCCAATTCAATCATTTCCCTTCCTCGGGCCTCTTACCACCACCAACCCACCATGATGCCTTACCTACTAGCCTACCCGATGACTCACCAGGGTTGTCCCCATTCCCCTACTCCATCTACTCCTCTACCCGTTAACACATAACTCCCCTCTCTTACTGACCACACCTTTCCCTCACCAGGTAACCCTTCCTCTTCATCTGAAAGCTCCCCACTAGTGCTTCCTACTTCTCCCATTCATGTTTCTCCACCAACCGCACCACCTCCTGCGCAGTCGTACCAGAAATTTGCTTAGCCACCTCCAAGATTATGTCATCACGTTGCCACCATCCATCCAATCAGAATCTTCGTCTCCAGTTCCCTTATCAGGTACTTACTATCCCTTGTCCAATTTTATTTCTTACTTTCGATACTCACCATCCCATCTAAATTTCATTTATAGCATCAGCCGTTATGTGGAGCCTTGAACTTATGAGGATGCTGCCTCAGATCCAAATTTGCAACAGGCTATGCTCTCCGAACTTCAAGCTATGGAACTAAATCACAATTGGACTCTTACTTATCTTCCTCCCGGTAAGAAACAAATTGGTTGTCGGTGGGTTTACAAGATTAAACATTGCTCTGATTGTTCAATCGAGTGGTATAAGGCTTGCTTGGTTGCTAAAGGGTACACTCAGACTGAGGGCATTGATTACCATGACACCTTCTCTCCCACTGCCAAGCTTATCACAGTTCGTTGTCTCCTTGCCATTGTTGCAGCTCAATCTTGGTCTCTTCATCAGCTAGACGTTCATAATGCCTTTCTTCATGGTGATCTTCATGAAGAAATTTATATGCTCCCACCTCCCGGTCTACGGCGCTAGGGGAGAATCGGGTATGTCTCCTCAACAAGTCCCCATATGGCCTAAAACAAGCTTTTCGTTAATGGTTTGCTAAGTTCTCTAATGCCATACAAGCTGCTGGTTTCGTTTAATCTAAAATTGATTACTCCCTCTTCACACGTAATAGAGGGAAATCATTCACGACCCTTTTGATTTATGTTGATGACATATTGATTACAAGAAATGATTTGGGTGCAATCAATACCCTCAAACAATTTCTTCATAATCGTTTCCGTATCAAAGATCTTGGGGATTTCAAATTCTTTTTGGGTATTGAGGGATCTCGTTCCAAGAAAGGTATTATAATTTCTCAGAGAAAGTATGCTCTTGATATTATTAAAGATGGAGGTTTATTAGGAACACGACCAGTTTGCTTTCTCATGGAACAAAATCTCAAATTGTCAGACACAGGTGAAGTGCTTGCCGATCCACAAAAATATAGAAGGTTGGTAGGTCGCCTTATCTATTTGACCATCACCAGGCCCGATATTACTTATGCAATTCATGTCCTCAGTAGGTTCATGCATGAACCAAGGAAACGACATTGGGATGTAGTACTCCGTATTTTGAAGTATCTTAAAAGTTCTCCAGGAAGAAGTCTTTTTTTCCCAGCTCATAATTCTTTGCATTAACAGCTTATTGTGGTTCAGATTGGACTGTTGTCCCACTACTAGAAGGTCAACAACAGGTTATTGTGTCTTTTTGGGAAATTCACTGGTATATTGGAGGACAAAGAGACATAAAGTTGTCTTCCTCTGTTCAGTAGAAGTCGAGTATCGAGCCATGACTAGTGCTTGTTGTGAAATAACCTGGCTGCACAACTTATTGCGAGATCTACTGTCACATCCGGAGATAGCAATGCTTCACTGTGATAATCAAGCTGTTTTGCACATTGCGGCTAACCCGGTCTTCCATGAGAGAACAAGGCATATTGAAATAGATTGCCACTTCATTAGAGAAAAAATTCAAAATAGTTCAATTGAAACCAAGTATGTAACTTCATCTCAGCAAGTAGCGTACGTGCTCACAAAGCCGTTAGGAAAAGACGCTTTCAATGGCATGTTGCACAAGTTGGGAGTTCTTGACATCCACTCTCCAACTTGAGGGGGAGTGTTGATAATCAATGATTCTCCTATGATATAGGGATATGATTAGGATATTGTAGTTGTGGAAACTGAATTGTTTTCTTATCAGAAGTTACCTAAAGCTACTAGGATACTTCTTGTATGAATACCCTTGCTTGTATAATGAAAAACTCATCCTAGCATATTATTTTCTCCATACCATTGTTTTACATGGTATTAGAGCAAAGTTAATCCTAGCTCTTATTTCAACCGCCAGCTATCACTATAGCCATCTTTCTTTCGTCATCCCTTTACCATGGGCGATAATACAGAGATTTCTTTGGCTGAGAGGAACCATGAAACTTCTAGCCTTTTTTTATCCATCACTCTGATCACCCTAGAATGGTGCTTGTCTCCAAGCTTCTTAATGGAGACAACTATGCAACATGGTGTTGTTCTATGCGCATCTCCCTAAGCGCAAAAAATAAGTTAGGGTATATTGATGGAACCCGAGGTACCCTCAGAAGAGACAAACTTGAACAAGTTTCTTCTTTGGCAACATTGCAATGACATGTGCTTTCATGGATCCTTAATTCCATTGAACCTGACATCGCAGACAGTGTGATATATTAACAATTTTTTTACAATAATGTCCAAGGGTTAGATAAATTTCATCATCATTATCAACTCGAAGTGTATGTGTGTGTGCATAGCCGTATCAACATATATCTTCATTTCAAAGTAAAGACAAGACTAGATGGCCTTTAAAAATACATTTCGACTACAAATCTTTCATGTCACTAAAAAATAAAGCACTCAGAGATTAGGTACCCGCCGCTCAGTTTATATGTAAGGAAAAGAGTAAATTATGAAAGCACAAACATCTCATATATAATTATCATAAAAAACATACTTTTCAAATAATGAAATGATTATGATCTCATGGACAAGATTGTCAATTACTTTGTGAATCACTACACCAAAAATACCCATCAGCAACGGTTTGAAACCGTGGGGGTAACCAATGGCCACGGCTAAGAGGCGTGGGCTGTAGAGGTGTCGCGAAATCATCCGTGACGACTATAAACCGTGGCCAAACATTTTAGCAACGGTTTTATGCTCGAGGACGGTTGATGATTTAGCCACGGTTCTAAGCCGTTAAGCCATGGCAATTTTTTTTTTTTTTTTTTTTTTTTACTATCAAATGAATTTTTATTACATCTCATAAGTTTTATGTCTAGAAAATAAAAATTTTAATGTGCCAAAGTTAAACATTTCCATGAATGGAGGCAAAGTAATGTAATTAATTAATAAACTGTATTACATCGAGTCAAGACTCTGTGTTTCAAAAATACAGTTTCATTTCCTGGAAGGCACAGTTTCATTTCTGCCAATGGACAATTGCTCAAACAATGTCCCAGATTGAGATCTATGAGACAGCTGATCACTGCTTAACTGAGCACTCCTATCCAAATTTACCAATTGATCCTGCATAAAGCTGCCAAAATTGGAGTCTCGAGGCCCATCCATGAAGGAACTGCCAGACTGAACTGTAGGGATCCTGTATGAATGATCTGAAGATCTAGATCCAAAAGAATCCCTTCTTTCATAAGACGAGATATGAGCACTGCCATTCCTCTCAGATGACTGACTGTTTTGAAGACCCATTTTCTGCTGGAACAAATTCATCATAACTCGTTTTGAGTTCCCATTATTTCCTCCATTTCGAATCCATGAATTTGGGTCCTTAGACAACATGTGGACTTCAGCTTCCCTTTTCCGTTGCTCAGCTTCGAGATGCATTTGTTGAATTCGAGGATCCATCCATCCATTTGCAAGCTGTTCATTGGATTCAGAATAGTGGTTTCTAAAGGCGTCCAAATTTGAAGCACTATACTGGTTGGGAGCTTTTTGGTGGTAAGAGCGATTGGCAGAATCCATTGTACCATATTGATCAATTGAGTGCATCTGGCTGTGGCTATCCTGCATGTCTAAACTTTGCAAATGACTCGTACCATTTATGACATCCATGTTCATACGAGGACTACCAGCAGGTAATGAAACCGACCTCTCAAATGCTGATGGACTTGGATTATAAAGCCTTTGTTGAAGTTGCTCCGGTACCGCACGATTTCTCTTAATATGGCTTAGTTGCTCCTCGTAGGGGATAGACCTCTGCCGCCGCTGCTAAGAGTCTAATGGACCAATTCCAGTCAACTGAGCCTGATGAGAATTAGAAACCTTAGAGACAAATTGACCAGATATGTCCATAGACCATAGCTCACCATTATGCCTGTCTTCTTCTACTCCTGCTTGCGGCTTTGATGCCATTGAAAACTGCCTTGCCAGCAGTTGCTCTTGCTGAAGACGGAGCTGCTGATTCAGAGATGTCTGACCACGCTTTGCACCTGATAAATGATCCAGCAAATCAACATAATGTTCTTATTGGTTGCAACGTCTTTTTTATGCAGAAAATCTTGATGTCGTAAAAATATTCAGGGTATCTAGGGAATAAAATTTATCAACTTACAGGAGTAGGGACAATGACGCTTTGAGCAAACAAATATTGGATTGTAGAACTCCCAAAGCTTCTCATATTCCTCTATGTTCCACGCTCCCTTCATTTTTTCGCCACAACTGCATTGTACGAAGCTCTGAAACCCAGCCATACAGAAATGACATGCAGCTGCTCGTCTTCATTTGTTCATGGTTATGCATGCTGATCATTCGTGCTTCTCAAGTAACCTTAATTCAAACCTAAACACCAATACAAAGAAAACCCAAGATTTAAATACAAAGAAAATCTTCAAACTTAACCACACACACACCACCACCACCACAAAAAAGGTGAAATTAACAAAACTACACCTGAACAGGATAAGGATTAGCAAGCATCATAGAGCAGGACAGTATCAGAGTAGACACTCTGGAGATCAGCAGCTGACCAGTTTGATCACAAGTCTCTCTTGCTACCTGACCTCCCAAGGGAGAAGGGGGATCCTTTCCAGGTGGAACTAGGAGCCTCATAGCTTCACTAGATCTGATTTCTGCAATATAGGAACATCATAATCATAAGAACATAAATAAGTAAATATATAAAAGCATGCAACAACATGATCCATACCTTCTTCCAGACCTTGGAAGGCATCATTAAGGTGAATATTTATTGACATCAATATCTTTTGCATCATTAAGGACCAACTATCATCATCTGCTCTTGCCTTTGGGAGCATTGCTAAGCATTGGGCAAATTTCTTAACATTGAGTAGGAAAGCCAGGTCACAATCTAACCAGATGAAATTGAATGTATAATGAAAATTTTCCTACAATAGCAACACAAAGTTTTTATCTTAAACAACTAGAAATATCAGTCACTTTTAACACATTTGTACTGCATTTCCCCGACATGATCTTCAAAACAATTACAGCTTCAGCCTGAGAAGAAACATATCAACATCTTATCATGTATGCATTAGCCTGAGCACTCGAAGTTCATTGTGACAAAGACAAGAAACACCATGTTGGTGATCAAGCAAAAGAAAATAAAATGTATTATTTTCACTTCCTTTTGCTGAAAGAAATGTTGAATGATCTAAACATTTTTGTGATGATGAATGTACATAATGTTTCAAGGGAAAAAAGGGAACGAAAGCACGAAGAAGAAGAGCAAGAAATGGCAGTAAAATAACCAAATATAATCATGTCAATGGTAGTCATTGTCGGACACCTCGTAATCCGTCTTGGACACCGACACACATGTCGGTGTCATTGTTACATAGGTTTTCACTTGTCAAAAACTGAGGTGTTAGGGCCAGTGGCTTGTACTAAGCAATTAGTTAAATAAATGAGGCAAGTTTGGAGGGGCAGTGCATTTAGAGGTTTATCCTATTGTTAAGGAAGCTTTGGAGAGAAAAAAAAAACAGAAAGCACTACACTACAGAAAATATTACATTTCGCATAAGGAACAAAACCGTATGGGATCTTATGAAGGCAAAAATAACACTCACAGCTTCATAATGGCGATACACTGCAGATGGAAAGGAATTAACAAGGGTGCATAACAAATCAACTGCTAGACATTCCTAGTTCAGCTGGGCAAGACAATAGCTTCTTTAGAGCAACCTTCGTGAACCAAAAACAATGAAAAAATGGCAACTCAAATGAACAGAGCCAAAACGCACAAACATTAATCAGATTTAGAAAAATTA
The DNA here is from genome assembly GCA_963556465.1 of Berberis vulgaris. Taxonomy (NCBI): domain Eukaryota; kingdom Viridiplantae; phylum Streptophyta; class Magnoliopsida; order Ranunculales; family Berberidaceae; genus Berberis; species Berberis vulgaris. Next base: position 48,288,173 of record OY747127.1, read on the forward strand.
ATGAAAACAACCAATAAATCAAAAACATACTTCATATCATCATTGCTTCTTATTAACTTGTGAATATATCAACTTTCAAGAAAGAATGACCCCAAAGATACATAAACCAAGCTATGATCACAAATATGCTTAAAATCAAATTCAATAACTTCAAGGAGTCGAAACTGCAAAATATTGAATATGTTAAACCCAATAACCTCACACCAGAGGACCTATGACTGAAATGCGTGTCAATAACATTAGTATAGACATTTGGAAAATATACTAATGTTATACCCTTTACAAAAGCACTTGTTTCTAAGAGTTGGGGACAACATTTACTTTACTTGGACAGGGTTTCGCAATCTACCAAGTGCCCCAATTCTTTCGTATCAGCCTTTAAGCAGCAAGCAAGTGATGTGGATGTACAATTCTTTCATTAAATAGCTACAACCACGACTAAATAATTCACCTGGCAGCTGCAAACATCAAATGGTGCATCTTCTTCCAAAGCTTTATCCAAGCGAACCTGTGACAATATGAACAATATCAGGATGTACATCCTTTTATAAGAGAACCATCATGTTCTAACATAGTAGCATGAAGTAAAAAAAATCAACATGCTGCCTTTGTGTACCAGTAACAGCGTCATGATGTTGAGCAATTGCTAAATGTCACGGGCTTTCTTTTCACAAGGTACTTCCCGTGCGGCACTAGCAAACTTTGCCCCAAGTTATCAAAGAAAGCTAGTCAGCCTTGCCCACAAAAGACTTACTTAGACTTTGGAAAACTAAGCAAGCTAAGAACACACAAGAGAGCTAAAGAGAACTAGAACTTGTATTGCTTGAATTCTCTGAGGTGATTACAACAAATGAGGCCTTAGCCTATTTATACAACTCCACCTCCTCAATGGACGGTGGTGATCGTTTTAATCTAACGGTCTATATTGAGTTTCTACACACTTCCTAAGAAATATCTAAGGACTAGATTCTTATGGAACTTTATGGGAGGTTCTAGAGAACTCTCTCTAGAACAATGTGGAAAACTCTACATTATGTACACTTGCCAACCTCACTTGGCTAGGCAAGAAAATAGTTGTGACATAAAGCATCAGCCAACAAGTCCGTCTTGGGACCAGAATCATTCCGCCCTTTCAAAAATTCAAGCTGCCTCGCAGCCTGAAGATTAATGAGTAGCTTGTAAACAATAGACTTAAATGCTAGAAATCTGTCAAAACTGTTTTTCGACTTCGGACTTAAATTCAAGCTGTCCGTCATGATGTTTTTTTTATTTTTTGGTTTCTCAAAGGTTGGTCAAAACTGTACTTCAAGAAAACTACAAGCCACATTGTTGATGTACTTCAGTTAAAGTAGAATCATATTTTGTATCACCAGGATCTCGACAATAAAAGAAAGAAGGAAGAGGGCATATTAAAGGGTTGTAGAAGCAAAAACAAATCATGTATGAGCAAAGTTATGATTCACCATTGACTCTTATTGACTCGTTGCCATGTGACAGTAAGTGAGATAATCTAAAATTTATTCACACTGGAATCATGAAATGCTTCTTCAAATACGTAAAAACGAAAATTTATAAAACCAGTAATGCTGGTGTTTAAACGATGAATCAAACATTTAATTGGTATGTGAGAGGACTGACGAGTAAATAGTAGAGAACAACTGAATAAAAACATGCAAATAGTTGATTCTTCATAGACAAGCATAAAGGCATGAGGTGAAACCTGTGCTATAGCTGAAACAATAAGAATGGGCAGGGTTCCCAAACCCACAAGTGCTAGACACCATTCCAGTATCATCCCAATAAGCATGGCAACAACAACAGCAGCAATGTCCTGAATAAATATTGAAAGCCGGGACAAACAATACGTTTTACAAATCTAAATAGAGTATTCAGAAAACTATGCAGCTCACTGTTCTAAACAGAAGAACTGGGATATAGTCTACAATGGCCACATCCAAAGAAACAACGTATGTCAAAAAGACAAACTGTTTAAACAAGGTTACTTCTTAGAAAAAGTAAGGTATCATTTGCAACATCTAGTTAAGCGGTTTGTTTGACCTAGAAGATTACATCAAAATATCTCTAAAGGTAATAGCGTGCAAGGCAAGATGTTTTACATTTACCTTAACATTCTACCTCCACCATGCACAACTACAAATAACCCTTCCTGAAAGGCATCTCTTAATTTTCCAAAAGCCAAAATTTAAAACTACTCAACTCGAAAAAATTCCTATAAACCCGATTATTTTTATCTACTGGCTCGCTTTATTTCCAGCACAATAATAAATAAATGCAGCTTCTCTCCCAGAGATCCCAGGTCTCTATTCATTTGGTTTTCTTGGTATAAGGCACGAGAAGGGAGTGTCTTTTCTCGTCTAAACAAAGACATCACCAACTCCTACTGACAACCAAATGGTTTCAGATGATGACAAACATCAAATATTGAACTTGATGAACAACATACCTCTTCGGAAGTTTTGTTGCTTCTTCACATCTAAGAAGTTCTGCATATAGACCATCCAGGGTTAAAAACATGACTGCAAGCAATAGGACTCACGTCATAGTGACTCCATTCAAGTTATTTGGGCAGACTTGAGAAAGGGCCGCCAAGTGTGAACTGTGTACTTGCACGATCTGCTTCGGTCCCTGAAAATCATTATTCATAAAATAAAAATAAATAAATAAAAACTAATAAATAACTAAATAAAAAATTAATGAATAAAAAAATTTAATGAACTAGTAGAGAATAAAATGGGACATCAATTATGTAATAACACATGAACATGGTTGCTGGTGTCGGACTTGTAGGCGAAAAAAGTACAATACGGGACACGCTTGGGACACACCTGTATATCTCAGCAGTATTTACTTGTTTCAGTAGTAAATTTTGCATTGTAGGTCAACATTGCTAGACGTGTAATGCAACTTGTCATAATATGCTTGTACCATTTCTAAAGATAAGTGTCCGACACCGGAAATTTTTTGAAAATGAAATGACGGTGTTACATAGGGAATCAAGCAACAGATGGGACTATCACTCTTAGGAGCCTTGGGTATCAAACACATTGATCCACAACATGATATACTTAAACCAAGTTTAAGTGTTTATGGCCACACAAGTGTGGTCTAAATCAGCCCGAGGTAAGACAAAAAGGGACGAAACCTGAGACTTCAATCTCAGAAAAGGATGGTTCGACAGAAATTATTAGGTATGAAGAACAAGCATTGAACCAGAATATTAGGATCGTGTAGGCATAAGTAGGTAACCCTTTGGCGCAAATGCCTAAGAATGAAGGAAAGGCTACATGCATAACCTTGAGCACCTACTATACCCAGTTCTCAACCGTTTTTTTCAAGACAACAAAATAGCAATTTTGGGAGCATTCTGTAAGAGAAAAGATTGTCACTTGTTTTTTTTAGTTGACTTGTGCATATTGTGAACTTAAAGTGCCTGATATGTGATGGATTACCCAATAAAAATGATTTTCTCAAAATGGGACTTCAATGTATCCTCTTCCATCGGACCTTGCAAATGTTGAAACAATTGTCTTGCGCTACCCTGATGATGTTTGCCACAGAAACAGATCAGATTGGTGAAAATGTCAAGTTCAACTGTAAAGAGCAAATCCATAACAATATAAAACCAGGCAGCATACCTTAGGAATACCAGGTAGTGTTGATGGATAAGGTTGTGAAGACCCTGAGTCTTCAGCGCTATCCGCCCCATCACCAGCATTCCTGTCCATTAAAATTTTGTGGCGCTCTTTGCATTCTTTGGCTTTTCTATAAATACATTGTATCATTATTGACAGCAAACTCAATTCAGAATCTTCAGATATGAAAAAGTAAGGATAGAGAGGAAACACAATAACTTCTCAGATATGAAAAAGTACGGATAACGTAAGGATATAGAGGAAACACAATATCTTTTAACTGACTTTGAATTGCAGAGTACTGTTGATAGCATCACTTATGAGCTCCCAGTTTGGACCCATGTCATGTATAAGGACGACAAGTGCCTAGAAAAAAACAAAAATAAACAGATCGGCATCAAAACATTTCGAACTACTCTTAATTTCATAACTATAGATAACAATTCAAACCTGATCTTCACAAAGAGTCCACGCGCTTCCAGATCCCGACTGGCCAACCGTCATCTGTAAAGATTATAAATGCCCAAGTTAAGGAGATACCTCATACAGAAAGGAGGGAAAAAAACATTGGATCACTTCATAACTTTTGTTTTTTACCAATCGCTAAGGAATATGCTAAAGGAATAGAAACGGTGAAACCAGATTGAGAAGGGTGTACCTTCAGGGCTTTAGACTTTCTACCACGATCACGGCCAGGAAATATTTTCACGACTCCTTTACTTGGACTTGACATGTTACTCATCTGGGAAGTCGCTGGAGAAGGGATGGAGCCATTTATTGGAACAATACTTTCAGGAGATGTATCTTGTAATTGTTTGTTGATCTTAGGCCTCTTTGCAGCTTGTTGAACAAATAAACCTTACACATAGTCCACACAAATGAGACAAAAAAATCATGAATTGGATGAACTATTTGCTAAGACTGGGTACAAGAAAATCAAAAGTTACCATTGTTTCCATTAGATTCAAAAGCATGATTGTCCCTCTTTTTTGAATAATCTCTCTGTTCAAAGAACACCATCAAGAATTAGACAAAACAATGCTTATACACACACTCAATTGAATACAACTAAGGAAAGTTGTAAATGCTTAGGAAAGGTGAACACCACCAAGGTTAAAAGTAAAAAGGAAAGTTGTAAATGCTTAGGATAGGTGAACACCACCAAGGTTAAAAGTAAACATAATAGAAGCATCTAATTAACTTGTGTAATGTCAATCACAATATATAACTTGTGTGTCTGATACAGCGCCCTAAGGATACAGAAATGTTACTTGTGTGTCTGATACAGCGCCCTAAGAAGAATCAAAACATGCAAAGACACAAAGATGTATTTATTGCATTGTCATTGGCTGAAACTGCCAATAAGGTTCCATCATTAGTGCCCATGATTTTAATTGCATTGTCATTGGCTGAAACTGCCAATAAGGTTCCTTTTTGAGATTTCTACCCATGATTTCTGCCCATGTAAGAAAATAGATGTATTTATTCATAATAATTAAAACTTTTTGAGATTTCTTTGAAAGACTTTTAGTTTTATGCAGGTAAGCCACTCTCTCAAACTACAAAATAAAGAGCAGAGAGATGGGGAAGATAACTCAAATATAAAAAACTAATGGAATACATAATTGCGGCTTCTTTGACTGGTACACAGGATAAATTCATTGTGTTATGATGTTAACCCTGTCACTACACGGATCAGAGCAACTCGGATTGAGTAGACAGCATGATCTCTTATATACATGGCAGGTGTAGCTTCTCTTTGGTTACTTGAATTAGAATAATAAGTAGCCATTTCTTTTATTTTCTTCAAACATAGAAATGAATTTCTTATTAAGGCGAAGGAACTGGAGGAAAAACCTTCTATGCGAATGAATTTATAGCTTCAGAAACAGTTTATGTCCAAAAACAATGTTGATTAGCCATCAAATCTCACAGAAAACACTTCAATGAAACTAAGATGCATATTATTGAGCCAAAATTTTTGTTACACCTTTTTAACATAAAAGCTTATCTAAATTCATAAGGTTAGGAATCATAGTTCATTTCATGAACCACGACATGGTAATGGACGACTGTCGAAAATCTGATATAATTGACAAAAAGTAAGACTAGACCAAGTATTGTCAAGAGAGGCACCTTAGTGAGCCCCTTCTTGAATTGCAAAACTAAAGAATCACAAAAACCCCCCCTAGATGAACAAAGATTGAGAAGACAAACCCAGATTCTACAACAATCACCCTTCCCTGCTCCAACATTTCATTTACTCTTTTATTAGCGAAACAAACAGGCCAATATATTGATCATGCTCATAACAATACAAACACACATACATGGCTAAAGAAGACTATTGAGTAAATCATGTTGATGGTCTATACATAGTAGCAGACTCAAATCCCTCCAATTGAAATGCTCCCTTGTACATAATAAACACTAGTGCTTAACAAAAGTCTCAAAAAATTAAAGAAGACCCAATACTCACCAAGTAGTTCTTCTACCGCTTCTTCAATAGCAAAGGACCAACATTATCTCCAGTGTCTTTGTTGTGCTTCACATGAGTTCCATCACAAAGAGGAAATGTACCTGACCTCCAACACCTGCCAAACACACAAACACCCCAACACCCCAATTAGAATCTCACCCATATGTTGTTCACAATCCGGTGAGGCAATGAACAAAGACAGGAAATGAGAGAATGTTGAATAGCTTACCTGTTGTTTTGAGTGGTTCTCTTAGTCTTCTTCTTCTCCTCTTCAGAAATCGAGCTGAAGAAAAGAAGAAAGTGTGAAGGGTTTGATGTTCTAGGGTTTCAATGAAGTAAATCTTTAATCAAGGCAATAGAACCTTTCAATGAAGTAAATCTCTCTCTGGAAGTTGAATAAAACCTTCAATAAACCTTCAGAAACCTTCAGAGAATCTATAAAATGTGAAGATCTGAGGAGAATGTTGAGAAAGGTGGACTAAAATTGAGGGGAGAGGGAGAGGGAGAGAAATCGAGCGAAGTGTTTAATGGAGGAAAATCGAGCGAGTGAAAAAGAGCTTCTTCTTCTCCTCTTTGAAAGTTTGGCTTCAATGGAGTTTCTTCTTCTCACCTTGTTTGATGAAAGGAGGTGAGAAGCAGAGTCTTCTCAGGCCTATGAGGAGATGGCGAGATGAGGAACCAGTGAGGGAGATGGCGAGATTGAGGGGAGGGTGAAGGAGCTCTACGTCGAGCGCCAAGTAAAATGAATGGGGAAAGAATCGAGCGCCAAAAAGCCCGCCCATTTTTTTCAGCGTGTGTTGTAGTGTAGCCACGGTTTTGAGCCGTTGGTTAGTATAGCCACGGTTTTGAGCCGTGGCCATTTTTTTTTAGCCACGGTTTTAGGTCGTTGGTCAGTATAGCCACGGTTTTTTGCCATGGCAAATAAACCAACGGTTTTGAGCCGTGGCCATTGTTTTAGCCACGATTTTAAGCCGTTGGTCATTCTAGCCACGATTTTTGGCCGTGGCAAATAAACCAACGGTTTTAAGCCGTGGCCATTTTTTTTAGCCACGGTTTTAAGCCGTTGGTCATTATAGCCACGGTTTTTTGCCGTGGTAAATAAACCAACGGTTTAGAACCGTGGCCATCTCCGCGTAGCTAAATAGGCCTTTTGGTGTAGTGAATGTTGAATCAAACACCATAGTTCTTGTCTATTCAATCTCTACATCTATTTACCAAACCTTTACTTAAGATCAATTAGGTCTTTATTAGGTTGTAATGAGGTTGAAATTATAGCTAACAAGAATAAAAGATGATATACAAAAAAATCTCTGAGAATAGATACACCTTTTAATAAACACAAGGGGCACTAAAAAATACTAATTTTCTTCCTTTTCAATTCTTCTTCATAACTCTTTTTTTTTAAGCATCAAATTTTTTTCTATCAATTACATGTTTTTCCCCGTTCTACACAATAAAACATTTCTACCTTGAGGATTCATGGAATGTCTAGTTTCAACTCTTTCTACTTTCCCATTGCAAACATATATCTAGTCATACACATTCTCAAAGAAATTGGGTAAGGATAAAATTAACATGGGGTATTACTCCATATTTGGAGTAGGTAATGGAGACGGGATTAGCAAAGAAAAAACTATTCAAAGGCTCAAAGGGCTGCAAACAAATATTTATTACCGAATAAGCTAAAAGGCTAAAAAAACGGTTTAAAAAAATACATATATCACTTCCTAAGCATTAGTTGGTATTATGACATCTCAATTAAATAAACCAAGTTCTAGTGTAATGATTCAATTTTAATGTCATTCTCAAAGCAATCAATATAATAAACAAGAATAATGAGATCATCAACGAGATAATGCGGATTCAAGAAAAAACAGAGTTCATTAAATAACCCTCAAGAAAGATAGAATGGCATAAAACTCAATAGAGTTAAGTCTCCACTTTTATTCTAAGACTTTCTCGTAAGTATCTCACTCATTAACTTCAAATTATGCTAACTTGAGTTATAGTGCAAACCTCATAAAATATATTTAACCTAAAGATAATATCAAACCTTATGTCTTCTTATTAATATATCAATGTGACAAGTGATAGCATGTATTTTCTCAAATTTAAAAACATACTTGAAAGCTTCATTGGAAATGAAATTTGGATTTCGAATGCATTTTCATATCAAATTTTTTGTTACAATTACCATAATCATTTATGTATTAAATGGAGATTGAATGGAATATAGTAATTAATCAGTATAGTTGTGAAATACATTTCATTTCAGAATTTTGATAAATGCACAAAAACTCATAAACCTCACCCCCAATCCTAAACCAAACATTGTCCTCGATGTATAAAATGAAAAATCATGACAAATGGAGGAAAAATAAAAGAAGAGGGTTAGAGTGATGTTACCATGGTGAAATTGTTACCAATTACGAAGAGATCATCCACCAATGAAAGCTCAAAACATAAGAATTGTGGACTTATCATGAGAAATTAATAAAACACATACATGACACACAATAAAATGCACAAACAAAAAAAATACATGCACAAGTTGTATGTCAAAATTGTTACGGAGCTAACGAGTATGAGTGGAATGCAACTAAAAAGAACTCGAAAAATAAATCCAGACTAACCATATGACACAACTGAAGCCGGGCTGCCTCTCTGGAGCGTTTGGTTTAAAGTTGGCAGCCCGAAGTATATTCTTCCTCACAAATAACGTACCATAAAATGAAGAGGAAGAACATAGCGAGCACCCTCCCCCAAACCTAGACACTTAGTCCACGATGTTAACTAGATCATAGCAACAACTTAAAAAGTGGAGGATCAATCCAACAAATAGTAGCAACCGCATGTGGCACAACATATACTAACACACCCCTAAAATTACGAAGGCACCATGCAAAATCATAGAGAAAGTGCAAATGGACTCGCATTCCTATGAAATTCATAGGGATCTTGAGCATGAAGGGGTCACAAACAGTGATATCCAACAAATGACTCTTGCCTACTCCTAAAAGGGCACATTCTAAGTTAGATGTCAAATCAGAAGATTGAAGATGTTTCACAATAGGATGATCAAAACTAAAATTGTCCTTTAAAAACAAGGGATCCACATAAGTAGACTTAGTCAATGTAAAAGGGATGTAAAGAAGTATGTCTATAGATATATCGTGTAGTACAGTCTCATCTAACAAAATGAACTGCACAAAGATGATGAGCAAGACAACTCAACAACACCCCCAAACCTGAAATCAACACTACCTATGGCATGTAGTCTATCATTAAATGCATCATCTGATAATGCCTTGACTATTTCTTGAATTATGGGGTCATTTGTATTATGAAAATAGTCGAGACAAGACTCCAAAGAATATTGAAAATCAGACTTCATGCACGAGTCACTAGGAAGGCATACATCGAATAAGTCAATATAAAAATGTGAGGAGGGGAATGGGTTAGGAAGCAAAATAGTCTCAACAGAAGGGGCCGATTTCGACTCACTGAGTGGAAGGGGTTCCACTTTAGGCTTCCATATGTATAACCAGAATCCAAAATAGGGGTTGAATCAAGCAAAACATTCACTTCTTAATGGAATTATCAATAACGAAGTGTAAACCAAAATGAGTCAAACAGGCCGCTAAGGGGTTATCTAAAGCAGACTGCAAAAAGGAATTCTCCGCCAAACTCTCAATTATGTTAACCTCACAGACATCCTCGAACTCAGGAGGTTGTTTACTTAGATTAAAAACATTGAATTCGATGGTCATGTTACCAAATGACAACTTCATGATTCCATTCCTACAGTAAATAATAACATTAGATGTAGCAAAAAATGGGGGACCTAATATAACTGGAGGTGATGATACATCAAAGTAGACCAATCATCACAACCGTACACGTGGCAGAGAACATCCATCACGAGGATATGGCATCACCGTCTATTGGTCCAACTTGTAAAACCCAAGACGAATTAAAGCCAACCACAGAGGCCCAAACAAGGCTCACTATAAAAAAAATATAATCAAAGCCCGAATCCCGGCCCGAGCAATCCAAAGCCCAAATCCAAGTCCCATGTGAGTTCTCTCATAAAGAAGAGGAACGTTGCACCAAAAAGAGTTGTGGAGGGAGTTACGCCTCCACAGACGCATCTCCATCAAGGAAGAAACTGTTACAAGAAACATCTCCTTCTGTTGTGCCTCACATGCTTAAGTCACGCGGAGAATTAACCACAATCATTATAAAAGGTAAAGGGAACATTCGACACAGGTGTGCTACTTTAACTGAGTTTTGTCCAGATTTATTTCCTTTTTCAAACAGAGTTGTTGACTTAAGCAACGGTGTGCCTTCGACCACCAAAAAGGTGGTCCTTGGCAGTCTAACATCTGTTTTGCAGGTCAAACTCACAGGAGAACAATTTTGGATGCATCAGTTTAGAGCCCTCTGTGGGGAACGACGAGTTTCCATTTTAAAAATAAGATCCACTGTGACAAAGTTCACCACAATATGATAGAAGATCAACAAGCTGTCAGAACCAATGACACACCCTATAGATCTCCAACACAGTGACGATAACAACAACTCTCCTACTGGTAACGATGCTTCACAAACAACACACAAACAGGAAGCAACCCGAATTATCGGACCGATGATGCCCAAGAATCCAGATCCACAACACGAAATAACCCAGACATCCACTGAATCTGCCATGGATCCTCAGGTAGACCTGTTTATGGCCCAGATGAACTACATGACAAAGATGCTGGAAAAATTCATCAAGGAGTGCACCCAGCCAGCTAACCCTGTTCAGGCACCGCCCCAATAAAATTCTAACAACCGAACTCAAGGGAGTGACAAAGCCCCGCAGAAGCCCAACAGGGAAACTTCGAAAGTAATGAGCTCCCCAAGGCAAGACTTCACTATGTAACGGAGCACAAGCAGAGATTTCGTTAAGAATCGGAGTCACATATCCCAACGTATTGTACGAATTAGCCAAACTGTCATTCTCTGACGCCCTCATGAAGATTGCCATGCCGAAAAAGTTCACTCCGCCAAAGTTTGAGGTATACGACGGAACCACAGACCCAACGGATCACATGAGGCATTTCCACCACATGATGGCATTGAAATAAACCACGGAGTTGATCCTGTGCAGAACATTTTCGACTAGCCTTACCACCACAACAATGAATTGGTTCAACAGTCTACCACCGAGGTCAATAGAGTCCTTTTTGGCATTAGCCACCGCATTTATCACGAGATTCATCGAAAGTTAACGGATGAGGAACCTCCAAAAGGCTTGGCGATCTTGCTGAAAACAACCCAAAAACACATTTCTTTTGAAGAAATGAAAGCTGCTAGGAGAAAAAGAACAGGAAAGGGAAAACCATTCAAGGAAACGGGAAAGGAAAGAAAAAAGAAGGCGAGACGATGGACCACGGGAAGATAACAATCAATCAAAGAAAATCAAAAGAACCGTGTCCAACCAGCGGGAACCCAGGAAGTCACAATTAGCACGGCCAAATCACGAGTGGATAACCAACGTAATAAAAAAGGAATACAAACCGTACATGACCTTAAATACAAACCGACCCAACATTCTAAAGTACATGGCAAATTGGGAGAACGTCAACTAGCCACCCAGGATGAGAGGAAACTCAGAAGGAAGAGACAAAAGCATGTATTGTTCCTTCCACAATGATCACAGACATGATACCAAAGACTGCTACAAGCTGGAAGAGGAAATCGAGCATTGGATCCAAAAAGGACGACTCGACGAATTCATTGGAATGCCAGACAAACAACTTAGAGGGAAAGAAAAGGCAGATACTAGCGCCACAGGATTGAAAGAACAATCTGAGGAACTGATATATGCTCTACACCACATCTACCCTAGCAAAAAAGCACCTTCTGCTCGAGCAGACCTATATCATAGCGAAAATCATAACGCCCCGAAGACGGTTGCATCGACCAACTCGAGACTCTACCAATGGATGCAAATTCAATCCGAATTACCAACGAAAGAATTAAAAACGACGAACTCCATCAAGCCTAAGCAAGTAACGCCAAGCGAGGAGCAGTAACGGGTAAAACAAAAGAGATCATGAATTAAACGAGAAAAAGTAGCAAATGCACGAACCCCCAACACGAGGATAGACATCAACCATGCAATGATTAAGAAGAAAATCATTGTGGAACATTGCACGAACTCCACAATGTAGCGTAACTGCTCCAAAAAAATGACCGATAGGTCAGGACATCCAAAAGTGGAAAATCAATAAAATTACAAATTCAGAATCATCATCCCACAAAGGATAAAAGCTTTGAAACGAAGCCACACAAAACACTCAGCATATAAAGCCAAAAGGAATCAGGACGCAAGTCGGATACACACAATGAACTTCTGGTCTGATCAACCAATGAAGTAAAGGTTGGACGAATGAGTCAACTAAGTAAAAATGACTTTGGGTCGACCAGAGCGTAGAACCAGTGAAGTGAAAGTTGGACGAACAAGTCAACCAAGCTAAAACGACTTCAGATCGACCAGAGCATCGAACCAGCAAAGTGATAGTTGGACGAACGAGTCAACTGAGTAAAAAAAACTTTGGGTCGACTAGAGTGTCGAACCAACGAAGTAAGGTTGGACGAACGCGTCAACTAAGTAAAAACAACTTTGGGTTGACTAAAGCATCGAACCAATGAAGTAAAAATTGGACGAATGAGTCAACTAAGTAAAAACGACTTCGAGTCGACTAGAGCGTCGAACCAGCGTAGTAAAGGTTGGACGAATTAGTCAAATAAGTAAAAATGACTTCGGGTCTACTAGAGCGTCGAACCAGCAAAGTAAAAGTTGAAAGAACGAGTCAACTAAGTAAAAACAACTTCAAGTCGACTAGAGCATCAAACCAACGAAGTAAAAGTTGGATGAACAAGTCAACCACGTAAAACGACTTCGAGTTGACTAGAGCGTCAAACCAACAAAGTAAAGGTTGGACGAACGAGTCAACTAAGTAAAAACGAATCCGGGTCGACTAGAGCGTTAAACTAGCGAAGTGAAAGTTGGACGAACGAGTTGACAAAGTAAAATGACTTCGGCCGAACTGGCAAAGTGAAAGTTGAACGAACGAGTCAACTAAGTAAAAACGACTTTGGGTCGACTAGAGCGTCGAACCAACGAAGTAAAGGTTGAACGCACGAGTCAACTAAGTAAAAGCAACTTCGAGCTAACTAGAAACGTCAAACCAACAAAGAGAAACTCGAAGGAAACGACTTCGGGTCAACAAGATCGACGAACCAACTAGAAAGAGGCAAATTTCGTTTGGATCAAGCCAGCAAGGCAAACGATGAAGGAACAAGTTATCACAACTCAAGAGTGCCTCGGATTAGCCAACACACCAGATCGACAAAATAAAAGACAAGCAAACAAAACAACTTTCTCACAAAAGATCCAAAGCAACCTACACGAGGTTGAGACGGACGTACCAAAGCATAGGAGAATTCAAATCAGCAAATGTTAGACAAAACAAAATATAGTTGTAAAAATCAAAGCTGGACTACAAATCATTTCGACAACAACGAACGACATATAAAAGGCACAGGCAACACGAACGAAGTCGACAAAATAAACCACAACTACGAAGACATGCAAAGGAGGAAATTTATGTTGTTTCATAAAAACTATTCTATTACATTCAAGGAAGAAAGTAAAAAAGTAGGAGGTCAAGTAGAAGGATCCATAGCATCATCAACAACATCATCTAAAGGATGAGGTTCCGAGTCACTGACAGAAGCTCTCTCTTCAAGAGGGGAAGGCGGTGGCTCTTCAGCCATTGGATTACTCAGAGGGTTTTCAACGCCGTCTTCATCTTCGAAGGTCTGATAGACCAAATGTTGGTATTGAGACAAGTTAACACCAAGACCCTCAAAATAATCCAGAAGCTCATTTCGACCATCGACAACCCGTTGCCAATCCACCACCTCCAAAACACGAAACATGTCTTTAATAGAAGCAAGCTCACTCCTAGCCGCTATAAGTTGGCCCTTAGCAGTAGTGTGCATCACGAAGGTATCAACCTTGACCTCGTCAAGTGAAGCCGTTAATTGCTCCACCCTTTTCTTGGCAATGTCGCAATTGTTAGAGTGTTCTATCACGACACACGCGGATCAAGGAGTGCCTTGTCAACAGACAACTCTTTTTCCACATCATGCAAATGTGCATGAACACCGTCTAATTCAGCTCTTAAAGATTCAAGCTTGGTAACAGACCGATCCTGCGCACCCTCCACCTGGACCAATGAGGCTTGAGCAACCCCAGCAGCTTTGATCCGCTCTGAACATCGCGCTTTAACACGTCATATTGATAAAGACCATGGGAAAACACCAACATCAGCACATCGAGCTTCCTCTCCAGAGAAATCACAAGATTACGATTAGCTTGATGACCCGAATCCATCACCCCTGCGTAGGCAAGATGAGTCATCCCGTCCATTACAAGCCTAAGACCATCATCAAGATGAAGGCTCAGAGCCAGCACAAGCATCAAAGGCCTCTCCACCGACCATCTATGTCATTCATTAATCAGCTTACGGGCACCATCCTGCACGTCAAGCCGGGAAAATCAGTGAAACTTTTCGTCCGATTTGACCCAAATCTTTTTGGGGGTAGGTTCCTTCCAATTGAACTGCAAATGAAAAACCCAGGGATCCGAAAGAACGGATGAACCACAACCCACAGCCGGGAAAGAACAAGGAACAATATGAGAGCCATCTTCACCCTCTCGTTGCGCAATAACCATAGTAAAAGCGAACGAGTAACAACCCCAACGAGAACAGGGGAGCCTAAGCGAGTTTTAGAAGGCGGGACCTCTGCCTCATCATCAACAGAAGAAGAAAGAACGAAGAAACCGCGTCTCAGAAACTCGATCACGACTAGTAAGCTCCTTAGACTAGACAACAACCAGTTGGAACATTTTGTCATCAATGGCCCTAGGATCCTCGTTAGAACACTTAGCAGCGTTAAGACCACCATAAGAAAAGAGGAGTCTCTTTTCACCATCGTCCAGCAGACGAATGGTCTTTTTACGCTCTTTTCCAATGCCAATTTCATCTCTCTCGCCTCTGGTAGAGAGCATCGATCCTCCCTCGAAGGTTTTCTATAAACATAACCCGAGTAAAGAGAAGCATGACGAATAGAATCAACGAGCCATTTCTTCTTCGGAACACAATCAGAATTCAGGAACAACCACTTCGACGAGCTAACAGACATCGATACTCTCTTAATAGAAGTCGGACCGATAACAGCGCTAACAGGAGCATCGAGATCTGTAACATTCGAGCTCACTTCCCATCCACGATAATGTTACCACCATCGACAAGGACAACACGAGTAACAATCTCTGCGGCTTGCCTCTCAGTTAACAGAGCCCGCTCGGCTTCATTCATGTTGTACAAACCGCTGCGCTTCACCATGACATCAGTAAGGTGTCCGAAGGAACCACAGGAATCTGCAAAAAAAATCACTGATAATTTGTTCTTCAATAGTCAATTGCAAATTCCTCCACTTGTTGGGAACCCGAAAAGACTTCACTATCTTCCGAGCCCACAAATTGAAATAGCCAGAGTGGAAAGAAGCGTAAAACCAATCACTCGACCAACCCCTGATGTCATTGTTAAGGTTGCCAAAACACTCGGGAGAACGAAGAAAACAAGTGCTCTTTGACGACAACAAAGTGACCATCAAGTGCAAAATTCTAGCAGTCAAACGGATACCAAAATGGATGGCCCTGGCATATGTGGAGACCATAACCCTCCAACCGTTCGGGCCCATCTAAGCAGGAGGAATACCCAGAAGATCTAAATAAGACCATAATAACTCTTGAGCTACAAATCAAAAACCGGCGTGAAACATGCACGGGTATAGTGCAATATATCCTTTCCTCGGACAACAAGGACTGTCATTCTCATGAGGAAGAATGATCTCAAGGTCGGAAGGCAACAAATAGCTGGAGCGGACACTATCCAAGGTTGCCTGAGAAGCCTTCTTCGGGGGAAAATGAGCTTCACAGATATCACGAATAAGCAAGAAAGGATGGGTGAAGATGATAAAGAGAAGAAACAACCCTAGTATCAAAGATGGCGTAAAGAAGGGAAACAATTGTCACGATTTCCTTTATGCAACCAAGAAACGAAGTGACTGCTCGTGGGGTGACACACAGGATATAATGACTCGCGAAATTCCAAAAAATGTGCGCGCGCGAAAACGAACAGATAATAAAGTAATTGGACGATTGATCGACCGAAAGTTGCTAACAACATTAAGTTCAATGCAAAGATGCAATTTGGATACCAACCGCCATGAAGTTAGTTGATACACGAACGTACCCACTAACTAAGGGGGGATAGTTGATGATACATCAAAATATATCGATCATCACAGTCATACACGTGGCAGAGAACATCCATCACGAGGATATGGCATCACCGTATATTGGGTTAGCTTGTAAAACCCAAGAAGAATAAAGCCAACCACATAGGCCCACTATTAGAAGATATAATCAAAGCCCGAATCCAGGCCCGAGTGAACCAAAACCCAAATCCAGGCCCAACACAAGTTTTCTCATAAAAAAGAGGAACGTTGCACCAAAAAGAGTCATTGAGGGAGTTACACCTCCACGAACGTATCTCCATCAAGGAGGAAACTGTTATAGGAAACATCTCCTTTTGTTGCACCTCGCATGCTTAAGTCACGTAGAGAATTAACCACGGCCATTACAAAAGGTAAAAAAAACATTTGACACAAGTATGCAACTTTAACTGAGTTTTGTACAGATTTACTTCCTTCTTCAAACAGAGTTGTTGACTTAAGCATCGTAGTGTCTTCGACCACCAAAAAGGTGGTCCTTGGAAGTCTAACATCTGTTTTGCAAGTCAAACTCACAGGAAGACGATCTTTGGACACATCAAAAGGGATTGTGAACAAGTTGTGTATCAAGAACTATAAAGTTCACAGGAAAATATAATTTTTCATCCTTAATGATCACACCCTATATAACACCAAGGGGAACTCTGACTATCTACCAATTGTAGTGTTACTTTAGTAAATTTTAACTCGCTAAGATCTAACTGCCATAAATGGAATATGGCAATAAATTAACACTTGCCCCTAAATCCAACAATGCCTTATCAATCATATGATCACCAATAACACAAAAAATGGCCAGGCACCCGGGATCCCTATAATTAGGCAGGATTTTGTGTTGAATAATTGAGCTGACTTGCTTGGCGAGGAAGGTTCTCTTTTGCACATGTAGCTTTTGTTTTTGTGTGCAAATATCCTTAACAAACTTTGCATAGAGGGGAACTTGTTTAATAGCATTGAGCAATGGCATATTAATGTGAACTTGTTAAAATTTCCATTACATCGTTGACGTTTGTTCTTTTCTTTGGAGCTAACCATGATGGAAATTATGCCATAGGCAAATAAGATGCCTGAGTGGGATTAGAGTCAAGGGGAACATTTTTAGAAGGTGAGGCTTTATCAGCCTCCTTGTCAGATGAAGATGCAACCTGCTTTGACTTAGACGAGGATGCAACGACACTCAAATCAGGCATTCCTACCTGATTGGAAGCTTGTTTTCCACTCCTAAGGGTAGTAATAGATTGGACATCTTCATGAAATGGCTCAGATGTACTACCAATTGCGAATTGACCCTTTGGATTTGGAACATGTTGACTACGAAATTTTCCTGGCTCTCTTAGGGTATGACTGGGCAATCTTACTGACAACTATCTCAAGTCTATTGATGGCTCAAGATTGGTGTTGAGTCGTGGCTTTTAACTCTGAAATATCCTGAGAATTCTATTCAAGTATACTTTTTGTGCGCTGCATAAAACGATTTACCTTTTCCTCTCAACTGGATGTGTTGGATGGAGAAACTTGGTTAAATTGAGGCTTAACAAGGCTAGAGGCTTGAGGAGCCTGTGAGAAAGCAACAAGCCCCCTTGGTGTGGGCCATGGGCCTAGGAGAGATTTGGATGCTTGGCGAACCCTGGATTGTAATAGTTAGGTTGTGGATTATTACCAGGTCGCTGCATAGCATTAAAATAATTGACTTGCTCAACATAGTATGAAGGATAATTATTTTGCAAATCACAATCAGCTATGGAATGACTAGGACTCGAGCATGCAACACAAACCTCAGATGAAACATTCGTGGGAGGTATAGGTTGAGTCTAATTCAAAATGGCATTTATTCTCGCATAACAACTGCTTTTAGCTTTGAGACAAAAGGGGAGTGAACGGATGTATATCTAACTTCATATATACCACCCTTACGCTTATCAGAATATTTTCTCAAATAATTCCATTGCTGAGAATTTTCGGAAAGCATTTCAAGGAAATCCCAAATCTCATTAACGTTCATCTTCATTAGTAACCCACCACTAGTGGCATCAATCATACGGTGGTTTTGAAGGGTTAAACTATCTTGGACATATTGAACTAGACGACACTTAACAAATCCGTGATGGAGACCCTTAAGAATGAATTCATTGAACCTTTCCCAACATTCATAGAAATGTTCGTCTCTTTTTGTTGAAAATTAGACATACCTCATCGGAGGGCATTCGATTTATGAATGGGGAAATACTTTGACAAAAAATTTCTTGACAACGCCTCCCAAGTTGTGATTGATCATATCTTTAATGAATTTAACTACGACTTCGCCTTATCTTTCAGAGAAAAGGGAAACAACCTAAGGCAGACCGAAACATTTGAAAAGTTTTGGTACTTAAAGGTAACACAGATGTCAAGAAATTCTTTGACATAATGATATGGATCTTCTTTCTTAAAACCATATAAGGAAGACAAAAGATGGATAACGGATGGTTTAGTTCAAAGTTATTTGCAATTGTCTCGGGTAAGACAATGCAAGACGGAGCACTAGTGTTCAGAGGAGATAAGTAGTTCTTAAAGGCCTTATCCTCAGCCATCTCCTTGGTCTCAAGAATTTTTTTTAAATGCAAGCCTAACCTCTATATGAAGATGATCTAACTCTAAAAAAGTAAAAACAACGAAACCCTAAACGACACATAAATGATGCGCAAACAATATGAATGGCAGTTGACCCTAGAGTTTTGTTATTAATGCAGTGCTGAAATTCAATTTAATTAACCTAACTGTGGGAAAGGCACGGTAATTTCCTATCAATACACCACTACAAAACTGCTCCTACCTATTTTTTCACTTTCCAGCTCAAAGTGAAATGTCAGTTTAAAAACTATTCCCAAATAGGATATGTTCCTTCACTTGACTACTTTTTAGCATTCAAACTTCCAAAGAGTGACTCTATGACCGTCAAACATGTCCTAGACAATTATCTTGCTACAAATTTTAAATAGTGAAGGCTTAGGTTCCTAACCTTAAAATAAATGGTTGTTAACCTATGAGCAGGAGAGGGCACGAAAGTTGCAAATCAATCCTGCTACTATTCAAATTTGCATGCAATACTACCTAAAACAACCAAAACACTAGTGATCACAAAAGAAACCGCGTGCAGATGCAGAGGGGAGAAGTTAACCCTTTTCAGGTTACTTGCGACGCCAGGTAGAAGTCGAGTTGGCGTTGATCATAAGCACTGTCCACCTGACAGCTCGCCGATTTCTGAAAGTGTCCACGCAAATCACAACTTAAAAAGGAAAATCACAATGCAAGTTATTTTCCTTTATGCAAGTTATATATATAGTATTTATTTGCTTTGTTATTTTCCTTTATGCTTGTGTTTCATGATGTCTACTTTCACTTTGTTCCCACTTGAGCTCCTATGTGTATGATTGCCTGCAAAAAATTAAAACTCAAACTATTGAAACAAATAAGCAAGTGACTCCTAACAATGTCCCTAAAGAAAGAAAATCATACCTAATATATAAACTAGTGAAAATAAACCAAAATTTTTTATCGTACTATTACAATCCTTGACAATGGAGAAAAAACTTGATGCAGATTTTACAAACCTAAATTAATAGGTTAATTTAACCTGATTGTTATACCGCAAGTGCACGATTATCTAACTAGTAGACAATGGCAAATATGGGCAGATCCCACGAGGATTGAAGATACAATTGAAAAATATAATCTATTTAAACCAATTTGAAAGGAGGTTACAACAATCGAAAATTTCTAAACTAATGAAAGCAGAAAATCTGAAAATTGAGTTTGAGAATCAAATAGAGAGATGTTAAGGCTTTTGAATCATCCATCAGGTTCATAAAATTACACTAATGTCAATTATTGTCTCCTAACAATGTAGTGGATTAATTTTAGGAAAGATGCAAACCCTAGCATTATTTGTCTAAGGCACAACTAATCACAGGTTTAACTAGAAATGTAATAGATTGATTATAGCAAAGATGCAAACCCTAGCATTAATTGTCAGTTTAATGCAAGATTAATCACAAGTTTAACTAATACGAATAAAACATGCTTAAACAAAAAAATAACATAATTCAACTACAAAGGATGCATGAAATACATGGTGAAAGTAATATGTGTTTGTTCACAAATCAACCCAATGTCAAATCATACAATGCATCGAAAAGCAACAAAAAAAATGGAAGGAAATTCTACTAAGCTTGAGGAATCATCTACGCCTTAGCGTAGGGTTAGAAGGTCATGGTGGTGGTCGTGGCAGCAGTTTAGGCAAAATCCATTAGCTCAACGAACATGCATCACAATCGTGTACAGACTCACTATGGTGGTACATAATAAAGTCAGGGGTGTCAATAGCCAGACTTTAAAAATATGTTATTTCCCTCCCAAAAGCTCTTCTTCACGACCTTTCTGTTAGTTTTCTGTTCACTACTATGCAATCTCTTCTGTTCCTCTCTGCGAGAGAGAGAAATCAGGGGGAGGATGGGGGAAATAAAGATGAGATGGAAGAGAAGAAGGCGAGATGTGGTTGGTGGTCAAAAAGATGGGGAGTCGATCGACTCTGATGGTGATGAAGTGGAGAGGGCATGATGGGTGGCGAGGTGTTGCTGATTCGTGATAGTCGTAAGGGAGAGAGGGCGTGATGGGTGGCGAGCTGTTGCTGATTTGTGATAGCGCTGTCAGGGAGAGAGGGCGTGATGGGTGGTGAGGTGTTGTTGGTTTGTGATAGCGCTGTCAGGGAAAGAGGGAGATCAGGGTGAGCTGGAAGTCGAGATGATGGTTGCTCTGTTGAGTCAATGGAGGATGATGAGGAAAAAAAAGGAGGCGAAATGTGGTTGGTGGTTTATCTGTTGGTGGCTGCTAGAAGACGTGAGAGAGAATCAAATAGGTGTCTTCGGGAGTTGTTCATGAGGGAGAAAGATGTTTGGCCGGTGCTAGCGAAGGCTGACGGTGGTGGATTTGTTCGAGATAGATAGAGAAAAACAGAGTTGGGAGGCTGGATGTTTGTGTGATGTTGATGGAGCTCCTTTCTGATGCGATGGTGTCTATGCAGGAATAGAGAGGAGGAAGAGATGATGGGGAAAAGGGAAAGAAAAGAGGAGGCTGTTAGTTGGCGAGAATGAGGAAAAAGAGACGGGCGGCTGTGTGGCTGCCAGAAAAAAGGGCGAGAGCTTGTGTTTTCCCTCTCTGCTAGTTATTTAGAAGTGGAAAGTGGGGTAATCGTGCTTGGGCTTAGGTTAAGAAAAAGGTGGATTTGGGTTTGTTTGGGTCAGGTTTTGGCATGTGAATGTCGTGGCGACTTGCAATTTCACCTGTTCCTTTGTACTGTTATTTGTACCAGCCAATTAATCGTTATCCGAATTGTCACTTTAATGCAATTTCATCATTTAAGCTCCAATTCCTACAAAAACATGAAAACGAAATAATTAGATTAAAATACAATATTCAAAACATTAATAAATAAAAATTAGGAGATATTTTATGTAAAAATTATGTGAATATCTGTAAACAAAAAAGATAACTCTTCTCGAGACCCCCGGCGACTCGGTCCTCCGAATTTTCAAGGATCGTCGGGGTCGCATCGGACACCACACGACGTGTGGTGCTTTTGAGTAAACGAGTTCCTAGAGTTTGTTGAAACGTTGATTTAACGTGTTTTAAAGTCATGTGGGCCTTGGGCCCAAAGTGAACAATATAGTACTTTATGGATCGGGTCATGATAATGAGTCATTGCAGGAGGAGATATAGATGAAAAGCAAAAAAGAGGAGGTTTCTGCAGATGGAGAAGGAATGGGAAGGGAAGATCCATCAACTAGAGCAAGAAATAGAATTAGCCCAAGTGCAAGGGGACATGGTGAAAACGCAAAAAGAGATGGAGAGTATGAGGCAACAACATGCGGCAGAAATAACTGCTTTAAGGAAGGATAATTGAAGGTCTCACTACTAGATGAGCCAGGAGAAGAACAACAGTACCATGCACCCCAGGAGAAATGTCACTTGTTTGGAAGCATGGTGAGAGAAGTTGAACATCCTGTTTGGAAAATGCTCGATCGGAACGATGCTAGGAGGGGAAGTAGAAGGAAGACCATGATTAATAAGACGACGGAAGACCTTCTCAAGGAGGTGAATGTCATCCAGGCAAATAAACGACCCAAATCAGCAGCCAATGAGCCACTGAAACGGTTAGATCAGTCACCTCTAACCAAGTGGATTAGAAATGTGGAGTTCCTGAAAAAGTTCCAGATGCTGAAATTTATGAAATGTGACGGACCACCGACCTTGTTGAACATCTCATCCACTTCCGACAAAAGACTCTACAGTGTGAGCATCTGAAATACGATGGTTTAATGTGCAAACACTTTCCGAACAACCTCATCAGGACTAGCGAAACGTGGTTCCATAACCTCCCGGAGGGGTCAACAAATTCCTTCTAATACGTTAAAAAGGTTTTTGTAAGATATTATGTGCATTAAAGAGGCAACCTTTCAAATGTTACCCACCTCTGGACCATCCGTCAGGCAAAGGAGAATCATTGAGAGATCTCACTGCACACTTCAAATCTGAAGCAATGCAGGTGGCTGAATTAGACAAAAAGTTGGGTTATTATGCCTTTCGAAAATGGTTTTCTTCTAGGCACACAGTTGCACGCCAAGTTGATTAAAAAATATCCTAAGTCTCTGGATAACGCTTACTAGTGGGCAGAGGATGCGATCAAGGTGGTAGTGGAAATCAAACTCTGGGTGGGTGAGGCCAAAGCCACAAAAGTACATCAAGTGGCTAGTTAACAGACAACAGATCCATCGGGGGAGAAGCGAAAAATCGAGAAAGAAAGCAGTATCAATCAGACAAGAGGTCAAAGATATCAAAGGGACCGCGTGAAGAGAATTGATCCTATTAGTTTCACGTTGCTGAACCGATCTCTGGAGGAAATCCTAAAAGGAATCAAGATAGAACCGTTCTTCGAACCACTGCCCAGTCGTTATACCGACATGCCTAGTAAACCCAATTGTGAATATTATAGAATACATGATCATGAGACTAATGATTGTTATGCTTTCTAAACATTCATATAGTTGCAGACTAACAAAAGTTTGTAAAGATTGGGGACGAAGAAGAAAACTGAGTACCTCTCCTTGACATACCGAAGCCAAGACACGTACTGGAAATGATCTACTACTGGAAGGCTGAAATAGAGCTGGAGAAAAGACACAAGAAGTAGAAAGCACTGTTTGTGAAGAAGGTGATGATGTAAACACAAAGCCTAGGTTGGCGATTAAAACCGACTTGGGTAACAGACCTCCGAAAGACCTTACTTGGTTCTCAGAGAAGGATGCAAAAGTTGGGCCCCATTCACGATCCGCTGGTCATGTCCATATAGGTAGGGGTGGGGGACTCAATGCTGAACATTTGGTTTGACTGCCAAGGTTCTACCGAGATCCTATTCAAGTATATGTTCGATCAGATGAAGCTACATCAACATATGTAGTAGTCTGCAAATGTAGCATGTCAACATAATCATGGATGCATCAACATATGTAGTAGTCCAAGATAGGCTTGATCATGAAACTGTAATGTCAATGATATGCATCAAATATGCACACTTCAACTAGTATGCAAATATTGCATGCCACCATAAACATGGTTGCATCGACATATGTAGTAGTTCAAGATATGCCTAATCATAAAACTACAACAACAATGATATGCATCAAATATGCAACACTTCAACTAGTATGCAAATGTAGCATGTAAACATAAACATGGACGCGTCAACATATGCAGTAGCTTAAGATAGGCTTGATCATGAAACTGCAACAACAATAATATGCAGCAAATACACAACACTTCAACTAGTATGCAAATGCAACATGTCAACATAAACATGGTTGCATCAACATATGCAGTAGTTCAAGAACAACACAAATGGATTTGATCAGAAACAACACATCGTTCTGAATAGTCATACCATACTACCTCACTTTAAATATCATTTTAGTAAGTTTGCCAGAAGAAAATTACCTGTCCTCAGTCAATTACCATTGGAATTGATCTTATTTTCATAAGCTCTTTGGTAACTTTGCACTGAATGGTATGGTGAGCAATACCTGCATGTAAACAAGTTGGTGTCCACAAAAGGATGTCATGTCAAACAAAACTCAAAGGAAACACATTAGTTGCAAATTTATTTTGCCTAGGAATAGGTCTCAAATTTGCAATGACTCTGACTACATGCACACATGGAATGCCACTGACTTGCCATGCCCTGCATTCACATGTGTTGTCTACAAGATTCATTGCCCATATTTCATTATGTACCTCAATAACCACAATCTCAGTCAAATCACCCCTTGCATCCCATAGTACCTCAATTTGGTCATGTGCTTCTCAATCACTTTGCTTGCTCTAGGGACCATGTCATTGATGTCCAAATTACCACCTTTGGTTCTTCTATGATACATTAGGTTACAATGCTACAATAAGAATTGATCCCCATTGAAGGTCACAACCCTAAAAGTGTGCATCCTTATTGTCCACCTTAACATAACACAAACAATGACAAACCTGTTGCATGTGACCCACTTTCTCTAGTAGTATATGCAACTGCTGACACTATCCCACTGCATTCCATGTGCCAAGGGATCCATCCTCAATTTCTTTGTTGGCACTTCATTTAAATAAATATCATCATACAAAGATGCACTTCTTTCAATAAAGTCAGCATACTCATTTCATGGTTCCAATTATTTATCAAATGACTGACGACTACAATACTCTTTTTCATGTTATATCTCATCTAACTAATCCATATCAATTGAAAATCAAGTAGAAGGTGTTGGTGATGGGACAAAAGTACGTTGTGGCTGTGGTTGTGGTGTTGGGACTGTAGAAAATGGTGGTGGTGTTGCCACTATTGAAGATGGTAGAGGTGGAGTTGGGACTAAGATGGTGGAGGTGGTGTGGAGACTGTAGAAGATGGTGGTGGTGGTGTTGGACAATCTGAGGAGTAGTTGCAGTTGCAAGTGGTGGTGGTACATCTGGGTGAGGTAGAGTATTTGCTGCTGCTAGTGGTGGTGGGACTGCATCAGCTTCATCATCTTCTGGAAGATCATCGAACTCCTCCTCTGGGAAATTTTCAATGTCACTTCTTTTAACCTTTTCTTCAAAACTTCTTTGTAAGCTTTGGAAGATTTGCCAAGTGGTCTCCTCTTTGTGTACGACTTGGTGTTTTTTTTTTTTTTTTTTTTTAGCCTTTGTCTTCTTTTTAACTTTTCTAGAATTGTTATTGCCTCCAGCATGTTCACCACCAATAGGTTTTTTTACTCATTGGTTGAGATTCAAACAAGTAAATAGGGTGTTCTGGTTGAGGTGGTGTTGGAACCACAACATCTTCCTCAACATCCACAAATAAATGCATTGCATCATCTTCATCAACCCAAGCATAGGCATGGACTTGTTCATCACAGTTAATGCTCATTCCGAATCCATCTTCTAATTACAAATGATACCCCCTAGAGTGACACCAAAACCAAACAGATCATATATATCAGCAGTAATGAGCTCATTCAAACCCTTGAAATGGACTATGTTACCATCCAAGTCGGGAAGATAAATCTATTTCCCATTTTTATAATCAGAAGGCATTCAGTAGCCTTTCTTTTCAGATGTTGAACTCCATTCTCCACCATATTGAACAGTCAAATGGTGAATTGACAAGTCCTTTTGCCAATTTAAACTGGCAAGACACAACAAGACACACAATAATACAATGAGGAACAAAGAGAATCCATATAATCAGAAGGCATTAATTGCTTTGTATTTTAAATTTATTTGAAAAAAATGACAATACATACATTGATGATTTCAATGAGATGGGAACAAAGAAACAACAAAGATTGTATTTCAGTCGAATTATACTTGAGAATTATAGAGGAAACTTGTTGAAGATCATACAGAGTAGTGAGAAACTTAAAACTGTTTAGAATCTCAAAGGAAATACATTGCAAACAAGGATTAACAACTTACAGTTGTTCACGAAAGGTTGTGTCGTACATTTCGTCCATTACCCTCTGAGTAGTGAGCAAATGAGCTTAGGGTTTCTCCTTCCAACTGAAACCCCCTCGAATACTCATCATTCCCTTCAATCAAACAAAAAAATCACATTTTCTTGTGCCCTTCAAAACCCACTTCAAGACCTTTTTGAAACCCCCTTCAAAGCCACCCTTCGTAACGCAATTCGGAAACCACTTCGAATTTACCCTTCAAAAACACTCTCTCCCATTTGAATTGGGTTTGTAAACCCTAAATATTGAAATGAGATGAATAAACAACCACTATTCACGCGTCTTGCACGTTTTCAGAGTAAAAATGGTCCTGGGCAATTTTGGAAGAAGACATGACTCCGATGAGGATTCAAGCAATCTGGGGGGCGGGGTATGAATAATTGGCCATCTTTTTTTGGGGGGGGGTGGGGGGGTTCCCCTAATTGGGGATATTTATTGGAAGGGATATGTCTAATTGACCGTAAGGGTTTTAATATTTTTTATCACAACTTTTCATTATTAAATAATGTAAACAAAATTTGGGTTTAAATGCATATTTGGGCTTAAATATATTTACCGAGTTCAGGACACTAGACCTAATATGATTAGTAATCATGAGTTATTGTTGAAAAAGCCCAATGGCACTCAACTTGGGTTTTAAACCCAATAGGTCATAAAGGACAAATAGGCCCCATTTACCCATCTTCTCCACAAATTCAATCTGTTTGGAGGATGAACTTGAGGTCGCAACCCCACCACCTCGTCGAGCATGAACTCTACGAGCTCCTCATCGTCAAGAGCATTCTCACCGAGTGCTTGTTCGACGAACATCAACTCACCGAGAGCATTGCCTCTGAAAACCTATTTGCCTAGTGGGTGTTTGCCAAACATTGACTCGTTCAGTTGCCAACTTGCCGGCAGCCAACTCACCGAGCCTCCATCTCGTCGGCTACCTGCTCGACAAACTCCTTGTCGAGCTCCAATTTTTTCTTCTATCTTCTGTCCTCTCTAATCCCTATTTCCTTTTCTCCCTCATATTATCTGAATTTCTTCTTATTCAATCATTTGCTGGATTTAATTATGTGGTTTAGTTTACATGGCATTGTTGTGGAAGCTCATAGAAGTTTGTGGATGTCCACCTCGTGATCTTGAGGTGGTACCATCCTTGATGTGTGGCAAACTAGGAGCCTTTCCTTAGTTGACTAAGTGGGTCTCTAATGCTTAATAATTAAGAAAATAGGAGAGACGAGGTGCACCTCCTCAAGCAGTTGGAAAACATGAGACAACTCATGTTCACACTTGGGCTAGCTCATAATGAGCTTTGAATTGAATTGATGAGTTTGCCGCTTATTCGACCACCCCTATTTGCTATAAAGGACCCATGGGGCCTTGGTTGATGGATACAATGAATGACGTGAATCACAGACAATTAAATGAAAGAGGAACATACATAGATCAAAGGGTTGTAATATTTACTTTTGTTAGTTAATTTCAACATGTTATCACAGGGAAATACATAGATCAAAGGGTTGTAATATTTACTTTCTTTAGTTAATTTCAACATGTTATCACCGCGAACAATTCTGACTAACAGACCTTGTTATTTACTTTGATTTTCTTTTCAATTCGAGTCTTTTGGAAGTAGATATCTTTTAATCAAGTTAATTTCATATTGATTTGATTTGATCATTAGGATATGATTTAATTATATGCATAATATCTTCGGAGTAAATATTATTAGTTTTATTGGACCAATTAATATCTCATTTTGACCAATTTTAGTTATATTGTGTGCACTGTTAGATTTTGGAATCACGACAAAAATCATCGATAAATCAAGTTTTCAGATGCCATGACCTTTCATATAGAAATCTGAAATTTCATTTATTTTTTGCTTGAAAATTTTGCGCAACTAATACATGTATATTTTTTTTGCATGTTTTCTCATAGATGGCAAATCTTGCAAAATTTGAGTTTCAAGCCCTTGTCGTTAATGGAGAAAATTATGTCATGGAAACTTATGCTAAACTTCATTTGCAAGCTAAGAAATTAGGTGGTGCATAAAATAAAGAAGTACAATGTTGTAGAAGATAAAACATATGTACTCATTTTCTTGCATCACCATATTCATGATTATCTAAAAGAAATGAAAATTTCATTGAGGAATACCCTTTAGTTTTATGGAAGTCCCTAAAGGGCAGATACGACCATCAGAAAGTGGTCATATTACAATGTTCAATATTATTTCTCATCTTAAGTTTTGTGAATAAAATGTGACAGGTGCTCAGATGATTGAGAAAACTTTATCTACCTTTCATGGATCAAGTGTGTTCATGTAGTAATAATATCAAGAATGTCACTTTACTAATTATCCTGAATTAATGATTTATCTCCTTGTAGTAGAAGAAAATCCAAAGGTTTTAATGAAAAATCATAATGCTAAACTATCTGGTTCCATGACATTTCAAGAAGCAAATGTCAACTATAGCTTTAAAAGTGGTCGAGACAGTGGACGTGGCAGGAATAAATACTCTAAAAAAGGTGGTACTTCGGAAGAGGTAGCCACAATAATCACTCTAGCAAAGGTGATTAAAAAAATTACTCCAGCAGATGTGGATATCTTAGTATAGGTGGTCACAACACTTACCACAAACGGAGCAAAGCTCCTGCCCGGAACATTGATAAAACTCATGCGAATGATAATGAGAATCCTTCCAGAGATGATATATGTCGTAAATGTGTACACATGTTTGTCGTGCACCAAAAGAGGAATAACGAGCTTCCATTAAAGTCAAATAGACAAATTTGATACAATGGGAAGATAATAGCAATACATCAAACATCTAGTCCATGTCACTCACTTGAGCTCTTCTGACTTTTTCCAAGACGTTAACAATGCATCGTTGTAATGTTGTTTTTTGATATCACCCTGTAAAATCTCCTGTTTTGTACGTTTTTGCTACTTGTAAATTATATGTAGGATATGCACATTTTATCTAAACTTATATATAGTTTGATATATGTTGACTATACTGATATATTTCTTGACTACTTATATGTTTATTATTTAAAGGTATGGATCACGACATGCCAATGTCGGACGATGATACATGTTTGATTTATAGTGCCACTACACATACAATACTAAAAAGTCATAAAATTTTCTCATCGCTAGAAATAAAAAAAACAAAAAGTGTCTACCATTGCTAGTCTTTTGCAAATTATTTGAAGGCTCTGATCGAGCCCACTTGACGTTACAAAATGTTACTCATTTCTTTATTTAGAATGTGCTATATTAAATCAGTTCTAGAAGAAATTTTGTTAGTTTCAAAATATACTCTTGAATGGATATCTGTAACGACCCGATCCACACAGTATTATATTGTCCGTTTTGGGCCCAAGGCCATTACGGCTTTAAATTGCGTAGTATTTTGTAGATCCAAACTCATACATATATAATACATCACCCTCCCTTACTCAGGCGATGTGGGACTATAATATTTCCTTTGTAGTTTGTCAATCCTTTTGTGATCCATGGGCTCTTAGGCTTATCCCGCACCCTCCGCCTCAAGTCCGCCCACACATGGGTATCACAGTCCACCCTTATTGGGAGCTCAATGTCCTCATTGGCACACTTTCGGTTGGGTCAAACTCTGATACCATTCTATAATAACCCGATCTACAAAGTATTATATTGTTCACTTTGGGCCCAAAGCCCGCACTGCACGGCTTTAAAATGCGTAGTACTTTGTAGATCCAAACTCGTATATATAGTGATGCATCCAAAAATCATCATTTTGAGAGTTTGACCTGCAAAACAAATATTAGACTGCCGAGAAACATCTTTTTGGTGGCCGAAGGCACTCTGATGCTTAAGTCAGCAACTCTGTTTGAAGAAAAAAGTAAATCTAGACAAAACTCAGTTAAAGTTGCATACATTTGTCGAATGTTCTGTTTACCTTTTATAATGGTTGCAGTTAATTCTCTGTATGACTTAAGCATGTGAGGCGCAATTGGAGGAGATGTTTCCTGTAACAGTCTCATCCTTAATGGAGATGCATTCATGGAGGCGTAACTCCCTCCACGACTCTTTTATTGGTGCAACGTTCCTCTTCTTTATGAGAGAACTCGTGTCAGGTCTGGATTTGGGCTCTGATTCGTTCGAACCTGGATTTGGGCTTTGTTTATATCTTCTTGCTAGTGGGCCTTGTCTGGGCCTTTGTGATCAGCTTTATTCTTCTTGGATTTTATGTGTTGACCCAATAGATTGGACGTCATATTCTCGTGATGGACGCTCTCTTCCACGTGTACAGTCGTGATGATCGGTCTATTTTTATGTATCATCATATAGTACATCACCCTCCCTCACCCAAGTGATGTGAGACTATAATCTCCTATTTGTAGCTTGTCAACCATCTTGGGATCCATGGGCTCTTGGGCTTCTCCCGCACCCTCCCCCTCTGGTACGCAAACACAAGGGTATTATAGTATCATATTGAGATAACTAATGAAGGGGGCAAAAACTATTTATGCATTATAACTAGTGTTGGAAACCATAAGCTCATACTAGAAAATTCTCAATTATCTCATTGTAATAATATTGTACAACCATTGGATATGTTGAATCACATACCATTTTAAGCCAAAAGCTTAAGGCACACTACAAACTTATTGACTCACAAGCTTTGCTTCTTTGGCATGATCGTTTGGATCATCCTGGATCCACCATGTTGAAGAAAATTGTAGAAAACTCTAATGGTCATTCCTTAGCACACAGTCAACTTGACCTCCATATTGGATACTTATGAGTTCCTTGTTCACAAAGTAAACTTACTATTATACCACATCTCTCAAGATTGCTACTAAAACACCGTCATTCTTATAGAGAATACAAGGTGACATTTGTGGACCAATTCACCCTTCTAGTGAACCTTTTAGATATTATATAGTTTTAATAGACATTTTAACCAGATGGTTTTATGTGTGTCTTCTATCCATCCGTAATTTTGCTTTCGTCTTGTTCCTAACGCAAATTATTAAACTTATGGCTCAATTCTCATAACAACGTGACATCAAGTCTATTCGTCTTGATAATGTAGCAGAGTTTAATTCACAAGTATTTAATGATTTTTGCTCATCAATAAGGATTGATGTTGAACATTCAGTCCCACATGTTCATCAACATAATGGTTTAGCGGAATTTTTAATTAAGCGTATACAACTCATTGCTAGGCATTTACTTATGTAGTCTAGACTACCTAGGAGTAGGCATGGGACATGATGGACCTCATCACTATCCCATTTCATTCATTCGAGATCGGGATGGGATAAACCATTTTTCGACCTCGTCCTATCCCAAACGGGTTCAGGAGAGGACGAGATAAGCATGTACTAAAAATACTCTTAGGAGTTTCCTTTTGAACAGTATGAACTTAGAATGGTTAGTAACATTATTGTGTCTAATATCAATATTATCCACCTATTACCAATAAAAAAATCTTAATGGTATATGCTAAGGCTTCAACTTTAGTTGTGACATTTTTACCATTTTTTAATTTAATTATTAAGTTATACCATCACCTACACCTGCTCTTCTCATTGTAATACGAATTTACAACTACGAGCAATGCTTGATAATGATGCCACCTAATTACAAAAATTCAACGTTCATAGTTAACAAAATCACAACTATTTCAAATAATAATAATAATAATAATAATAATAATAATAATAATAATAATAATAATAATAATAATAATAATAATAATAATAATAATAATAATAATAATAATAATAATAATAATAATAATAATAATAATAATAATAATGATTAAGGCATTAGAATTTAAAGCTATCGCACTTGACTTAAGGCTAATGATCTTTTTTTTATCCCTTAACCCCTCCCACCCTAGATGTCGTCGGCTGGGTTCGTATCCGTGACCTTGTGGTACTATCCGCCACTGCTCAACCATTGAGCCATCACACCTTTGGTGGACTTAAGGCTAATGATCACAACATGAAATTCCTCCACAATGCATAGATGATTGTTTATACAATCGTTACTTAATAATTGTTTGTTACCACCTATTAGTAGATTACATAAAAAAATTTATTGAACAATACTAATGATTTAAGATAAACATAGTAACCTATTTTCGGGATGGGATGGGATGAGCGAGTTTGAAAATCTCCATCCTGATCTCATCCCACTCTAGATCGGGACGGGACAGGATCGGATCGTGACAGGATCAGAATCGCGGGATGGCATGCCCATCCCTAAGACTACTTGCTAGTCCTTAGGGACATGCAATCTTGTACGCTGCAAACGTGTTTCGCCATAGACCCATTTCGTACCATCATTATTCACCTTTACAACTTACGACAGGTTGTTGACCAAATATTTCACATTTACGCAAATTTGTTTGTGTTGTACATGTTCCTATACAACCCCCAACAGGTACTAAGATGAGTCATCAATGTCGATTAGGCATTTACGTTGGTTTTAACTTGCCTTCCATTATCCGCTATCTCAAACCTTTAACTGGTGACATTTTTACTGCTAAATTTGTAGACTGTAAATTTGATGAAACTATATTCTCATTGTTAGGGGGAGATAAACAAATTCTTACAGAACAACAAATGGAAAAAAGAACGGTGTGAAATATCATGGAATACTTCTACTTTATCTCATCTGAACCTTAAAACATCCCAATGTGATTATGAAATAAGGAGAATATAATATCTCCCGGTAAATGTGGATCAATTACCTGACACATTTAATGATGCAGCTAAAGTAACTAAGTCACTAGTGCTAGTTGTGAATGCACCTGTTCTAATTTGCGTCTCTGTAGAACAAATTTCGAATAAGACAACAAATAAATTTGTTCACGCCAGAAGCATGGAAGACCTATAGGTTCCAAGTATGCAACTGTCAGAAAAGGAGAATTAGTAAAAATCTATGCCCTAATGCTCTTGGAGAAACAATTCTTAAAACTCTTACCGAAGTTGTACATGCACAAAATGAAGTTGTACATGAAGATCCTACAGTGGCGGCATTACATAATGCTTATGAAGAGGTTATATTTTAAAATTCCAATTTCTTCATATAAATATGTACATAACGTTCATATCCTACAATGACAAAAAAACAATTCACAAAAAGGCTCAGGTACCTGATAATAATGAGATTTCAATATACTCGGGAGAACTGTGAAATCGAATGTAATGGTCATCGATGACATATTTATATGTATGGTAGCTATCGAAATATCAAAGGGCAATTATATTTATAATAATATTGAACTTTGTAGCATCTATGAATGTCGATAAAGAAATAATTGGCCAAAATGAAAAGATGTCCTAGTGGAATTGGATTCTCTTGAAAAACATGTGTATTTGGATGTATAGTAGAAACACCTAAACATGTAAACCCTGTTGATTTCAAATGAGTTTTTGTATGAAAACAAAATGAGAAAAATGAGATTGTCAGATATAAGAAGAGACTCGTGGCACAAGTGTTATTGCAGAAACCCAACATTGATTTTGAAGAAACATACCCGGTTATGGGTATGACTACATTCCAAGATTTAATAAGTCTTGTAGTTTCTAAAAACTTGATATGAGACTCATGGATGTCGTAATTGCTTATTTATATGAGGATTTAGATACAAATATTTATATGAAAATTTCTGAATGATTTACTCTTAGTTAGGCAAAGTCAATAAATACTACTCGATAAAACTACAAGTTGTTTTCAAATGGTTTAAAATAATCTAGAAAAATGTTGTATAGTCGTCTTAGTGAATATCTGTGTAAGGAAGGTTATACAAATATTTCTATTTGCCCATATGTCTTAAAAAAAATCTATTATTGGTTTTTTCATAGCATCAGTTCATGCCGTTGATATAAATCTTATAGGATTAACCGAAGATGTTGACAATGTTGCTAACTATTTAAAGAAAGAAATCGAAATGAAAAACCTTGGAAAAACAAAATTTTGTCTCGGCTTGCAGATTGAGCAAAGTACAAATGGAATATTGGTCCATCAATCAGGATCGTCATCATCATTGATGATACATTAAAATAAACCGACATCGCGGCCATACATGTGGCAGAAAACATCGATCATAAGGATCTAGCGTTCCATCTCCTGGGTCAGCTCGTAAAGCCCAAGAAGGCAAAACCAATCATAAAGGCCCAAACATGGTCCATTAAAGGAAGACGTGATCGAAGCCAAAATCCAGGCCCGCACGAATCGAAACCTAGATCCAGGCCTGCACGAGTTATCTCATAAAAAAGAGGAACGTTGCACAAGAAAAAAGTCGTGGAGGGAGTTACGCCTCCACAGACGCATCTTCATAAAAAAGGAGACTGTTACGAGAAACACCTCTTTTCGTTGCACCACATGTGCTTAAGTCACGCAGAAAATTAACCGCGACCATTATAAAAGGTAAAAGAACATTCGACAAAGGTATGCAACTTTAACTGAGTTTTGTCAAGATTTACTTCCTTTTTCAAACAGAGTTGCTGATTTAAGCATCAGAGTGTCTCAGCCACCAAAAAGGTGGTCATTGGCACTCTAACATCTATTTTGCAGGTTAAACTCACAGGAGGACAAGATTTGGACGCATCAGTTTGGCGCCGTCTATGGGAAACGACAAGTTTCCTTTCTAAAAAGAAGATGCACATTGACAAAGTTCACCAAAATCTGATAGACGACCGACAAGCTGTCAGAACAAATGACGCATTCTACAAATCCTCAGCCCAACGACGATCACAATAACCCTCCTACTAGCAACAATGTATCACAAACAACTCACGAACGAGACAAACTTAGACCATCGTCAATTGCACTCGACAATCAAGGTCCACAACATGCAATAGCTCAGACAACCCAGACATTCGGCAACACCGTCACGGATCATTGGGTAGACCTGCTTATGGTCAATATAAACCACATGAAAAAATGTTGGAGAAACTCAGCAAGAAGTGCATTCAGTCAGCCAATCCTAGCCAAATGTCGCCCCAGCAAAACTTCACCAACCGAACCCAAGAAAGCGACGAAGCTCCTGCAGAATCTCAATAGGAAAATCTCAAGAGCAATGAACCTCCCCAGGGTAAGACTCCACAGAGTGACAGAACGTCTGTTGAAATCCCGTTTAGAATCGGAATCATGGATCCCAACGTATTGTACGAACTAGCCAAGCCACCATTCTCCGACGCCCTCATGATAATTTTCATACCAAAAAAGTTCACTCCACCAAAGTTCGAAGTGTATGATGTCACCACCAACCTAACAGATCATTTGAGACATTTTCACCACATGATGGCATTGAAGGAGATTACAGAGTCAATCTTGTGCAAAACATTTTCGACTAGTCTTACCTCTACAGCAATGAGCCGGTTCAACAACTTACCATCAAGGTCAATATACTCCTTCCATGCGCTAGCCACCACCTTAATAACAAGATTCATCGAAAGTCAGTGGATGAGGAAAGGGCCATACTATCTCCTCCATATCAAGCAAAGGCTCGAATAGATAATACGAAAAAACGTCACTCGTTTTACTAACGAACTGACAATGATAGATGGATGCAACGATGACATAACCACCGCTGCTTTCACCGCGGAGCTGAAAAGATGCAATTTTTTTATGCTTTCAACTTGGAAACCCCAAAAAGCATGACGATCCTGTTGAAAACAACCCAAAAGCACATTTCTCTCGAGGAAATGAAAGCTGTCAGCAAGAAAAATAACCAAGAAAGGGAGAATCACTTAAAGAAACAGGAAATGATGGAGGAAAGAATACGAGATGATGGACCTCAGGAGGATAGCATTCAGTCAAAAAGGCATCGAAATGGCGGAAGGACCAAATCCAACCAGCGAGAATCCGGGAAGTTGCAGTCGGCACAGCCCAGATACAAGCGGATAACAAGTGTGATGAAAAAGATATACAAACCATACACATCGCTGAAGACAAAGCCGGACCAATATATTGAAATATATGGCGAATTGGAAAAACGTCAACTGACCACTTAGAATGAGAAGACACTACAAGAAACTGGCATTAGGTGGCAAAATTATATATGATGCTTAAAAAGTTGTCATCGATTTTTAGTTTACTTGAGAAATTTTGACGAATCGTCACATATTTGTTCAAGCGAAATTTTGATTCCCAAGTCTTCACACAAGTATTTTACAATCGTCACACAATATAGAGTGGGAAAACTGACGCCTAAATGAAATACATTTTTCCTCATTTTGTTTGGAAAAATAATGAGCGAGTCACATTTCATCCGAAGCCCAACCCAAGCATAAACCCTCGATGCCACCGCCCCTCTCTCACCCAGCTCCTCCTCCTTACCGATTCCCCGCTTCCAACGGCGGCCTCTCCGCCTCCTCTCTCTTAATCGACTCGGAGGTTTCTGGACAAAGACGAAAAAAAAAAAAAGGCTGACGAGAAAGAGAGAAGCTCTTCGTCTCTGTTTGATCTCAAAGGTACAATTCTGTTCTTATTTGTTCACCTTCGAACAATGATTTATGTTCATTTTGATTGTTGGGTATCATCAGTTTCTCCCAATTTATGTTTTTCATTCAATTTCTAATTTGCCACCATGACCCTGCAAAGACATGGATTGGTGCATACATAAAAGATTTCCATCAACAAAGTCTGTGGTCCCGATATATCACTACAATGTACTGGTCTATCACTACTCTAACAACTGTTGGTTATGGTGATTTGCATCCTGAGAATTCAAGCGAGTTGTTGTTTGACATATTCTACATGCTCATGAATCTTGGGTTGAATGGATGAAAGCCACCTTATTCATTGATGTAAGCCTTATCAAAAACGGGGTTTTGGAAGTGTTAATCGTGTGAGTTGGCAATTGACAATAATTTGAGTTTGGAAGTGTTAATCGTTTGTATGTTGCTTTAAAAGATGCCTTCATGAAGAAGCTCCAACACATTTTAGGATAAGCTTCTTGTCATTGGATTGAATTGAATAGCTAATCTAACTAACACCCAATCATGTATACCAATGCACCCATATATCTTGTATATTATCGGGGGATGGAATCTTATGTTTTTTCATATATTTTAAGTGTTGTTGTTCCCCTTGCATGAAATGGATTTGTGCCTGATACATAGGCTTGTGTCTCACCTAATATACTCAACTAAATCAGTTAATATATTAGATATTTACTTGCCTATATTTGGCACACAAAACACTTTTAAACTGGAGTTTTCATTCAAAATGTAAGAAACGAATGCAATTTTCACAGTTGAAAAAGAGAAGACGATGATTCTTGCAATTAGCAGCTACTAAGATTAAGAGTGAGGGACTAATCCCTTGCCATTTATTAGCTCTGTGGCTGCTACAACATGTCAATGTAAGTATCTAAATGCATTTTGATAGAGAAGTTTAAGGGTTCTTTTCTAATTACAAAATAATTTTAATCAAGCAATCAACGAATCATTATTATCTTTCATTTTTTATATTATCAGTATTTTTTAAAGCTAGTAGTCTAACTGTTCTTGTGTTTAAAAAAAAAGAAATATGTTGTTGTGTATTAGCTGAATCTTTTTGCTTTGTATTTTTAAAAAAAGGTAGAAAAAGTAACCTCTAAATAATTGAGTATGCTAAACTGCATCGTATTATCTGAATCTTATATTACCTTTGTGTTTCTTATGTCAGGCCACCATGAATATATGATTAATATGAGGGAGGCTTTGGAATGCATCAATAATGCTCAATGAGTTTTGACTTTCCTTAAAGGACATTACTAATTGTACGAGGTAGGACGTTTTCAACATGTCCATTAGATCCAAAACTGATTCCATACAAGTCCTATTGGAAGGTGAGTTTGAAATAAGTAGGCCACTCACTCCCTTTAGAGTTGGTTTAACACTAACTAGGGAGGAAATGAAGATCTATTTGTGGCGTAGGAGTTTTTCCACGTATGGAGTCCTCTAGCTCAAGCTTTCCCTCATCTCTAGCTTCTAGTTCTTAGATTAGAACAATTGAAGGCGAACGAGCAGTTGAATGCACAATTGCAGGTAAAACAAACTTTATCATTTTATTTTTATTCATTTCCATTTCTTGTACTTTTTTTTTGTAGGTTCCCTTTATCTTATTCTGGTTGTTTATTTTTTCGTTCTCTTATGTCCGCATATGTCTACTTACAAGCATAATTGTCACTTGAAAGAATAATTGATAATTGAATATATAATACAACACCTTATATAAGGAAATGGAGATAGTGGGAAGATGGATCAAGTTTGATGAAGAACAAGGTGAATTAGCATCAGATGAATCAAACTGATCAGGGTGGTTTTCATCATTTTCTACATAAGGTATTGATGAGAACCCCTGGTTCTTGTGTACCAGAACAATGAAGTAAACCACATCAGAGTCACCTAACAGGCAATTTTGAATTTTATTTCATAAAAAGGGTTTCATTCACAGAAGAGGATTTTGATCCATCATACATGTACAGTCACCCAAAGTTGGCCAAATAACCTCATGAGTGTTATTTTCCTTAAGCTTAGTTGCTTGAGATCTTCACTGTCAAGAGGATATAGGTATAGAAGTGATTGTATAAGGGTGATCTTATAATTATTGATATGGATTTGCATCTGGGCTTTTGTTAGCATATTCTGCCCAAGTTTATTTTAGTTTTTGTATATTTTCTTTCAAGAAAATAAAGCCCTGCTCAAAGAATTACAAACTATCAGGGGTACATGATGAATTTACCCGATTAATATTATGAAATGAAACACGAATTTTTTTTTGCATATATCCTACTAAAAAAATACAGCCGCATTATACTCCTGGACACACAGCTCACTCACAGAATAACCTCAGCTTACCCAGAAACATGCCTTCACAAAACCAAAAAACAAAACCCTGCTCTAAAATCTGAAATAGAAATTTTCCTGCCTCTATGCACATTTAAATCACTCCATAAAAAATAAAAATAAAAATAAATAAAAAAAGACAGTGCATCACCTTCTCACAGCTAACATTTTCATCTTCGCTGTCTAACCAATAGCGAAACTCGTAGCCCATCAACCGAATTCAGTCACGTCCTGTTCATTATCATTTCCTTCTAATATACGTCGTCCTACACTTATCAACTGAATTCAATAGTGTATGCAGTCGTAACACTTTCCACACTAATATCGACAACTGGTAGAAGCAAAATTTTTTATTGGTATGAAGAGGACTGCCAAAGTTCAAAGTTACAGTGAAGAACAATTATGAGGGCTAATGTTGAAGTTTGGGACAGTGAGGAAAATAAATAAAAAACAATTGAGCCTCCACATACAGCTTAATGAGATTAGGATGACAACGTCTGACCTTGATCTAGGAGATGTGACTGAATGAAGTGGGTTTGTTCGATTCTTAGAAACTTAAAAATTGATGTTGCCTATCTTGATTTCTGACACTTTTCTGCTGATGTTACTGCAGAGGTTTCTTATCTTTCAGTGTTTTTTATACTGAAATGGGAAATCTAATTAGGTGAGTCATGATGCAGTTCATTGGTCCTTTGGCATTAAGGTTAATCCATTAAGGAATATATATGTAATCCATTCTATACATATATGGACATCAGCCAGCATGACACATACTTACTAGATAAGTTGATATTGTAAATAGGTATGAATGCCATTGTGTATAGTTCAGGTTACATATATATACATGTATATATATATGTATATACACGTGTATATATATATATATATAATTGGTCGTGATTTATCCGGATGTAGTTGCTTGCAGCTTGATTTGATCTTGTTAGGGAGATTATTTTGTTGTAACTATTTAGATAGGAATCAGGCTTGGGATTTTTGAAAGATCCCCTACTTTTCTTAATTACTAACACTTATACTTTCTAATGTTTAATGCAGGCTTTTTTGGCAACTACAATGCTAGGTCGTACCAATAGCGTTTCCTCCCGCCACGATCCAAACAGTTCCAATGGTAGTGGTGTACATCCAAATGATCCTTATTTTGATGAGCTTGGTGACCATGATGGTGATGATGAAGAACGATTCTAGGATGTTGTGGGTATGAATAGATGTTGATGAGTTAAGGAGCTTAGTGTTATTACAGTAGACTCAGTTATTTTTTTGGACATGTACATGGTGTCACTTGATATATATTGTATTCGGTTATGTGACTTCGCATATGTACATATGTGGAGAAAATTCCTCACAGAAAGTTCACAGTAGATATTTTTAATATATGAAATCACTATCACGACAAATTGTTCCTCACATATAACTCACATAAGTGAGGAACGGTTCGTCACATGTCACCACACATGACGCCAACTTTCATCACACATAAAACTGTAGAGTAACAGAAAGTTTCGTCACCCATATTGTAATTGTATACCCGCGCGCTAATTTTATGTGAGGAATCGCTTGCCACATAAGCTGACTTTCTGTGACGAGTAAGGAATTCGTTACATAATATTTTCCTTAACGCCCCTTATGTGAGGAACGCTGTGGCGACTGAAATTTCTCACCGTTATTGAAATGTAACGAATTAACATATTATAGTGAGGAACAACGGTCTTCACCAATATCCAATTTCTTGTAGTGGAAGACCAGAAGGAATAGACAAAAGCAAATATTGTTCATTCCATAAGGATCACAGGCACAACACTGAAGACTGCTACAAACTAAAAGATGAAATTGACAATTGGGTTCAGAGAGGATGACTCGACGAATTCATTGGAATGCTAGACAAGCTGCTCAAAGTGAAAAAAGAAAAGGAAGATTCCACCATAGGATCAAAAGAACAGCCCAGGGAACAAATATATACCTTATACTGCATGGCCAGGAGGAACGAAACGATCAACCCAACTGAAAAAGTAGCCGGAAACACCTCATACTCGAGCTGATCCATATCGACGTAGGATTACTAAAGTCGGACGAAACCAAACGAACTAGTTTACCGATGCGCAGCAAAAGAAAATGGAAAATCTTGTTTTTGTCAACTAACACAATTCACAAACCGATTAAACCTTAAGAGCTAGTGCTTATGCAAGCATGATTGGACGATTCGGTGCTGGTGTGAGCATGATTGGACAGTTTGGCGCTGATGTAAGCACAATCGAACAAATCAATATTGCTCAGCTATAGGATCATTTAGTTCAAACAATTGACAATTGACACAAGGTCGAGAGAAACGTGTCAGAACGTAAAAGAATTCAAATCAACAAAATTCAAACATGATCAAGAATGTAGTTGTAAAAGCTTCCTGACCAGTTGAAGAAATCAAACTGGAGATACACAGTGCAACTCATTTCGACAACTATGGCTGACCTAAAAAAGGTATAACAACATGAACGAGTCAACAAGACAAATTACGACTATGAAGAAAAATAATAACACCAAGAAAAAAAATTCAAGTTCCGTAATAAAACTACTCTATCACATTCGAAGAATAAGGTAAGGGAGTATGAGAT
The DNA here is from genome assembly GCA_963556465.1 of Berberis vulgaris. NCBI lineage: Eukaryota > Viridiplantae > Streptophyta > Magnoliopsida > Ranunculales > Berberidaceae > Berberis > Berberis vulgaris. The sequence goes on from OY747127.1 coordinate 48,330,249, forward strand.
AAAGCGGAGGCATCCATAACATCGTTGGCGGCGTCATCTGACGGATGAGAGGCAATCAGATCACTGGCAGGAGCTCTCTCTTCAAGAGAGGGTGGAAGCAATGGCTCTTCAACCGTTGGAACATCCGAAGAACCAAGAATGTTTTCGTCATTATCTTCATCTTCAAAGGTCTGATCGACTAAGTGACAGTACTGAGACAAATCAACACCAAACCCTTCTATATAGTCAACAAGCTCAGTCTGTCCATCAATGATTCACTGCCCATCTGCCACCTCCATAATGCGAAGCCTATCTTTTATGAAAGCAAGTTCATTCCTAGCAGCAATAAGTCGTCCTTCAGTGGTAAGCATCATGGAGGTATATGCCTTATCCTCATAAAACGCAACCATTAATTGCTCCATCCTTTTTTCGGCGACGTCATGGTTGATAGATTGTTTTACCATGGCACGTGCAGCCTCATCATGAATTGCCTTATCGACAGACAACTCCCTCTCCACATCATGTAAGCATGCACAAACACCGTCTAAATCAGTTCTCAATGACTCGAGCTTAGCTACAAACCGATCCCTTGCACCCTCTGCCTCAATCAGTGATGCTCGAGCAACCCCAACCATTTTTTCCTGTTCCACACATCGCGCTCTTAACACGTCGGATTGACAAAGGACGTGGGAAAACCCCAAGAACAACACCGCGAACTTCCTCTCTAGAAAAGCCACTTATTTACTACTAGCTTGGTAATCTGAGCCCATCACCCCTGAGTAGGTAAGATTATTCATCCCATCCATTATATGTCTGAGGCCATCATCAAGATGAAGCCCGGATCCAACACATGCATCGAAGACCTCTCCACCGACCGCCTGTGTCATTCGTTGATCAGCCTATGAGCGCCATCCTGCATGTCGAACTGGAAAAACCAACACAACTTCCCGTCTGACTTAACCCAAATCTCTTCAAGGGTAGGTTCCTTCCAACTAATCCACCAATGAAGGATGCGGGGATCCGAAAACACGGAGGAGCCACCACCAACAGTCTTGAAGGAAGACGAAACGACAGAAAAACGATCCTCATTATCTCGTTGTGTAGTAATCACAGTAGAAGCAAAATGAGTGGTAGTACCAACGGGAACAAAAAAACCTAAGCAGGCAGGACCTCCGCCGCATTACCAACAAGAAAATGAAGTAAACAAGGAGACCACACCTCGATAACTCGACCGCGACCACCAATCTCCTTAGACTAAACAACCGCCAGTTGGAACATCTTATTGTCGATGGCTCTATGATCGTCATTAGAACAATCAGTAGCGTTAGGACCACCATTAGCAGAAATGAGCCTCTTCTCATCATCATCCAACGGGCAAATGGTCTCTTTTTCACTCCTCTCCAATGCCAATCTCATATCTTCAGCCTCTTTTAGAGATAAGCGATCCTCCCTTGCATGCTCCCTATCGACATAACTCGAATAAGGAAAAGCGTGACGAGTAGAATCGAGAAGTCACTTTCTCTTCGAAACATGGTTAGAACTTATAAAAACCGCTTCGACAGACTAACAGGCCTCAAAACCTTTCTCTTCTTGGAAGTTGGACCAGCAGCACCAATGCTAACATGAGCAACGAGATCCATAACATTCGAGCTCACTTTCCCATCAACAACAACATTACCAACACCAACAAGAACAACGCGAGCAGTAATCTCCTCAGCTTGCCTCTCAATCACCAGAGCCCGTTCAGCCTCATTCATACTATACAAACCGTTGCGCTCTACCATGACAGTGGAAAGGAATGTGTCCAAATGAACCCCGGGAAGCAGTAAAAAATGCTCGCTGGTAATATGTTCTTCCACAGTCAATTGCAAATCCATCCGCTTGTTGGGAACCCGAAAGGACCTCACTATTTGCTAACCTCGCAAGTCGAAGTAGCCAGAACAAATAGAAGCATAGAACTAGTCTCGTGACCAAACCCTGATATCATTGTTCAGATTACCAAAACATGCAAGAAAACGAAGAAAGCAAATACTCGTGGTCATCAACAGACCGACCACCGAGTGCAAAGGTCTAACAGTCAAAGGAATACCATAAAAGATGGCTCTTGCATATGTGCAAACCATAACCCTCCAACCGTTAGGACCCATCTGAGAATGAGGAATACCAAGAAAGTCTAAATACGCCCAGAATTACTCTGGAACTAGAAATCGAAGGGCGGATTGAAACATGCGTATTGAAACATGCATGGGTAGAGCGCAATATACCCCTTCCTCGGACAACAAGGACTATCATTCTGCCGGAAAAAATGATCTCAAGGTTAGAAGGCAAAGAGTAGTCAGAACGAATGTTATCCAACGTTGCCTGAGAAACCTTCTTGGGAGAGAAATGAGCTTCACAAATAGCGAGCTGCTCACCGTCAAATAAACATTGGCTGGCATCGCCAATACACAAGAAAAGAAGAAAGATGATGACAGAATGAAGAAACAACCCTAATTTCAAAGATGGCATAAAGAGGGAAACAAATCTATCATGTCCCCCTTTTATAGAACCGAACAACGAAGACATTGCTTATGGGACGATGTGCAGGATATAATGCCACATGAAACTGCAAAAAATGTGCTCGAAAACGAACAAATAAGCAAGAGATCAAGACGCCAACCCGCCAAAAGTTGCTAACAACATTAAATACAAGGCAATAATTGAATTGAAAGACCAACCGTCACGAAGTTAGTGGCCACGTCAGCATACCCACTAACTAAGGGGGAGTAGCTTATAATACATCAAAATAGACCGACATCGTGGCCATACACGTGGCAAAAAACATCCATCACAGGGATCTAGTGTTCCATCTACTGGGCCAGCTCGTAAAGCCCAAAAAGGCAAAAATCAATCATAAAGGCCCAAAAAGGGCCCACTAAAGGATGACGTGATCGAAGCCCAAATCCAGGCCCGCATGAATCAAAGCCTAAATCCAGGTCCGCGTGAATCAAAGCCCAAATCCATGCCCGCATAAGTTTTCTCATAAAGACAAGGAATGTTGCATAAGAAAAAAGTCGTGAAGGGAGTTACGCCTCCATGGACGCATTTCCATAAAGGAGGAGACTGTTACGAGAATCATCTCTTTTCGTTGCTCCTCACATGCTTAAGTCACACAGAGAATTAACCGCGACCATTATAAAAGGTAAAGAGAACATTCAACAAAGGTATGCAACTTTAACTGAGTTTTGTCTAGATTTATTTATTTCTTTAAACATAGTTGCTGACTTAAGCATCGGAGTGTTTTCGGCAACCAAAAAGGTGATATTTGGTAATCTAACATCTGTTTTGCAGCCAATGGTGTTATGGCCTAGTGGTTAGGGCTGTGTGGGTTTGTCCCCCACGTCCTAGCTTCGAATCCCGCCTGCGGCATGGTTACTTTCTTAGGGTGTTGACCTGTAGGTCGCCCAATTGATAGGTTTAGGGATCCTTTAAAAGCCCTGCTCGCCATCCAAAAAAATAAAAACATTTGTTTTGCATGTTAAACTCACAGGAGGACGAGATTTGGACACATCAAAGCCCATTCCCGATACCTTTGGAGTCGGCTATACATATTTTGTTCTCCAAGCAACGCGGTCTATCCACATATCCGCACCTACTCCAAGCTCAAGGATGTCTTCCTTAACTGATTTCATCTAAGTTTTCAATAGTAGTCCCCTCTATCTACACCCTCCACTAATTTGCCAATCTAGACATTTTCTAATTGACGCCATCAATATGGTCCATCAATCATGATATAATTAAAAAAAAAAAATTAATGATTTAATATGGACAAATCTCTTTCACTTAGTACGCCATTGGTTGTTCGATCTTTAGATTTAAATAAAGACCCATATTGACAGACGAAAACGAGGAGATAATTTGTCCTGAAATACCATATTTAAGTGTCATTGGTGCATTGTTATATTTAGTACATTGTACAATACATGATATACCTCTTTTTAATATATGAGTTAAAAAAATATTTAGATAACTTCACAGAAAAGTTGATATAGGTTTGTTTTATTCCTATGATTAATCTAACTTCCCACCTAGTTGGCTATGCAGATTTAGACTATCTTTCTGACTCCCATAAGGGTCACTCGCAGATAGGTTATGTATTTATGAATTGCAGCGCAACTATTTCTTGGCAAAATATTAAACAAACATTAGTGTTCCGAATGAAGCTAACCGATAGTGTGTTTGGCTCAAATCATTGATTCAACACATAAGAAATAAGTGTCAATTGCCCTCAGTTATTGATCAGCCGACTATAATATATGAACATAATGTTGCATGTATTGTTCAAGTGTAAGAAGGTTTCATCAAAGAAGATCTAATGGAACACATTCCAGTAAAAAAAATTTACCCACATGAGCTTCAGAAGAATCATGTGATTGAAGTCATACAGATTCAGTCTAGTGACAACCTTGCAGGCCTCTTCAATAACACATGTTTAGCATGTGCATTTTTGGTGCATGGGCAACGATTTTTATGAGAGTTTTCTTGAGTAGCTACCAAATTTCTCTTGGCCATGATAATTCAACTACTGAGAACAACAATGGCAACCCCCGCGTGGCTAAATATGCCTTTTGGTGCAGTGAGAAACAATTATTTCATGGCATTTCCTGGGAGTATCCATTAGTCTCAAAGATCATTTTCTCCTAACAGTGAATTGAACATGAGGCTTTAAGGATTGGTTTGAATAACAACTCTAGCTTGTGGGTGCAAAATGAGTTATTTTGAAAATTAGTCAATTGAATTTAATTCTTATTATAATTCCTTGGTCTTTTTTATGCTGTTAGTAGTTATCACCAGATTTCATTCACACCTTCACTAACAGCTTTTTTGTTGATATTGGTTTCATTTAATACATGAATGAAGATTGGAATTGGAGCTATATAGACTGTCGAAGTTAACATATGGCTAAGTTCTTCAATTTTTTCTGCCAAAAGTTGGCTACTGGGGGGGGGGGAGGTCTTTAATTAGTTCTCTTCTTGGTAAGTCATGTTCTACTTCCTTTATTTCATTCAACCATGGAACATTGCTCTGTGATGATTGTTATTATGATTATAGTTTTCCACTCAGGTGCCAAGGAATTTAAATTAATGGATTGGTTGGGCTGGTGTGGACTGTGGATGTATCAGATGAACCTAGACAGAAAGCATTAACCAAAACCATACTGAAAAAATGTTTGTTAAATCCTGAACATTTCATCCAAATTTGAAATTTGTTGAAGAAAAAAAACATGATGAGGAATAAACTAGTACTGAGTTGGATCAATAGGTTAATTTCTTTATCTGCTTACAAGTTTATTTTTTTCCCGTCCTGAAACAAAGAATCAAAGCTTTGCTTTTATGACTTATTTACTTATACAGTAGACTAGTCAATAAGTAGGTTTTCTTGGTGGAATTTTCATTCGGTACAAATTTTTTTTTTGTAACAAAAATAACAAATGATAACACTTAACAATGACTACTTTAAATGCTATTCCTAAGAAGAATCAATAGCATTTGGAACAACTATGATAGATGACACTCACTTTTGTATATATGTTGTCCCCAAAAGATAGCATAGTGTCACGGGCTTTCTTTTCACAAGTACTTCCCGTGCGGCACTAGCAAACTTTGCCCCGACTTATAAAAGAAAGCTAGTCAGCCTTTCCCACAAAAAACTTACTTAGACTTTGGAAAACTAAACAAGCTAAGAACACACAAGAGAGCTTAAGAGAACTAGAACTTGTATTGCTTGAATTCTCTGAGGTGACTACAACAAATGAGGCCTTAGCCTATTTATACAACTCCACCTCCTCAATGGACGGTGGTGATCAATTTGATCCAACGGTCTACAATGAACTTCTACACACTTCCTTAGAAATATCTAAGGACTAGAATCCTATGGAACTCTATGAAATTTTATGGAAGGTTCTAGAGTACTCTCTAGAACAATGTGGAATACTCTACATTATTTACACTTGATAACCTCACTTGGCTAGGCAAGAAGATAGTTGTGACATTCCCACCCCCCCCCCCCCAACCTAATCAGGCGACGTCCTCGTTGCCTTCAAATCCTCGTACGCTTGGATTTGCTCCTTGAATTGCCACAAATGTTGGATTGACTCCCAGCTAGCTTCACTTTCTAGCAATCCTTTCCACTTGACGAGTAGCTCATGTGTGGGAGGTTGGTTGGAATGACGCACCACACGATCTGACAAGATGGTCTCTACTTCTTTGTCATGTTGGATCCTCATGCCCATGGGGCTCTTTGTGAAACTCCTCTGCTTGGATCATCCTGATCTTCCTTATACGGTTTCAATAGGCTCACATGGAAGACTGAATGAAACTTGATCCTCGGCGGCAACTCGACCTTGTATGCTTACTTTCCCACTTTCTTGACTATGGGGAAAGGACCCTCATATCTCCTGATAAGGCCACGATGCAATCCTGAAAGTTTTCTATGAGCATGCATCTTGACAAGCACAAGGTCTCCAACCTGGAACTCTCGAGGCCGTCTCTTCTTGTCGGCCCACTTCTTCATCCTCTTGGATGCCTTCTTCAAGTAAGCTCAAGCCTCATCAGCTTGATCATTCCATCCTTTGGCAAACTTATAGGCTGATGGACTCACTCCAGTGTAGCCAGTGGCAATAGAACTCGGGGTCATAGGTTGTTGTCCCATGACAATCTCAAATGAGCTACGACCTGTCGCTTCACTCTTCTACAAGTTGAAAAAGAATTGGGCAACATCCAGCAACTTAGCCCAATCTCGCTGGTTGGCACTCACATAGTGCCTAAGATATAACTCCAGCAAGGCATTCATCCTTTCCGTCTGACCATCCGTTTGAGGATGAAAGCTAGTAGAGAAATTAAGGTCGGTACCCAACAACTTGAACAACTCAATCCAAAATTTCCTTGTGAACCAAGTATCCCGATCACTGATAATAGATTTAGGCACACCATAATACTTCACCACATGTTTGAGGAATAAATGTGCGGCTTGCTCGGCTGTGCACTCCTTGGGTATGGGGATGAAGGTGGCATACTTCGAAAATCTGTCCACGACCACAAGTATCCAATTGCAACCTTCCGATGCGGGGAAACCAACTATAAAATCCAAAGAAACACTCTCCCAAGGTCTCTCTGGGATGGGGAGAGGTTCAAGTAAGCCGGCAGGTGACTGTTGCTCCACCTTGTCTTGTTGGAATACAAGACAAGTCTTTACATATGCTTCAATATCATCCCTCATATGTGGCCAATAATAGGAATCTTCCACAAGAGCAAGAGTCCGATGTATACCTGGATGTCACGCCCACTTGCTATCATGGCATTCTTTCAAGACTTCCTTCCTTAGTTTGTCATGAGGTGGAACATAGATTCGTCTTCCCTTAGAGTATATCAAGCCGTTATCTACCCAAAACCGTCTTGTCTTCCCATCTTTGACGAGAGATATGATGGTTTGAGTCGTGGAATCATGTGTCAATCCTTCCTTTATGCGTCCCTTCAAGTTGCTTTGAGGTTGACTTATGTCAGCAAGTTCTCCCTTTCTACTCAAAGCATCCGCAACAAGATTAGCCTTGCTAGGCTTGTACTCCAAAGTGTAATCGAACTCTGCCAAGAAATCTTGCCATATAACTTGTTTAGGTGTGAACTTCTTCTGTGTCTGGAAGTAGCTAGTGGCAACATTGTTGGTCTTGACCACAAATTTGCTCCCAAACAAGTAATGACGTCATGTTCGCAAGCAATACACAACCGCAGTCATTTCCTTCTCTTGCACTGTGTACCGCCTCTCAGTATCATTGAGCTTCCTACTTTCAAAGGCAATAGGATGTCCTTCTTGCATCAATATTCCACCAATAGAAAAATTGAAAACATCCATATGTACCTCAAAAGACATAGAATGGTTGGGAAGTGCCAACACCGGTTCCTCCATTGCCTTCTTCAATCCTTCGAAAGCTTGTTGGCATTTTGAACTCCAATCCCAACTTCGTCCCTTCTTGAGCAATTCCGTCAATGGAACGGCTATGAAAGAGTAGATTTTGATGAACCTTCTATAATAGTTCACCAAGCCAAGGAAAGATCTTAATTCAGTGACTTTGGTCTGTGGTTCCCACTCTTGGATGGCTTGTACCTTAGACTTGTCCATACGAAGCTTGCCTTTGATAATGATATGACCCAAGAATGTCACCTCCTCTTGGGCAAATGAGCACTTCTCCCTTTTGACATAGAGCTCGTTCTCTTTCAAAGTTTGGAACACTTGCCTCAAGTGATCCACATGTTCCTCCAATGTCTTACTATAGATCACAATGTCATCAAGGTACACAACTACGAACCGATCAAGGTACGGAGCTAGTACCTTATTCATTAGAGTGCAAAATGTGGCCGACGCATTAGTTAAATCAAACGGCATGACTAAGAACTCGTAAGACCTGTACCTTGTAACACATGTCGTCTTTGGTTCATCTCCTTCGGCTATGCGGACTTGATAATATCTCGAGCGCAAGTCAAGCTTGGTAAAGTTCCTTGCATCACCAAGTTGATCAAAGAGATCCGCAATAAGTGGAATCGGGTACTTGTTCTTGATAGTGACCTTGTTGAGTGCCCGATAGTCAATACAAAGCCGTAGGGATCCATCATGTTTCTTTTGAAATAAGACCGGTGCACCATATGGAGCTTTGGAGGGTCGGATATAACCAGCATCAAGTAAATCCTTCAATTGTCTTCTTAATTCCTCGAGCTCAGGAGGTGCCATACGATAAGGAGCAAATGTGGGTGGCTTTGCTCCAACTTCTAACTCAATAGCATGATCCACCTCTCTCATTGGTGGAAGCTTCTTAGGCAACTCGGCAGGCATAACATCCTTGTGCTCCTTGAGAACATCTTGGATGGCCTTAGGTGCATTCACCCCTCCATCCATGGGACCTTCGTCTTCCTTGAGGGTAGCCAAGTAAGTAGGCTCATTCCTCTTTATTCCTTTAGAAAGTTGGAGAGGGGACACCATTTTCTCCTTACTTATCTCCCGTACCACGAGCACAACACAAGTTTGTCCCTTCTCCATGTTGCACATGGTGTTGGCACATGGGACTAGGAAAGCCTTCACCATGTCCAAGAAATCTATACCCAAATAGAACTTGTGATCATCAATTGGAGCAATAGTTATGTCGACTTTACCTCGCCATTGTCCAAGTCGAATATCGATGCCACGAGCTATTCCTTCAATTGGGAGACTTTTAGCATTGACTCCCTTGATATATCCTTTCTTTTTTGTATATGATAGGCCAATTTCTTCAGCAAGGTATTTGGCCATGTAGACTGTGTCGGCTCCGGTATCCACCATGGCTTTCAAAGTCTTGTTCCCGATCTCGGTCTCCACATACATCCTTCCACGTGGTTGTTCCTCGACCTTAGCTTGAATGGCACTTAGGAGATTCATTGAGGCGATCCTCCTTTCTTCTTTTTCTTCTTCCTCCATGACAAGCGCGACAAGTTTCCCTGGTTGGGACACTCGAATGCCCGATGGGGTCCACTACATAAGAAGCAAGATATCTTCTTGGGTGATCCATCTCTTTTCTCCTTCCCCTTGTCTTTGGAGTGCTTGTGTTCCTTGGAGGACTTCTCTTTGTCTCCCCCACCTTTGCTATCATTACTCGGCTTTTTCCCTTGCCACTTGGATGAGTCCTTTCTCTTGAACTAAATCAAGAACTCGTCGCAGCCATAGTTGTTGCACACCTCGCCTCTTCAACTCCAACTTGGCCCAACCTGTTAGGCCATCAAGGAAGCTAAACAAAGCATCCTTTTCTCCCATGTCAGGAATCTCCAAGAGCAACTCCGAGAACTCCTTCACATACTCCCTTATGTGGCCTTCCTTGTGTTGAAGGCGGCGAAGCTTGGCCCTAGCTTCGTTTTCGGCATCCTCTGGGTAGAATTTTCTTTTGAGTTCCTTCGTGAATTCTTCCCAAGTGTCGATGGTGCACAATCCCTTCTTGACACCATCGGACCTTCTGCGCCACCAAACTGTAGCAACATCATTTAAATATTAGGAGACACTACGTACCTTTGATGCTTCATTTATTATACCAACCGCATCAAAGTAGCGCTCCATATTCCACAAGAAGTTGTCGATCTTCCTTGCACTCCTTGCCCCACCATAGGCCTTAGGTTTGGGAGCTTCGACTATGTGAGTGATTGTCCCTGGTGTAGCCCCACCATTGGCTACCGTAGCCATACACATTGAGTTGAGTTTCTAGCTTCTCAACTCTTTTCCCTGTAAGCATGCATCTCCGCATCTTTGGCAACAATTTGGCCTTCTAAGGACTCAATCGTTTTGGACACCATGTCCACTACTGCGCTTAAGGCTCCTTGCATCTCTTCCCGGAGCTCTTGGTCCTTCTCATTGGACGATTGCCCCTCGATGCATTGGTTCATGTCTTCGACTTTCTCCCTCAAGTCGGATATGGTGGCACACAACTTAGCAAACCTTTCATCCATCGCAGCGATCATGTCCTTCGACTTGTCCTTGCGAATTTTCCCACCTTTGTCGTTGTTGTCAATTGATGGGTTGTTGACCTCTGACGACATTCTCTTGTGTAGAATGATTTCACCAGCCTTGCCAAACCTTGCTCTGATACCAACTGTCACGGGCTTTCTTTTCACAAGTACTTCCCATGCGGCACTAGTAAACTTTGCCCCGACTTATCAAAGAAAGCTAGTCAGCCTTTCCCATGAAAAGACTTACTCAGACTTTGGAAAGCTAAGCAAGCTAAGAACACACAAGAGAGCTTAAGAGAACTAGAACTTGTATTGCTTGAATTCTCTGAGGTTACTACAACAAATGAGGCATTAGCCTATTTATACAACTCCACCTTCTCAGTGGACAGTGGTGATCAATTTGATCTAACGGTCTACAATGAACTTTTACACACTTTCTTAGAAATATCTAAGGACTATAATCCTATGGAACTCTATGGAATTTTATGGAAGGTTCTAGAGAACTCTCTAGAACAATGTGAAATACTCTACATTATTTACACTTGCTAACCTCACTTGGCTAGGCAAGAAAATAGTTGTGACAATAGGAAAACCTAGCTTACATATATAAAATGCTATTGAAGCCCATCTACAACATATATCATAAGAAAACATATATAAATTAGACAACTGGGACATGTTTCTACAGGTGTTCAAAAGTCTTAAAAGACATATATAAAACATTTTAACTCGTTGACACTTCACTCTTTCGAAAATATTTTTTATAGAGAACAACTTAGGAAAATGCTTAAGTGAGAGATGTGAGAAATATGTGAAATGAGGTCACATAATTATAGCATGTAGAGTCAGTAAATATCCAAAGATGGAATATAGGAATATCTTATGAATAAGATGTAAGGAATTGAAGGAATCTAGGAAATCATTTTCTCTTCAAACACTTTACATGATTTTCACCGTACAAGTATAACCTCACAAACTGTAGCTCCACGAAGTATAACTATAAACCCACTAGGGCTGAACAAAAAACCGATCAAATCGACCGAACCGATCTAAACCGAACCAATCAGTTCGGATCGGTTTTGATTTTAAAAAATTGAAAATCGAAGTGGCCGGTTCGATTTTCAGTTTCTATGTGATTTTAACCGACCAAACCGAACCGACCAAATATATATAATAAATAATATATATTTTATATATAAATAATACAATATGTTTAAAATAGTCGGTCGGTTCGGTTTTATTTCGGTTTTGGTTCGATTTTAGTCGGTTCAGTTCGGTTACGATTTGCATAAATTAGAATCGGTTCGGTTTTGTTAATGGTCGTTTCGGTTTGAAAATTTTAAAACCGACCTAAGTCGGTTCGGTTCACGGTTTAAGTGAAAGACTGAACCGTCGGTTCAATTTTCAGCCCTAAAACCCACGAGGTACAATTCCACGAAGTGTAGCACCACAAAATCTAATATCCCATAAAGTGTGAAGCCCACAAACTAAAGAACAAAATTAGTTTGGGCCCACTAAAAATTAATTAATATTGAAACCAAGTTCATTTAACATTCTTGATTTATAAAGAAAAGTAGAAACACGAAGTGTGTCATCTAAAATTAGAAACACTTCATGTGCTTGGCAGCATCAAGCAACTGAGAGAATGAAGATATATATCCACAAAATTTCTAGATGTGCTCGGTATAAAAGGCCCATTCCAAAAGTGGAAATTTTCACTAGTGGTTTCTCTTCAATTGGCTCATAGTAATCCATTATTACGTTTCAGAATCTCCTAACATGGTCATTCAAATACTCATCGTCTTGTTGTGTAAGGTCAAATAATGTTGTTTGCTCCTCAGCAAATAAAATATTCTTGTAAAACGTGTTTGCCATGTCACGCCATGAGTGTATGCTCCCTCCCTGGGGATAGAATGTTCTATTAAGTACACTAAGTTTAGGCCTCTAAGTGAGATAATTAAAAAAAAAAGCCATTGTTTGTTGTTGTCTTTATGCGCACCCAATGCCTCTAAGGAATGAAAGATGTACCCCTGTGTGTTTCCATTCCTATCGTACAATTTTTTTTTGAAGAGGTGTAGCACATGGATAGGGTGCATTTTAGTTTTCAATTGGATACAATGGATGTTCTCATAAATAGAACCTTGTCAAAATATTATTTGTGAATCAGGGCAAAAACAATATTGGTTAAGCTCGTAAAATCAATATAAGTTGAGTGAAGTGTTATTGTCAAAATGTATTGACTGAATTATAAAGTCATGCATGATGGTTTGTGAATAGTCGATTAGATTAGATCATTCAGATGCAATCGTAAAGACTCAACCAAAGTGACAATACAAGAAAAAGAAATCAAGTCATGCGTCAACCATAATTAAAATCAACCAAAGACGAAGTCAATACAAGATACCAAAGTCAAAGTTATGAATACTGGTAAAATAGTGTTAAAGCTTCAATAAAACTATTTTAAGAACGTGGACTATGCCAAGTGGCATTTGAAGACAAGGCAAAAATAGCTTATGGATGACCAAATTTCAAATGAAGTGTCAAAAGCTATTTAGAGAAAAAAATGTTCAGGAACCAATATTCAAAGTTTGAATTTGGGTCATTTTCTCACATGAGAGTGAATATTCTCTTAAGGGATAACATTCTCACTATGAACATGCCCATGTGCTTAATGGAGTTATCTATGTCAAGCACAATAGCATGTGACCAAGATAAAGTTTTTGTTTAAAAAAACAAGTTTTGATAAAGCATAATAGCAGTTCTGAAGACAGTGAAGTCAACTTCACCCCTCCAGGATCAGTCTATAAATAGATGCATCATCATTTGCCTTCATCAACTTTGGGAGTTCAATAGAAATTTATTGGAGCTATTCAAGAATAATAGATCCAACAAAAAGAGCAAATTTTCCCCATTGTTCAAGAGGAAATCTCTCCACATCATTTTTTAGTAAACATAAAAAAAAGGAGGGAAAGATATCTAGGGCTCAAGTTGGGAGCTTAACCTAGACCAAACAACTTCTTTGTTTGAGATCTGAAGGTCTTAGAGAGAAACCTTCTATTATCACCCAAAACCTTCATACTTGTAAGGGTGAACCTCACTTCTATTCTATAAAGGTATGAAAGATCCAAGCTTAAACTTTCTCACGTTTGTCTATTTGAGAGACATCATTGGAGAAAATTCTTTTAGTGTAAGCTTGCCTAAATCAACCAACCTCGTGTGAGTTTTTGAATATGCGGAGTTGATTCATATGATTAAGTGTCACAGGAGATCCCAAGTAGGTGATAAGACTTGGTTGTGTTACATTTCATGATGGTGTGATCCTTGGTTATTCAATAAGTTTAGCGCAGCACGAACATAAGACCTGGTGGTATCTCCAGAATCCCAAGCACACATTCGTAAGACTTGGTTGTGATTGCATCCCACGTGACTACCAAGGTGTTCGTAGAACTCGTGGAGTAGAGCATTTGGTTTGTGTCAATAAGTCTCGTTGGTGCGTGACGATTTGACCTCGTGAGGTTGTGGAATGTTATTTGAGAGTGTAGTTATCTTTTAATCAAGATAATAGAAGCTTGAGGCTTGCATACCCTTTCCACCAAGAAAGTAACTGGATGGAGCTATCAAACCTCGGCTTAGGTGAACCTTGTTATACATGTGTGTGGTATTGTCTTTTCCACTCTCATTAAATACTTTGCATGCATACTTATCTTACTGTCTTTGATATCACATCTTCCATGTTTTAAGCTATACTATTTTTTTTACAAATCATAGTTTAGCTTGTTTGATTTGTGCATCAAGTTTTGAATCTACTTCGCAAAAGTATTTCCTTAGAATTAAGTTTTAGATTCCAAGACTTGTGAGACCATCCATACCAAGAGGTGATTTATTTAATTGTCTTTACCTATCTTTGATTGTTTTATTGGTACTAAGGTCCAAGAGATTATTTTGAACACAGACTTTATGCAAAGTGTTCATATAGCCTACTAACCTGTACATTCTCCAGCAAAAGTTTTTCAAAGAACAAAGTTTTTTAAAAATAGACTATTCACGCCTTCTAATCTTGCTCGTCATATCTTAGGGCACCCGTGAGTGGTACTTTAGACTTTACAGTTTACCACTGCACTTCACCTTGAGAGTAGTTTTCTCATTCTAGAAGTTGTTTCAGATCCTCAACTGTAAAATAGGCAGGGGATTGGCTTTGAGTGTCATGCTGGGATCGAGGTTGTTGAATGAGTTTATATAGGATGAGTCCATCAGAGGTGAGTGAGTCGGAGCTTGGAGACTGGTGATCCTTCGAATTTTCAAGCCCTCAATGGTTCTCTATATCAAAAGTGTTTGGAAGCGGGTTTGAAGATATGACATTGTCTTGGCATTGTGTTGCTCAACATATTCATCACAACTAAAACGTTAAACGTTGTTGGTTGCATTGATTCTTTTGGATGGTATGATTGCAAGTTGTGAAGGTTTTCATAATTTTGCTGAAGGTTTCCTCTATAGTAAACCTTGTATGTTGTTTATTGACTCCATGTCATTACTGAATTTTCAACCACTCCTCAGTGAATTCGCCAAAATATATGAGGGGGTCTCAAGAGATGGTAAATAAGGTCTTGATGGTTGTAGTAATGATTATACTCATTGGATTCCTTTCTATACTTTAACCAATGGGCGGGGGTAAAAGTAGGCATGGTTTTGGAAATAAAGGATTGAGAAATATCATTAGAGAGAGTGCATAACACTGAGTGAATTTGAGAGATTACAAAAATGATCATCCCTTCATCTTCTCCAACCACCTATTTATTGTGATTGAAGATAAAGAAAGTTGGTGCGTTCATTATAGAGAACATGGGGTGCGCGTGATTGTGGGTAATATGTCATGATCCTACGTCCTCATGTTCATATGTGATCATATCCATTGATGTTAAGCCTAGTGCCCAAAAGCGTTGCCTTGGAGGAAGGTGCATGCAAGAGTATTTTGGGCATTAAGCTATTGTATCCTTTTTTTTTTTTTTTACCTCTAATCCTAACTCCTCAAATATCCTTCTTACTAGTTGAAAATAAGACATGATAAAATGGGTAGTTTTAAAAACTCTCTGGAAACAAATTCAAGTTTTGGTTTCAACAAATCACAAGCTTAATTTAAATCCCTCACCTTTTTCTAAAACATTCAAATAGAACTTAGATATTAACAACAATACAAACAAGCATGAATACGAGAAAGTAAAGAGATATCAAACAGAAAATACCACACAAGACAACAATATAATGAGGTTCACCTAAATTGGGGTTTGATTGGCCCCAATTAGTCACTTCCTAGGTGGAAGTGTGTCACAGGTGATAATAACACTTGATTTTAGTTCTTTACAATTTATTTCTCAAATAGATGGATTAGAAAAGGTTTGAGCTTGATGTCTCACTTCTGACTTAGAAATGAGATGTCTCCCTTAGTAGTATGAAAATTTGGGGGTGAGAAGGGGGTTATCTCTCTAGAGCATAGTTCTCAAAGAAAGAAGTCGTTTTGTCTAACTTAAGCTCACATATAAACCCAAAAACTCTCAGTCTTTTCAAGCTCATGAAATGACATGAATAGAGACTAAGAGAAATATTTCTTTAATTTAGAGTTTGCTTGAAATTCTTTATTACTCTCTTAACTTTATCCAAATTTCCAAGTTCTTTTGAGTAAATGAACAACTTTGGTATTTATAGGCAATTTGTTGCTCGTCAGTTTGTATTTTCTCCAACGGCTAGTTCTACAATCAAGTCTGACTTAGATCTTGATATGAAATTTTGAAGCTTGGTCGACTAGGGTAGGCAATTTTTCCATTGAACTGAATTATCTTCAAACATCTTGAAATTTAGTATTCTTGGCACATTGACATCTGTTGAGTGGTTTTCTTCACTCTAACAGTGATTATCTAAGTTTGACTTTGACTGACACTTTTGATATAGTCATTTTTTTGTCACTTTTGGTTGAGTCTTCTTAGTCGCATTTGAATGATATATTTTTTCAATTTAAATGCATATACTTCATACAACGATTAAAGTCTTTTTGATTCATTTGAAGTCTTTGATAATTCGATGTTCATCTTTCCTGCAAGGCCACCCTAAATAGATTGGGAAGATTTGACACATAGAACCCTGTCAAAACTTTGACATTTTGAGTCCCCTAACATTGACAAGCTACATATGAGTGGGAGCCACATTCGAATCTCACCCCGTACATCCACATTTTACATTTGTGTGTGTGTGTGTGTGTTGGGGGGGCGGGGGGGGGGGGGGGGGGGGGGGGGGGGGAGGCTTGATTTTAATGCATATGTGAGTTTTATTATAAATTTACCTAGGACTTATGTTGTTTATTTATGCTTGTGTCTCTAATTATTCATAAGATTACCATTGTACAAATCAACTTATGCAAAGAAAAAAAAAATCAACTTATGCACGTAGGTTGAAGAATTTCAAATTTGGTTAACTTTTATTTTTCCAAGTAATAAATAGCTAATTGAGCATATTTTAGTTTCCATTATGACTAGTAGTTCTCGTCCATTTACTGTGAGGGCACAAGATGTTTCCAAAAATAATTATATTTGATGACCAAAATACCTTTTTTGATCCAAGAGCTGGGATTGAAGCCTTAGATCTTGAGCAACTAATAATTGGTTTCTCTAGGAAAAATTAGCGATCCTAATGTAAACTAAAAAGATAATACATATTCCACATAAATCAAATGGTTATAAGGACACATCTCTTCCATTCCACCCCACATGTAATACCACCACTACCCCACGCAACAACAACACCTCCAAATTTCTTCGGAACGATAGACAGGGAAATACGCCGTAAACTCACAAGAGAAATGTTGTGGATAAAAAGGCTCATGGACACAAAGTGAGATTTAATATTCCAACATCACCCCATCCCTACCCTCTCTTCGTTTCTTATCTTCCATTCGCTTCAATTGAATTGTCAACCACTTGGTATAAAACCCCACCCCTCCTACACATAAAAAAAAACCATCACCAACCAAGCACTGAAGGCACCAATATGACCCTAATCGTCGTGAATGTTAAAATTAGATGGGGTTTGAAGCGACGAAAATGGTGGCTCGATAGAGATGGGACAAAAGGAAAATTAGGGAAGAATGAGTTGCAAGGGTCGAACATGGTGTCTAGCTAGTAGTGGGATGAGAGACGGAGTAAGAAATGGGTTGGTCATGCATGTGTGTGTTGGGGGAGGGGGGGGGGGGGGGGAGTGCACAAAGAAGATGGGTAGGGGAGTGGGCTGGTTGGGAAAGAAAGTTATCATTATATATTGTTATTATTTGGGCTTTCTATTTTTCGTGTGCTTCATTAAATTTCAACGATTTTACATTTTGGACCAACAACATTGTAATTTTATTTAAAAATTTTTGTTGGTATCTTGAAGTTAATTTGTTGTTCAATTTCCTTAGAGGTACTTTTATCAACAAAATAAGGCATATGACAATTTGACAATGAATGGACAAGACTTCTTAGGGAAAATATGGAAATTAGCCCTTGTATTAGATTTGAGTTGGTCCCTTGCTTTTCAACCACAAAGCAAGTCAACTGTTTGAAGGGAGTTGTTGTGCTCAATTGAGTGAATTGGTCTGGACACCTGAGTTTTAGTGTTGATAACTTTTATTTTTTAAAACCTGTTGGGGTCAGATGATAATCTCGTCAACAAAACAAAGTAGGCTTGATTGCACGCCTAATCCAGCAAGGCCCGGACAACACTAAGCCCATTATTGGCAGGATCTAGAAGGTTGGACCCGAATTTCAAAGCGCCACTAAGCCCACACGTCACGCAATCAAGCTCAATACTCGTAAGCCCTGATAAGGCAAGAATAAGCCCCAATAAGGCAAGTATCTAGGGAATTGACTCAAGACAGGCAATGCCAACAATACATTGGTTTCAACTAGGAAACAACTACTAGAGTATATGTCGAACAAGGAAACTTCCCTGCATGGACAACACTCAGAAATGGAAACCTCTCCCACAGATCTAGGAGCACAAGTTGTGTAGGGAAACTTCCCTACATGGACAATTCCCAACTAGGAAAAGATATTGAGGAAGAACTCTTTCCCTAAACTATGCCACCAAAGGCCGAGTCGAACAAAGACATTGACACTATAAAAGGGAGATAAGGTCGATGAACAAATGTACGCTACAGAAACCCAATTTACAACTTTAAGCCTCTTCTAAGCCTTATCTAACTTAAGCATCAGAGTGCATCGGCTGCCACACCATGATCTTTGGCTCATGTGCGTTCCCTGTGCAGGTCCAGATTAAGGTGAAACAGGAAAGCAGAAATCGACTACATCAGTTTGGTGTCGTCCGTGAGGAATGACAGAGTTCCTTAGAATAAACAGTAGTATCACTTTTCCCAAAGAGCCAGAAAGATGGTGACAACAAGGTCTTTCAACAATGGAGACGTTGTTGAACCCTCGAATGCTCGAACAAGCAGAGCACCACCAACTCCCGTACTGCTACCACCGCGGGAGAAACCCTCTTAGACCCTCGCGCATGTGGTTGCCACAGCGGACCCAAGGGTGGATCTACTGTCAACCCAAATGCAACAAATTGCATGAGCGGTGGAGATAATCAGCAGAATCATCCACCCATAGGAGGAGACCGTGAGCAACGAAAAACCCAATCTCCAAAAGGTCTCAGAGAACAAGCGCAGGAGAGCCGCGCTGCCCCCGCAGCCTCCAAGTGGACCAGATGCGAATGAGCGGCTAACATAGACCCAACATCCAGAGTCGACAGACACGTCTCGCAAAACCCCATCCGTCAAAGGGCCACAAATCCATACATATTGTTCAACCTCACAGTCCCTCTATTCATGGATCATATCATGGATGAACCGCTACCAAAGAAGTACACTCCGCCAAAGCTAGAGTTTTACGATGTGACGAGAGACATGTCTAATCACTTGCTCCACTTCTAGCATGTGATGGCGTTCAAGGAAGGGTTTGATGCGATAATGTGTCAATCATCCCCTACCAGTCTGAAGAAATCAGCGCTGACCTGGTTTCACAGCCTCCCTCCAAGATCTATCGACTCACTCCAGACATTGGCGACACATTCCTCACACGCTTTGTGGGAAGCCAACGAATCAGAAAGAGTCTGTGCTATCTGCTGACCTTGAAACAAAAGCAAAACAAGAATTTGAGGGAATATGTCACTCGTTTCAACGATGTGTTGACTCTCATTGACGGCTGTAGTGATGATACTGTCATCACAACCTTCACCTCATATCTTAGGAGAGCAAGTTTATGACTCCTTACTCTGGACCCCCCAACCAGTATGGCGGATTTGCTGAAAAATGCACAAAGATATGTCACTTTTGACGAGATGCTAACCGCCAAGAAGGAGGTGGAATCCGAGAGGAAACCTTCTGTCCCCAGGGACAAAAAAGAGGAAAAGAAGAAGAACGACGATGGGAACAAGAAGAAACACAATGACAGTAAGACCAACTATGGCCGCACAAGGTAGGACAAGGCCTCCAATTATGTTGGATCCAAATTTGTCACCCCTTTCAACTCCAATCTGTCCAACATCCTCAATTCCATGAAGAAATGGGAAGAACTGAAATGGCTCCCTAAGCAGCGAGGAGACCCCGCTAGGCACGACAAAACCAAATAGTATTCCTTCCATAAAAAAAGCGGACACGATACTGAGGATTGCAGAAACCTCAGAGGAGAAGTCGAGTAATGGATCAGGAAATGCAAGCTCAATGAGTTCCTAGGCTCAGACAGGAGGCATGACCGAGCAAAGGAAAGGGAGGACGTTGTCAATGAGATAAAAAGGAAGCTCCTGGAATAAAGTGCCCTTCATGGGGTCGGTCTCGAGGGAAAGCAATCCAATAGGTCCCTCAAAAGAACGCTGACCGAGATGCGGAAGCCACCCCGGAGCGAGGACCGACAAGTGCAGCATGCACAAGTTCAGAGCTCGGTGCCACCACTGATGTTTACGGATAGGGATCTCTAGGGTGTACATTCTCTTTACAATGATGCTCTGGTCATCTCCGTCCTCATTGCAAAGTGGGAGGTGAAAAAGGCCTTGGTGGATACAGGAAGCTCACTTAATGTCCTGTTTCTCAGCGCATTCCAAAACATGCAACTCCAGGAGAAAGACTTGACCTCTTCTCCTCACCCCATAGTCGGATTCAATGAAGAAAATGTTTCCCTATCAGGAAGATCAATCTAATTGTGGTGGTGGGAAAGCCACAATTGCAGAAGTACTTTGTCCAAGAATTTATGGTGGTTGACGTTTTGTCTACCTACAATATTATTCTGTGAAGGCATTGGCTTTACCATATGGAGGCAGTAGTTTCCACTCTGCACCAATGTGTCAAATACAATATCAACCAGGCCCAAGGAACTATCTGAGGAGATCAACCTGCAGCAATAGACTGTCATTATGCAGCCTCGAAATAGCTAAATTGCTATCAATTGCAACTCGGGCCCGCAGAACAGACATATTAGGCACCGGGCCTAGACAAAGGGGAAAAACCAATCAGCGTGGATAGAGAAAAACCTCTGACGGTTGAAGCACAACTATGTGGAGAGCCAGATTTTAGAGCTGGAGAGTCAATCCAAACCAATATAAAGCTAAGTAATAACACTTCAGCAAACGGACGCCTACTCCAAGAGATGATAATTAGCAAGGATTCGCCCACCAGCACGAAATCCACTCTTCAGTAACTTTGCTAGCCTTGACAAAGCAAGACACTTCGCTAGAGGGACTATGCAATCCGAGCCAAGACCATGCGCGCCTCCTTCAAAATCAAGTTAGTTTTTTTTTTTTTTTTGAAAGGCAAGCGTGCCGCCGGTGGGTATAGAACCCAAGACGTGGGGGTTAAACCACCACAGTCTTAACCATTCAACCAGGCTACCATTGGCAAATCAAAATCAAAATCAAGTTAGCTTAGTCCTTGCTCAGAGTTGGAATTATTTTGTTAATTTGTTTTCGTTTTCGTTTTCTGTTTTTGTTTTTCAGTTTAGAAGAATTGTTCGCACGAGACATATTCAAGGAATAACACAAATTTTATTGATTGCAATGAAAGTTATTACAAAGCTTGCCAACCAACTAGTACAAAAATTTACACACTTCAAGTATCTAAGTCCGGTGCAAATGTGCATCTGCTAACACGCACGTCGAAACTTTGCTACGCCAATCTGCCTCCAGAGAAGGTAGTGACAATAAAGTACTTGAAGAAGGCTGCGAGCACATGTTTGATTCTTTGCTCCGCCAATCTGCCTTTCGAATGTGATGAAAACAAAATAAGGCAGGGTCTCACAGTGCTGCCATGCCCAAAACTGCGGCTCAAGCCACCAGGCAGAACGCTCTACCGATCTGCTATGTGAAAAACAACAGAAGAAAAGAGAAGAAGGCAGACGAGAATGTCTATTGAATGAGAAATGACTAGGGTGATGAGAAGTCAACAACCAAAGTCTAACCCGTCAGACCTCTGCCCCGCTCACCTGTTGTAAGGCCCAGTATAAACGGAGGTAACAACCGCCACAAACTAGCTGCGGGCATAATTTCCCAAACTAGATGGCGCGAAGAGTCGTGGGGGCACCAGAAGATGGAAGACAGACCTGACCCCTGATGGGAAGTTCGTTAACTCTTCTTCGCAACAAGATCTCATGAAATCAATAAGATGACATCGCATAATAGCAAAGAAAACGAAATTCATGTGTTTTGCGATTTTAGCAAAGAAAACGAAATTCATGAAAAAACTCGAAAAAGTTCATCGAAATAATGTAAATTTGTTTTTCACATCTTTTCTTTTTTGCAATTTCAAAAAAAACAAAAAATTTCGGCGAAATTTCATGTAATTTCGCGAAATCACATTCCTTGAATGGAATTGATAAAATCATTCGATTTAAAATTTAGAAATCGATATGTATTAGTCAATTGTCTTAAGATATTTAGGTTTCTCCTCTTGTCCTTCCCCCTTTATGTCAATTGAGCTATATATATATATATTTTCAATCCACCGGTACCACCACCACCATCCCCTCCCTCTCGACCATAGCCACCACTACCACTTTTGTCATCTTTTTCAATGGACAACAACCACCACCCACCTTCATCTCATCACCCTCCTTTTCTATTAATTGATCACAACTGCCACCCCCACTGGATGGAAGTAAGAAAAACACTTAACTTGAGTGTCCCAGACTGGGGTGTCTGGAGCAATTCACTTGGGTGAGCACAGGAATTCCGTCTGACTACTAGTCCAACCCAAAACTTTTTTGAGCTTAACAATTTCAGGTTTCAGTCCATGGGCTGCTCAGGTTGGGCTGGGTGGAGCCACGCAAGTCATAAAACTGCAAGTCCTAGTTGGTTCCGTCCACTTGTAGAAATTGTAAAGCAGTTGACAGAAAAGGATTTCCATTTGGCATTTTCAATTGTAAACAACTTTCCTGAGATAATCAATTAAATGGACCCAAACCTCGAATTCACGCTTCTTTCTTTCTTTCTTCTCTCACTAGCTCCGCCCTATCTCCGCTGGCATTTGGTTGGAGGAGTTGGGCACCTAATAAATCCTCTCTCTCGTGTTGTATGTACGTATTTATGTATTCCGTCTACTTCACCACTTCCTTTTTACACTAACTACGTCGTCTCTCTTCCCCCTCACTCACTAGTGAATGTGAATGTTTTCGTCGATGAAACCAATGCGCGCTCCTCTTTAATTCCGTTTTCGCCGAATTAGAATCCTCATTTCCCAGATCTCTCATCATTCACTCGAGCAATTCATCAAACAAACACGCGCCCACACCCACAATGGCTCCAATCCAATTCAAGCAGAAATCTCAAACCCTAACCTCCACCGCTACTACCACCTCTCAAGACGCTCGTCTTCTTATTCGTGAAACTGTTCGCATCAGTGCAAAACTCGCTTCTTCCTCGTCTCCGCATCCACCTCCACCTCCATCTCCTTCTTCTCCTCCTCCTTCATCATCTGGTCTCCTTCTTCAACAGCAATTCCTTGATTCCAGCTTCAGGGCTCTCTGTTGCGAAGAGGTCGATGGAAGGCGTTGGAAGTATGTCGCAGATTCTCAGGCTTCCAAAAAAGCTTCAATTCGTTCCGTCAGCTTGCATTCTCCTCAATCCCCTGGCGACGTGAGTCTTAATTTACTTACTTACATTTCAATTCAACTCTTATATTATAATAATTGCATGTTTACTGAAACAAGTAGGCTCATTTTGGGAGAGCTTAAGTTATAAGCTTTTTTTTAAATTTACATCACACACTAAATTACACAATTCAAACCCTCATTATAATCTCTTATCAGAAGAGCTAATACTTTTTTTAGGTATCTGTACTATGACTGCTCAATAAAAATGAGTTTATAATTTTTGCCAATTCGATTGCATGCCCTTTTGCACAATCGCAGATTAGATTTTTTTTTTTTTTTTTTTCAACCTTGTTCTTTCAAAGTTGATAAATATGCTGAGGGTAACTTATAAACCGTGTGATACAGGAATTTATGTCTTTCATAAGATCCTATGTAGTCCCAGAAGGTTTTCCTGACAGTGTTAACCCTTCTTATGTGCCTTACATGAGATGGAGAGCTTTGAAGGTATTATTTTATCTTTACTAATAATCTTCTGTTCAAAATAAAAAGCAATTACTTGATGTCTGTTTTATATTTAATCTCCTCGATGCACATTATGTTATATCTATTTCATACGACTAGCTATCTGATACATTTTATTGAGTGGCATGTCTCTGTAGCATTTCTTCGGTGGAGCTATGGGTGTTTTCACAACACAGACACTATTGAATTCTGTTGGGGTTTCTCGAAATAATGCTACTTCTGGTGCTGTTGCTATTAACTGGATCCTCAAGGTAAATTAAGCGTCAAGTGTTTTCAGTTATTGAGTCTCATTATAAGAGATGTTGCTCAAACTGGCAAATCAGTAAAGAATAAAAAAGTCTGTTATCTTCCAATTCAGTAGCTCCTCAGTTGATCAACTATTTTGCTTTATCTGTCCGTGATAAAAAAAAAGGTTCAAGATTTGTGTTTCATTACATTGAACTAGAGAAATGAGTAAAAACAATGCCGACTTGTAAAGCATTAATCATTTTATTGACAAACCTAGGAGTTTGTACATGTGATTTTCAACATGCTGCTCTATGTTGCATGATTCCCTTTGTTGTGATTGGAGATGACAAATTTTGTGTTATTTGGCTCCGCTAAGGCTTTGAAGGCTCTAATATTTTTTTTATTCAAAGCGCCTCGCCCAAGTCTTGGAGCTTCCCCAGTGCCACACCTTAGTCAAGCTGGCAAGCGACTAGGGCTTACAGAACATCCCTATGTAGTTTTTCAAAACCAACTTAAACAAAGAGAAGAAAATCCATATACAAACAACTTAAATCATAGCCTAATTCGCTTTGGCAAATCAATCTGATTAAAAGACAATTTGTATTAAGTAAAACTCTAAAATTTTTATCCCGGGACTCCACCGCGTCTGGACCTCGCTTCACTCCTGACAACAAATAAGTCTTATGATCGCCATCTACACCTCATCCTGATTGTCCTATTAATCTTCATCTACCCTTTGTCTTTTAGGGCCATCATCCAGCACTGTACTAATACTGACATCATCATTGTCATCAATGGTGATCGTTGTACATGACCAAATGATCTTTTATCCAAGGATATCCGTTCATTGTCTCACATGACCATCATAACATTCTTATCATTCATATATGCTCATTGTACAAGCATATGCACTTGAACATTTGGTTTCAAAAGTTGCAAAATTTTGTTATTTTTTCATGTTTTTAGTTGGATATTAATGTAATTAGGATATTTAGTAATATTAGCAATAGTAGTATTTTAGGTAGTATTAGAAATTTTTGTATTATTGTAATCGGGTTTCCAATTAGGGTTCTAATAATTGTTTCTTATTAGGTTTAGGGTTTGTTTTAGAAGATAGGTTAGTTATAAAAAAACATAGTTTTCCATTGTTAGTTAGTTGATTGATGAAAAAGTTTATTTCATTAATTTATTGTTTCGTCTATTTATCATTGATTTACCTTGTTGTTCAATTTATTTTATTTGGTTTTTCGCATTATCTTCTAATTTTCGGTATTCCACAAGTTTTATTATATCAATTGGTATCAGAGCCATACGATTCTTATTTATTTGAAAGAAAAAAGTTCAAAGAAAGAAAAGTTTGAAGATTAAATCATAATAGACGAAGAGGTTGTGAAGGAGAAGAATGGAAGGCAGAGAGGGCAGCGATAAAGGCAGAGTTCGCAGAATTTAGTGCAAATATAGATCGTATATTCGACAAGGACAAGACCCAAACAACACCACCGTCACTTGCAACGCCGCAAGGGCCCACACCCAACACCGTCAATGACGACATCCTCCACCCTGTTGCCATCGATCAGATACCCGCAAAGCTTGATCGACAAATACCCGCACAACCTGATCACAACCTACCCCAACTCGATCAACTGCTTCGATCTTATCCACAAATCGATCTACTGCACTTCTCTTCTCCACACCCACCTCAGTCTGTAGGCCGTCCTCTTCTGCCATCTCCTCTGTCGCCTCCTTCATTCCCTCCCACCCTCTCCAATTCGTTTGACCTTCCTGCCACAAACCCATGGTCGACCTTTGCTAAACCTGATCCAATTCGATCACAACTCTGACCCTCCCAGACCTTCGTTCGACAGACCCAATTGCCCCTCCCCATAGATCGCCCTCCATCCAAACCCTTTCCAGCCGATCACCCACCCAACCCCAAGGAAGACGAAGACGAACAATAACAAGCATATAGCATACATGTTTATCGCACCCCCAACTGTCGCAGCCCCACTGTGCCATCTCATCATCCTGCATCACCTCTGGTCAATGGCAATTTTTGGCAGGATCCTGGTCCATACTGATGCAAGGTTTTGTCACCTGGCGTGGATTGTTCATCGCAGCCTGAGAATATTCATCGCACAGGTAGGTTGTACGAAGACGATGAATTTTGTATGGGAGGCTATAGGCACCCCAACTGTTTCAACATGACAACACTAAGATCTGACCATGCTATTTGTAGCCACAAACGTCAGTCAATACAACCACAAGCCGTTGGTTCCTGTTATGTTTTCTAACTAGGTTGTTTACCACCACGAGATAGCCCCCAAGGCACTACAGAATAGATTTCTGGATCCGATTTACGATAGTTTTGAAGCTAATTTTCTCAAATTGGCACTCCCACATATTGATATTTGGAATTGGATCTCCTTTGAGCCGCGGACTCTTCTTGGACTTTGTATTTGGTGGCTCTATTTGGAACTATTTGTTTGTACTCACAACAATTACAAGGAAAGGTTAGAGGCTGATTTCTGCTTGGACACTTAACATTTTGTTGTTGCTTGTGCTCATATAACTTTTTGCCTTTAAGCTCGATGATGAGCTTCTTCAACCCGAGGAGGTTGATGTAATTAGGATATTTAGTAATATTAAAAATAGAAGTATTTTAGGCAGTATTAGAAATTCTAGTATTATTGTAATATGTTTTCAATTAGGATTCAAATATTTGTTTCCTATTAGGTTTGGGTTTTATTTTCGAAGTTACGTTAGTTACAAATAAGACATACGTTGTCCATTGTTAGTTAGTTGATTGTTTATTTCATTTATTTATCGTTGATTTACCTTGTCATCCAATTTATTTTATTTTATTTCCCGCATTATCTTTCAATTTACGTTATTTCCACGAGTTTTATTCTAATTGTCTAAGATTTTCCATCTTTGTTGATAGCTGAACATGAATAGTTCAACTTGATTGTCAAACATCACTTTCCCGTTAAATGTTAAACAATGTTGTTGAGGGCGTCCAAGATTCAAAACAACCTACAATGTGGTCCACCTAGACTCCTAGACTGTCCCTCTCCCCACTTTTGATGATCCCACATTTAGGTCCACTCTATCTTGTGAATGATCAAACCCCTCGTATCTCAGTGATTTGTCCCCTTATGCAACTTCATTGATGATCTGCATCCCATTCAGATCCACTCTATCTTGTGAAAGATCAAAATCCTCATCTCAGTGCTTTCTTCCCTTGTATTGTCACCCCGTCACTTTTTTTATTTAAATTAATATTTCTGTTTGTTTTGCTGGTAAAAAAAAAAATCAATGTCAAGAAGCTCATGTTACTGTAACACATTGAAGGATCCAACTCCCATCGATCACCCATAAATTCCAGTTCTCAAACCCCTGGATTTCATGAATGAACCCCTCACCCTACTCTGATACCATTGTAATTGCGTAATCTTATTTATGAGTATGATTTCATTACTTAGAAAATGGCAAGAGTACACAAAGACAGAGGTGGCCAAAGGATGCAAAACAACTTAATGACTCTAAGTAAACCTTAAACTCACTAAATTATTTGGAATAATTGGGAATAAAATTGATTTATACTACAACATCTAAATATACTTTTTGAGGCATGTGATTTCAGACATTTGCTCCAAATGTGTAGATTTAAGTGATTCTTTTCATTTTGGTTTATTCTGCTTTATGGTTATGTTTATTGCATCAGTTAGGACTTATTTATTTTGGGTCCAATAGGTTTCAGATGGATCAATTTATCTTATTTCTTTGGGTATTTATTTTGAAATTAAACTTTTGAGTCCATTTGCAGGATGGAGCAGGACGTGTTGGGAAAATGCTATTTGCTCGACAAGGGAAGAAATTCGACTATGATCTGAAACAGGTTAAAGTGTATTTAGTTCTAGTCCTTTTAAGTATTGATTTCCTTCCTATTTGTCTGTTGAATACCAATAGATTTGTTAAATCTTAACATTGATATATACTTGCAGCTTCGATTTGCCGGGGATATTTTAATGGAGTTAGGCGCGGCGGTAGAGTTGGCAACTGCTGCAGCACCACACCTTTTTCTACCATTGGCTTGTGCTGCCAATGTGGCCAAGGTTGGAAGACCTTTTACCATGTTGATATTATGGATTTTTTGGTTTCCAATGCTAGGTATGTTTAATTCATTGGCTTATGTAACACTTTTTCGTTCTTTCTTCCCTGGTAGAATGTTGCGGCTGTGACGTCAACGTCAACCCGAACTCCAATTTATAAAGCTTTTGCCAAAGGAGAAAACATTGGGGATGTCACTGCAAAAGGAGAATGCGTCGGAAATATTGCAGATTTGGTAATATAAGCTGTTATTTTCCTTTTTCTCTTGTTGCTGATAACTGCATTCTGGGTGTTATGATTTATTTTTCTGTGCCATTTCGTTTCACTTTTCATTATGTGTTTAACGTTGTCGCTAAACTTTAGGAGAGGGAAAAATCTTATCTGAACCCATTGTTTGACGAGATAACTGCTGATTTTGCTTTATACGGATAAAAGAATATTTAGGCAAAAGGTTTTATTTATTTATTTATTTATTTATTTTATGGCAATCTTGCAAATTCAGAAATAAGCTTTTCAAGCCTAATTAATTAATGAATATTTCAAATTCATACTCCAGAGTAAAGAATATCAGCAAACCGTTGATAGCTTTTGTAGACATTCTCTTAATATCAGTATGAGTGAATTTATCATCAAACTAAGAACCTTTTGATTCTCTTGAAGAAATTGAAACCGTACCATAAAATTTGAATTCTTTAGCACTAGATGGAAATTGAATTGGAAAGTTCCACACTTCCCAAGGCCAAGGCCAGACTTTTAATCATAACATGGCAGATCCTCAGTTTTGAAGACCAGACTCAATTGACTCTTTGTTGTCAATAATGTCTGATTGTGAGTTGATTGTGCATTTAAACTCCTAAGGTGGGTAGTATACACGCTGGGTACTTGTGACTCGCATAGGAACGTGTATATAAACTAGTACTCTGTCATGTCAGCATGAAACTTGGAGTCATGACTTGGCATAGGAACGTGTATAGAAAACTGGTACTTAATCGAGTCAACACTTTTTTCCCCTCTTTGTTTTCTGCTCCATTCTTTAGCTTGTGGATCAGCAGTTAAAAACCGTACTCGATAAATTGAATGTTATGCTTGCTGAATTTTATTGTGGATATAAAAATTTCTTATTGTTATGAATCACCCGAATCTTTACAATTACTCGGGAGAGTAATCGGTTGACTCGCTCCTCGCTCCTCGACCGAACCATTACCAGTAGGACATAAAGTTCTCAAAATTGGTTGGCTAGTGCTTCAGGGGTTAGGACTAGACGTTCTAGGTGGTATAATGGTTAAACATGGTACAAATTTATCAGCTCCTTTGTATATGTTGTGTCAGCTAATATACCAAATTTATAACAACTCAAATTGATCTAGGACGAACCTCACCACACTAAACAAGTTAAGAGAATGTTGCCATACCTCCACCGTTGGCAAACTATGGACCCAAGGCTGATTGTTATTTTTCTTGCCTGAATCATAAGCGTCCCACACAATGGAATCAAGGTGTTGAGGTGAGTCCCCACCCCCCACATAGCATTAACATGAAAACCAAAAAGAATAAGCTTGGAAGGGTAATACCAAGAAGAAAATTAACTTTAATGAATATGAACCCCCCCCCCTGGCAAAAAAAATAAAAAGAAGCCATAGAGTTGACTATTGAAGAATGCAAAAGTCTTGTGATATAGATGTCATTGTTGTCTTCACACTCTTGCAAAAATTACCCTCCAAAACACGACGAAAGTCTAGCACATTGGTGAGTAGGGTTTGACCATCATCATCGTCATCAAAGCCCATTCCCAATACTCTCGGGGTCGGTTATACGTATTTTGGTTCTCCAAGCAATGCGGTCTTCCCACATATATTCGCCTAATCCAAGCTCAATGATGTCTTTCTTCACCACCTTCATCCAAGTTTTCAACGGTTGTCCCCTCTATTAACTTACCAATCTAGACATTTTTTATTTGGCGCCGTGCTTGGTCTCCTCCGCACGTGACCAAACCACGATAAACGTTTTTTTTCAAATTGTCCTCTATAGGCGCTACACCTAAGTATCACCTAATTCTTTCATTCCTAATTTTATCCTTACAGGTTTCACTACAAACCCATCTTAACATACGCATTTCTGCTACCGCCTCTTATGCATATATTGTCCCATAGTAGTCCAACATTCTGAATCGTAGAGCATGACTGGTCAAACAATTGTCTTATAACATTTCCCCTTTAACCTTGCAGGCATCCTTCTATCACTTAATATTCTTGATGTCATTTCCAATCAGCTTTAATCCTATGGTCTACATCTTCTCTAATAGTCCCATTCTTTTGGATTATAGATCCTAGAAATCGAAAAGCCTCACACTCTGGGACTTTCACGTTTTCCATCTCAATTGAATTACTCCTCCCTTGTGATTCACAACCAAAGTTGCATACTAGATATTTTGTCTTCAAACGACTAATTTTAAAACCCTTACTTTCTATTGTCTCCCACCACCTATCTAATTTTCGACCTAAACCTTCACTAGTCTCACAATTAAAACTATCATCTGTACATCTTCTTGAAGAAGTTTCGTCAACTAATCCATGACCAATGCAAAGAGGTATGGATTTAAGGCTGAACCGTGATGTAGTCCTATTGATACTGGGAATTCACTGGGCATTCTGCCTACTGAGTGAACACTTGTTACAACCCCTTCATACATATTCTTAATAATATCGACATAATATTGAAACACTTTCTTCCTTCCAAGCAGCCACCAAATTAACTCCCTGGGGACTTTATCGTAGGCTTTTTATCCAAATCAATAAAAACCATATGTAAACTCTTATGTCCCTCTCGATATTTTTCTATAGTTTGCCTAAGCAAGAAGATAACCTCCGGAGTAGACCTACCCGGCATAAATCCAAATTGATTCTCCGAAGCAGTAGTTAAACTTCTAAGTTTTCACTTTATGACTCTCTCCCAAAGTTTAATTATATGACTCATAAGTTTTATCCCTCTATAGTTCGAGCAATTCTGAATATCCCCCATTGTTCTTATAAGTTGGTACCACAATGTTGTGCCTCCATGAATCTGACATTTTTATAGTTTTCAGAATCCTATTAAAGAGCCTAGCTAGCCATTGAATCCCAACTTCTCCCAGATATTTTCACGCTTCAATTGGTATATCATCCAGTCCAACTGCCTTCCTTGTCTTTATTCTTTTCAATGCTTCTCTTACTTCTGCAGCACTAACTTTGCAATAGAACACGCGATGCCTCCCTTCTTGTGAAGCATACCCCTCCAACTTTAACTTCCCTACATGTGTCCCATTGAGTAGGTTCCAAAAGTAATCCCTCCATCTATCTAAAAGAGTTTTATCCTGCATTAAAACTCTTTCATCCCCATGCTTAAAATCCTAGTTTTTCATTCTCTCACTTTAGCCATCTTGAAGATATCTTTCTCTCGTTTCTTTGCACCTAGCCTATATACAAATCATTGTATGCTCTCTTTTTAGCTTCCCCTACTGCTTTACTACTCAACTTCTTAGCTTGCTTATAGAGTTCACAAGCCTCTAGGCATTTATCTCGTTGCCACTTCTTAAAGCGTATTTTCTTTTCCGTAATGGCTTGTTGCACATTAGTGTTCCACCACCATGTCTCCTTATCATGTACACTTCTTTTTTTGTCTTTCCTAACTCTTCCTTCACCCCTCTTCTTATCCGGTTCGCAAAATGCTCAAACATATACTATTCCTATAATTTGATTCTAGATTCTAGATTCTCCTATCAAAGTCAAATCTAAACAAAGGGATGAGAATAGAAATTTTAAAATAGAATTGGGATTTAACAAATTTAACAAAAAAAAATAACTAAAAGAGTGATGAAACTGAGATTTAGACTTTGAGATTAAGGTTTCTAGGATTAGATCCCACCAACATGAATTTACACGAACTAAGATCTTCAATATTTTTCCTCCATAAACTCACTTTATCGATAAATTTAAGTTCTTAAACAAATAAAGGTAAATACTCTAATCACATACTTGTTTATTTAAGAGGAAAGATTAACTTTTCAGATTAAATAATTTCTTCTTTCTTTTTAAAGTTGAACAAAGGTAGGCATGCTTTGTTATATGCTATGTATTGATATCAATAACAAAGCATCCTCCCTTCGCCCTTATTAACAATAAAACAATTAGAAGAAAAGAAAATAACACATGCCTAGACATATGCAATTATTTCTCTAACTCCTCATCCGTATGGTTAATCATGGAGACCTTTTAAAGGTTCTCTCCAGAGGAAAAATCGTAGAACAAGAATATCTATATCTTAGCTATGTATAAGCCATGAAGGTTTCATCTTCTCCTCAAGAACAACTAATTAAGCTAACTTATCTAACATGGACAATGGATAATTAAAAGTAAAAATCAATTTTTTAATTGAACCACTAAGTATCTCTAGAGAATTGAATGAAATTCTTATTTATACAAAGGTTCCTAAAAAAACTCTTGAAGTCTTCCATTTTCAACAGCTGAATCCTTGTTGACCAAGATCTTTTATGAATGTATTGTGCCTTGTATTGTGTCTCATACGTCGATGGAGTTTAATGAGGATACTAGAAATAGTATTTGGGGTTGGATTTTTGTTGGTGTTTGAGTGGAGTTGAAATTTTATTAATAAATGGTAGAAATAAGATGTTGGTGTTGGAAGAGGAAAATGGGATTGACATGAGAGAATTTTATTAGGAAATAAAATTAGGAGATTGTGTAAAAGGAAAATTGTGGGAGATTGAGTTTAATTGGATTTGGGATCTTAATGGGTCAAGGTTTATGGATTTTTAATTGGGCTCTTGCAAACGTGCTTGGTTGAACTTTACGACCTTCAGACTCAACCTTCAATTATTTGTCAACATTTGCCCATAACCTCAGTAGCATTTTTTCGAAATCTCTTCACCATATGCTTGGGTTCATGAAATTAACTAAAAACACATTAATATAATTATAAAATTCTGGAACTATAAAAATATAAATTTGGAGGGTTTTTGAAACACCTTAACATGCATTCTTCATAGAGTTGCAATAATGTTGTGATATTACGTGAAAACGCATAAGCTCACTTGAAATGTGAAATATGCAACTATTCGAAGAAAATAGAATGTATTTTCAAAGAATAATGCTATAAATGTCATTAGAAGAATACTAAAAATGATATTAATTAGCATTTTGCACACTTCCAAAACTAGATTTTGCTAGTCCTCGAGCAAAAAGAAAAAAAGAACTAAAATTCCTAACTTACTTTCGTAAGCATCATCTATTACACTTACCTTTAAAACGTGTAACAAGGCCCCCTAGATTACCTCTAGTGGACGAGTTATAGTCTCGTGAGGGTTTCCAGTGAATATAACTACAAAATTTCCTTATTTTTTTTTAATAGAACAATGGATTTATTTAGTACCGCGCTCTTCAGAAACTAGATAAAATAAAGTAACAATGTTTAACTAAGCTTCGGAAACTAACCATAATCTAAAATTCTTTCACTATTGTATCAAACTGGGTGTGTTGTGTGTGTAAATAACCAATAAAATAATAGTTTTTAGTTTCCAATCTACCTACAACCTTGATCACCTTCAAAATGAATTTCACCTCGACTTCAAATCTCACTAGTTATACTCTCATAAGGATATCACTCTCATAAGGATATCACTGAGAAGTGGTTTAGCACTCATACTTACATGTGAACGTACTCATACTTACATGTGAAACTAAGAGTAACTGTAGCAAAAATTCAAATGGTTTACATATAAGATTTTCTTTGAAAAACCGGTACATGAAAGAAATATTGATATCATGGAAAGGAACATCGTAGACTTAAGAACGTTGGATTTAGCACCATGGGATCTTCCTAAACTAATCTCAACATTAATTGACCACCAATCCCTTAGGATCAAATTAGGACTTTTACGTTGTAATGGGGCTAGGTTTAATGCTACACAAGAATGGTAAACATGGATTCAAAATTGTTTTAGAATTGCATCCTTCTATGGTACACTGGTGTGTTATCTTGAAGATAAGTACTCCAATATTTTTTTCTTCAACACTACATCTTTATTTATTACTTTTTTTTTAACATATGCTTTTCCACAATGCATTTTCATTTTTGTACCTTATAAGGCTAATAAGATATCTCTTTGTTTCCTTGTATTTCACCAATTTCTTGACTTAAAAACTACAATTTCTCTAACACAATATGTAATGGATATAGTTATTGGGTTGAACTCCTAATTAGAGTTGGGTATTGGGTTTGGGGTACAAATAAAAGCTAATGAAAGGCTCAATGGGCTAGCTATTGATAATGTGAATAGGTGGTTTAAGGCTTAAAATAGATTTTGAGCACATAACCATTTCCCAAGTTCAAATGGTTATTTTTTTTATGCCTTGACTAGTAATCAAAAGATTTTCTAGTGTAAATCCAATTATGATATCGTCCCCAGTCTCAAGCCAAAAACAAAGATAATGAGATCAAACATCGAGTAGATATGGATCCAAAGAAAATAATGAGTTATTAAATAACTAAGAATAGCATATTAACCCTCGTAAAAATAAAATGACTTGAATCTTACTTGAGGGTTAAGTCTCCATTAATGATTCCTCAGGATTTCTCAATTGTGTTCACTTATCTACTTGAACTAATATATTGTGGCTAGTAGTGATAATGGGTTCAAAGCTTGATTTTCATGAAAAACATTTAGACATAGGCTAATATCCTGACTAGTGTTCAACTTTGTTATTTATCCAAAAATGGACAATTTTATTCACTAAAAGACATTTTTGACAATATAGAATCCAAGAAATTTATTTATTTATTTATATTTATTTTTAAGAATGCAAAAGTGTTGTGATACAGATGTTGTTGTAGTCTTCTTACATGCACAAATTAACTAGCAAAACACAACTAAAATCTAGCATAATGGTGAGTAGGGGTCGACCAAAATGAGTGAAAATCCTAATGAGAAATCAAAGTCAAATCTAAACTAAGGGATGAGAAGGGAACAAAATTTATATTTAACAAATCTAACAAAAGAAAAAAATACCAAATAGAGTGATAAAATTGAGATCTAGACTTTGAGATTAAGCTCTCAATGATTAGATTCCACCAACATAAACTTATACAGACCAATATCTCCTTTTACAATATTTTTCTTCCATAAACAATTCATTTTATCGATCTAATTAAGTTCTTAGACAAGTAACGGTAAATATCACTCTAATCACATATGTTTGTTTATTTAAGAGGAAATAATAACTTTTCATATCTAAATAATTTCTTTTTTCTTATTAAAGTTGAACAAAGCTTGGCATGCTATGTATTGATATTAATCACAAAGCATCCTCCCTTTGCCCTTATTAATAATAAAAATTTAAAGAAAAGAAAATAGCACATACCTAGACATTTGCAATTATTCATCTAACTCCTCATCGGTAGGGTTAATTATTGAAACCTTTTAAAAGTTCTCTCATGAGAAAAAATCGTAGAAGAAGAATATCGAGACCTTAGCAATGTGTAAGCCATGAAGGCTTCATCGAACTAATTAAGCTAACATATTTATCATGGACAATGGATAATTAAAAGTAAAAATCATCTTTATTAAAAAAAAAACTAAAAAGAACTTAAAATTCTCTGAATACTTGCTCTGAAATCACAATTTTTTTACTTTTTTTTTCCTAATTGAGCCACTAAGTCTCTCTAGAGAATAGAAGGAAACTCTTATTTATACAAATTTTTCGAAGAGAGGTTTCTAAATCTTAAACTCTTGAAGTCTTCCATATTCAATAGTTGAGTCCTTGTTGACCATGATCTTCTTGTGAGTGTATTGTGGCTTGTATTGAGTTTCATACATTGTTGGAGTATAAGGAGGAGACTAGAAATAGTATTTGGGTAGAATTGTTTGTTGATGTTTGAGTGGAATGGAAGTTTTATTAAGAAATAATGGAAGTAAGATGTTGGCGTTGGAAGAGGAAAATGAGATTGACATGGCAGAGGTTTATTAGGAAATAAAATTAGGAGGTTGTGTTAAAGTAGAATTGTGGGAGGTTGAGTTTAGTTGGATTTGGGATCTTAATGGGTCAAGGTTTGGATCTTTAATTGGGCTCTGGTTGAACTTTATGACCTTCGGACCCAGACTTCAATTATTTGTCAACATTTGCCCATAACCTTAGTAGCATTTTTCCGGAATCTCTTTACCATATTCTTGGGTTCCTGAAATTAAATAAAAACACCTATTAATATAATTATCAACTTCTAGAACTATAATAATATAAATTTGGAAGGTTTTCGAAACACATTAACATGCATTCTTTATCGAGTTGCAATAATGATGTGATATTACGTGAAAATGTAAATTGATTTGAAATGTGAAATTTGCAACTATATGAAGAAAATAGAATTATTTTCCAAGAATAATGCAATAAATTCCATTAGAAGAATACTAAAAATGATATTAATTGACATTTATCAAACTATGTGAAAGAGAAAGAAGAATAAGAAGAAAAATAAACTTTCAAAAAAGAACCTAGTTGAGTGTCGAGACTTGAAAGAGTTAAGATCAAGAGTTTGAGAGTGGAAAAAGGTTAAAAAGGGGGAAAAATTTTATTTGACAACCTCTGGTTTAAGATACCCAATTTGATCCCTCGGTTTGCTTGATTAAATGGTTTCCACTTTAGTCAAGTCGAGGCAAGGTTGCCTTGTCTTTGTTATGCTTTTCGCTATAAGCATGTGATATCTTTGGCTTTCTATGCCCTTTAGGGTCTGTATATAATGTCTAATATATATATTTATTGTTGTGACATCAATGCTCATTCCATTAAAGACTTAAAGTATAACATAGACTACGTTTTTGTCAGAATTAGTCAGCTTGTATTTTATAAACATATTTTTTCCATCCTTTAAAAAAATATGTTTACTACAAAAAGAATTTTTTTTAAATTAATATATAATGCCACAGTTTAAGGAAAATTATAACAAAATAAAAATCCAATGTTAGGCGTGATTGTTGATATTCTTTAGTTTGGCTTATTTTATTTTGGTCTTTTTTTTTTTGCCCGTGATCTTTCTTTCTCTCGAGCCTCTTCACATAGTCTTGCCCTATGAGTAGGGAATTGATAAAGTTAAGAGCAATATTAAATAAAAAATTAATTTTTTCTCGTTTATATTGTCATAGACTGATTAATTTTTGAGTTTCGGAAGTGATTAATTGACTAGAGATTATTCAAAAATTGTAGCGCTCTACTAGAGAGAAGTGACTAATCAAGGATTAATCATGGATTAAATTATATTAAGTTTACCTCATTAGAAGCATTGTGAAGTTGAATTTTGATATTAATCTATCATTAACATGATTCAGTATCCAGGCAAATACTAATATAAAACCAATTACTAAATCTATAATCACATAAATAACAATTAAGCAACTTTTCCATGAGCATAGGTCGTAACTAAAAAAGTAATCAATTATAAATCATAAGCTGGTGTTGACTAGCTTACTAGGTAATGTTGGTTTGTAATCCTACCGCTACTTGCACTAGTTATGATCACAATACTAGGTGATACAATACCCCACTCTGGTACCAAGAATATAAAATTATGATCCTCGTATCACTGAGTTATTGATGTACTAGTTCAAATCAATATATTGGTCCCATGGTTTAAGAAATAGCACTAATGCTTGAGCCTCGCCTAACGCCTCTCACTCCATGATTGAACTGAGACTTAAATCCTCATGTGGTCTCGATGAGGCTTATGTCTCACTTAATTGAGGCTTACATGCTAAGGATTAAGCATTAAGGCGCTGTGAGGCTTAAGCCTCAATTTCAACATATGTTTAAAAAAAAATTATGAGAAAATAAAACCAAAATTTCGCCCACTTATATATATATATTATTAAATTTTGTTTATGATTTGTTAGTTATAGTTACTTGTTGACTTCATGTTGAAGTTTTTGAAAATTTATGATTGCATTTATGGCTATTGTAGTACTATAGTAGTAATGCAACATTAGGCTGTGCATGGATATGTTTTATGTTCTTTGTATATTTTTCTTACTATGCTTGTGTCTTGTTGATTTCATTGAAATATTTATAATTTTCTCATTTTTCTGATTTCACTATTTTATTATCTAAATTTTAACAAGCAATGAAGGCTTACGCCTCATGCCTCATGAATCACAAGTCTTACCATTTGAATTAAAAAGGCTTCGGTATTATAGTGTAAATCTGAACTTATGGATCTTCATTTCCATGATTTCCCAAGTAATGCCCAACAAATTATAGTACAACTATCACCTAGTTATGCCCTTTCCCGGTCATCCACCTCGTCTACAGATCACATTGTCATGGACATTACGAGCTTTCTAAAATTACTATTCAAACTTTCCTCCATTTATTCTGTTTTTTATCTTTAAGTAATTTTAATCTTTCTTTAGGGATATAAGTATCACATTCTTTTAGATGGAAACCATGTTTGTGTACTCATTTGTGGTACAATCCTTAGACTAATCAAGGTATTCTTGATAGTTGCTTGTGAGTTTGTTTTGTCATGTCGTGATTACTACTAAACATATTTCTTCTTCTTCTCGCCTGTTTTCTCAGCATAATATTTAACATGCTTTTTATGTACTTCCTTCTCTAGGGATCACAAATTTAGTTATGTATATGTTAATTCCATTACCCAAGTGAAGCTTCTGAGCCATTTTTTCTTGTTTTATGAAGTTGGGAACTGGACTCAGTATCATGATCTCGAAAAAGAATCCATCTTTGGTGACGACTTTCTCATTGCTATCATGTGGATATATTATGAGCTCATATCAAGAGGTTTCTTTTAGCATTCTCTCTCTCATATATATGTATGTACATGTATATATATACACAAACACGGACACACACACATATATGTATAAATATGTTTTTTTAACACTATTATTGAAAAAAAAAAGATTATTTTAACAAGCTTTTAACACACTCTAATGGGCTCACAGGAATGGAATTAAGAATTAATATTTTTTATGATCATCTCTGCACATTATCACAAAAATTAGATCATTTTCACATTTATACTCGCATCAAACAATGAGAATTAAAACGAAGAGTTACCCAAAAGTCCTTGCATGAGAAAATAAGTGTCTGAACAAGGCCAATTATATTTTCATAGTCTATTAACTCCCTGAGTTTGTCTAGACTAAAATTGACACAAATACCTCTCTCTCCCTTGCTATCTCTTTCAACCAAACAGAAACACAACACACAGCTGTTGTCTCTTTCAACCACATGTGTGATGGTATGTTGTCTTTTTCAACCACAAACCACATGTGATGGTATCTATTTCGACCATATGTATGATGGTATGGGTATATGCATCGATCATCCATTGTACTAGTAAAAGTGAGGAGAAGATGGGGACCACCGGATCAAACGAGAGAAGCAACAACAAGCTAACTAGGTTCGGCGCGGACTTGGTTTCACAAGGCAATATATGAATTTTAAGAAATGACATGAAAACCCCTTGTGAGTTGACTTAGTCAAGGTATCTTTTAAAATTAAAAAAAATAGATTGTCCTTTTTATAGTAAATAGCGGTAACGTGGCTGGGGTTTCTAGAATGGATAATTACAACCAACCTTTTTGCTTAAGTTGACATGAAATTAGGGGACGACCATTGAAAATTTGGATGAAGTCGGTTAAGAAAGACATCCTTGAGCTTGGATTAAGTGAGGATATGTGAGAAAACAACATTGCTTGGAGTGTAGCCAACCCCGAGAGTATCAGGAATGAACTTTGATGATGATGACATGAAATTAGGGGCTTTTGGGTAACTTGTAATTAAAATGAAGGATGTTATCGTTTTAAACCATCCAATATTTAGATTTCAAATGGGGAACTTTTATGGGGTCATCATCTTGCGGGGGAGACCATCATTACTACTCCAATATTCTATTGGATATAGGCCCTATGAAAGTGCATAAATTATTTGTCAAAATAACCAAGACAAGTTATTTTGACACATTTTTACACACTTTCATGGGTCCTATATTATGTAGAACTACAAGTTCATTTTGTGAGGATGATCTCCTTACTATTGAGATTTGAGATCATCCTCACAAAAAATCAGCTCATTGCAACATTTGTAGTTTCCTAAAAAATTAATATCAAAATGGAAGAATGTACCTGTTTTCAGCCATCTATTTTTATGCAAATTTCAACTGAACATTTGATATTGCTAATAATTTGAGAATTAAGTTAATTTTGAGTCTATGGTAGGGAAATCATCTTTTCAAAAAGTCATCCCAAAATTCTACCGTGGGCCCACAAAAGTGTATGAAATATAATCTCACCCATATGCACAATACAATATAATATGATTAGATAAAATCCTGCTTATTGCAACTGCTAAATGCATTTGACCAGGTCAAATCAGTTGTGTTACGCACTCTAAACCGGGCTAGATTTACAGTGGCCGTAGAATCCTTCCTTAAGACAGGTTAGTCAAGTCCTCTATGTGCATGCAGATCTTGGAAAATGTTGTTTCTATTATTGATGTATCCATCATTCCATACTTTACTTTGTAGGTCATGTACCATCACTGGCTGATGGGAATAGGAGAGAAAACATCTTCACTTTTCCATGGTTGAAAGATAGGCCTATTGTTATAGGTAGGTATGCGAAATATAAACAGTTTTAGGAAGCTCAACTAGGAAATAGCCTGACTGCATGGGTTTTGGCAGGTTCGAGGTTTAAGGATGCATTCCAAGAACCAGCTTCATTTCTTGCCGTAGAGCCCTTTTTTGAGGTGTGATTTGTTTAACATGTCTATTACCGAATTTGAAGGAGACGCAGTATTTGTTAGTTTAAATGCAACGAGAGTTTATTTTTATACTTATGTAACAGAAAGAAAGATACATTGTCACATACAATCCTGTGAAGGGTAACGTGTACGCCTTGCTCAAGGATCAGGCAAAGTCTGATGACATTCTAAAAGCAGCTTTTCATGTAAGATTTCCCATTTCTCTGTTCTTAACTATTTTTTCATGGAAAGTTGTACTCAGCTACAATTTTTTTGTTGTTATAGGCTCATGTTCTCCTTCATTTCATCTGGTCATCATGTAAGAATCGGTCTCCTTCTATGAGGCATGGTGCATTTGGAAGTCCAGATTTTGGTGGATCCTTATCTACTGACCATTGTCTGCCCTCAACTGTTGACTTAGAGGCACATATAGCCGAGTCTTGCAGGATAGTCTCAGCTTCATATGGACTCTTTAAGACGAAAGCTGCAGATCAGGTGAGTAGGAAAACTTCCCTTCTTTCCAAGAAGGGCAGCCTTAGTAAATAATTTGTTTCCTATATTGTTGGGAAGGGTTCTCAAATTTCGAACGCGATTCAAGACAAAGAGGGAGAAATTATGTTCTCTCTTTTGCTTCATCTTCCTTTCTCATTTGCTTATTCTCTCCTCTACTTTATTTTTTTCTTGCAACAAATATTCATCTTCTTTTTCCACAACTGTGCTTCTTCCTCTTCTTCTTCTTCATCTTATTCATTTTTACATTTTTCTTACTTGCAACAAAGATGAAAGCACTTTGTTCGTGCTTCGTTTTCATCTCCTGTACTTGTTTTCTATTTCTTGTTCTTTGTTTAAATTTTTTATTTATTTGATTCTTGTTTATGTTCTAATAACTTAAAAAAAAAAAAAATATATATATATATATATATATATATATATATATATATATATATGACGTGTCGTCTAATAAGGCGAAGAACGGGAAAGGACCAATTTGACACATCTGCAACTTGTTATCCCAATAGTCAATGCTCATGTTGCTATCGTAACCAAACCAGGAAAACTTGGGCGGTGATGTAAGTTGGCACTCTACTTATATTTGGCGGATTTTGTTGATTACAATACTAACCTCTTCATGAATGAACCCAATGTAAGATTTGCAATCAAGACGAGTAATTGGAATAGGAGCCAAATCCACTGTTAAAATAGGCGAATAGCTTTGGACTACGTGAAAGGTTGACTCTCTGGTAGGTCTGTTGACAAAATTGTTGAACTAGTTCTACCAAAAAGAGAATGCAAGAGGTCAAAATGCTGCAATTTACCACATTTGTGCGGAGGTGGAGAATTGCAGGGTAGAACGGAGTTTCTTCAAGAAAACACATAAAAAATGCCACACAAAGATAATGTTGTGTGTAACATATGTTGTCAGGAAAAATTGAGGCATTGCCACGGTAGAGCCTTTTTTGAAAGGGTAGAACTTTTTAGTGACTTGACAAATGTATGGCCTTGCAATGCTCTAAGGCAGATTTGGGTGAGGTGCTTTGAATAGAAAATGGATCCTCTAGAGCTACGGCAGAGCTTCCAATGACCTGTCCCTAATATATGAATAAGCAGTGACAAAATGTGCCATTTTTGGAGAAGTGGTCAACCACAACCATATAGATTTGAAGCCATGAGTTGTTGGAGGGCTGAGGCATAGCCATAATAGAATCCGTAGAAATATCAAGCCATGGTCTCTCTAGACACGGAATGGATTGCAAGACCATTGTAATTTTCTTTGCATATCAAAGGCCAAAAGAACTAGAGAATAAGAAATCATAATGGAGTATTTAATCACTAGAAGGCGGAGCCGAGCACTGCTAAGCTGTGAAGATTGTCCAAAAATGGATCATCCTGATGCAACTCAATAAAAACATCAAACTGAAGATGGATGTGACTCAGCTGATGTTGAAAAGAAGAAAAGAAGAAGATTCGAAGATCTTGAAGGGAAAACAGAAGAAAGGGGACAATTCAGTTGAAGAAGGAGAATGATTTTGAAAATAGAAGAAAGGGAGAATTCAAATGAAGGAGAATAATTTATGGATAATTATAAAAGAAGAAATAATAATGAGGATGATAATTTGGAGAAAAGATAATTGATTAATTGATAATTTGTTGTTCGTTGTAATAATATTTGGTTTTCTTCTTTAAATTTAAAATTTAATCCTAGCCAAAATAGAAAACCAACTACATCTATTGTAATGAAATTCCTAAAACAACTAGACTTGCTTAATTGAAATTAATACTAATAAACTAAAAAATCCTAAATATAAGAAAAGTCTAGAACCTACTATGTTCCTTCATCAGGCTCCGAGAGTTGCACATCAAGAAGATAATGCAATCACATCCATCTGATGACGAGACTAAGATGCGAAGAATTTTCCAACACTTCTTACGGCGCCTTGGTCGAAACGAACCTTTTAGATACGAGCATGGCAATGTTAGGAATTGTATTTTCATGTAGCAATGACTAAGATAATCACGAGTATTCTTGCCATAAAAATGTGACTTCTCATAGTGGGTTGCATATGGATCAAACAATTGTATCTCCTCTTCTTTAGAAATAGGGTCTTGATCGTATGATTGTTTTTCTGTAACCACTTTTATTTCTTCAAATACGTATTCTTGATCTTGGTCTCCATTCGGTAAAGGTGAAACATCGTTGACTTCAATTGATCCTTCGGTGAGACCACAAGTAGAATATGGTAGA
Source organism: Berberis vulgaris (assembly GCA_963556465.1). NCBI lineage: Eukaryota > Viridiplantae > Streptophyta > Magnoliopsida > Ranunculales > Berberidaceae > Berberis > Berberis vulgaris. Next base: position 48,374,227 of record OY747127.1, read on the forward strand.
GAGTTGCCTTGTGCCTTGAATGGTTGAGTGACTTTGTCAGCAATAAGTCTCTCACCTGAAGATTAATTCTCTCCATTAGTTCATCCTTTACCTTTTTCAATTAGCTTTGGTTCATAGTTACTGGAATTTGGTTAGGCAGATGTGAAGACATAGTCATGGGGACTAAAAGATTGTGTTTTTTTTTTTTTTTGGAGGGAAGGAAAAGTTGGGGTGTCCTTAGAAGAGTGAAGGTGTAATGGGTACTTTGATTTGTTGGTTCTGGGCCTAAGTTGTTGGGTTGTACTGAAGATTGAAGTAAAGTTGGGCATGATGGTTGGATGGAAGTGGATGCTAGTTAAGGAAGACTACAACTGGATGTATGGGTGTTTGACAAGGTAGTTGGGTCTGTTGGAAGAAATTGTTGTGGGTCTAGATTGGCGGGATGGGATTTTGAAAATTTTATGAGGTGAACAATGGATTGGGAAGGAAGCAGGTCAGGACTGAGTGATTTGTTTCTATAAATTGATGATGAAGAAGAGGAGTGGAACAAGCTAACCTTGATGAACAAACAATGGGATAGGAAAACAAGGACAATTTTTTATTTTAATAGGATTGAAGATGGAGGAGGCGAAAGGGGGGTGGTGGGTGAAAAAAAAACACGATGGACGAGATGAAAAAAATAGAGATAAACAATTGTATTTGATACCAATTGGCGCAGCGAATGTTGATAAGAAGGAGATTCGGAGATCTTGAAGAGAAAATAAAAGAAAGGAGAGAATTCTATAGAAGGAGAATTGTAGAAGAATAATTAATAAAGAAGATGATAAATTGGAGAAAAGATAATTGATTGATTGATAATTTGTTGTTACAATGCTTGGTTTTCTCTCCTTTAAATAAAAAAACTAATCCTAGCTAAGATAAAAAACCTACAACTTCTATTGTAACTGAAATTCCTAAAACAAGTAGATTTGCTTAATTGAAATTAATCCTAATAAACTAGAAAATCCTAAATATAAGAAAAGTCTAGAACATACTATTTTCCTACATCAGGATGTTTGCATGGTTAAAAGAACATGGGAGAATATATGCAGAATCATTGATGGCGCGCAAAACGGCCGTGGGGTAGTAGCAAGAGGAAAGATAGACTTGAAATGGAGACCATCTAGTGGGTTTGTTGATAGAGTTGTAAGCAAACTTTCCCCAAGCTAAAAAAAAGCTCCATATCTTGGGATTCTCTCCTCATATGAGAAAAGTCCCGAAAATACCTATTAACCATTGGTGATGGAATGTTCTAAATATTGTTAGGAACAATGTAAACAAAAATCTTTCAAAGTGCATTGTGAACTTCATATGTCATGACTTACAACCTTACAGAAGTAGTACAAGTGGCTAATATGAGAAGCATCAGATGCCTTTGCAATGCACAAAATTCACCACCTAGGACCTGTGCTATTAATGCGGCCGAAAAACGGCCAAAAAACGGTATGCGGGCTGGACCGAATCGCACAGGGTTGATTCGGCTGGCTTTAAACGGAACCAGTAAAATCGGTCAAAAGCGGTCAAAATCGGTAAAAAAGCGGTAAAAAACGGTGAAAATGGTAAAAAAGCGGTAAAAAACGGTCAAAAAGCGGTCCAAGTAACTATAGGTGTTCCAACCTACAAAATTAAATTCATTTGATTAATTAGTAAAATAATATACGACTATGATTACATATTTACACTCTTTTGATTAATTATTTATTTTGTAATCTATGACTATGATTAAATTTTAAAAATATATACTTTGAAAAAATTGTCCGCATAATTCCGCTTAGTCCCGCATAATTATGAAAAATCGTAATGCGGTCCTGACCGCTTTGCCACCGCTTTCCGCATTAACTGCATAGCCTTGGACAACCAATACACCACCAAGAGGACTGAATCATATGATTGTGGAGTCCATGGTAGCCCAACACTAACGCGATAGGTACACTGATATGGGTTTTCTTGGAAATAGGAAGAAGTGTGTAGGAATGTTTCCTCTTAGCTGGCTGGCTCACGGGATAATGTGTCCTGAAGTTTTTTGACATATTTGCTCATTGGAGGCTAACTGTACATTTGTTTTAGTGTAACAATAGTCCATCAACCCCAAAGCGACTATCAAAGCCACCTGAATATAGTTCTCTCATAACTTCTCACGAAGAGTAGACCCTGGTATGCACAAAACACGAAACTGAAATAGGAACGCACCTAACTTCTTGTCGGTTGACAAAGATAGACTCAAATATGGGTCTGATGGGTACAAGTCTCAAAACTCGTCCAATCCAAACAACAAAGAGAAAATAATGATCAAATTGGCATTTAGGTACATCTTATTCCAAACATTTTGGGTAAATAAATTGTTTAACTGATCCAATAAATCCCTAATTGAACATATATATACTTTATTTGTCAAAGTTTGTCTCCGGATCCCACCCGTATAATATATATATATATGTGTGTGTGTGTCCAAAAAATCTTATCTTTCATAACATGCAAGTAACTATCAATATCATCCAAAAGGACCAAAACATATATTATGACCCTAGGCACCCAAACGGCCAAACACGTCCAATGCCCAACATATACAAAAAGTGGCTAAATATTCATTCTAAATACTAAGTAGATACTAATACGAATACTCTAATAATCATTAGTAGTTAAATAATCTAATTACTAAATAGAAACTATAAAAGTTAAGAAAAAAAATCAAAAAGTAACAATTACCTACAATAGCCATTGATGGAACTTTCACACGGAGCACGTTCGATCAAACACATGCTCTAAGTGCTCATTTGAAAAAGAAAACTACCCATGTTAGATCGTGATTATGAGTTGTGAGATATGAGGATTTTGGTGATTTCTCTACAATATAGCTTTTTTTTTCTCTCAAAAGATCTTTTAAAGAAGATGAAGTGGTGTGTTATCAAGCTAAAGGGGCTAGATAAGGATAATAGAATGGTCAAAAGTTGTACACAATACAATGATACATGTGATGTACCGAACGATACATCCGATAAATTGCTATATACCGGTAGGTACATCACTTTTTGTGCAAAAACAAGAAATGGCACCCGTACGGTATATAGACCTGGACATCTAGATAACTTTTTATAAAATAATAAAATAACCAAGAAGTATTGCCTAAAACATATCTATCTATGTCATGAGGTGACTTTTTTTCATATTGCTAATTGGAATAATCAACATTCTTCTAGGAAAGTGGCTTTGAACATATGAAAAGGAACCAAGTAGCTTATGGAGACGGGTCATAAAGGAAAAGTATGATCGTGCGGGGTGATAATTGTTGGTCCCCAAGACACACTAATTCTTCGTACAAAGTTAGCTTTTGGAGGAGCATCTCAAATATTCAAGTGGACTTTTGGAAAGGGTACACCTTTTTCATTGGGAATGGCAGCCGAATTTGTTTTTGGCACGAAATGTGGATTGGTGAATCAGGGTTGAGTGATAGAATTGCTTGGGTATTTCAAAAGTTTTTTCTAAATCGGGATGGCATGGTAAACGAATTTGCCTCACTAGTTGATAGTAGAATGGTATAGAATTTGCATCTTAAGCGTGGCCTCAATGATGGGGAGATCAATGAAATGGAAAATCTTTTGGGTGTTTTGGAAATTGTCTTATTTCGGGAGAGTGATGATGAATGGGGTTGGAAATGGAGAAAGAAAGAACATACACGGTATCATCTTTTTATGACCACTTTGCGGTAGCTTCGATTCGCGATGGAGCCTATCATCCCTTTCCGGTTGGTTTGGTATGTAGAAGAGAGATCCCACAAGAAATTTCCTTATTTCATGTGGGGTCTTGTATGATATAGGCTTGCCACTAGGGACATCCTTATTAGGTGGCGCATGAATGTGGATCAAGAATAGGTATCATGCAATGGTGCCATAGAAGATCGAAATTACCTTTTGCTTTGGTGTCCAATCTTCTATGATATATGATTCACTTTTTTTATGTAGTGTGGGGCATACTGGGGTGCTTTCGATGGACGTGGTTGATGTGTTAAGGCTGTGGAAATGTGAGGCCTAAGGGGTATACCAAAGCTGATTTGGTCTTTCATTCCGTATGTCCTTTGTTTGGCAATTTGGGAGGAGAGAAAAAATTCAAGAATGAATTAAACAATGTGAGTCGGGTTATCTAGGACGTTCTAGGTCTCTTATGGCAGTGGGGGTCGATTATCCTTCTTTCAAGTGGATTTTCTGTGTAAATTTTCTATTAGACCTTTGGAAACATCATGTATAGACTCTAAATGAATTGAGGGTGTTGTAATTTGTAACTTTTCTTCTAATATATATAATTTTATATCATCTCAAAAAAGAAAGTAAAATGTTATATTCGAGGGTACCATCCCAGATTATATGTTTTGGAACATGGCAGGTGCCTACATGGTGTAACTCCTTATTCAATCTTAGTATATATAGTTTGACAAGTTCAATTATTCATGCACTATCCTTTGCTGTAACTCAAAGTTTGATCTATGAAATGCTTCAAATGAATGAGACCACTTTTTTTTTTTCTTGTTGCAGGGGTGGATGATGTCAGAATCATTGCTCAACCCTGGGCGAGCCCGATTATATTAACTGCACCAGAAGGGATATTATCCTTGAGATCTTGGCTTCATATATATTGGCTTGGACATATCAAGTAGTCAGACCACATATAACAACCAACAAGAGTCCCAGATAATACCTAGTGTCATACAGAACTGATATCTTCTATGACGTGATTGATTGCTAAGCCTTCAGTGTTCTCTGCGCACATGCTAAACATGAAATTATGCCCTGTGCTCATCTGCGGGAGCAGCATTTCCATTTCTTTTTTACAAGGGAGCCGAGTTTTCCCAAGAGCTGTAATTTATATAAAGTTTTTCTTGTGTATTACTCTGATTTTAAATTTTGTTGACTGGTTAAAATTTGCTTTTTGCTGCCAATTACATAAACGTTGTTTTAAAGTCAACATAATCAATTTCTGTGTTGGACATCTTCTTGATACTTTCTTCATCATGGTTCTCTCTACTAGTGTTTATTAAGCAGTGAACCTCTGACGGGTTGTAGAATTTTAGTTGTTTGAAGATGATGTATAGATGTAAAAGATCCACGAGTGGTACTGGTAAAACTTCTTTGACACAAATTTCATTGTTTTAATGAAATAACTCTTCACTGTGTCGAGATTATAACGTATCCTACACTTGCAACTTGAGAACATTCAAGTCATGTATCTATTGCTTGAATTTTTAAGTTTGTTTGTAGACATTAGAAATTTTGTTGTAGAATTGCCAATTCCATGATGATTTCATTTGAAGATATTATATAATTTTCCTTGTGAAAATAAAAAAAGATCCTACTCGAGTGAACAATGGTGTACATCTTGTTGTTGACTTTGTAAATTACTGGCAATACTTGAAGCTGCCACATGTGCCATAATCATTTATAGAATCAGTTTGCCACATTATCATTATTTATGGACATAGAGCTACATAATGCACAAGATGTGCTCCTTAGCTTGTCAATCTTTATGTTCCTCAAATAAGGCCTGAGTAAGTTATTATGTCATTTTAATTTCGATGCCTGATTTGCATGTGCGCGTTTTGAACCAATTGAATCTGTGAGTTGTGTGTTGACATCATCTTTTTGCCCTTGTTTGTCTAAAACAATACACTCTCAGCCATACATGCTTGCACAAGGAGTTGCATGCATGCATCCACTACCAAAACCAAACAAAATACACATCATCATTATTATTATTATTATTATTATTATTATTATATGTTGTGCTGATTTTTTTACATGCAATGTCAAAGTTTTAACTGGTGTGTGAGCTCGAAACACGTCAAAGTTGAGTGATGTTGCTATTTTTGGGAGTACAAGTAATGAAGAAGTTACTGCTTCATTGTTCAATTGCTCGACTTATTTCATACCTAGATAGATGATGTAGGGTAAGGGGTACCTCCTTCCTCTTTCTTCTTGTGGTGTGGACATCATCATTATTCCAAAAATATGCACCTTCGGATATTTGTCGTGCGATCTTAATTAATATGGTTTCCAACTATTTTGAAATGCAATGTTAGGTGATGAAGTGCCCTTGTTTTCAATTACCTCCCTTGAATCTTTGGTAGGATGTAATTGTGCATGCTCTGTTAGGAAAATGTAAGGGTGTAACGCAGCTTGATAAACAGCAACTGTGTCTGCACTTGCGAGCATTGTCATACATAAATGTGATAGAACCCCTAATCACTATTGGTAGTGCGATCCCATAATACGCGCTTGATGTTGGGTACTTGGTGAATGCTTAGGTTGGTAGTTTAGATGTCCTTTCAAGTAAAAGTTAGGCATTAGAAGTTTTAGTTTACCCAAAGTAAATTGTACTAAACATCTCCAGTTATATTTGACACCAACAAATCACCGTTTACATAGGCCATGGTTGCCAGGCACATAAGCTAAATGTAAGGAATGAGTTGGAGTGGAGTCATGTGATACTATACAAGTAATTTGAACTCACCATGACATGTTTAACCTAGAGAGCCTTTACAAGAAGTTGAGTGATGGTGATCCTATGTAGCTACTCCCTGATTCTAGAGAGCCAGACTGACAGCGTCAGGCCCGTCCATCACCATCCATCATCCTAAAGATGGACCCATTTTCAGCATTTCTAGGATGATGGATGGTAATGGGCCGGCCTGGCGTGGGCCTAGCGCTGTCGGCCTGGCTCTCTAACAAGGCTCATAGCTACTTATCCACGTAATAAAGCTAAAGGCACCACAAACACCTGATTTTGAGGTGTTTTCTTACAACCATTCACCCACCCACCTTATCTCCTAGCTAGTAATTGATGTTTGAAGAAGCAAGCATGTGCTCTGTGAAGGGGAGGGTTGATTACAATTGAATTGCAATTGCAAAGTAGTAATGCAGCAGTTGTGTACTGTAGAGGTACAGTTGTATGTTTTGATTACTTTAACTCCACTCCACTACCAGTCCCATCAAAAGCCAAGGCAGGAGAAAACCGAAAGTGTCATTGGCGTGGATGCCATACAGCAGCACAAATAGCAGCTATTGCAATGACTTTGAACATGTTATTCCCCCCTCCAACTGCTGGAAACTTTCTTCTACTTATTATCATCACTCCTCCAGTGGCCAACTTCTTTGGCATGGGTTATAGCCCATAGCTAAATTGTTAACACATAGCTCAACTTCTGAGATCTTCTTAACGGCTATTAAAAATGGTCCACACTAAGCTATATATCTGTGGTCCCATGGTAGTGCAAGAAGGTGGTTTGTGGATAGTACTTTGTTTTTTTATTACTTGAGATCCAGGAAGATGGGCGGCGGTACCTCAAAAAAAAAAAAAAAGCGTCTAGTTTGCCTTATTGGAGACATCAAACACTCACTCAATCACAGTTGTATACGTGGCATGGATTAACTCTAGCACGTAAAAGGTTTTAGCGTAGTTTCGAGTGGACAAATGCAAAAGGTTGTTGTTCAACCCGTAAGTTAGGCGCCCAGGCCCAAGACAGGCCCATATACATTGGTCTTAGGGTTTGGCTCGGGATAATAAGGCTCGAACAGTGAATCTAGAGCTATCACAAGCCCGAGATCCACTCGCACGAAATCAGCTCTAGCCCAATCAAGCATTAGGTCATAAACAAAATCAAGTGCCGAAGTACTCAGTCATGCAACAAGTAAGATCTTATACGAGATCTCCTCCCTCCATCACGCTCTCGATCGCATGGACAGTTAGGGAGGGAAAACTCGCTATAAGAGTCGGTGAAACAAGGAAAAAATGTACGAACAACGCACACCTCCCTCCATCACGCCCTCGATTGCAATTTTACATTCAGTCTTCACTCTCTTACAAACCAGTATTTGACTTAAGCATCGTAGTGCCTTCGGCCATCACAACGGCGGTCTTGGGCTTAACCACTACTCTTTTTGCAGTTTAGATAACATCGGGATTGGCGAGGACAGATCTAAATGCATCAGTTTGATGTCATCTGTGGGGAAGATGACGGTAAGTTTTCCCTGAAACAAACTTACAAAGTTCTTTCTAAACTAAGCAGAGCACTGAGAAATGGTCGCCAGACTAAATTTGGGGTCGAGCCAAACAAAGCTTTAGTCAGTGAAGCCTAGCCGTCGAACCGAATCGATCCAATTGAGAATACTGAACGACCGCACGACCCAGCCGCAGAGGCGAATGCGGTTGTCCCTGACATGAAGTGGAGGGTCTGCGTAGACTACACCGACTTTAACAAAGCCTACACAAAAGACAGTTTTCCACTGCCTCGAATAGACCAAATCGTGGATGCAACTTCATGGATGCGTACTCTGACTACAATCAGATCAATATGCACCACCGGATCAGGAGAAAACTTCCTTCATAATGGATAGGGGCACATACTGCTATTGAGTAATGCCTTTCGGACTGAAGAATGCATGGGCAACCTACCAACGACTAGTGAACCGAATGTTCAAATGACGAATCGGAAATACCGTGGAAGTTTACATCAACAACATGCTGCTAAAGAGACTCCACAGTCTAGACCATCTGGCCGACCTCTAAGGAGTGTTATCTTAACTTAGGAAGTATCAAATGAAGCTCAACCCGCAGAAATACACTTTTGAGGGTGCAATCAGGGAAATTCCTGCGTTACATAGTTAACAAAAGTGGGGTAAAGGTTTATCCAAAGCAAATTCAGGCTCTTTTCAACATGAGACCACCCACAAACATCAGAGAAGTTCAGAGTCTGACTAGGAGGATGGCAACCCTAAACAAGTTCATCCCTATGTCTTCAAACAGATGCCTCATATTCTTTAAAATCTTAAACGGGAATAAAGAATTCCAATGGCGAAAGCAGTGTGAACAACCTTCCAAGACTTGAAGGCGTATATGGGAAGCACGAAGTTGTTATCAAAACTTACTTCAGGTGAGACACTCCACCTATACCTCTTAGTCTCATAATATGTTGTCAGCTCAGCTCTGGTACGGGAAAAGAAAGGGAAACTAAAGCTCGTTTACTACATCACCAAAACGTTCGATGGGGCGGAGGCTAACTACCATAATCTTGAAAAACTAGCGTTAATGCTAGTGACTTTTTCAAGAAAGCTGAAACCCTACCTCCAAGCTCACTCGATAACAGTCCTGACCAAGTATCCACTCCGGTCGGTATTGCACAAGCCAGTGCTATCAGGGAGAATGGTCAAGTGGTCAGCCGAAATGGGACAATTGGACATCCATTACGCTCCAAGAACATCCATCAAAACACAAACACTGATAGACTCCATCGCGAGTTCACTGGAACAGGAGAACCAGGACTGAAAGACCAGCAAGTAGGCGAAAACCCCGAACCACCCCCACAGGGATGGATATTACGATGTGACGGGTCATCCAACGTGAAGGGTTGCAGAGCAGGGATCGTCTTGTACACTCCAAAAGGGGTCGCCCTAAAAAGGCTATTAAATTTGATTTCTACGCTTCAAACAACAAAACGGCATAGGAAGCCCTCATAGCCGGGTTAAATCTAGCTAGAGAAATCGGAGTAGAAGAACTCACGGTGTTCAACGACTCCCAACTATTGGTCAATCGGGTGAACGGTGAATTCGATGTAAAAGAACCATGAATGATGGCTTTATTGTGAGAAAGAAATCAACGCTAAAATATGGTTCAAGAGGATACTACTCCGTCGCTGCTTAAGGGCATACAACAAGGAAGTCGACGACCTGGCTGGAAAGGCCTCGTGTGCACAAAACGATCCGACATACTCATAGAGTTCTAGGAGAAGTCGGCTCTAGAAGAAGTCTTCCACGAAACTTTATCCACTAATGTCAAAACCAGTTGGATGAGCCCCCTGATCAGCTAAATAAAAGATGGAGCCCTTCCAGTAGATAAGCTAGAAGCCCAAAATGGGACAAACAGAGCGGTACGGTACACTCCCCTTAACGATAGGTTGTAAAGGATATCAACAATTAGCCTTCTATTCAGATGTCTAGCCCCCAAGGAGGTAAACCAAGTCCTTCTCCAAATCCATGAAGGAGTTTGCAAGAACCACTCCGGAAGAAGGACATTGGTTCATAAAGCCCTCATATTGGGGTACTATTGGCCAAAAATGTAGCAAGAGGTCAAAGATTTGGTCCGCAAGTGCGATAATTGTCAAAGGCACGCCCCGTACACACATGCATGCACAGAACCTGGTTCCAATGACTAGCCCTTCGCCCAATGGGGATGGACATTGCAAGCCCATTCCCCACTTCCAAAAAAAAGAAAGTTCCTCCTTGTGGAAGTCAACTACTTCACCAAATGAGTGGAAGTAGAGCCCTTCTCCAAGATATTAGATAATCAGATCAAGAACTTTTTGTGGAAGTCTATCGTTTGCAAGTTCGGAATATCGAAAATACTTGTTAGCGACAACGTGACCTAGTTCGAGGGTGGAAAAGTCAAGGAACTATACATACAACTAGGCATCAACCATAACTTTTCCTCGCCGAGTCACCCCAAGCCAATTGACAAACAGAAGTCACCAACCGAACTATCCTGAAAGCTATCAAGAGGAAACTCGGTGAAGCCAAAGAGCTATGGGTCTTTGAACTTCCAAACATCTTTTGGGCATACAATACCACAAAAATGACTCTGACTGGAGAGAATCAATTCGCACTAGCCTATGGGTTTGAGGCAATTGTTCTAGTAGAACTAGCAATACCTACGTTCAGAACAGAGGAGTTCATGATGGAGGACAAGAATGAAGCACTGAGAGTCAGCTTAGACTTACTCGAAGAGCGAGGAGACGAAGCTTTTGTCAGGATTGCAGCCTACCAATAAAAGATGGCCCAGTATTACAATTAGAGTGTCAGACCTCGAGAAATTCAAAGTCGGTGATTGGGAACTGAAGAAAACCCAGCCGGACACCAGAGACCAAAAAGAAGGCAAGCTAAGCCGGAATTGGGAAAGTCCTTACAAGGTGACTATGCTCAAAAGGCCAAGAACCTACTGGCTAGAAAACTTAGATGGAGAGTTTCTAAAAAGATCGTGGAATATAGAACACTTGAAGAAGTATTATTAGTAAAGGTACTCTCTTTAAAGATTAACATTTCATATAACTCATACCTAGGAGCAAGTCTAGTCTGACTTTCAGACCACGATGGCACCAACAAAGACTGAACCTAGTCCGTGGATGGTTCACCGCAAGCAGACGAGTCTCGTCCATGGACGGCTCACTGCTCCAGAGATAGCCTAGTCCTTCTCTGGATGATAATGGCACAAATGTGAAGCGGACATAGTCCACGAACAGTCCACCGCATGTAGGCGAGTCCAGATTCTGGACGGCTCACTGCTTTAGAGATAGCATAGTCCTCTTCAGAAACTAAGACAATGACATGCTAATGGGGCCAGTTCATAGACGACTCAACGCATTCAATCGTTCTAGTCTATGTGGACCATGGCAACGCCCTGACCAACAAGACTCAACTAAACTATGAACTCAGAGTATGATTCAAAACCTAGTCCTAAAAAGACTATTCCACTGCCAGTACACTTCTCTACAGAACTAAGTAGCAGTACCTCGACAAGCCAGCGCTTACTCAGAAAGCTGGCAACCCGCAAGACTCAGCCAGCCTACGCAAAGATCACTCTTTCCAAGGGAACTGCACAGACTAAATAAGGACCACATGCGCCTCTTTCAGAAACAGGTCAGCCTAAGTCCCTGCTTAGAGTTAAAACTGTCTCAACCGTCTATAAGATTTATTCACACAAACAAACATGATTCACATTCATTCAGAGCATACAAAAAAAATGAATTCAGAAAAACAAACTTTATTCATCATCAAAAAGTTTTTAAAAAGCTCGACCTACTGGCCACTACAAAAGTTTACACACTACAAGTATCTAAGCTTGGTATAAAGCAAGTTGAGAGCGAAGATCCGTTGGAACACATGTCAAGGTTTTGTTTCACCAATCTAGCCTGCAAACTTGGAAGTGAAGCAAAAAGGAACAACTACCCAAAGTTGGCTGCTGGTGTTATCTCCCAAAAACAATGGTGGACAGCAACATGAGAGAAACAGAAGATGGAAGACAAACTTGGCCCATAAGGGGAAGTCTATACTTCTTCCACGCAATATAAGAAGAAATTCAGAGGTCCCATGGAACCGCTGGATGCTCACTCAAACCAAGTGGTTTCATCCAATATCAAGTCTTGTTAAGACTCATCGCTTCAAATGTCAGAACATTCGGAGACTTCATCAAGGGAAACCCTCATTTATCCTTCGAAGAGGTCAAAACACATTTTTTTGGAATTGCACATCTGAGGAACTGGCTCTACAATGTTCTTAGCAATGCTTGTACCTATGAGAACCAACCCATATATAGGCATGACGGTTCACAGAAGGAAGTCACCTAGTAGTCGTGTCGGCATTAAATGCTACACGGGAAATAAGGGGACGACGGTTCCAAGTACAACTGCATCAGTCCACATTCATTGAATTAATGGAATTGCATGCAGCCCCATTAACTGGGGGGAGTAGCTGATGAGACATCAAACAGTTACTCAATCACAGTCGTACATGTGGCATGGACTAATGCTAGCACGTAAAAGGCTTCAGCACAGTCCCAAGCAGACCCATGCGCAAGACTATTATTCAACCCATAAGTCAGGCGCCCAGGCCCAAGACAGCCCCAAAGGCACGGGTCTTAGGGTTTGGCCCAGGATAATAAGGTTTGAATAGTGAATCTCGAGCTATCACAAGCCCAAGATCCACTCGCACGAAATCAGCTCTAGCCCAATCAAACATTGGGTCCTAACCAGAGCCAAGTGGCGAAGTACTCAGTCATGCAGCAGGTAAAATCTTATGCTAGATTTCTTCCCTCTATCACGCCCTCGATCGCACGGATAGTTGGGGGAGGAAAACTTGCTATAAGAGTCAGTGAAACAAGAAAAAAGGTACGAAAAATGCACCCTTATAAGCAAGTTTACACATTGCAATGTTACATTTAGTCTCCACTCTTTCTCAAATCGCTATATGACATAAGCATCGGAGTGCATTCGGTCATCACAATGGTGGTCCTAGGCTTAACCGCTGCTTTTTTGCAGGTTAGATATCCTCTAGATTGGCAAGGACAGATCTGAACGAATCAATTATATTTACCTAATGCATCATAAGTTTTTCTAGATAATAGTACAAAAATTCAACTAGAGTTTAAAGTGAATGCTATTTGGTTAGAGTGAGGAGTGAATGGACTCAAATGCAGTTGTCAGGAAGGGCTTTGGCTTCTGCTCACAAGCTTCAACAATTTGAAGAAAGAAAGGTCTCGCCTTTGAAATCACAAACAAATGAAGAATAACCTCTATATCAGAACTTGTAATGAGCCATTATCTTCAAGCCTTGCTCTAAGGGCTCTATGATTAACCAAATTCCCATTGTCGGCAACCCCAATCAAACCAAATTGGTGCCCAACAACAAAAAGGTTGGATTTTTTTTAGCAAAAAGCTTTTGCAATGGAGTACCTAACATGCCCAATTGGAGACTCACCTGGAAGCTTATCAAGATTGGATTGATTGAAAACTTCAGAAACTAAACCAACCCCAGAACATTATCATTGACTGTGATTATACATGCTCATTCCTAGCCTCTGTGTTGAAGAAGATGAAGAACAAGGTAGCATAAACGAGATGACGCTGGGTGTTTGTAAATGCCCACAACCCCACATTCTTCCCTTGGTTTCTCATCGTAACAACCATCATTTGGGTTTGTTTCATAGACGAAATCTAACAATGGGTTGGCCTCGCAAGTGAGATTGGATGAAGCAGCAACTTTGAGAGAAATGGATTGAAAAAGGGAGGGTTGACGGAAGGGTTTAGGCGAGAAAGAGAAAATATGAGGATTTTTCTTCTTCTCTAGAGATGAAGATGATGAGGATGAAATGGAAGAGAGATGATGTTGATGGGTTGTGGCCATTGAAGGAAGACTGAAAGTGAGGAAGATGAGAAAAAAAAATTGTTTTGCTTCTGGTTCGCTTTGCTCCGCTTTGTAGGGTTAGATGTGGAGGCGACACTATTGCCAGCGACACTCTGCTACTATTGACGCTTCTTCTGTAGATGTAAACACAAATTGTGATGAGATGGAAAATTGTCTTCAATTCCCCTTTAGGTGTTAAGAGAAGAAAACTAGCACAAAGGAAAAGCAACCAACACCAAACCTACTTTTCCGTTTCTGTTTCTGTCATTCTCACTTTTACTCTCCCCATTGCCTCTCTTGACGGCTAGCACTAGGTTTGAAAATCGAATCGACTTTTGTTGGTTTCAAAATTTTCAAATCGAAATTGAACTGATCATTAAGAAAATCGAAACGATTTTAATTTCTGTAAACCATAAACCAAACCGATCGACTAAAACCAAAGCAACCGACTAAATTAAACATATTATATTATATTTACTCAAAATATATTATTTATTATCTATATATCGGTCGGTTAGATTTTGTTGGTTAAAATCACATAAAAATCGAAAACTGAACAGACCATATCGGTTTTGAATTTTCTAAAATCAAAACCAAACCAATCAGTTTGGTCAGTTTAGTCAATTTTTTGTTCAACCCTAGCTAGCACCACAACTAGGTTAGAACTAAAAACCCTAACATGGTTATTTACACCCATTTTTTTAAACAAGTAATTAAACAACTCATTAAAAATTGTTTTATTTATATAAATAACAAATGCTCACTAAACACATTAATTATACTCTATACAAAAATTAAGTACTTTATGTACTTTAGAAATATTTTTTTTTATTAAAATTATTAGCAAATTCCACTTTTTATTTTAGAACTTTAATGCAGTAAATGAACCATTTTAAGTAGCGACGAAAAATAATCTATAAAGTTTATTTTTATAGTAACCAAAAACTGTGCAATGGGCCATTAGAGGAAGAAGATGAGATAGAGGGCAGGGGCGTCTCTGGGCATGGGCGGCCGCCCAGGGCCCCCATTTTCCAGGGTCCTCATATATATTTATTTATAAACTCAAAATTAAATTATAACCTAAAAATCCATTTCTTTATAATATAAACAGATAAAACACACGTTATTTTACGTAAATGACTAAATGCCATAAAAAACACGCGCATTAATGATTGTGACTCTTTTTCTTCTCCACGCCATCCGCGTCTCCTCTTCCCTATCTAATTAATTAATTCTTTCTTTATTCTCTCTAATTCTAAACGACTAAACCTTGATCTGATTTGATAAATCCAACTTCATCTTCTATTCTGTGATTCATAAAGAAAGTCATTTGTCTTTGTGGATTTTAATAGAGTTGACGTGAGAAGAAAAAAAAAAGCCACTGACTAAAGAAAGATAAAGGGTAAGTTACAGAGATGATATAGTAAATTTTTAATAGTTTTTTAACAGAGATTAGATAGTACTAGTGGTTTTTTAATAGATTTTAATTGTATTTATATGTGTTGTCACCATGTCACAAGAAATATTAAATGGGTTAGCTATGATGTTTATTGAGAGTGACTTGGCAAAAAAAGTTGATTACAACAATATAATTAGCGATTTTGGATCTCAAAATGCTAAAAGAGTCACATTTAAGTAAAACAAGGCATTAAATTTTTTTTTCTAAAGAGGGCCCCATTTTTAGAGTTCGCCCAAGGCCCCCATAGACTTAGGATCGCCACTGATAGACACTACAAGAAATTCGAGCTTTGGTGACGAACGTTGTTCCTCACTGAAGCATGTTAATTCGTCACCGTTCAACAACAGTGATGAATTTCAGTCGTCACAACGTCCCTCAAATAAAGGGCATCAAGGAAAGTATTAGGTGATGAATTCCTTACTCGTCATGGAAAGTCCGCTTACGTGGCGAGTGGTTCCTCACATAAACTTAGCACACGAATATAATTACAACATGGGTGATGAAAATTTCGTCACTGTAGAGTGTTATGCGTGACGAAAATTTGGCATCATGTGTGGTGACTTTCTGTGACGAATCGTTCTTCACTTATGTGATTTATATGTGAGGAACAGTTTGTCACGATAGTGATTTAAATATTTACTATGAACTTTCTGTGAGGAATCTTTCCTCACTTATATAATTTATACATTAGGAACAGTTTGTCACGGTAGAGATTTCATACATTAAATTTATCTACCTGTAACGAATGTTTCCTCACACTTTCATTATATTTGTGACAACTCCTTCTTCACCCATTTATTGTAGCTGTCTACTAGCACATAATCTTAAATAGCACCACTTATTTTTTTGTAATGCACAATCTAAAATTAAAATAGTAGAATTTTCATTCATAAAAAAATATTGCATTCTTTCATTGCATATGCAAAGTCACAAAATCCTATACAATAATGATATCAAGTTACACCATGTTGATGTCTGAAAAATAACTAACACTACTCTAGTAACACTAAGCTCCTTAACTCATCAACATTTATTCATACCCACAACCTCCTTGAATCATTCTTCATCACCATCATGGTCACCAAGCTCATCAAAATAAGGATCATTTGGATGTACATTACTACCATTAGAACTGTTTGGATTAATTGTGGCAGGAAGAAACATTGTTGATACGAACTGATTGCATTGTAGTTGCCAAAAAAGCCTGCATTCGACATTAACAAGTATAAATGTTAATAAAATTAATTTTCTAAGAATAAGCTAAAGATGTAAAAAGAAACTACAAACGTTATTTCACTGTGTTGAACAAAAAGGGTAGGATCCAAGAAACGATATCAAGTAAAAAAATTATTATATACCCAAACTCAAAATATTAGATGAATCTCAGTAACTTATACGACAAGCCCATAATTGAAGCATTTCCAAGGAAGATATTCTAAAAATAAATTAAGGATCTCGCCTACAAAGTCACACCGTGCTCATAAATTGTACGTACCATACTTCTTTTGAAAAATAAACAAATAAATGAAAAATTTTGCATAAACCCAACAAAAAAAATGAAGACATGTCAAACATAGAGCTAATAAGTTGAATACAAAATGTATCAGCTTGAATCCTTAAAAATATGGATGAGTTTCTCCAACACGATCGTTAGTGACGAAAATTTCAAAAAATGACCAATAGGAATTGAGTAAGCACAAAACGAAAGCATTGGCACTAATGGAGAAACAGATAAACATAAAAACAAATTCTAATTAATATTTTTACAAGTCTACAACTAATAGAGAAACAACATAATACCTCAAATACGAATCCAAAGCAAGAACACTAAAACATAGTATATCTAGTATTGGCTCATGTATTATGTAGATCTGCTTCATTGCTGCTGGACCATTATACACTGTTTTAACAATGGCTTTCAACCGAGCTAGTTACATCCCTTCTTTTCTCTCCATTGTGTTTCCTATATGATTCTTTAGTTCAATAAGTGCACATAACACTTTACTAAAGACAATCAAATGAACAAACAAACCCATTTTTTCCATAAAAATGTCGTTCAAAATTTCTCATTTAGAGCATCAGGCTATCAGCTCCTTGAATTGCATTGTAAAATTTTAATTCAATTATAATTTAGCTCAAATCTAATTTAATTAGAATGTACCTCCAAAGGAGTCAATGGGAATTTCTCGTCCATCCAATTGGCATTTGGTCTTATTATGGAACTGGATTTCGAAATATTCCTTTCCAACCTCTCTCTCACAATGTCCATTTCATGCTTCTCTTCCTCCCCACCATCATATATACAACATGAAAAATCCACCATATCCTTCAAAGAGAAAAAATAAAATAAAAATAACATTCACTTATAAGATGAGACAGAAAAGGGAGAAGATGTACTAGATAAAAAAAGGACACCACTTCAAATCGGAGATGCACTGAAATGTATTTCCCACCACTCATTGGGCTATTCCTAACCATCGCTCAACCATACTCTCTGCAAGTGTCATATAGGTTGTGAAAACTGTAATTATTGGCTAAGCATCTTAGGCCTTGGATATTTGAGGGAACTAACATGTGCCAATATGTTGGAGAACGGGGCAATTCGGACAGCCCTAAAGGGTGCATCAAAGAGCATAATCCACACAGATAAACAGTTGTGGCATGTAACACAGTACTCCAGTCTCTCCGCAAAGATCCCTAGTTATTGCCTCTCTTACAACCTGCAAACATCATCCATCTAAGAATGTACTCAACGCATTAAGGCAAACAAGAAAGAGCCAATTTCATCTTCTAAGCAGATGTATGAAGTTAGTCTGTCGTAATGGGTTATTTAAAAGATCTTAAAGACCACTTGCATTTTCTATTCCATTTCCTAGCACGATAATCCTGCATAAAAGATGACAACTCAGTATTATAAAAAAAACACATTCTAGGACTCTTTAGACAAGAAACTCGTCAACAATAAACTGGCAAAAGAATATTGGTTGTTACCATGGCACAAGTTACTAGTATGTAGAAGTCTGTAGTTGCTTCATTCTGCAAAATGACATCTTCTTTGGGAGGGATGTACTTTCCTTTCATATCTGAAACCTTCAAATGAATATGGCGTCATAAGTTTAAGAATTATCATATGATATATTTTTGAACTTAGAGGTATTATGTCGATTTACTAACTGGAGAATTAAGTCATCTTAATAGTTCTAAAGGTTAGTCAATAAAATGATTAAAATCCGAGATTCAGAGTACAGTTTTGAACTTCCAATATAAAAACACCAACCTCTTTATTCTCACAAACCAAACCATTTGGGGACAGACAATATACCAACAATGAAACCGAAGAAAAAAAATGGGCAAGTGTGTTTCCTGGTGTAGACCTTATTTCAATGGGAGCTTGACTAGTCTTACCTGTATTATACATGCCATTGCAACGATCCGCCCACTTCACAAACTGAGCAATACCAACATCAACACTTCTATCCTCTGACAAATTTCCGCACAATCCAGTACTCGAGTGCTACCCCACCAAGGACAACACCCAATAACACAAATACAAAAACCTGATACAGAAAATATGAAGAAATAAACAAAACTGATTGGTGATATAGGACAAAAACAAATGACCAATAGACTCGTTTCTTTATAACTTTTCATCAAACTAATGCTCCATTTAAAAGTAAAGAAGAGATCAATCATTGACAACACTATGTTCAGGTTCTACACATGATTCTTACATACAAACATGCTTATATTCCTTTTTTCTAAATTGTTTGAAATTTGAGATTGGAAAGAAAACTATTTGCTAGTATATAGATTGCAAAACTATTTAATCCAACTTGAGGTGGTGTGATTACGTCAATTAAATATGTTGAAATTCGTCATAGATAGTTCCATGATAATCAAGTTTATTAACAATATTATCAAATTTTATTGATCTCACCAGAAACTTAATAACTATCTAAGAAATTATCATTGATGGAGTACAAGATTTTGTTCAATTGACTACCTGTCTTCTAAAATATAATGCCATTACTATATGAACATCTAGGAAACAATTGATTTATTCAAGCCGATAAAACAGAAATCAAGGTAAAACGATGTAAATTACATGTTGAGTTATAGAAATAAAAAAGGAAATATATGCCCAAGAGATTAACAATGTATCTTGTATCTCTTCTCATACAAAGCGTCCAAGCATTGTTCTAAGGTTCATTCTCACCCATGGGTTCTTCAGTGTTCTCAGCAATTGCTAAGTCTGACATTGCCATTGACAAGGAGCTCACACTATCATCATCACTATCAAATGCAGCAGAATTTTTACATTGATTATTACCTACAAATATAAGCAACAAGATAACCATCATGAATTGCATGCAGAAAGTAACCAAAGTCGTCCATAATCTTAATTACCACCCTTTCTAGCCATCACAAAGACCCATCCTTTCGGGCTCCACAATAAACTAATCTAGCTAAAACCCATAACTTCAACCCACAACATGTTTAACTACTCCCCAACTTTTCCAATTTCATCCACACATTTCCAAGTACCCTCAACCCACTTTCAAGCGCATCAATTCAGGCATAAATCATTAGGTAGGGATGGCAGTGGGTGGATTTTCACGGATATCCGCCCCACCCACCCCGATTTGGGCGGTTTCGAATGTGTCTAAACAGATTTCGGGGCGGATACGGATATCCAAACATCATCCATCAAATATTCGGGGCGGATAGGGATTTGGCCATATCCGCCCCACGGATATCCGTTTAATTACAGAAATTACAAACATACCCCTCAACCTTTAAAAAGCAAAAAAAAAAAACAAAAAAAACCCTAAACCTACGGTCACTCTCAATTTCTCACTCTGCCTCTCTGTCTCTCATTCTCTCTCGCTCTTCTCATTCTCAACTCACTCAACCTACCTACACTAACAAACGGTGGTGCAACAATTGAATCCACCCCATTTTTAACTTGTTCTTCACTGGATCTCATGAGCACACTACAACTAACAGGAGCCTGCAAAAAATTAGTCATCGTCAACATCAGAGGTGGACTCTAATAATCATCATCGATCTGTGGTGGCTCGAGCTACTACTAATGTAGACACTCCATTCTCAGATTGATTCTTCTATGAAAATCTCATGGTTTCAGTAGTCATCATCGATCTGTGGTGGCTCGATCTGGTGGTTTGATCTGGTCTGCGGTATCTCGATCTGGTGGTTTGATCTGCGATGGCTCGATCTAGTGGTTCGATTTGGTGAATGGTGGTGGCTTGATCTAGTTTTGGTTGTTTGATCTGGTGTTGTGTGATCCGGTGTTGTTGTTCGATCTGGTGTTGTTGTGTGATTTGTTGAATGGTCTGTTGTTGGCTGTGATATGTTGAATGGTCTGTTGTTGGTTGAGATATGTTGTGTGATCTTTTTTTTCCGGGTATTTGGGGCGGGGCGGATATCCGCCAATCCGTCCGGTTCGGGGATGGTTTTTACAAAATATGGTAAACGGATATTCGGGCGGATTTGGATATCCGTGATCTCCAGCGGGGCGGGGATGGATTTTTCCAAATCCACCCCGTTGCCATCTTCTAGATTGACTTCCAAAACCACAAACAACAACTTGAACCCTGAAATTCAAATAACACAATAAACAAATTTCATTCAACTATGACCAAGTTTCACATACCCAATTCAAACAATCTAGGGTTTGCCAACTCTATGTACTGAACTCAAATTCACAGAAACCCAAACCCAAAAAATGTCACAATTCTCTCTTTTCACCATAAAGACCCAAATTTTACACAAACTCAAGCGTACCCAAACTACAAAAACAACACAAAACCCAAAAATGGTTCAAGAACTTATGTTTTCCCGTCGCTTTTTCTTCTTTTCCTCCCTTCCCTAGCTTAGCTTGATTGTTGAATTAGTATTAAAAACCCTTGAACGATGAAAACTATAATTGGGGGTGCAATTGGCGGTAACAGAAAATGAAGATTGTAAGTTGGAAAGAATAGCAAGTTGATCGGTGTTGCTAATGCGACTTGAAAAATAGAAAGATTGGCTGATTGGGTATGTTTTGCAAATCAAAATATCCACGAAGAAGATTGAAAACAAAAGGGGGTTGGAAGTTTTGTTTATCAAAGAGAAAAAACCGAATGAACCAAAAATCTAATTAAAGTGGGGATGAAAAGTTTCGAACATTATAGAGACGGGCTTTCTTTTGGAAGAAAAAGTTTGTGTTGGCATTTGGTTTATGCGCAGATTTGGAACAAGTTTATGTTGGGGAAGAAGTAGATGTAGGTTTTGTTATTACGCTTATGCCCTTAAAAATTATTAGTGATGTAGGAGGATTTCTAAGGTTCCTAATTTGAGTTTCTAGGGTTCCTAATTTGGGTTTCTAGGGTTCCTAATTTTGCTTTCAAAGTTATTTCAATTTAATTAGGAGTCTTTCTAGTTTCCTAATTCGTAATCTTTCAAAGTTCCTAATTTCGTAATCTTTCAATTTAATTAGGAGTCTTTCTAGTTTCCTAATTCGTAATCTTTGAAAGTT
This sequence comes from Berberis vulgaris, assembly GCA_963556465.1. Lineage (NCBI taxonomy): Eukaryota > Viridiplantae > Streptophyta > Magnoliopsida > Ranunculales > Berberidaceae > Berberis > Berberis vulgaris. The sequence goes on from OY747127.1 coordinate 48,396,176, forward strand.
CCTAATTTTGTAATCTTTCAATTTAATTAGGAGTCTTTCTAGTTTCCTTTTAGAATTAGGCTTTATTTCTTCTTTTAGGAATAGACTGTTTGTTATTTTAGTAGTTTTATTTTCTTTTATAGTAATATTTCAATTATAGTTTAGGAAGTGATTCTGAAAGCAATTTGGGCCAGATTCTTGGCAGATTATTTCTTTTATTACGTATTTCGTTTTAGCATGATTATTGGGTTGTTGCCATTTTTGGTAAAATTCCAATATTGATGAGTTTTAGCTATAAAGCCCAGCTTGTGGGCTGATTTTGAAAAGAGACTTTTGATTTGATAATTTTAATTGAACACTAGAATATTTCTCTGTGTTTTGGGTAACCTTTTTGTGTTCTTCCTTGTCAATTATCTGTTGCTATTAGCCTGCAGAATAATCGATATTTTGCCCGGTGTCAGTTGGTATCAGAGCTTCAGCATCTTCTTGGGGTGAGATTTCATCAGTTTCTATGGCTGGTGGTCGTGGTCATCGCGGGCAGGTTCCGAACGAGGAAGCCCCAAATCGGGATCGTCACATTAAGAATATGATGATTAAGGATTTACAGCGGCAAGTTACAGAGTTAAACCAGCGTCTAATGACGCAGAATTTCGGTAATCGTGAGATGGAATATCACGATTCTGATTCCAGTTTTGAAAACTCGTATCACAATCATGCTCGATTATGGGAGCATGGAGAGCATGTGTATGACGATGAGGAACTTGGAGAGCCTATGTATGACAATGAGGAGCTTGAGGAAGACGTGGTAGACGAAACTGAAGAGTTTGGAGAGCCTGTGTATGACACTGATAAAGAATTGGATATTGTTGATGCGGATAGTTTGCAGAATGGGGATGTTGGAGTTGTTATTGAAGACGGTGAAGTGCACAAAGAAACTGATGGGGAAGGAGGTTGGGACCTTGAGGACTTGGAGATGCCCAACCAGGATCAAAATCCCATAGAAACCAATATAGAGCTCCAAGTTCTCAAAGCAAGATCTCTAGAAGAAGCTTTGAGGCAGGTGGGGACAGATTTTAAGTATTATTATGCTCATACATGGTTCAGGCAGATGGATAAGTTCATTCCTTATGTCAATATGGATGGGCGCGTGAATGCCCTTTATTCCACCCCATCGATGTATATTGATGCAAAGCATGCAGTAAATGAGACATGGCCATTTCACACTGATGACTTCTTCCCATATGCAGCCCATGCAAATGCGTACTGCCCAGGTTATTTCACCAATAGGCTAACCATCAAGCAATATGTTAGGATGCTGAGTGGTTATTATTTGGCAGCAGACGTGAATCCAGATTTGCCAGCGGAGGTGCAGCAACTAGCAGAGTTTTCTGACCTGATACCAGAGGATCTTCCTCCTAGGTTGCCGCCAGAGGATTCCGATGAAGTTGTTGTGAACTCGAGGATGAGTTCTTTCCAACTCGGGGCGACTGATGCAGGAGGATTTCCAGGGTTCCTAATTTGAGTTTCTAGGGTTCCTAATTTGGATTTTTAGGGTTCCTAATTTTGTTCTCAAAGTTATTTCAATTTAATTAGGAGTCTTTCTAGTTTCCTAATTCGTAATCTTTCAAAGTTCCTAATTTCGTAATCTTTCAATTTAATTAGGAGTCTTTCTAGTTTCCTTTTAGAATTAGGCTTTATTTCTTCTTTTAGGAATAGACTGCTTGTTATTTTAGTAGTTTTATTTTCCTTTATAGTAATATTTCAATTATAGTTTAGGAAGTGATTCTGAACCCAATTTGGGCCGGATTCTTGGCAGATTATTTCTTTTATTACGTATTTCGTTTTAGCATGATTATTGGGGTGTTGCCATTTTTGGTAAAATTTCAATATTGATGAGTTTTAGCTATAAAGCCCAGCTTGTGGGCTGATTTTGAAAAGAGACTTTTGATTTGATAATTTTAATTGAACATTAGAGTATTTATCTGTGTTTTGGGTAACATTTTTGTGTTATTCCCTATCAATTATCTGTTGCTATTAGCCTGCAAAATAATCGCTATTCTGCCCGGCGTCAATTAGTGAGGAATGTTTCATCACTTTTGGGTTGGGCTTTGGATGAAATGTGACGAGATGATATGTTTTCTCACAAAATGTATTTCATTTAGGTGCCAATCTTCTCCCCCTCTGTCTCTTGTGTGACGATTGTGAGATGTTTATGTGATGAATTGAGAACCAAAATTTCTCTTGCACAAATATGTGACAACTCGTCAAATTTCCTCTCAGAAACTAAACATCGGTGACAATTTTTAAGCGTCACATATAATTGCGCCACAAAATGCCAGATTTCTTGTAGTGAGAGGGAGAAGAGAAGCTAGAAATATAAATTGAAGCATGGAGAAGAAGATGAGGAAAACAAATCTCGAAATAGTCCTACAAGAATGGTGCAGCCGAAAGATTAACAAAACTTTTAGAAATTGACCAAAATTTTAATGTTTGGCTGGCGAAGTAGAATTAAACCTGTGCTATTTAGTGTAAATATTAGAAGAGTTGTTAAGAGTTAGAAGGGTCCCGTCATTTATATTGGTTTGAGTTTAGGGCATAGACCGACTATGTATCTCTGTGGAACACATGCAAGACAAGGGGCAGACAGTCGGCCCCAGTGCAATACGTGGGTAGTATTTATGGTATTGATGGGCGGATCTAGGATTGCAGACGAAGGGGGGCAAAAAAAATTATAGATAATTTAATTCCCAAAATAAATAGATAAATATGATTAAAATAGAGTTTTAAAAGTGTTACAAGATAAACATACATAATGAGTCAATGTAGATGCGCTGTAGATTTAGGTAAAAGCTCTCTGCGGGTTTTCATGTTCTGGTAATGCTGCATAATCACCTCATCATCGATGCCATTAAATATATCTTTCTCAACATATGTAATCAAACTATTTGTCATCCACTAATCACCCATACGATTACGTAATCGATTCTTGACAATCTTCATAGCAGAAAACGTTCTCTCGACACTGGCAGTTGCAACTGGTAATATTAAGGCTAAAGTAATAAGCCTATAGACCAAAGGATACAAAATATTTTTTTTTGTCCTTACCATCTTCTCAGCAAGATTGCTAATTCCTGTCAAATTCAAGAACTCGCTATTCGACCTCACATCAATGATAAATGTCTCCAACTGATTATCAAGAGCATCAAGTTGTACTTCTGAGAAATCTCTTGGATAAAACTGAGCAAAACGAATCAATTTTCCCTTATCAAAATTCGAGAAGGAATCATTTGGACTCAAGCATGAAAGACATAAAAGCAATTCAGTATTCACTTCATTGAAACGGTTGTTGAGCTCTTGAAGTTGAAAATCAATAACAACATTAAATAACTGAACCCGATAACGATGCATGTTTGTCACCTTTTCAACATTACGTCGTGACCGTCCCCGAGCAACATAAAATTCATCCAGGTTAGGCATTTCTATAACATGTTTGCTACAAAATAAGGAAACTTCATCTAGCAAATTATTCCATCCATCATCTCGCATCAACTGTAAGCATTTCTTAGCTACTATATATGACCAAACCCATGGCATTCACAATATCTTGATAATTTCTTTGCAATGCTTGTGACAATTCATTTGTGATTCCTAATATATTTTTCATTAAATGAAGTCTAAATGCAATATCAAAAGATAGTAGTGAATCTAATAAAGTGCATGCTTCAACTCTTTGCTCAGCATATTTTGAGGTCTCCTTAATGCACTCAAGCACATCGATGATAGAATTGAACAACTTGATCAAGCTTATCAAAGTATTGTAATGTGAGCCGCAACATGTATCTCCGGCTCTTTTAAGAGTTGATGTTGATTTTGGCCACTTCCACTTGCAAGTTCACCACTTTCAAGTACTTTTAAAGTGTTAATAGATTGTGCTTCTAAAAGAATATCATGACGCTTACATGAGCCACCAACCACATTCACAACACTCGTGATCAAAGAGAATAATAAAACAATGGAATCCTCATTCTTTGCAACGGCAATAAGTGCTAATTGAAGTTGATGTGCAAAGCAGTGAATATAAAATGCACTTCCATTCTCTGTTAAGATTAATGCTTTAAGACCGTTGAACTCACCTTGCATATTGCTTGCCCCATCGTACTCTTGGTCACGTAGTCTTGAAATGCTTAACTTGTGCTTGAAAAATAAAGCGTCAATTGATGCCTTTAGGGATAGAACAGAAGTGTCAGAAACGTGTACAATACCTAAAAGTCTTTCAATCACATGCCCGTGTTTGTCCACATAACGGATCACGAAAGCCATTTGCTCTTTAATTGATACATCACGAGTTTCATCAACTAATATGGAAAACAAAGAATCTCCAAGGTCTTGAATGATAACATTTGATGTTTCGGTTGCACAAGCATTCACAATATCTTTTTGAATTTCCGGTGCTATTAATTTGAGATTCCCAGGACATTTATCCAAAGTTACCCTTTTGATGTCTTTATTGTGATCACCAAGAAAATGTAACATTTTCAAGAAATTCCCTCGGTTGTTTGAATCACAAGATTCTTCATGACCGCGGAAAGCTAATCCCTGTCGCAGTAAGAATCGAATACAAACAACAAAAGCATTTAGACGAACCTTGTAATCATTTCGAGCTTCATTTGTTTGCTTAATCACAACAGTCCGAAGATGTTGTTGTTGATTCATTAAAGCTTCACAATTACTCCAAGCTTGATTGTGATCACTGTTAGACCCTCCAACATGTGTTTGTAACTTATCATTTTTCTTCCAATTGGTAAATCCTTCAACGACAAAAGCATCACAAGTACCCACATGCTCTTTACTCTCAGATCTAAAATGGTAGCAACACAAGCAGTATGCGGCCTCTTTCTCTATGCTATACTCTAACCATGTAGGAAATTCATCAAACCATGAAGGATTGAAACGCCGTAAGACTTTTCCTTGCAAAGTTTGCTTAAAGTTATGTGTCCGAGGTTGGCAAGGACATTTTTGAAAGTATGTTCTTCGAATTTCATCCCTTATGTTGGGATGATACTCCTTGATTGACTTACGTAATCCAGGATCTGCTGGAAGAGTTTTTGGATCAAACTTAGTCTCAATACAACTCCTTTTGGAACTAGGAAGCTCCTTATCAGACCTATCAGTGACAGCCTGAGCAGTAGAACTAGAACTCACATCATTTATTCTTTTAAAGTATCTATCCATCACTCGTCAGCACAAGTGCACAAATATTTAACTACACAAATACAACAACACAATTCCAATTTTCATATTAAAAAATGTTATCCCAGATTCCCAAATTCTCAAATTATCAAATTTGTAATGTAAATCAATAATTAATACATGAAAGAGAAGAAACCTTACCAAATATTAAGAACTTGAGATAATGGCCTTTTTCAGCAGATGAAATTAAATACTCACTTAAGCTTTAAGGATCAAATACCCACTTTGTCAAAGCCTAAACAAATAAACAAATTAAATTAAATTAAAAATCAAATATGAAATATCCCTGTATAAAGATAAGATAATAAATTAGATGCTTAAACAAATATGAAATACTTCATTAAAGCTTAAACAAATATAGAACAAAAGAAAGGAATTTACCCTTTGTTTGATTGATTAAAATAATATTTTGAATAATTTTAAAAATAACAATCCTTTCATTCATCTCTCTCTCATTTCTCTTTTTTATCAAACCCAACCCCATACATTACGGCCAAACCAAACCCACACTCAAGCCTCACTTCACTCTTCATCTCACATTCTCACTCAAGCCTCACTCTGCATCTCAGAAAGCTCAAGCTCTCTCACACAGTACACTCAAGCTCTCTCAGAAAGCTCAAAGAAGGGGATTTTTCGTCTCTTCATCTCACTCAAGCTCATTCTTCATCTCTGAGAAAGCTCAAACCAGACTCTTCATCTCACTCAAACTCAGTCAAGCTCACTCTTCTTCATCTCTGAGTTTGCTTTCATCAGATTCAGAGAGATCAAGAGATCGAGGAGTTTGCTTTCTTCTTCATCAGACTCAATGAGATGAAGAGATCGGACTCAGAGAGATCAAGAGATCGAGGAGTTTGCTTTCTTCTTCATCAGACTCAGTGAGATCGAGAGATCGAGTTTTTATCAGAGATTTTTTGTTTGTTTCATCAGACTCTGAGGCGGATCCAAGAGAGATCGAGCTTGGTTTCATCATAGAGATATCGAGTTTCTGATCTCTTTCGATTTTCTGATCAGATTCCTCTCTGATCTCTCTGAGATCTCGCTCTGATCTCTCTGATATCTCTGAGATCTCTCTCTGATCTCGCTCTGATATCTCTGATCTCTCTGAGATCTCTCTGATCTCGCTCAGATCTCTCTCTGATCTTGCTCTGATCTCTCTGAGATCCTGCTATGATCTCTTTGATCTCGCTCTGATCTCTCAAAGTTGATTCCTTGTTTCAATTTTGGATCGCCAAAGAGGGAGACATAGACCAAGGTAGGAAGAGATGTTAAAGCTTAAGGTTATTTTGTTGTTGTCCTGTTGATTTCATTTAGAATCCATAATCAAACAAACTCACCTTGTTTTGCAGGGATGGAGAAGAAGCTATTGTTGAGGACCGAAGGCGTGGAGGCAGAGATTAGAGGCGGCGACTCAATTTTTTTCGTTCAATTGTGATACGAGATCTGTTATCTGTTATTGTAATTCTTAGTTTTATAAGAGGGGCAAGATGAAATTTTTAAGGGGGGCAAGAATGAAATTGTATATGCTCTGATAGAGTTTTTTCAAAACCTAATTGACCCCCTTACCCAAGCTGTAGATCTGCCCCGTGCTGAGAGCTGAAATCTTGGTCACGTTAAGGGTGTGTGATTGTTGTGTTGAATAAAAAGAGTGTGTATAGTGTAGTGTAGTGTAGTGTGGTGTAGTGCCAATTCACGGTTGAGCATAGCTGCATTGCATTGAGTGTGGGTTTGTTGGTTATGTTTGGAGTGGGAGAGAAAAAATGGTAAGTAAACATAGCTAGCCCTCATATCATTGACAGAGGACAGGCAGGATTCCCAACTTTATTTATTTAATACACCATGCATGCACCCATCAATTTCTTCGTCTCCCTGCTCTCCTCTCATGCATAATTAAATTTGGTTCAGAGCCCAACTCAGAGGATTCCCCATTTAATACCCGTCCAAACAAACTGACTCTCTCTCTCTCTATATATATATATATGTGGACATCTTTATATCTCTCTCTTTCAATTTTCAAACCCTACCATATATACTACTATTCCTTCTTTTCTCAATGGGCATTGGTTCTAGGGGATACCCTCTCACTGGGTCGGAAAAGTTTCGCCTTTGTGAAAAAGAAATTGTAGTCAATAAATGAGAGTTGAGTTCCATGGTGTAGGATGCTATTCCACCGTCCACGTACATTCTGGCTAACCCTACCTCTGTGTTTTGGGCATTGTTAACCAAAGTTTTACCTTATTTTTGTTTCTTAATTTTTGAAATAGAGACCAAATCCATGGACTAAAAATTTGATTCTAACAAGAATGAATTTCCCATACAAATATATTATTAGTTCATGTAGGGGCAACTCTTGTCTTCCTATGAAAAGGGTTACATAAGGGTGTGAATAAGAAAAAAACAACAAGGCAGGATAATAGGTGTTCATGCATGTGATGAGAATAGTATGGCAACTTTTAGGTCTGATACTGTTAACTAGGCAGGCCTCTTAACCGTATCTATTAAATGAAACATGTGATGATGCATCAGTCAAGATACTGTTGTATACCAAAACAAAACCCTATGTTTCTCAATTATTGTTTTCATTTGCAGCATTAAATGTTTATGATTGACCTATATATATGTAAGAAGTAAGAACACAACATTAGCTAGCTATTAGGTCTAATACAACTTGGTCAAAGCTAGTAAGTGTTGTAAAAAAAAAAAGTTATTTAAAGAGGAACATAGAAAATAGTACACATGCATGTAACAATCCGGATTTGATGATGAAAACAGAAATCTATATATGTAATGACATTGGAAGAAGAAAAGTCAGTCTTGTTGGAACAGGATAACACATGATATCCCAACAAAAATACCAAAAACAAGAAGAAAACAAAACAACATATATTTTCAATGAAGGCCACAACAACACCAACATCCTACACCGACTTTCACACCCAACACTATATGAATAGTACCTAGGATTCAAGTATAAAGTCCAAACAACCATCATGTGTCTCCACCCACCACCATGCAGAAACAGATATGAACTACTCGATCTACTTGTGATGAGTTGTGTCTTCACTCAAGGAGGTCCAAAACATATAGAGAAGAGGAGATAGATAATTTCAAGCTGTTTCTACATACATTAGATGGACAAAGGAAGATAATTTTTTCACACACGTACGTACTCTTATAACTAATTTACCTCCTAAACTACACCATCACATTCCCCCAAGAAAAGAAAATTAAAAGTAAAAAGTAATCCAACAGTGGGAGGAAAGAAAGTGGGGGTGCAGGAGAATGGTTAAAAAGGCTTTGAATAATTTTAAGTAGTAGTAGTAGTAGACGAGTTTTTCTTGGCCAAGCTATGCTTGTTGTTGTGCATCCACACCTTGAGGACTCTCCTCTTAACACCAATTTCTTGGCAGAATTGCAGCACCTCAGCTTCCTCTTGCTTTTGCATCCTCCATCCAACCTTGTCAGCAAAGTTCAACATCTTCTCCTTCTGTTCTTGGGTGAACTTAGTCCTGAACCTTTTCTTGATCATTTGGGGTGGCCTTGACATAATCCCAACTCCACCACCATCCTGTTCATCAGACTCTGATGGAATGGATCCCAAGTTGTAGGACATTATCATCTGGTGTGGGGTTGGCCCTCCCCTTGTAGGGGGGTACCCAAAGGCATGATGGCCTACCATGATCTTCCTCCCCATTTTGTTTAGATGGGAATGATGGTAGTAGTCACAAGAGGAATCACCTTCTATCTCCTTTTTATGGAAGTTCCTGTGGCAATTGCAGGCTGAGCACTTGAGGGCTTCAAGTGATCCTTCTTCTCCACTTGGCATGAATTCGCCACAACCATCTGTAGCGTTACCACCCATGGCTGCTGCATGGTTCTTAAGGCACTCTCTGTATTTCACCACCACCACCTTCTTGTAAGGCATGTGGTCCTCTATAGCTGGAGGAGGAATGGGGCCATTTGAAGGGATGAGTTGTGCTGCTGAACAACAAGGAATGATGTGGTTTTGGGGAGTGGGATGATCATGATGGATCATGTGAGAATTATGCCCATGCTCTCCCCCTCCAACATAAGCACTGGTTATTGGTATTGGTATTGGAATATCCCCTTCTTGATCCATCTCTTTCTTTCTCTTAAGTTTCTTTTGCTTGTTTGCTTGGAGACCAAAAAAAAGAGAAGAATTGACCAAACCTATTTAGGACTCGCGAGTCAAATGATTAGAATTACAAGTTGATGATTGTGGTCTAGGATTCTTGGCACTGATATCCATTTCTTTCTTTCTCTTTCCTGTCACCATTTGCCTTTGCTAGAGGATTGATCGAGAGAACTTATGAGATTCCTGATAACATGCATCATCCTCAAACTCCTCCGATCGCCCTTTCACCTAAGCAAGCAAATTAAGACAAAAAAAATGAAGATTAATTGGCACTTAAAACTAGAGAGAATTCAACCTCTTCCTAATTAATTATAATAAATGCACAAAACAGATGGGTGAGAGACAACGTACCTAAGCTGTTGAGGTCAAGTGTACGTTGATTTGTTGTTGGTTTGGGGTTGAAAGAGTTTTGAGAAGACAACTAGTTACTTGCTTGTGGCTGTGGGTGCAATATAATTAATAGACTCTTTTTCATGGAAAGATGAAAGGAAGAAACGAGGGAGCTCAGAGCATGTATATATTTTTGTACAAGTAGTTTGAGGAGTTAGAATCCTAGCAATGTCATTTGCTCTAAAGACATAAATATATGTTGAGAAACAAGTAAGTTGGTTGTGTCTCTTAAGTCTCTAGAATTAGCTAGGAAGAAACGAGTGAGAGCTAGGATGAAGCAGAAACGAGTTAGAATCCGGTATGTAATCTTTCACTTATTCACAATTTCTATCTGAAAATTAGGAAGCAGAAAACCCCAGCTTCCATAACCAAGATGATGTTAAAGAAAGAAAGAAACAATTAAGAAGAACAAATAGAGAAAAAAAAGAGGAGACAGGAAGATTAACAAATAGACAAGGAAGGAAAGGAGAAGAGAAAATAAGGAATAGATTTGGTGGTTTGAGCTAGTGAAGCACTAAATTGAAAGCTTATAGTAGTAGTAGTGAGTGAGTGAACAAAGGAAGAGAGAGAAAAAGAAAAGAAAAAAAAAATTTAACAGACACAGAGAGAGGAGGACAGAGAGTTTTTATGGAGGAGAGTGAGAGTGAGAGAGTGTGTGTGAGGGATAAAAAAAATAAAGTGAGGAGGAAGGAAGGTGGGTTGGAGTTTTTTCTTCTTTGCTTTGGTTATGCTTTGCTTTGCTTTGCTTGCACTATCAGGCATCAAGCTTACGCCATACAGAGGCAGTCAGTGTGTCAGAGAGCGTAGAAGAGAGAAATGGAGAAGGGTGTACAGACCCCACCACACCAACGCAACAATTTCAAATTTAGAAAATGTTATTAACCAACTAAAAAATGTCTTTCTTAAAAAAGTGCACTTGAAAAACCTTCCACATTTTGATGAATGACTTGCACAAATATTTGAATTTTTTTGGAACATACATGCGGCACTCAACACTATATACACCCCTCGTGTTTATTAAAATATTTTAAATTCAAAACCTATTAATAACTTCTTCTATTTATGATTAAGAGTAAAAACAAACATCAAATAAACTTCTCCCGTGGCTTTGAGGGTTATCCAAAACTTCATATTGATTAGTGGAGTTGCTTCATTGTACCTTTGCGTGAACATGCCAGAAGTGTTTGATAAGGTGATTTCTTTTTTCTTCTATATGTTTATTGGTGACCTGTCAAGATTTATAGAATCTTCACCGATGTGTAGAATTGTTGAGAAATAAAAGCCCACATATTTTACTGTCATATACCAACGCTTTTAGCTCATCTATGAAGTTTGAGTTTGAGAAATTTGTATAATCTTGAAAATCCGACGTTTTTGAAGTTTTTGTAAATCTGGAAAAAAAAAAATGATAATTTTTGGCACAGAAAATTGTTGCCCTTTCATTGATATCTCATGGTTACATATATACAGGAAACCAACCACTCAAAATAAGGATACAAACTAAACATAAGGAGAGAAAATCTCCAACAAATGCAATATTCCTAGCATATTCCTAGCCCAAAGATACCGTATCTTGCCAACAAAGTATAAGGCATATTCCTAGCCCGAAGATACCGTATCTTGCCAACAAAGTATAAGGAGAGAAAATCTCCAAAAAATGCAATATTCCTAGCCCGAAGATATCGTATCTTGCTAACACTCCCCCTCAAGTTGGTGCATGAAGATTTCGAATGTTCAACTTGTCGAGAAAAGACGCAAATTGTTTCTTTCCGATACCTTCGGTGAATATATCAGCCAATTGATCACCAGTGCGGACATAGTGAGTAGAAATGAGACCATCTTGGATAGCATCCCGAACGAGATGACAATCTACTTCTATGTGCTTGGTACGTTCATGAAACACTAGATTAGCTGCGATATGCATGGCAGCTTGACTATCACAATATACACGCATAGGCCGTGTATGAGAGACTCCCAACGAGGATAATAGACCTTTCAACCATTTAAGCTCACATGTGAGTGTTGCCAGAGAGCGATACTTGGCCTCAGCAGAAGACCAAGAAACCGTGTGTTGTTTCTTCATTTTCCACCAGATTGGTGAAGACCCAAGAAGCGCAAAATACCCGGTAATGGACCGGCGAGTGACTGGACAACTAGCCCAATCAGAGTCACAGTAGCCATGTAGTTGAACGTCGGTGAAGCGCGTAAGAGAATTCCCTGTCCAGGACATCCTTTGATATAGCGAACCACTCGTAAAACTGCTTCCCAATGATGGGTCCGCGGTGATTGCATGAATTGAGCCAATGTATGAACCGAATAACACAACTCAAGACGTGTAATTGTGAGGTAAATCAATCGTCCAACAAGACGACGATACTGCTCCTGGTTGGCCATAAAAGGGTTGTTATCTAAAGCAAGTCCATGATTCTGCTCCAGTGGAATAGTGGCTGGTTTGGCACCCAACTTTCCTGTTTCTGCGACTATGTCCAACGCATATTTGTGTTGAGATAAAAATATTCCTTCGGTACCACGGGCGACTTTCAATCCCCAAGAAGTACTTCAATTTACCAAGATCTTTCATGTGAAAACAAGCATTGAGATATTATTCCTTAAATTGAGTCAACATTCCCGAATCATCTCCTGCTATAATCAAATCATCAACATACACAAGAACAACCAGAATAGCACCATTCCGTTTAAACGTAAACAGAGAATAATCAAAATAGGACTGCAGGAATCCATAAGTTTTTAATGCAGATGAGAGTTTAGCAAACCAATTTCGGGATGCTTGTCGCAAACCATAAAGAGATTTTCGTAGTCAGCACACTTTCCCAGGAGATGAGCCCGAAAAACCAGGAGGTAGCCGCATATAAACTTCTTCGTCAAGGTCCCCATGTAAAAATGCATTACGAACATCCATTTGATGCAAATTCCAATGCTTTTTGGCAGCCACTGCTAACAGAACTCTTACTGTAGCCATTTTAGCAACAGGAGCAAACGTTTCATTGTAATTGATCCCTACTTTCTGATTGTTCCCAAGCACCACCAGGCGCGCCTTATGACGCTCAATTGAGCCATCGGAATTGTACTTCGTTTTGTAAACTCATTTGCAACCGATGGGTTTCTTCCCAGAAGGCAAAGTCTCCACAGTCCACGTCCCATTATCTTCGAGAGCCTTTATTTCTTCTTGTATAGCAATGCGCCATTTGTCATTTTTGACAGCCTTAGAAAAATGGGTAGGCTCAGTCTCGGCTGTAATAGCTGCCAAAAAACGACGATGTGGTGCAGAAAAGTTATCACAACTTACATAATTAGCTATGGGATAGGGAGTACCTGAGGACAACTGAGAATTAGGATTTGGTGTGACGGGATCGGGGCAGCGAGCGGTGTGACACACATAGTCCTGTAAACGACTCGGAGGATGCCGTGTACGTTGTGTACGGCCTTCTGTAGCACTAGGAGCAATGGACACGGATTCAACAATACCAACACTCCCCCTGTCACTAGGCTCCTGCGACTCATCATTTATACCCAACTGTAACAGCGTTGGATCCGTGGAATTTTCATCACCAACGGCATCCTCAACTAGGAACTCGTTGCTTGTGGCAATAGTAGGATCAGTAGGGGGTTTTTGAAATGGAAACTCCCCCTCACTAAAAACAACATCATGAGAACACAAAGAACTCATTTTTTCCAAATCATACAATTTCCATCCCTTCTTTCCATACGGATAACCCACAAAAGCACATTTGCGACTTCTAGATGCAAATTTATCATTTTCCCGAACTCGAGCAAAGCACAAACACCCAAATGTACGAATGTTGTCATAAGATGGAACAATATTAAACAAAACTTCATAAGGGGTTTTCCCACCCAAGACGGAGGAGGGTGTCCTATTAATCAAATACCCAGCGGCCAACACACATTCTCCCCAAACTTGAATGGGAAGACTAGCCTGAAAACGCAAGGCACGAGCCACATTCAAGATATGATGATGCTTTCTTTATACTCTACCATTTTGTTGAGGAGTTCCAACACAAGATGTTTGAAATTCAATTCCTTTTTCAACAAAGAAAGACTTTAGTGAAGTAAATTCAGTCCCATTATCACTCCTCAGTATTTGCACTTGTTTACCAAACTGTCTACTAATCATAGAACAAAAATTCTTCAAAATATTATGCATTTCAGATTTTTCAATAAGCAAATAAATCCTCATTGCTCTAGTAAAATCATCCACGAGGGTTAAGAAATAAACTACTCCACAAGAAGACGGGACACGATAAGGCCCCCATAAATCACAATGAATCAGATAAAAAGATTCATTTGCATTATGACTACTTTGTTCAAAGACATCTCTAGTTTGTTTTGCACGCAGACAAATTTCACAAGCTTTATTTTCCGAATCAACAATAACTGAATTAAAATGTGGTAGAGCACCTACAATACGATAAGACGGATGTCTCATACGACGATGCCACAGCTCAACATCATTCTTGCATTTCACCTTGTGCACGCGCGCCGGTGTCACACCCCGCAAGACATAGATCCCGTCACGTTGTTCACCCACACCAATCAGGGTCCTTGAGGTACGGTCCTGTATCACACACAACTTATTAGTAAGAGTGATTATAAAGTTTGCTTCACAAAGTCATTTACCAACAGACAACAAATTGCAATTCAACTGTGGAATAAATAAAACATGTGACAATCTCAATTTATCTCCAATAACCACAGTTTCTTCTTTCGTTGCCATTGTTTCATCTCCATTCGGTAGTCCCACGGGACATGGAGCCACTTCGCAAACATCAGCAAGAAGATCAACACATCTGGTAATATGATGCGAAGCGCCGGAGTCGAGAATCCATTGTTGTTCAAAGATCTTACCAGTTAGTTTTTCTATGGGAGTAATCTTTTGGGCGTTCAGCATCGTCACAAGCGTTGTCCATTGATTTTCGGTAAGGCCGGGAAGGCCTGTACGATCTGCCTCAGTCACAGATGACGTTGTCTCGCGCCCACTCACACTGTGCACAACATTCGCACGGGCTGGACCACGACCACGACCGTTCCGCGTCCAGCACCACGGCCACTCCCACGTCCTCCTCCATGAGGTCTGTCTCCCCACCATTCGGGGTACCCAATAATCTGAAAGCACCCATTCGCATCATGTCCCATTCTTCCACAGTGTTTGCAAGTCTCATTCCTTTCTTTGTTATCTCGATCCTTTGCGTGAATAGCAAAGGCCACAGCTTCACTTCTGTCATCTTTTCCCCGGGCTATCTCGCGATGCCTTTCTTCCCTAACAATCATTGCGTAGACTCGATTCAAGCCTGACAATGGTTCCATATTTAGTATGGTTGAGCACACCGTACCAAACATAAAAAACTGATGGATTTGCTCGTCTTCCCGTCTCTTGATCAAATGATCCGTGATTTTGCACTTACACCCATCACATCCGCAAGTCAAAATCGGCTCATAGTCATTTAATTCATCCCACGACATCTTCAATTGACCAAAATAGGTTACAACAGGTTGTTCACGTTGTTTGCACTCCGCCAATTCTGATTTTAATTGTTGAATACGCGGTTCATTGGTAATCGCAAAGTGCAAGTGCAAATCATCCCAAAGTTTCTTTACGTTCTCCCTATAAGTAATGGTTGAATGTAAGGACGACTCAATAGTGTTGAACATCCATGCCACCAACATGGAATTCACCATCCACCAATCTTCAATTTCTGTCGGGTTATCCATTAGCTGTGGAATCGTTCCAGTTGTTGGGGCGTCGCGCACGTGCACTTGCGCGCATCCCTTGGTCCACTATACATAGCAACGATATTGTCCCCAACTTAAACACCACCTATCGGGTCGGGCCTTCCATCTGGGCCTAGGTGGTGTGGGGTTTTCTCCAAAAGGCCTCGTTATTATTAGGGAGTGGACCATCTTCTTATAAACATTTGTGACAACTCTTTCTTACTTGATGTGGGACTATTCAAGCCAACACTTTCCCAACAATCTCTACCTTGGCGCGAATCGTCACACATCCTACAATCCATCCACCAGTCAGCAACATCTCGAAGTACACATTCTCCTCGTGTCCAGACTTGTAGGATACCTTCTCTTGGCAAGGATCTGAAACCTAATCTGGATCCATTCATCTGGCGGACCGCGCACATGCGACCCTCTATCTGGCTCGCTACTTCACGCCTGATTCCCAGAACAATGTGCCGTCAGCACCTCCACCTCGGACCGCACACATGCGATGCTCTACCTGGCTTGCTACCTCGCGCTGGATCCCCTGAACAATGTGTTGTCTTGCACCACTTGCCAAGTCCCCGCCGAACCATCGGCCCTGATACCACGCGTGCTCTGATACCAAGATAATTTTTGGCACAGAAAATTGTTGCCCTTTCATTGATATCTCATGGTTACATATATACAGAAAACCATCCACTCAAAATAAAGATACAAGCTAAACATAAGGAGAGAAAATCTCCAACAAATGCAATATTCCTAGCCCGAAGATACCGTATCTTGTCAACAAAGTATAAGGAGAGAAAATCTCCAACAAATGCAATATTCCTAGCATATTCCTAGCCCGAAGATACCATATCTTGCCAACAAAAAAAAAAAAAAAAAGTTAGGGATTCAATATCCAAAAAATTGAAGAAGAGTTTTCATTCAAAGGTTTGTGAGAACATTCTCGTGTAGTTGCATAGAGGAGTAGGGGAGAGAAATGAGTGTTCTAGTCGAAAACTTCTATTTGATGATCTTACTCTTTCTCTTTCTTGTTCTCATTTTCATAAGTTCTCCGAAGCTTTCTTCGCCTCATTTTTCAATTAGTTTGTGGTTGGGATATATCCCTAAATTGAAACTGGTCATGTTAAATTTTGGAGCTTGCACACCCGCCACACAACAAATTGGTAATTGAGTATTTATTTTTATTTCCCTCACACAACATCATCTTAAAAACATAGTTGAATATACAATAGTTGGGTGCAAATGAAAATGAAAATGAAAAAAAAAACTACTTTAATTGCATAAAATCACAATTTCAAGAATAGACTTTCTTTCACTTATTCTAAGGTTGTGACGACTTTTCATGTATAAGTTCAAATAACAAATATTGTTTTAACATATATGGTGTATGCTACAAGTTTGAAGGAAAACATCACTTATAGTTTAAGCTTCTTCCATATGAGGATTCTGCTAGGTGAGATTGTAGGTTACAACTTATCCTTAAAATCTCTTACAAAACTAGAAACATGGATGATGATGATAAAATTGAAATGGTTGACAAAACTGTAATATATAATCATCTCTTACAGTGGAGTGGGGAGGGGAGGGGGGCCATTAAGTGGTGAAGTCTGTACACAACACAATAAGGAGTGAAATACTTTTAGGTTTGAGTAGACACTACACAGGCATTCAGTGTCTGATTCTTTTCTGGCACAATACACCATTACAATACTCAAAGGTTTTAGGTTGCTCACTTGACACTCATGTTGTTGCTTTTGTTAACAATTTTTTGTATTGTGTACCTCAAGTATTTCCACATTCATATTATGTATTTTGACTTTTTGGCCCTATTTCTCTGATTGATTTCACAAGCTTTCTAAACCTGAACGCTGCCATCCAACCAAACCCCCCATCATTTCTTCCAGCTTCACACAAAAACACACACTCTCTCTCACCCTTCATGCTAGTTTCTTAATTAAATTTAGTGTTACTTGATTATTTGTTCAGTTGGTTGACTTGCACACAGTAAATGTCAATTTAAAGTTTTAGACCATGAAGTGGGTATGTGTTTTTGTTTGTGTTTGTGTTTATGTGTGAGGGGGAAAATGTTTCACATCATTTGACAACTGGTGTATAAGAGATTGGCTTGTACATTCAGCCATTGACAGTTCAGAGGTCTGTTTCACACCCAAAGTTTTGATTTCCATGACTTTGAGAGAAAACATGTAATTAAATATCATTTTCAGCTGCAAGTTTAATTTACGGTCTTTCGCTCTTAATGACCTTTTTTATAATCTAATACGACCTAAGTTATCGTGCAATATCGTATCCAAGGAATAAGTTAATTACGAAAAGAAAAAAGGCAAAATATAAATTTACAGTTTTTCGAGGAGTTTCCGAGTTTTTCGTCCATTTTCGTAAATTTTGGTTTTTTGGCTAAAAATACACAAATCAGCAACCAAAATTTCATTACTATCCTCAATACCCGTAAGCCCTGTTAAGGCAAGTATCTCGATGATTAGCTTCGAACAGGCAAGACAGCAGCTCTAGAAAGCAAATACCAGGGTATATGTCACACATGGAGACTTCTATCTATGGACTACTTTCGGATTGGGAACTATCTCCTGCATATCTAGGAGCACAAAGATAACAGGAAAATTCTCATTCACAACTCCTAATTAGAGAAGAATCTTCACGAAGATCTTCTTCCCTAAACTACGTCATTGATGGCCTGGTCGAACCAGGACTCCAACACTATAAATAAGACATGAGGTTGGTAAGCTAAGATACGCTACAAATTCCATGTTTACAGCATTACGACTTCCTCAAATCCCTGTCTGACTTTAGCATCGAAGTGTCATTGGCCACCACAATGGTGGTATGTGGCTCACGTGCGTTCATTGTGCAGTTCAGCAGGTTTGCAGCTCAAGGTCAAAGCAAGGAGCGAAAATCGACTGCATCAGTTTGGCGCCATTCGTAGGGACAACAAAGTTCCTAACCTTTCACTAGCATCATCTCTCTTCAAAATACAAGAAGATTGTGACCACCAGATCACACAATAATAGAGAACAAGGGAACATGCCAAACGCTCAGACTAGCGCTACTTCACCGCTTTCAGCGGTGCTAATAACGCACGGGCAGCAAGCTCACGCTCCCGGAACGACAGCAGTAATGACGGACCCCGAAACAAATCCAAAATCTTTTTATATACAACAAATCATGCTAACGATGAAGACACTCAATTCAATGAAACAAAAGCCTAACGAGACACTGAAAGTGTACCTCACACGCTTCAGCAGTGATTTAACTTCCGTCAACGTCTGTAACGACACAACGGCCGTCTCGACCTTCTTCGAAGTTCTGAGGAAAAGAAAGTTCAACAACTTCTTAACTCTGGACCCACCAGCAAATATGGTGGACTTGGCAAATGAAGCACATAGCTACATTGCTCTAGAAGAGGAACGAACAACCAGGAGTAAAGTCGAGCCCAGGGAGGAATCCCCCGACAAAAAGGAAAGGGGAGAATCAACGGCCACAATACACGTGCTTCATGGGGCCCATATCGAGTCTGAACTATCAAACAGATCTAAGAAAAAAACTCTCAGAGAAATGAGGGTCCAAGCGATAGGCGGCAAACAACGAATCCACACTCCCAAAGGCATGTTCGTCCCATGCCACTAGCCTTTACAGACGAAGACCTCCGGGGCGTCCAACTCCCACATAATGACGCCCTAGTCTAACAATCTCCCTGGCAAGCTTGGAAGTAAGGAGATCGTTGGTGGACACCGGAAGCTTGTTGAACGTTCTATTTCACTGCACATTCCATAGCATGCCGCTAAAGAAAAAAGCCCTGACCCCTGATAACCGTCCGATGATCGATTTCAGCGGCGAAAAGCGTTTTTCGATGGGAAAAATACAACTGCCAATAGTAATGGAGATACGCCGACTCAAAAAACTCGATTTCAAGAGTTCATAGTGATCGATGCACCTTCATCATATAATGTTGTCCAGGGGAGACCCTGAATACACCAAATGGGAGTAGCAGTCTCCACTCTACACCATCGCATCAAGTATCTGATAAACCAAATTGTCGGTACGTTACGAGGCAACCAAGCAGTCGCAAGAGAATGCCAGTACATGACGACACTGCTACCGAGTGACTATCAGTTAACAGCTGGTCCCGCGACTAAGATGTCTTTCAATCTCGCCCGAGAAGCCGAGAAAGAGCAACCTATCCCATGACGACGAAAGTCTTGTAAGCCCCCGAGGCAGGCCCAACAACGGTCAACCGGCAAAAGAAACCATCACAGTCTACCTCGACATCCCTCAACAGCAGTCTATTCAAATAGGTTCCTGCTTGTGCAAAGAATTGGCTAAACAACTCACAAAACTGCTATAGCGGAACTAGGACGTTTTCGCCTGGACCATGCGATACTGGTGGGAATCGACCCGTCAATAATCACTTTTCGCCTAGAGGTAGACCTCACGAAGAAAACCATACGACAAAAGAAGAGGCCTGTGGCACCCGAGAGAAATGCGATCATAAATGAGGAGGTGCAGTGGTTATACAACGCGGACATGATCAAGGAAGCACGATACCCAGACTGGCTGGCAAACACCATTTTGGTAAAAAGAAAAACGGGAAATGGAGAGTATGTGTAGATTACATGGACTTGAACAAAGCTTGCTTGAATGACAACTTCTCGCTCCCCCGCATTGTTTAGATCATGGATGCCTACTCAGGCTACAATCAAATATTAATGCAGCCCCCGGATCAAGAGAAGACATCTTTCATAACCAAGAGAGAAATATACTGTTATAGGGTGATGTCGTTCGACTTGAAGACCGCAGGTGCTACATGTAAACTGAATGTTTAAATAACAAATCAGTAGGAATATGAAGGTCTACATTGACGATATGCTAGTCAAGAGCCTCCGCAGCCCAACCACATAGGAGACCTCACTGGAGCATTCAACCAGCTCAGAAAATACTAGATGGAACTCAACCCACAGAAGTGTACGTTCGGAGTAGAGTCTGGAAAATTCCTAGGCTATATAGTGAACAAGAGGGGAATAGAAGTTGATCAAAAACATATTCGGGCCCTTTTCGACATGAAAGCCCGCCAATATCAGAGACGTTCAGAGCCTGACTGGGAGGGTGGCAACACTCAACAGGTTTATATCTAAATCATCCGAAAAATGCCTTCCTATCTGTAATATACTAAAAGGAAGCAAAGGATTTTCATGGGACGAAAAGTGTAAACAAACATCTCACAGCCTAAAAGCATACATGGGGAGCCCAAAGCTACTCTTAAAACTGACGACAATGGAAACACTCTACTTATACTTGTCTTTTCCAAGCACGCCGTCAGCTCAGCCCTCGTACGCGATGACCGGTTAATCTAGTCCAATGTATTATGCCAATAAAACCTTCGTGGAAGCAGAAACACATTACTCGGACTTGAAGAAGTTAGCCCTGGAACTGGTTGTATCCTCAAGGAAACTGAGGCCTTATTTTCAGGCTCACTCTATAACAATTCTAACCAAGCACCCGCTCCACTCAGTATTGTACAAACTAGAGTTATCCGGCATGATGGTAAAATGGTTAATAGAACTCGGGTAGTTTGACTTAAGCTATGTTCCAAGAACCACCATCAAGGCCCAAGCACTAGCAGACTTCATCGTCGAGTTCACCGGCGGGGAAGAATCAAAGACAGGTCTCCAGACCTCAAATTCAAGCATTCAAGAATGGACCTTGCGTTGCGACGGATTGTCAACAAGAAAAAACAAGCGGAGCTGGGATCACACTCCACTCTCCAAGCAGCTTCACCCTCGAAAAATTGCCAGATTCGACTTTCCCGCTTCAAACTACGAAGCCGAATATGAAGCCCTTCTATCTGGCTTGAAGCTAGCCTTGGGGATCGGGATATATCACCTAACGACATACAGCGACTCAAGGCTAGTAGTCAATCAGGTCAAATGAGATTTCAACAGCAAGGACCCCCGCATGATAGCCTGCCACAAAAAGGTACTCTATGCAATGAGCAAGTTCAAAAGGTGCAAGCTCGTCTAATGCCCTCGAGATGACAATAAAAGAGCTGATGCGCTAGCTAGAGAAGCCTCAATCTCAAGTGGTCTCATCGAATATCAAGAACGATCAAACCTTGACGAAGAAGAATCTAGAGTTGTTTGCGCCACAAGCGCATCTCCGAATTGGATGACTCTGGTCCTCGAATATCTCGCGAATGGAACCCTGCTGACCGAGAAAGTCGAAGCCAGAAGACTAAAAAACAGAGCAGTGAGATACGCTCTCCTTAAAGAAAAGTTATACGGAAGATCAGTGACAAGACCTCTGCTCCGATGTCTGTCACCAGATCACGTCCTGGAAAGGATCCATGACGCTATATGCAGAAATCATTCGGGTGGGAGAACCCTCTCTCACAAAGCTTTAACTCTAGGGTACTATTGATCGACAATGCAATGAGACGCCAAAGAACTATCCGCAAAAGTGACAAATGTCAAAGGTTTGCGCCGTAGACACACATGTCTGCCTAACCATTGACTCTAATGACAAGTCCATGGCCATTCGCACAATAGGGGATGGACATCGTCAGACCACTCCCAATATCAGCCAGTAAAAATTTCCTTCTTGTGGCAGTCGACTACTTCACCAAGAAGGTCAAAGCCGAGTCCCTATCCAAGATATGGCAAGTTCAAATAGAAAATTCATATAGGCAACCATCGTCTTCAAATTTGGAATCTCCAGAGTATTGGTTAGCGACAATGGAACTTGGTTCGAAGGTATCAAGGTTAAAAAACTAAGCAAAAGTTTGAACATTAATCACCATTTCTGCCCGCCAAGGCACCCACAATCCAATGGCCAAGCGGAGGTTACCAACCGAACAATCCTGGAGGCGATCAAGAGGAAGCTTGATGCAGCCAAAAGGAAATGGGTTCCAGAGCTACCAGGAATACTCTGGGTATATCGGACAGCCAAAAGTATCCCTACCGGAGAAACAACTTTCACCCTGGCATACGAGTTAGAAGCTAGGGTTTCGGTAGAGTTAGACGTGCCAACCTTCCAAACGAAAGAGTTCAGACCAGACGGTAACGACGAAGCCTGGCGCGTTGGACTAGACCTCCTTGAAGAAAAGCGAGATATAGCCTCCACCAAGACAGCTGCCTACTAGCAACAAATAATGCAATATTACAACAAGAAGGTCAAGCCACGCGAATTCAAAGTGGGAGACTGAGTACTCAGGAAAACCCAATAGAACGCCAAAGAAGTTGGTGCAGGAAAGTTGAACCCAAACTGGGAAGGACCCTACAGGGTGACAAAGGTCAACAGGTCGGGGACGTACTGGTTGGAAGACATAAACAGCGACGAAATTAAACGACCAAGGAATGTAGAGCATCTCAAAAAATATTATCAATAAAAGTATTTGTTCTTACTAAACTTCCAATATTGTCCATCACGATCAACACGACCTCCACTCATCCCCGCAATAACCAGACCTGAGAGTTACGCCCAACGCCTAGTCCCTACGTGCGGATGATGATGACTGAGGAAGTGGGAGTCTAGTCACCGCTCATATGCTTGATGACGACGACTCGCCAAGGGATCATTGCTTTCCAACAGACAATTATCGCTGAACTTACTAGGTAAGCTTATTTAGTTAGCGATTGATGACGACGGCTTATGGTGCCCGACCCCTAGTCCACTGTGTGCGGATGATGATGGCCAAGAAAGTGGGAGTCTAGTCAGCACTCATACACCTGATGATGATGACTCTCCAAGGGATCATTGCTCTCAAACAGACAATGATCGTCGAACTTACTAGGTAAGCTTAGTCAGTTCGCGATTGATGACAACGACTTCTGGTGCCCGACGCCTAGTTCATTGCGTGCGGATGACGACGATCGAGGAAGTGGGAGTCTAGTCAGCGGTTATATGCCTAATGACGATGACTCGCCAAGGGATCATTACTCTCCAATAGACAATTATTGTTGAACTTACCAGGTAAGCTTAGTCAGTTCGCGACTGATGACAAGGCTTCTGGTGTCCAACGCCTAGTCTACTGCGCGCGGATGACGACGACCGAGGAAGTGAGAGTCTAGTCAACGCTCATACGCCTGATGACGATGACTCACCAAGGGATCATTGCTCTCCAACAGACAATGATTGCCGAACTTACCAGGTAAGCTTACTCAGTTCGCGACTAATGACGATGGCTTCTGGTGCCCAATGCCTAATCCCATGCATGCGGATGATGACGGCCGAGGAAGTGGGAGTCTAGTCAGCGCTCATACGCCTGATGACGATGACTTTCCAAGGGATCATTGCTCTCCAATAGACAATGATCGTCAAACTTACCAGGTAAGCTTAGTTAGTTCGCGACTGATGACGATGGATTTTGGTGCTCAACGCCTAGTCTGCTGCGCGCGGATGACAACGGTCGTGGAAGTGGGAGTCTAGTCAGTGCTTATACGGCTGATGTCGATGACTCGCCAAGGGATCATTGCTCTCAAATAGATAATGATCGCCGAACTTACCTATGATCCCCGAAACACAATTTTTGGAGCATCTCAATGCCCAGTCTGCAATATACGGACAACGATTGCTAAAAGCGTATTCAGTGGTGCCACAGCTCATAGCGGTAACTCGTCAGAGACCACATCAACTCACCCATGCGCAAAAGCATCTAAAAGCAGTCAGTTTTGACATGACTCAACTGACGAACATGAACGATCTGCCAAAAACTTTAATGGCCTGAAAGTACTAATTCCACGGCCTGCAAAACTTCTAAAGAAGACACAACGACATGACAATACAAGACAAAAGGCAAAGTTACAAGTCATGGTTTTCATTAAAAAAAATTGTTTGTCGTTGTCCCTAAAAAGATGTTTCAACTATTTCAAAGTAGAAAGGGGAAAACAATTTCCTTAGTAGCCAGAACCTTTTCTCTTGCACGATGGTTCCAAAAGCAGCCCTCCTATAACAGGCAAAGTCGAAATCGATGTCGGGGTGTTCTTTTCCGATGAGCTCCATAAGCTCTAATTTGCCCTGGATGACCTCTTATGAGATTTGCGACCTCCGTCCCGAAGCATCAAAATCCACCGCGTCTGCCGAGGCAACATAGAACGAACGCTTTTCTAATAGCAAGCGTCCTGTCTCGTGAACACGGCGAAGTCCCTCAACGACTTCATACTCAAGTTGTCGTCGTGTGACGACCCATTCCATCTCCGCTCGCTTCTTCTCAGCAACCTTGGTTTGTAGATTGGATGACCACTTGTTCACGACAACGTCTAAGCGCTCCAATTCAACACGAGCCCATCCCAACTCAACACGGGTTGAAGCTAAGTCGGATTCAGCCGACGTCAGTTGAACCCTTATGATTGCAAACTTTGCTTCAGATGCAGACACCCGCTTGCACAATCCCCAAGTTCACGACAGCACCAAAATTCTGTAGTTGACTAGTCAAGGAATATACCCGGTGGAAAGCATCTGAATATGACACTTGCAAGTCTCGAAAGCCTTTTCCAAAGGAAGAACTCTTTCGCGAGCATCAGGGTGCAGCCCAGCAGAACCATGTGACTCAATAGCGCGATCCTCCACCGCGGACCTATGGTGACTCACAACATCTACACTTGGTCCAATACCCCATCAAAGTCAGCATGGGAGACAACAATATCAAGCGAGAGACGACGATCCCCTGAAACGACCTCCTGAGCAGAGGAAGATAATTCGCGTTTCGCAACAGCTGCCTCGTTCTGGCAAGGACAACGACTCTAACGAAGAAACCGCATGGATAGAGGGTTGTCTCCGTTTCGGAATAACAACAGGAGGCACGCTCGTCTCTAGTTCCGCCAACCTAGTCAGACTTGGCATGGCCATGCTCATTTTCCTTGAACGACGGCTGACGACCTCTTTAGGCGGTGAACCTGGCACAGCAAGAACATCATGGGAGCACCGTAGCAATCCGCTCAGTACGACATTACCCGACATTATGACCTCCTCAACTAACATCAATGGGAGTTTGATAAACCCTCTTTCTATCCATTTTTCCTCCTTAGTGAGAATCAAAGCCACGAACTTCTTTGAAAAAAAACACTTTTTAAATCGGCATTACATCCGGGAACGAGAAGATGAGACAGCAACAAGGAAACTTAGTGAGGTCAAACTGGAAGTATCTGGGGACTAGATGACCTTTGAACCTAAAGTATGAGGAATTCACTGAAGCCAAAAACCAATACTTCGTCCAGGGTTCAATATCGTCCGATACCGGACGCCAATAAGCGGGGTTATTCAGTATGCAAAGGCCCTTGGAATCCAACTGAGCGGTGATCAGATGGTGAACTATCGCTGGGGTTAAACGAATGCCAGCATCGTGCACTCGGAGGAGGATCACAATCAAAATCTTGAACCCGCTCAGAGCCAGTTGAGCGGGAGGCATGCGAAGAGAGAAGAATATGGAGCCCAAATTCAAACATGCCCCTGTGCAACCCTATGTGTCCCTGAGGGGGTGAAATGGAGCCCTAGCCACCAGTGCAGGAATGATTTCTAGATCCCCTGGAATACGATAAGGCTCTAAAGCCTGATTAACTTGATTTCGTCAACCAGACTATTTTTTAAAAGCTTGAGGCAAGTAAAAGATAACAACTGCTTGGAAGTAAGTTCAACATTATCTGCCATTGATAGAAAGTACAAATCGAGCTCTAAAGAAGTGCAATCGCACAAAAGAACAACACAGAAAGAAACTGGAGAGATCCTCCTCGAAGCGACGACTATTTATAGATAATATAAATTGTATTTCTTCTTCTTGAGCACTCGTGTATTCATTAATGTTATGTGTCGTTCGAGACAATGCTTCGAGTTCAATCATCATGACAGTATAGTTACTTTTAAGAGATTCGGTGGATCGATTAGACACCCCACTAACTCGGGGGTCATTGCTCTCCATTAGATAATGATCATTGTTCTTCAACAGACTTGCCAAGGGATCATTGCTCTCCAACAAACAATGATACACCAAAATGGTCTCTCATTTACACCATACACGTGTCATGATGATCTTGAGAAATGCCAGACACCGATCCGGCTCAAGCGGTTCCAGTCCGCCATACGGACCCGAAATCATTGCAGCCTGCTAAGCCCACGCGTCTCACAGCTATCCTCAATACCCATAAGTCCTGTTAAGGCAAGTATCTCAAGGATCGGCTTTGGATAAGAGACGACAATTTTTTGCTTACAACTAGAAAGCAAATACCAGAGTATATGTCACACATGGAGACTTCTATCTATGGACTACTCTCGGATTGGAAACTATCTCCCGCGCATCTAGGAGCACAAGGCTAACAGGGAAACTCCCATTCACAACACAATTCCTAATTAGAGACGGGTCTCCACGAAGATCTTCTTCCCTAAACTACGTCATTGATAGCCTGGTCGAACCAGGACTTCAGCACTATAAATAAGACATGAGGTTGTAAATGAATGAACGCTACAAATTCCCGGTTTACAACATTACGCCTTCCTCAGATCTTGTCTGACTTTAGCATCGGAGTGTCATCGACAACCAAAACGGTGGTCCGTGGCTCACGTGCGTTCATTGTGCAGATTGCAGGTCAAGGTTAAAGCAGGGAACAAAAATTGACTGCATCAATTATTATTATTATTATTATTATTACAATTGAGCTAGATCAGGTGTAAAGTAAGCATCAAGCTGCCTTGCTCAAATTAGAGCTTCCTTTTAGTTGTTTCGAATGATGTGGATATAAGAGCTATTAGGTGCATTGAGTTATATCTCGAAGGAAGAAATGAAATTGTCTACGATAAAAGGGTAAATGGAGGTGGGGACATTAGGGTTTTCTTCAAGGTGTTGTAAGTTGTAACTAATTGGAAGAGGAGAATGATGGTTCAAAATCAATTCTCCCCACACTAAAAAAATATATAAAAATAAAATATGTTTTATGAATTTTTATTTTTTTTGATTTTTTTTATAAAACTTTGACATTGAACCTCAAAAACTAGAAAACCCCCATTTTCGAAAATGTCATTTGAACATCTTTGTTTTTTTTAGGTTAATACGAGTATTCTTCGTGATACTTGACTAAAACCATGCAAATATCATGATTTTTTTAAGCTTTGAAATCCTCCTTTTGAGACTCCTTTCTGAGAGTTTGATAAAAAAAAAAAAAAGGGGGAGAAAGGTGGAGGTGGCAGGAAGGAGAGAAGTGGTGGTGGCGGGGTGGTGGTGATGATGGCGATGTCTAATGGAGAAGAGAGGGAGGGAGGAGAAGAAGGAAAGAGAATGAGATGAAGAGAGAGGAGGAGAAAGAAAATTGTAAATTTTAAGTTTTTATTGGTGGTGTGGGAGAGAAAATTGTTATGGTGGTGTGGGACAGTACTTTAGGTGATGTAAAACTGCCAAATTCAAAAACCCCCTTTTATCGGATCTTCTTGTTTTTGGTTTTAAGCGAGTTTTTTTCCTCGATTGACTAAATGGTCAATTGATGGGGGAGGGACCAAGACCAATTTATATTTGCAAATGGAACTAAAGTCATTTATCTCTTAAGACAAGGGACCAACATCAAATTTACTTATATAATCAAAAGTTTAAATTATTTGAAAAATATGTGTTATATTTCATCACCAAGCCTCTATCTTGATTAAGGGTAAAACAAACACCTTTTTCCATTTTGCTCATAATTAGTAGTCATGGTGAACAATGCATGTAAGAAGTCAAAGCCTAAAGTTGGTGCAATGGTTGCACCACAATGCCTCGAAAGCAAATAGTTAATATAGGGTTGAGGTTGTAGGGGTTTTAGTTGTTATAGATTTCAAAAGGGTTACATGGTTTCAAAAAAACGAAAACCTTTTTAATGCTATTTGCATGTAAATGAGTTCTACTCCAAATTCTCCGTTTCGGGTTCTGTTGTTTAGCTTACATTTTAGGGAAATTTGGGCCTTTAGATCTTGTGCTTGTTTCACATCTCAAAATTAATTTAAGCCGCAAACTAAGTTATACTAACTTATATCTTTCCAGTCCATTGTGTTTTTTTTTATATAGATTTGTCTTCCTTTTACTATAAGTAGTGGCACCACTCTACACGAGTGTACTCAGAGTATACTCATCATTTTAAACTTATTATATATTTGTATGAAAAAAAATGATGATTAGTATTAAGAATATAATGATAGATAATGGGTATGTCCTAGTTTGTTTAATGTTGAGCGTTTTTGTGTTTGAGGCCTTTTACTAAGGGAATCACATTTTTTTCTTAAAACATATAGCCAAAAAAAAAAAATGAAAGGGAAAGTAATAGCCATTGGGACATTCCTCGCCAGCCACTTTAAAAGTTTGTCATGACTTGGCCAAAGGCACCACATTCTCCAACACCCTTCCTTTTCCTTTTGCATGGTTGCCACGAAACGAAAAGATTCAAAGTTTTCCATTCTAAACCATTACGAAAATTCTAGTCAGCCTAGTTTGCTAGCCTGACTGGCTAGAATTACTCTTTTGTTCCTCATTTTTAAAGTGTTTGTGATTTAAAGAGGAGGGCAAAAAGTGTAAAAGATGCCACCAAGCCGACGGACCTGGCCGGCTAGACTTACTCAGACCATTAATATCCTTCTACTATGCTTTGAATTTCTGAGTTTAAACTTAAACCACTATTATTGCACCTTTGGACTAGGGTTTCTTCTCGATTTAAAATTTTGAGACATTTTATATGGGTGCAAACTCATTATTCCTCCGAGAGCTAATGAGTCATTCCGATTACCATATACTTTTTCGAACAACAACAGTCACCTCAAAATTTTAGTAGCCAATTTGAACATCGTTTAATAAACAGTGTTTATTGTTAAGGTCAGGTGGTAATGAATTGGATTTTATGTGATACCATCGAATACAATCTTTCTATAAAGTCAAACTGGAATGATAGATTTTTTTTTAATTTTGGGATCATTGTGCTTTGGGTCATTTTCTTCCAGGCACAATATACTGTCCCATGGTTGAAGTCAACTAATATAGCCTAGGGAAAAAAAACAAGTGAATAAAGAAGAAGCAGAGAGTGCAAAGAAAGAAAGAAAGAGAGAGAGAAGAAAACCTAGTTATCCTTATTTAAGGATAGAAAGAGAGAGGGATCTTTTGCTAGAGACACACCAACTAGCTAATAAAGGGAGTGGGTTCATCTGAATCTCTCTATCCATCTCTGAAAGAGAGCATCCAATTCAACACTTGTATATTGAGCAAGTTGATTATCCTGATCCTGTGGGGTTTGAATTGAAGAAGATGGCACTTGAACCAATGTGAGGTGAGATCTCATCATCAATAAATGTTGCAAAGTGTTATTCTATGGAAGTGAGGTTAATTGATAAGGAAATAAAGATTCAAGGAAAGAATGTTTGTTTCTTCCTTCCTTCTGTATTTTTTTTTTTCTTTTTTCTTTTTTCTTTTTTCTTTTTTCTTTTTTCTTTTTCACATTCTCTGGTCTTTTTCTTTTCCACTCCCCAGCCCCCCCAAGTCTGATCCAAAAGGAATTCAAGGAAAGGGAGTTTAAAGCACTGCAACTGTATCATTCATTCACTGAGGTGGTCAAAGATAGAGAGAAACCATTTTGCTTTTGCAGGCTCTACTACTATGTACACTTGGCAATCCCGAGAAGATGCATCTTCTTCTTGCACTCACAAAGCATGTAGGGTTTTTTTTTTTTTTTTTTGTTCCTTACATTTCTACCTCTATAAATACACATACAAAATTGTTATATGGCCCACTTGGGGGTTTTCATTAAAAACATTATACAAAATGTTAAATCGATGGCCAATGCATTGACAGCCATATTCTCACATTCAAATTTGAAAACATGGATGTTCTGACCATTGCCTTGAGAGGAGAGGAGAGGAGAGATGAGATGTGATTCAGTGCAGAGTAGTAAAGGGTTATTGTAACATTTTATCTACTTTCGGTTGGATGGAGGCCTCTTTCTTAATCTTAATTTTGTTTGCAACAGGATAAGATTATTAATGGAAGGGTTATTTAAACTAAAAAGGGGACCACTAATATCATCTAAGAGAGAATAAACAAATTGCAGTAATAAGCCACTTGTACTCAAAATCTTTAGCAGGACAGACAGCTATCATGCTAAAATTACTGAAATTTTGATTAGGCATATTCAAATTTCGACAAACTCCTAAACTCGAGAAATAATGTTTTCTGATTTTTTGTGAGAATATAGTTACTAGTAAATTCTTAGTAGATGCAGTATAGCACCAATATTTAGATCGACTGCAGTTATGAAATCATCTCACCATGGAATGCACTCTATAGGATTTCCAAGTCTACATGCAGTTTAAAAGGGATGATTTCAAGTCTCAGGTGTCATCAAACATTTTCCTAAAACTTACCCTTGTTCCTTCATCACCTAAATATGAGTAATTGAACAAGCATTTTCAAATAAGTAAATAAACAAAGTGGTCACCGCAATTCCTGCTTAGAAATCTAAAAACAAGTATATTCCTCATTTTAATGGTAATTCATATCCCTACCAACTGAAAAGCTCCACTTAAAACACATTCCAAATAAACCATAACCACGATTCAGAACAACAAAAGAACATTCAAAGTTTTACAAATCTTGTCTCCAGCTGTGGCGTCCCGTCATTTTCTAATAAATTTCATCAGAAAGAGAGACCTACACCCAAAAATAACAATTCAAAGGCTACAAAAGGAACAGTGAAATCTCTAAAAAGAAAGTATGAGGACCAATTTAAGTAAGCATTGCAACCTTCAGCAGACATGCATGCAGATGAAAGCTCATATATAGGTAGATTCAAAATTAACAAAAGGTGTGTGCTCCTAATTCATTTGAAGATCATAACAGCTTTATTTTACAACTTTGTTGTCCGAAATTCATTTTATCTTTTCTTTTTCGAAAACGTTCATCATCATTAAAGCCCATTCCCAATACTCTCAGGGTCGGCTACACATATTTTGGTTTCTCATGATCTTCTACTTTAACTCTTTGCAAGCTATTCTATTATACCAAATTGAGGCCAGATAGATTTCAAGAATCTAACTTGCAGATGGGGATGATGCATGGACAAAGGAGTAGAAATTTAGAACACAAGAACTTGGTACCATGAGGTCAAGTTAAAATCACATACTTCACTAAGGATTTTGATTGATATCAGGGAACCCTGGAAGTGAAGCTGCAATCAACAAACGAGGGAGGGCTGCTTAATGTCCTATTATCTTTGTCAAAGCAAGATACCATCCTGTTGTTAAACACATACGCAGAGTAGTGTTGGTTGCATATTCAGAATGGTCTAGGAACTCGTCTTCCAAAACCAGTGTATGACTTGTCAGTCTTGCACCAAGAACCACAAGAAGACGGGAATAAAAACTTGGATTTTTTCAAGCCAAATACAATATATAACTGGAAGTGCTCATAGAGCAAGTGTCCACATATTTCACAAGCTATACCAGGTTTCATACCAGCACAATAACGTGAAAATTCCAGTGCATCCTGCGCACTGGGTAGAAGAACGTCAATCCACTATAGTAACAACAACTATATGAATAAGGCTACGATGAAAATCCTCCTATTTGTATTTGCCACTGAGGCTCATAATGGTGACTAGTGATTTGAGTTCTTTTTTCATGAACGCTCAAGTTCTCAAAGATAAATATCCAAGTAGGGGTGTTAATTCGTCCCTGAAAACCGACCGAATTGAACCGAGCCAAAAATAAACAAAACCGAACAAAAATCAGAACTGAATCACCAAAACCGAACTGAACCGAAGCGGTTTGAGTTTTTTTCAGCCCCAAACAAACCGAACCATATGTACAAATCTTTCCCCAAATACCCTCCTTCCCTCACACACGTGACACACACACACTCCAAAACCCTAAACACAAAACAAAATTTCTCCCAAACCCTGAAGTTCAATCCGCCTCCTCAATAAAAGCACTTAATGAGACTTAACTTTTCCTTTTCTCAATCAAACTTCCAATAGCAGATCTAAGCACCAAGCCACCACCGGCCACCATCGATCACTGTCAAGACACATCAACCACCCTCCTCTCTTTCAAAAGTACGATCCTCCTCCTTATTTTCTTCTTTTTCCCCTTCTTTTTCTGTCATCAACAACAACCAAAAGCAACTCTTTTTTTCTTCTATGAACAGATCTTCTATGTTCTAAACTGATCAACAACAACCTTTTCTTTTCCAGTAAAACTAAAATCCCCTATTTTATTGAAGTTTTTGTGGTTTAATTTAATGGGTTTCTAATTTGGGGTTTGTATTTGCAAGTAAAGGGTTTGAAATAAAGAAAAAACCCATTATAGCGTTTGCTTTTTGATTCACTAAATCATTGTAGTCTGTGTTTTTCGAATTAGTAAAAACCCATATTTTTTCGTTGAGGTTTTATAGTTTAGTGGGTTTTTGTTTGTTTAGCGATGATCTAGTGACAAGTAAAAACCTTGTTTTGTTGAATTCTTTAATGGTTTAGAATGTAAAAAATGTATTGAAGCAGAGATTTTTGTATATGATGGTGATTTTTGTATATGATCGTTGAAATTTTTGTATATGAACTAGAAATTTTTCTTTAATGGGTTAATCTCAATTCTGACAGTGTATTATGTTGACAGAGAATTTTTTTTACATGATGGTGATCACCAAGAACTCAAAAAGTTCATCAATAAAGAAAAAATATCAGGTAAACATTAGTTAACGTTTTTTGGATATGTACTTGGTAAAACTTTATGTGAACTAATTTTTTTTAATTGATTTATGTAGATGGAAAGTGTAAGTGATTTATCACCACCTCAAGTTCAGTCCAACTCAGCATCGAGCCATCAAACAGAAGGTGAAGCTCCAAAGGTGCTTGAAGGCGGAAGTGGGTTAGTTGTTGAGGTACGCAATCTTTTCGCTGAACAACAAGAAAGGCAACGAGCTAACATTTGGGATCATGTCTAGTGAACTAGGGTTAAGTGCAATTATTGTAGTAAAACTTTTGCGGCTTATTCATGAAATGCGACATTATCTTTGATATAGATGTAAGAAATACTCCCCCAATAAGGAAAAGACGTCCGCAAAACAAAAGGTCTTGTCTTATAGTAACCCTACAAAAGTTGCAATTGGGTTTAGTAAGAAAAAAAAATTACCAAAGCATGTGTTAAGATGGTAATTATAGATGAGTTACCTTTTAGTTTTGTAGAGGGGGGAGGGTTTAGGAAATTTTGCTTGAGAGCATGTCCTAAATGGAAAGTTCCATGTCGTCAAACTGTGGCTAGAGATGTTCTTTCCGTGTATTATTCCCAAAGGCAATCATTGAAGGAGTTTACATATGGATATAGGATGTGCATAACAACCGATACATAGACATCTCTTCAAAACATTAATTACATGGTTGTTACTGCACATTTTATTGATGATGATTGGATGTTGCATAAGATTTTGAGTTTTTGTTTGATTCCAAACCACAATGGTGATTCTATTGGGAGGCTTTTGGAGGAATGTCTAAATAATTGGGGCATTGAGAAACTTTTCACCGTTACAGTTGATAATGCATCTTTCTATGACTCGGGGTTGAGTTATTTGATTAAGAAATTGGGGGATTGGCCAAAACCGGATGCACTTTTGTTAGGTGGGGAAGATTTGCATGTGGGGTGTATTGCACATATTCTGAATTTTGATTCTTTGAATGAGTTGAATACTTGTATTCAAAGCATTCGTAATGTTGTTCGATATGCTAGGTCATCTCCTTCTAGGTTGGAATTATTTTAAAGTTGTGTGGAGCATATTAAAATTGTTGGTAAAGGTCTTGTCATAGTGGATGTACTAACGAGGTGGAACTCTACCTATTTGATGTTGCAATCGGCTATTAAATCGTAAGGTTTTTTATAGGTTATAAGATGATGATAGTAGCTATCAAACCTACTTTGCTAGTGAGAAGAGGATAGGGCCACCGGTTGATGATGATTGGGAATCGTGGGATATGATTGCTTCTTTCTTGAAACCCTTCTATGATATCACCCTAAGATCTTGTTGTTAAAATACACTGATGATTCACCATGCTTTTATGGATGTGTTCAAGGTGTAAAGTCTCTTGCATGAAAATCAGTGTGAGCAATTGTCATCCATCACTCTTAGCATGAAAGCTAAATATGATAAGTATTAAGGTTCAATGGGTAGTGTCAATAAGTATTATTTCATAGCCATTGTCCTTGATCCGCGTCATAAGTTGGAAAAAGTGATTGACTACTTGGGGATCATATTTGGTGATGAGAATGACAAGGTTGAAGCTCACATGAAAATTGTGAAAATTTTGTTGCATAATCTTTATAGTATCTATGAAAAGGAGGCATCCAAACGTTCTCACCCAATGGAAGAACGTCACCATGATGAGAGTAGTGGTAGTAGTCAAGCATCAAATGATAGTGGTAAAAGCATGGCCTCAACAGAGTCTGAAAAGAAGTTGGAAGCAAATATCAGATTGAGGAAAGCCAAATAAATGGAGGTTATAACTAATGATGTGGATAGATATCTTCAGGATCCTATTGAAGAGGTTGAAGATTCAAAATTTGATATTTTGTGTTGGTGAAAAGTGTATGGATCATCCAAATACCCCATTTTGGCACGGATTGCACGTAAGGTCTTAGCCATTTCGGTGTCTACGATAGCTTTGGAATCTTGCTTTAGCACAAATAGACGAATAATTAATTCATTCCGTAGCTCGTTGAGTCCCATGATGGTTGACATTGATTTGTACTCAAAATTGGCTTTTGAGTACAAATGTTGCCTTGCATCACGAGCCTTCTAATGAGGAGATGGAGTTTTATGAAGCTATTGAAAAAGTTAATTGTTTTATTATTTACACTTAGTATTTAAACTGTTAATATTGTTTATCTTACAATGATTATTAATCTTTTATCTATTATGTAGAAGTTGAAAAGGGTCCGATGTTGCCACCAAAGTCCAAGCCTTGAAAGGTAATTGCTTTCCTAAGTGGTCCATTTCTTTACTAAACTTAGCTTACATTCTTCCATGTTTGAGAACCATTCCTCAGTAAGTTGGAAATCTACAAGTTAAACATAGCTTTCTATTCCATGTTTGAGAACCATTCTTACATGTTAGATGGTGGTGTTGTGTACTCTTATTGTTGTGTATTCTTTCATTGATATCCATTGTTTAGTTTAACCTTCTCAACCATCACAATTAGTTGACAGTTTATTTTTTCATCATTGTTGTGCTAAGTGCTTCCAACTTCAAATTGGAACTAGAAGCAAACACCTCTTCAAAGTGGTCCATTTTAAGACTTCCAACTTCAAATTGGAACCAAAAACAAATACCATATTAGTGTTAAAATGAGATCATTTGAGACTTTTGGGGATTATGATTCCTATGGAAAATAGCTATTCCCCCGTAATAGCAGAGCTGTACGAAGAGACCAAAGGAGTTGTATCAGGATTGAGAGGTTCTTTTTTACTAAACATGCATCTAATGCAATTCCAATCTCCCACTAACACCCACGAGTAGGTAATCAAGCTTGCCCAGGTGCTGCTTTTCAAATGTGCCTTTTGTAAGTTCCTAAATTAGTTCATTGTTAGTTCAAGTTAGAAGTTTAGTTCATTGATATCCATTGTTTAGTTAGAAGTTTAGTTTATTGTTTTTGTATGTTTGCAGTTGAATGGACTCTCATGTGGCTAGAGAATGATTGTTTGTTTGTTGTTTAGTTTTGTATGGTTGTCACTAAATGATTATTGTTTTATTGCAGATCATATTTCCATTCATCTCTCAAATGTGCTCAAAACTCAAGGTTCAGCTGATGATGATGAGTGCTGCTCAGAGATGATTTTTTTGCATAGAGAACTTGTTAAGTGTATTAGCTTTGGATTAGCATTTTGGATTGTAATTTCTTGATTACATGAATGTTGATTAATGCAGCATTTTGGATTAGCTTTTGCATGAAGAACTTGTCTATTAAATTGTGGCTGGAAAATTGTCTGCTGTTAATGCAGCACTTAGTTTTTGGATTAAATTGTCTGGTGTTAAATTGTTTGTTGTTGCTGCTGTTAATTTGTTGTAACTTGTTAAATTGTCTGTTGTTGCTGCTATTTAAATTGTTTTGCTGTTACAGTGGATTGTTTTGCTGTTTAATTGTTATGCAACAAAGTAAGGTCTGTTTTGCTATTTAAATTGTTAAGCAAGGTCTGTTAAACATCTGTTTTAAGCAAGAACGGTATGACTGTTTTAAACATGTTTTCTGTTGTTTTGCATCCGTCTAAAAAAACCGAACCGAACTGAACCAATCGGTTTGGTCCGGTTTCGGTTAGAGTTTTGAAAATTTTGAAAACTGAAACACAAGTTCGGTTCAGTTCAGTTCAGTTCTACTCCAATTTTGACCGAATAAACCGATTAACACCCCTACATCTAAGCTTTTATAAGTTGGGTTGTTGAATTCCTAAGCTAATGCCAATAGGTTATTATAATTTATATCATATACTCTAGTTTTTCCAGCCTATAGACTCACTATAGTAGTTTATTTGGTTCCTTTTGCTAAAATCATTCAAAGGCAACTAGATCACATCCTTCACAAGTACCAATCATAATTACGTCTCTCTGACGTCATAAGTCATAACCAAGGATGCACAGACTCTTCGGAGAACTTACCAACACTCACTCGACACGCCTTCAATGCTTGTCAGACACATGGTCAACGTGTCGGCAAAGTCAAACACATGGTCAATGTGATCAACGTATCAGACCCGCCTGCAACACACCAAAAACTTAATCAAGACACAATTAAGACTCGACTACCAACTTTATTTTATTTTTATTTTTTTGTGGGCTCAAATAACCACCTAATTTGAAGGTTGTTAGTCCATCTGAATTGAGAAACTTTCACATGTGATTTGAGAGTCAAGATAGAAAGGGCGATGAAAAGCCATTGAAACATAGATGTATTCTATGCTTCTTATTAATCTTTGCGTATCCTTCTCTTTTTTACTTGTACTTTTTTTTTCTTGTGATACAGTATCATCTTCTTATTCACTTTTATACCTCTTCTTCCTTTTTTCTATTGTTTTTTCTTATTTTATTTTCTACTTTTTTTACCTACTTGCAATAGAGAGATGAATGCATTGTTCGTGTTTCATTTTCATCTTCATATTTCGTGTTCTTTTCTGTTTAAACTATTTCTTTACTAAATTTTTGTTTATTTCATATGATTTGATTGAAAAAAAAAGGTATGATGCGACGCTGAGTTATAGTTTTTCAAAAAATTTTGAGTCGGTTGTCGTGTTTGTGTCCGACATGACGCGTGTATCCGTGCATTCTTATTCATAACATTTAAAAAGTGGCTCAACCCTTTTTCGCTCAACCCTTTTTCTTGATACTCCAAAATTTTCCTAAATTTCTATTTCAGCCCCTAGCGTTGTTGCATACAAAACATTCTAGGACTGAGGGCAAACAAACTCACCGTTTGTATAAAAACATCTCTGACAAGCCTTTATATATCTTGATCCTTGCCCCATTGTCGGTTGACAATGGAACCATCTTGAAACCCTTCCAATCAACTCCTCACCTCCTCAACAAAACCCCATATAATCCACAGGTGAAAACAGTCCAAGGGCACCCCATTGTAGGCGAAAACATCTTGGCAAGCTGTTCGGATTCCTCCAACCAGTTGGTGATGGGAAAGAACCCACCAGAAGTGTGGTCTACTTCAACCCACACCCATGGAACAAAAGGATTTTTCTTGACTAGTTGCTCACTTTGTTTCTTATTCTCATTGACGATTTTATCACTATTTGAACCACGAGTCGTGTCTAAGGGAAACTACTCGTTGTCTAAGCATCTTTGTTGTGATGGTCAATAGGGATTGCATGAGAGACTGGATGTTTTGGACAGAAACTGTGCAGTTAATATCGGATTATAACGCCGAAATAACGCCGAAATAACTCATAACGGGTCCGAGGAGGTAAGTTATTTCATATATCGTTTGGGCATAACGGATAGAGTTATAACGGCCTATATCGGCCGTTATTTTAATAAACCGGTTTTTCAAACCTCCGCTATAACGTATCGGTAAAAAAAAAAAAAAAAAAAAAAAAAAACTTAACCTTTCACCTTTTTATCTCCTCGATTGCAGATCTGATAAGGAAGGGAAGGGAGCCCTTCGATCGAAACAAAAGAACAGAGAAGAGAAACGAAGGAAGAACCCGGCCTCAACCCAGTCGGCCAGTCGATCGATCCTGCTACGGTGCTACACTGCTACCCTAGTCGATCGAACAGAGAAGAAGGTGCTACCGTAACCCTAGTCGATCGAACAGAGAAGAAGGGAAGATAAGGGAAGAACCCTAGTCGATCGAGGACCGATCGAACCCCTTTTCGTTTTCGATCAATCTGTAAGACTGTTAGTTATTTGTTACTTCTCTTTTGCTTTGATTCTTCTGCTTTGATTCTGTTCCTTCTTCTCTTTCGCTTTTTTTTTTTGTTCCTTCTTTTGTTTTGCTAATTGCTTTGCTTCGAATTCGATCAATCTGTACTGTAAGTTATTTGCTTCTCTTTTGTTTTGCTTCTCTTCCTGTTTTGCTTCTCTTTTGCTTCTTTTTTTGCTAATTGTCCCTGCTTCTCTTCCTGTTTTGCTTCTCTTTTGCTTTTCTTCTTCATTCTTCATTCTAATTTTGCTTTTGCATAACTTATTAATAATTACAGACTTAGAGTAAGTTACAGTAACTTCATTCTCCTGTCCTGTGTTGCATAACTTTTGCTAATTGTCCCTGCTTTTGCTTCATTCTTCATTCTAACTTACAGTAAGTTATTATTTTTATGTTTACTTTAGTCAGTTTAGTGATCAATTTTATTTTGTGTATGATAGGTATTCATGGATTCATCATCACGAGCTTCAAACTCTGATAGTCGGGCTGCCTCTACAGCCGCGACATCAAATCCCCTGAAGCCTAATTCCAATGACATGGCATGGGAGTGGGGACAATGCAAGGATCCCACTAATAAATCGTTGGTATGGTGCAACTTTTGTGGCAGGATGCTTCGTTCTGGAATTACAAGACTTAAAGAGCATCTTGCATGGAAGACAGGGAATGTGTTAAAATGTGAGAATGTACCAAATGATGTGAGAATAAAATGCATGGCGGCATTAAATGAAACAAGGAAAAAAAAAATTGAGAAGTCGAGAGTTCAGCAAATTCTCAATGATGGTGCTTTATTAGGTGGAGAGATTGGAGAGATTGGAGATGATGATGTCGAACCACAAGAACAAATAGTTAGTAGTGGCATTGGAAGTGGAAGTGTAACTAGTAAAAAGAGAAAAGTTGTTCCTCCTAGTAATGTTAGAGGTCCACTTGATACTATGTTGAAGACTGATTTTAACAAACTGAAGCAAACAGATTTAGATAAGAACAATCCTTACAAGGAGAAGTTGAAGAATGAGGCTTGGATCGCTATAGCGGATTGGGCATATGATGTTGGGTTGCCTTTTAATGCTGTGCGCACGCCAAAGTTCCAAAATATGATCTATGC
Organism: Berberis vulgaris; assembly: GCA_963556465.1. Lineage (NCBI taxonomy): Eukaryota > Viridiplantae > Streptophyta > Magnoliopsida > Ranunculales > Berberidaceae > Berberis > Berberis vulgaris. The sequence continues at coordinate 48,436,225 of OY747127.1, forward strand.
CATTGGACAATATGGAAAAGGTAAATATTTAAAGTTTATAACTATTTAATTACTTCTAACTTTCTAAGTTTCAATAAATTAAATACAATTTTTTTATTGTTTATTTTTTTAGGAATGCCGGCACCCAGTTACTACAATATGCGAGTGACATTATTGAGAGATATGCTGAAGGAGACAAAGTTATTTGTCAATTCGTTTAGGAGCAAATGGGAAACATATGGATGCTCAATAATGTCAGATTTTTGGACAGATGGGAAGGGTCGCTCCTTGATCAATTTTCTAGTTAATTGTCCAGATGGAACAATATTTTTGAAGTCTATTGATGCCTCAGAACATGTGAAAGATTCTGCGCTGATTGTTGGGATGATGAATGAAGTCATTGAGGATGTAGGGGAAGAGAACATTATTCAGGTAATTTTATAATTGCGTATTCAAATGAAATATTTATTGACCACTGTACTATTTGAACTAGTCCAAGTCATCAATCATGTTCTAATTTATAATGTTAATAATTTTATTTTGTAGTTTGTTACCGACAATGGTTCTAATTTTAAGGCCGCGGGTGCGGAGCTAGAGAGACAACATCCCCATCTTTTTTGGACACCGTGTGCTGCCCATTGTATTAACTTGATCCTACAAGATCTTGGTAATAAGCTAGATAAGATACGGAAGGTTTTACCCGAAGCTAGAGCAGTTGTCGTATACATTTATAATCATGGGCGAGTCTTGAATATGATGAGAAAGTTGACGAACAATCGAGAGTTGCACAGATCTTGTGTAACAAGGTTTGCCACATCATATTATACCTTGCAAAGCATTTGGGAGAATAGGTGTCATGTGCAAACCTTGTTTGTTTCAGAACAGTGGAGGAATAGTTCTTTCTCGTCTAAGCCCGAAGGGAAGAGGATAGAAAATATAGTGGCGCGTAATGAGTTTTGGGAAAATGTTCATTTTTCTTGCAAAGTGCTTGCTCCATTAGTGGATGTGCTAAGATTAGTGGATTCGGAAGAAAAACCTTGTATGGGTTACATCTATGAGGCTATAGATAGAGCAAAGGAGCAAATAGCAAAGAACCTTGACGAAAATAATAGGTTTATCACTTTAGTTTGGAGAATTATAGACCAGAGGTGGAATGATCAGCTACATCATCCTTTGCATGCAGGTATTAAAGTCAAACTTTACATTTAGTCATCTTTTTATTTTTAAGTTAAAGATAATAATATATTATAACTATTTTTTTTTCTCTTTTCAGCTGGCTTTTATCTGAACCCATCCATATATTTCAAGAACACTTGGGATCGTATGGAGGGAAATAAAGAACTTAAAGCGGGACTTTTTTCATGTATAGAAAGGCTTATGCCTAATGAAGATGATAGTGCTCAAGTTGGAAATGATTTGAGCCTTTATCGAGACTCAACTGGGCTATTTGGGACTTCAATGGCCAAACGAGCAAGAGATAAACTAAAACCTGGTAAGTTAAGTAATTTAGACTTATAATTTATTAATTTTATAAATTATAATATTTTTTCACTTACCTATTTTTTTGTACTTAACTACTTATAGATTTTATTAATCTTATTGAATAGCTGAATGGTGGGCAACTTATGGCTCCGAATCTCCTAAACTTCAAAAGTTTGCAGTAAGGGTTTTATCCCTCACATGTAGCGCGTCACCATGTGAGCGCAATTGGAGTACATTTGACAATGTAAGTAATTATTATTAATATGTCATTCACTCAATTATTATTTGTAATTCACAGTTATTTTAATTATTTGTGAATAATATATATTAATTATTTTTTCATCAGTTGCATTCTAAAAAAAGGAATTGTCTACTTCAAGAAAAGTTGAATGATCTTGTTTTCATTCAATACAACAAGAAGTTGGAGCAAAGAAGTAAGGAAAAGAATGCAAACATCAGATCTACAGCTCATGACCCCATTGTGCTGAGGGAAGTTGATGAAAATGATGATTGGCTCATTCCTACAGACAATGAGCTATCAGAGTTCGTGAGGGAAGGTGATGATCTTACTTGGGCACAAGTAAGAGAGGCAAGGGGAGCCACTAATCTAAGGCCAAATACAAGAAGTCGGCTGAGGCGACCAAATACAAGTACTGAACTTCGTGATGAAGATGAGGACCAAGGAGAAGAAGAAGACATAGATATTGGCGTTGCTGATCTTGTTATATGATGTTTCATTTTGATGTTTATGAACATGAACATGACATCTTGCTGATCTTGCTTCATTTTATGATATCTTGCTTAATGTTATGAACATAATCTGAAATATCTTGCTTTATTGAATTAGTGAATTACAATTTCAAGTTTCAACAATTCCAATTTCATCAGTTACATTTGTTGTTCAACTGAAATTTATTGAGTGTGTTTGATAATGTAGATAACATAGTTCAGAGATTTAGTCGTGTTGGCGTGCTGGGTGCTGCTGCTTGCTGGTGCTGCAAAGCCTGCGATCTCTGTAAGCTTCCCTTCTTTAAATATTTGTTTATCTGAAACAAATATGAACAATGATTAGTATTTAGTTTCAAGTTTATTGGCATTATTGGCAATTTGGCAAACTAGCAATAACAAATTTATATTAAGTGATTTATTTTTTGACTCTATAGTCTATAATACATTAATATACTTAGTGGGGGTATAAAAATATATTTTAAAAAATAATTCGTTGTATACCGTTATATATCGTTATAGCTCGATATAATCCGTTATAACTTATAACGCTCCTAGACCGTTATGAATCCGTTATCCGTTTTAACTGCATAGGACAGAAAGATACAAGTCATTCCACAAACAACAACAAGCCATGTGTAAAACACCCGTGGTCTCCATCAGTTCCACTATGACACAAAGATCGCCTTCCCATCACCTTCTAGCTACCACCTTCCTTCAAAAGAAGGACCCAGTTCCATAGCTTTGTTCCACCATGACCCAACAATTACCTTCCCTTCACCTTCTAGCTACCATCTTCCTTCACTCATTCACAAAAACAACAACATGCAAATCAGGGGGCCCAATCTAAAGGGATCCAAACCATTGTCACAAAACGGTTTGTTGGTTCGAACCACCCTTATATAAATTTCTAACCCCGTTTACCTTGTTTAATTGGAAAATCAATACAAGAGATTATAATACCACTAAAGAGCATTTAGTGCCACTAGAGTTGTCCACGGTTTGGGTCAGGTCCATTTCGAGTAAAAATTGACAACCAAACTGAAACATATTAGTTTTGTTGTCTATTAAACTGATATGAACCAACTATTAGGGAAACCAAACCCAACCGAAATTTGCATACTAGTAACCGACCATAATCGAGCCGAACCGATAAATAACTCATTTCTCCCTTTTATTTATTAGGTTTTATTAAAATATGAGAATTTTAACTCACATAATAATATTGATTTTGTTTGATTATTTGCGATTTTTCAAATATCAAAACTGACAACATAACTAACCGTGGTCAATATTTAATAATGGAAAACCGAACTAAACCAACCACCTTCAATAACCGAAAAAAAAAAACCCTAAAATTTGCAGAACCCTAAGGAGAGTTGGCCCTGGGATTTAGAGGGGGCCATATGTGAAAATAAGGGAGCTTTTATGTTACGTAAAAAGCACACCTAATATACTCCTTGGATTATTTAGTTTAAATTAAGGGATCGCAATCATACGACTTAAACTAAACATTCCATCTAATATATATAATATATGTTTTTTAAGGGAAAAAAAGTACTAGGTTATGAATCCCAAGCCCACTCCTATTGTCCTGATATTGTTTTCAACTTCACCACACAAATATCAACTAGCACCATCTTGGTCCTTTCAGTTAGGATTTTGTCCTAGAAGGCTTCGGTACAACTGTTGAATAGACTAATTATAAACCACTTACTCCTAAACATGATGAGGGACTAATCAACCTAAACCATATGTGAAACTCTCATCTAGGACGGCTCCTTAAGCGTCTGGGACATGCCCCTAAGTTATTAATGTGGCAAAAAATCGTCGATTAATCGCAATTCAGGGTTTGATCGAACCGAATTTCGTGAAATCGATTGGGGTTTAGCGGACACCGATTAATCGGCGAAAAATTGGCGAGACCGATTAATCGGCCCAACCGACTCGCTGATTTATCGTTGTACAAAAAAAATAAACTCAAAAAGAAGAGAGAAGGTGAAGATCTTTGGACGGCGACTAGATCTTTGGCTCTGGAAGGCAACAACAATCTCCGTCTCTCTCAGTTTTCCTCCCTTCCTTCAAGCCAAATCAAAAAGGTATGTACCACTTCAACCCTAATTTCCCTCTTCCCTCTCATCCCAATCCCCATCCCACTCGGCCTCCCCTCTTCTCCTCCCTCATGTGCAGAATTCATATAGACTATGGAAGCTTATTGATTGAGGTTGTTTGTAGTGATATAGATTTTGGTGAAACAGTTGATTGCTGTCAGAACAAATTGGATTCAGCTTGTTGCTGATGTTGAACTCTCATCTTTCTATGTATTTGACATTTTTGTCCTTTTGACTGAGAACACTAATAATTGAACCTCACAATTTCTTTGAAAGTTTGTGATTAAGCGTGACTAATCCACACAATTTTCACGCACTTCAGTCATGACTTATTTTATTCTTTGGTTTAGAATATATTGGCATAATCCTCTGGATGTTGAGTATTTTTGTTTGTACAAAGTGGTCTTTATAAAAAAAATATCTTCAGTGCAAAGTAATACGGTTTACCTTCATGGGGTTAGTGAGACAGGTAGGTTGGTTCTTCCTACTAAGTCTAGCATCTATTTTGCTTCTGAATGTTTGTTTTGATAGCTTGGCTATTAAAACAATCTACAATTTTCTTTTAGTTTCTTTTTAAGTAGCTTGACAGATAATTATTAAAGATATAAATACAAATTTACACTATTTTTAATTATTTATTTTTGTAATCTGACTGATTAAATTTCAAAAATATATAATTTGAAAAAATTGACCGCCTGCTTAATTGTAATTCGGTCCTAGACCGCGCTACAACCGCTTTCCAATTTAAGTGCATAGTGCCCATCGAAGCCCAAATAAAAAAATTGTCATAATCCAAATACGATAAAACGTAGTTGAACTTTATGACATCCTTAATAAAAAAAAAGGGTTGCATAATATAATACCAAAATGCAACTTATAAACACAAACTTAGAGATGTATTTTCTAAGTCCTCACAAATAGAAGTCTTCTACAATAAGCTTCCTCCGATTGGTTCAACCTAAAAAGGTATTAAGTGTATCATCATTAGCTACAAAACCAATTAGTAGAATATGTCTATTCTAATCTTTTAAAAAATATAATATCAAATGAGTTAGAAAAATTGAAGAAAACTTTCACATACAATCAATCAAGCATATAAAATTAGGAAATACACCTTGGCTTACCTACTGGTTAATATAAATTGCGAATACAACCCAAATACCCATTTTACAATGTACTCGTGTATTGTATATATATATTATTTTTTTCACACCATACGCTTCCAGCTTCCAATATGTACCACCTTCGGTCCAGCACGCATGTCGTTTGCATATGTGTATAACAATACGCCGGGTGCTTCCAACAATATAGTTATATTAGTGCACTAATTGACAAGTGGTGTTTGTTAATGTATATGACTAGTGCTCAATAATAAATTAAGTGTTAAGAGAAAATCAAGATTGTCTTATTTCTAAATATTGAAAGTTGTAAGTGTTCCAAACTTTCAATCTTCATCTTATATTTATATTTTGAATCACAACCTTCATGCTAAAAACTTCAATTAAAATTTAGGGTTATTTCCCATTTGACCCCCATTTGTTTATGTTTATTCCTATTTGATCCCCATTTGTTCTTGTATTCCAGTCTAACACCCATGACCGTCTATTCAAGGGTGTTGACTAATAAATTTCATCCAATTTTTTTAATTGACAAATATAGCCTCCCATAATTTTTCAAATCAAATACTTTTATTTTATTTTTTCCCCCACAATCCCACCCACTCTTCTTTTTAATTTTTTCTCTCTCTCTCTGATCTCTTTATTAAAATAGTAACATCGCAATACTAATGCAACCAGATGGAGATAGAGGAGAATGATGATATTGCTTGGCAACATCTCTATGTAGCATTTTCTATCATGCCTCATTAGTTGGACTAGTAATGATTGTAGCAAAAGTATAATATTAGTTCAAGTTAACTATCTCACTGTAACTGTAATAGTGAATATACTAATTTAAACGTGTTTTTAATCATTGAGTTTGGAGTTTGTTATTGCACATCAATCAGATTCTTTCACACACATTTACGCCCTCTCTCCCTACAAGTAAAAAAGGATCGAAGACATGAATACAATGGCCATGATGTGATAGTGAAGATGAGGTTTTCTAGAATGCTTAATGGAGTACTGCCATAATTCTTATGTTCACTTAGATTGGGACATAAACAAATGTTGCATTATATTTCCATTTTTAGTGCTATAAACACAAAATTAATCTAAGGATGGTTTTCACAAATCATGTTTTTATTTTTCAAAATTATTGCAAAATGTTTAGATACGTAATTTAAAATTTCTAACATAAACCTAAGAAGGATGATAATAAAAATAATTTGCAAGTCTACGATGTCCTCTGCTTGCCTTTATGTTGAAGGAAAATGACCCAATGTACGAAACATCTGTCCTGTAATGCAAGTGGGAAACAAGCGAAGTTAAGATTTCTCCAACGACACGTGATTTGCAATATGACCTCCATTTGCCTGTGTAATGATTACTCGTGACTTGGTATCCTCAAGGTAAGCTTTAGGGAAGTGGCAAAGAAGACCAACAATATTGATTTAGAATATTGTTCTTTTCCTACTGGCAAAGAAGACCAACAATATTGATTTAGAATATTGTTATTTTCCCACTGATGAAAGTGACTTTTGGGTATTTTCTAAAAAAGTTGTTCATTGAAATGGAGGCCAAAGTCTTCTAACTAACATACACTTAATTTACACCAACTAAATCCCAGCTTGAGCACTAAAGGTGGAATGGTACTGTGAGGGATGGGTTGGTAGGAGTTTAAAAAATTAATTAAACAAGAGTAAGTTTGTCTTTTCAAAAAATTTAGATGAAATTTGTTAGTCAACACATTGGTGTTAGACAGGAATACAAGAACAAATGGGGGTCAAATGGGAAATAACCCTTAAATTTATTTATCTTTACAATGAATCCAACATATAATTTTTCAGACTTCGATATTAAGCATTCATGTAACTTTTCGGTATCAACATTCAGTATAAGCCTTCAGACTTTAGTTCAATATTTTTAAAACACATGCTTCTTTATACAACACTTGTTACCATGGGGCAAGAACCCACCACAAGTAAAACAACAAAATGTAGTACCAAGAGTATATTAACAAGCTTAGTTTGTTTTCCTTAGCGAGGGGTAAGGGCAGCACAATGCAGTACTGGTAGGATTCGAGTTGTGTCACTCTGCCAATGATGTGATGGGCGCAAACTCTTCCACGCCCTACATACTAGTGTTATACCCAAGGATGCACGGACTCTTCGAAAAAACCCTCCGAGAGTTGGATACACGTCGGACACGAAATGGACCTGACCCAAAAAGAGGTATTTTGCTATGTAATTTCTCTGTAATTTGATTTCTCTATTTCTGATGACTATTTTGCTCTTAGATACACAATTACACAATATTTTAAAACAATTTGTAAATTGGATACACTCCCCAATAAATTTTGACTATCTGTGCATCTCTGTAAAAAAATTTATCTCTCTTGTTAAGCTCTTCTCTTCCAACTTCAAAAGTAAAATTTTTAACAATTTTAAGTTTTAGGTTGTTTATATTCACGAGTTATAAAAAATAAAAATTAATAAAAAGTAAAGTTTGACTGTGTCGTCGAGTCCTAATTTTTTGAAAATTACCGAGTCGCCGTGTCCGCGTCCGTGCATCCTTGGTTATACCTAATGGTCTTCGAAATACAACTCCACAATGTTGATCACCAAGAGCTCAATGGGATTATTTTCCACCCAAAAGACCCTGAAGCGTAACACATGCACTGAGATCAACTCTACACTTCACTCGTCTTCATTAATAAAAAATGTTTACGTGCCATAACAACCACAACAGCCACAATCTACAAATTTCTTAAACCTCCAACTTATCTCCAAAAAATTGGGGCCTCTCGAATATCAAAAATAGTGAATCATTGGAAGCTCTCTCCATGATGACGGAAAGCTTGTTTAAATTTATCTACAATAATCATCAATGATTTCATCTAGATTCCTCGTTGCCTAACTAGAGTGTCATGAAGCAAAAAGTTCCAAGAAGGATTTTAAGTTTTTCCATTTGAAACAAAAAAGTTCCAAGAAGGATTTTAAGTTTTTCCATTTGAAACAGACCAAACAGCCTAGAACGCCATCTTGAGCAAACACCCCCTAAATCTTACAAGCTCCATTGACTTTAGCTTTGGTAGATTACAGGAGATTTCTCGAAGAATCTCAAAAGGTAGATCCTCCCATCTTCCTTCCGCCATGACGATAGGCAATTAAGTTGATTTGAACCTTCTTTGAAAAGGTCCCTATAGAGACAACGAGAGTACCCAGATCCACACCTATATGAAGAGGAAGTTGCTCTAACCATGCACGAATCTGGTGTGTACAATGCACCAATATAAGTGATAACTTCATCACAGTTTTATACAGTGAAAATAACTTATTATGAGTGGTGTTTTAAGATTTGGTGTGATAAATTTACCATTGTGGAATCTAATAGCATAGTATGGATATTTTAAGATTGTGTGAGTAGTTTAAAGTTGTCAGAGTTTTATACAGTGAAAATAACTTATTATGAGTGGTGTTTTAAGATTTGGTGTGATAAATTTACCATTGTGGAATCTAATAGCATAGTATGGATATTTTAAGATTGTGTGAGTAGTTTAAAGTTGTGTCAGCTAATCCACCATAAGAGATCAATGTTATAGCGTAGTGTGGATGCTCTATGATTGTGTGAGTAGTTTAAAGTTGTGTCAGCTAATCCACCATAAGAGATAAATGTTTTAGATGGTTATACACGATAATGTCATGCTACTAGTCTAATAAACAGGGGTGTTGACAACTATGCTTGATTTCGGTAAATTTGATACGACAAGCTGGGGGGTTGTCAAACCCCGTGCCACCCATATAAGCTCATTTTTAGAGGGCATTTGTTTTTTTAAAGTGGTTAGAAGCTAACTTCTAACTGGAGTCTGAAGTTCTGAACGATAATGTTTGTTTTGCTTCTGAATGAGCTAATGATTAAAAGATGTAAAATTAAATGGTGTTTATTTTTAGGTGCTGACTTGAAGTTTCATGACATTTTTGCCCACCACCACAACTCTCACCATCCACCACAAACCATCAATATTAAGCCCCTTCTCCACTTGTTTTCTCTCCTCCAAATACCATTGAGACTACTTTCCACCACTACCAGAAACCACCCTATACCCTTTTTCCATTCCTCTTACAATTTTCAATGGATATGAAAAGAAAGAGGAATACGAGCAAGAGGAGGAGGGGAGGCCAGGGAGGGTGGTGTGATGGTGGCGGCATTGCTTGCATGATAAAGAGGAGGTAAAGAAAATAGGGGATGGTTAGCAAAATAGAGGGATAGTAGCAATCATTATGAATTTATTATGAAGTTATTATTGGAATGAATTTTCGTTAAACACTCAATGCTAAGTGATGAGCACCATGGGGGGGTGCTTACTCTATTCATAACTTCAACTTGTGATCATAACTAAAACAAACACTTGTTTAGATGTCCCACTTCTTATTAAGACTTCTGACTCTATTCAGAAGCAAAAACAAACACCCTCTTAGAATGAAACTAATAAAACACACATCCTAAAGATTTTCTAACAAACAAGTGCTTCACAAATACAGATGGTGGTAGTGATTAGTAATGAAATCCATTCCAAATACCAGAAAAATTGCTCATGACTATTAATTAAGTCCATCCGTATCACTACTCTTTGATACCAATTTCGGCCATGAGATTGTTTTTCATCGATTCAATTCATAACACAACAAATTATAAAATTAAAAAAAAAAAAAACCCTAACTCGATTGTTAAATTCACACACCAAACAAGACCAGATCCTAAAGATAAGTTTATTGATACCTGATGGATGGATTCGCGGAAGGAAGCTAGTGATGTTGATGGGCAGCGGCTGCAGAGGAGGAAGGAGAATAGAACTTGTTGTAGGCAGCTTCACCGACGCAATAGATACCGAAAGCGACGAGGGCAATGCCGAGGCCAGGAGTTGCGTGCCTTAGCTGATTCCCCACCATCGGATGTTTCCTCCATTCGTCTCTACTCTTGAAGAACTTTCCTGTTGCTCCCAGTGGTTTCCCCATTTTCTGATCTTCACTCTCTCTCTCTCTCCTGTTTACGCGAATGGGTTGGGGGTATTTCTACTCCGAGAGATATTTACAATGTCGGCCACTATTTAACACCACAAGTTTCACTGTCTCACCACCATACTTTTTTTTAACCAGCTAACCCACATCACTCATTTAAACTACTATTCATCTTCTTCCACTCTCACCCTCTCTTCTCCCCTTTTCTGAAAATTCTCTCCTCCAAAATTCGATTCATCTTCTTCTCTCCCACTCAACTCTCCCATCTTCTCTCCAACAACCGTCACTCTCTCCCCTATTCTCTTAACATTTTTCTCACCCTTTTTTCCCCTCTTCCGAAGAACAACAACAAGAACATCAATAGCATGCAAAACAAAAATGAAAGATCACTCAAGAAGGTTATTTCTTTACTGGGTCGAACTCGAACACGGCACGCTCGATTCTGCCATCACCACTCTCCCTCTTCTTTTCCTTCCCCTCTCTTTTTCTATTTTTTTCCTCGCCCTCGTGGCAGAGTGGGGAACCCATCATCACAGAGGTCACCACGAGGGTGAGGAAAAAAAAAAAAAAAAAAAAGGAGAAGGGAAAGAGAAAAAGGAGAGGGGGATGAGCGACGGCCTGTGAAAAAAAAATAGATAGGTGATGGAGAAAGAGATGAGCAACGGCCTGTGCGAGAAGAAGAGATAGTGGAATGATGATGGCTATTGTGGTTGTGTGGCCATTGCGATGGCCACCATCGCAACCCCATTTCCTCTATATCTTGTCGTCATCGTCATCTCTCACTGTCCATTGAAATCAATCACCCCCTTTCATGTTGTTGTTGTTGTGGGAGAGGAAAAAGATTATGTTTTGTCTTTTATGGGTGGTGTGGAAAATAATTGTGGTGTGGGACAGAAAGTGAATGGTGTAGGAAAGAAAAAATTATATGGGTGGTGTGGGAAAAAGGAATTTGTGGTGTTAAATGGTCGCTACCATTTACAATTGGTATATGCACACCCTTAATAGTTAACACTGTGAATGTTGTCATGTGAGTACTTTAGGTCCAGGGTGAAGTAAGGATGGCAATAAAGCGGATTTGGGCAAATTTGTCCCCACCCCGTCAGGAATCACAAATCCCCTAATTCGCCCCAAATAACCATTTATTATTTTTGTTAAACCATCCCCGGCTCCTGACGGATGGCGGATATTCGCCTCGTCATTGCCATCCCTACCGAAACTACTTTCTCATCCTCCAATACACTACTAAACATAACAAATCCACCATTTTTTTCCCACCAGACAAACTCAGATCTTCTAAGTTCCCCAAGTCCACCAAAAAAAACAATCTCGTTTAAAAAACCTACAATTTGCCTCCATTAAATTCTAATCTTTACCATCTTAACCCACCAAATCCATTGATCTCTTAGAACCCCCAATCAACCAAATCATTGATTTCTTAGAACCCATAATCTCCAACTGGAAATTTGTGCATAAAACTGTGTCATAAAAGTTTGGGTGGAAGAGACCCAGGTTGTTGAGAGGGTGAGATTGCCATATGGATTTTTGGTTCCAGACATGGAAGCGAAGGTGTGGGGCTGAGTTCCAATGTGGAACATGATGTAAGGTTGTTTAGGAGTGAAAATATTGTTAGATTATTGCCCATGGTTCATTAGGGATTTGAATTGGGGTTGGGTAGAAGGAATGAATATGAAGAGATTTATATGTTGCAAGCAGTAGTGCATGTAATGATGGTAAAGATTCGAGAGAATGTGTGAGGGAGGGAGAATCACGAAACTCATTTCCTCATTTTTCAAGAAAGTCACATTCACTGGAAAAATAAAAGGGGCGAAGAGAGGGTTTTAAAATAAAAATAATATAGAATCTATAAACGGATATCCACGAGGCGGATATGGCCAAATCCTTATCCGCCCCGACTCTGTGATGGATATCGTTTGGATCCTCGAATATGCTTCAAAAAAAATTTAGGCATACCCAAATCCGGGCGGGACGGATATCCATGAAAATCCATCCCACTGCCAACCCTAGGGTGAAGGATCAAAGCTCCCAAAACCACTGCGTGTTGTTGGTCAGACTAACAACGCTACAACCCTAAAAAACCCTCATTGCTAGTGAGAGACATGTCTCATCCTTATTTACATGATGTCTGCATATCAGATGTGGGACTAATCTTACAAACTCAAGTTGAGCCATATCTTCAATACCCTCTACCCATTGCACTCTTTTTGCCCATGATAGTTTGACTATTGTACCAATGAAACAACTAGAATCCTTGATTCTCTTTACGAAATAGCTTCTAGAGTTTTCCCAAATAGCTCACCAGAGTTTCCTTGCTTCTCTATACTAAACCTCGTGATTCTCTCAACAAAGTAATCACATGTAATTTGAAATATTGTTGGAGTTATAAACGTGTATATCCATAACAATAGGAGAGTTTGTTTGTAATTCCCTTATAAATATAATTGAAGACCATGTCATGCATTGAAGTTTAATAGCCCAAAACATTGTTCATTATGGTATCAAAGCCATAAGTCAAATGACATTACAAACCCTTTCATTTTTTCCTCTTCTCAAACTTCTATTATTCAATTGGAAGGCAGTAGTTCTGCATTGTCGCAACTCAATCTCTCTAGATTCATGTCAACCAAACTTGATTGAAATAACTATAGTAACTTGCTAGCTCAAATTGTCGCTATTTTTAAGAGTAGGAATTTAATGGGGTTTGTCGATGGTACAAATCCATGTTTGTCGAAGTTCAAGTGGGACAAAGTTTTTTAATTGGCCATCAAAGTGGATCCAACTTATATTGTCTGAGACCAAACAGTCTGAATTGCGTCAACAATTCTCTTACTGCAAAGGGTATTGTTTACCTTGGTTCACTTTTCATGCTCACATAATATGTGGAAGTCGTTTGAGAAGAGGTACGAGTCTCAATCACAAAATCATATTTTTCAATTGAGAAATGATTTGTTCGATACAAAAAAAAAAGTCTTTCGACTTGTGATTTTATTGACAAAATAAATGAGATAGTTGATAAAATAGTTTAGCTAAAAATCCCAAGCTAAAAATCCCAATTATGATAATGATTTTGTTATTGTTATTATGAACAATGTTGGTTCGACATATGAAGCCATTATTAGTTCTGATACTCTTATATCTTATGATTACTTGTGGCATTACTTAATGCTGAGATGAGACTCAAAACACAAAATGTACCCTCCACAGAGAGCAATCCAACAACTTTGTATGCACCCAAATCTTATAATCAAAGTACTCGTGGTTGTAGGTATATGCTAAAGTTTCTCAAATTTTGGCAACAATTATTCTCAAAATTGAGGGAGCAATTTTTTTCTCATACTATATGCCAGATATATAATATATCTGGACACATCACCCTTGATTGTTATCAGCACATGAACCAAGCTTATGAAGGTCACGTTCTTACTCAAAAGCTTACTTCCATGGACGTTAATATACCATTCGATTGTTGATAAGCTTGTGTTAACTAGAAAGCTCATTGATGATAATGAGTTGTTATTGTTATTATGAACAATGTTGGTTTGACGTATGAAGCCATTATGTAATACCCGCCCAATTCACTTACCAATATACTCTTATTATTTTATAAGTTAATAATATTTATTTCTTGGTAGTAATTATTAATTGACAATAATTACAAGTAATAATAGTTTACGTTTTTAATTTCAAACATAGGTTTAGGTTGGTGGTGGGTAAGAGATAAAGGATGGGTGTGTTTAACCAAAGAAACTTAAATTCTTCCTTTAAAGATAAACCCTAGTTTTTTTTTCCTCTTTGCACACAAAAAAAAAACCTGCGTTGAAAGGGTGGGAGGCGCTTGGAAAGAGGAACCTTGGATTCTTGCAAAAATCAGTGAGTACAACTCTATCCTCGTTAAGTTTTTTTATGTACTATGATTGATTAGACATATGGTGTATGAGGTGAGATCTGTAAGAGAAGGGTTTTGTTTTAGGTTTTTTTTTTTGGGATCTGACGTTTGTAAGAGGGTTTTTTTTGTTGTGTGTATGAGGTGACGTCTAGAAGAGAGAAAGGATGGGAGAGGGGTTTCCTTTCATGTTTTCAGTTTTTTTGTGTGTATGGGTTTCAGTTTTTGCGAACTGACGTCTAACATGTTTATTTTATTTTATTTGATTGACATCTGATGTCTGACGTGTTTTCAAATTTTTTTTTTGTGTATGGGTTTCCTTTATTTGATTGACGTCTGACATGTTTTTTTTTATTTGATTGACTTCTTTATTTGATTGACATCTACAGTTTCAGTTTTAACATATGTCTAATCAATATATGTGGTATTGATTGTCACTGTTTTAACATATGTCTAATCAATATATTTGGTATTTGATGATTAACATCTACAAATTCAGTTTTGACAGTTTAAGTTTTTTGTGTGTATGGGTTATTGATTGTCACTATTTTAACATATGTCAAATCAATATATGTGGTATTTGATGACTAACATCTACAAATTCAATTTTAACAGTTTCAGTTTTTTTGTGTGTATGGGTTATTGATTGTCACTGTTTTAACATATATTACAACATTTTTTTAAAAACAAAACATGGGTTATTGATTGTCATGTGGAGGAGCCAAGTGATGTCATGTTGAAACAGTGGTCATGTGGTATGGTTAAAATGTGGTGAATATAATTGTGGTAAAGTTTTATGCATATGGTTCTTGTAGGGAGAATGTGATGTGATGTTAATTGATTTGAAAAAGTAATGCCTCAAATAAAATACTTGGTAAATGTTCTTTTTCCACAACTCAAAAAAAAAGAATTATTTTGTGTACAGACTTGCTTGTATACGTGTGATAGAATTATGGGTATGCAGACTTGCTTGCATATCGGTGCACCGTTCCATGTGAGTTCTGTTGTACGTGTAGATTTAGGAAGAATACTTGCCAGTGATCGAACTTCGGGTGAGATGACATGACACTCGAGGTGGCACCCCACTTGGGTCATGTACGCTCCGAGTGGCTTCGATGGCAAGGGAGGCACACTTGGGTGAGGTGTGTTCGGCACAGGAGGAGAGTGCGATTGTGGAAAAGAAGCCAAGAATTAGAAAACAAAAATAAATAATTAAATAAAACCATTGAATTGGGCATGTCATGAAACTGTGTATAGATTATTTTAGTTTGTACTAGGTTAGCCTTGAAGGAAGAAACTAACAACTCATTCGTATCTCGAACGAGAACTACCTGTCTTCCTTAAGGTGAAATTTCATTTTGTCCTTTTTTATATTTAATTGTCTTGATTTGTAAGTTTGCTCACACCAGTATGATTATACTGACCCGGATTTTGTATTGTTTTACAAATTTGGGTACGTTCTTAATGAGCGTAGCCCCAGAGAACCATCAGGGTTAATTGGAGCGTAAGGAAGGATAGTAGCTGCGTGGCGATAGCTGAGGAGTCGACACGTTTTATTTTTTGATCTTTAGTATTATTATTCCTAGGTAATCAGATGTAGGGTTTAGATATAAATGCTCAGTTTTGTCAGATACTTATTTGGGGAATTGATTATTGTAATTTTCATTCATTCGTTGTGGACCTCATTTTTAGAGGAAAAATATTGAGGTAGCTTATTAGTTTGTTTTCTGCTTTATGACTGTACCATTTAATGTGTTCCTGTCACACCTTGGTTTTTGGACAATCTATTTATTTATGTTGTTCAAAAATCGGGGCGTGACACATTATTAGTTGTGATACTCCTATATCATATGATTACTTGTGGCATTACTTCTTAATGGTGAGACGAGACTCAAAACACAAAATATACCCTCTTCTGAGACCAATCCAACAACTTTGTAAGCACCCAAATCTTATAATCAAATTACTCCTAGTCGAAGGTACAAGTTTCTCAAAATTCGGCAAGATTATCTCCAAAATCATGGATCAATTTTTCTCATACTATATGCTAGATGTATAACAGATCTAGACACATCACCCTTGACTATTATCAACACGCTAGGGTGTCGACGCGCTTTACATGCGCGAATATTCAATATTTTTTAATCTTATTACAACCTTTCAATAATAAGTAAAATTTATTATTGAAATTATAAACAAAATAATTATTTTTTAATTTAAGGGTCTATTGTATAGTTTACAAATAATTAAGGGTTTTGAATAAATTATGTTAGGGGCTTAGGTATAAATAACAATATTTGAAAGGGGCGGATTTTGATCGTAAATAATCTAAATTTGGGAGGGTAAAATGATATATATGTGTAATAGTTTTCATTTAAAATTACAAAATTACCCCTAGTCATAGTTCACCTACTTATCGATTTTTCTTGTAAATATAGAGTTAGGAGCGTATTTTCGGCATTACAAAAATTAGGATGAAGACACGCATGGGTATTATTCCTAAGTCCCACAACCATTATATACTTTAGATGAACCATGCTTATGAAGGTCATGTTCTTACTTAAAAGCTTAGTGCCATAGACGTTGATACACCATTTGATAATTCTCTTACCGCATGGATATCTGATATTAGTGTGTCAAATCATATTATTCTAAACCTTGTTAATTTGGCTATCCACAATAAACACAAATGAAAGGATGGTGATGGTGCAACTTTGAACATTGCTCATATGGATTCAGTTGACTTTTTCTCGTGATTCTTCAACATTTGTTAGGGACAATATTTTACATTGCCCATCTGATTTACCAATGTCATTTTAGTTCACCAAATTACTTGTGATAATAACTGCTATTTCATTTTTTTCTTTGATTGTTTCTTGGGGATTTGCTCATCACTCTCTAACATGCAATTTTTTTCTCTATGTTCTCTTTTATGTGTCACCTCCCTTTCACTATTCCTCTTCATTTGATGGTGGTATTTTTTTAGCAACAAAATCGTTTTATGATGGTGGTGGAGTAGCGGTAGGTCGAGATGTGGCAGTGGTGGGTGGTTTTATCCTGTTAGGATTTGTTGGTGGTGGGTGATTTAATGCAATCGAGATTTGGTGGTGGGTGGATGTGGGTCAAGATATGGTAGTGGTTGTGGGTAGTTTCATAAGATCAAGTTTTGTGTTGGGTGGTGGTCTAATTTGCAAGGAGGTCGTGGAGGGTGGAAGAAATGGCTGTGGTTTGTTTTGATGTTGGACGAGGGTGGCCGATGGGGGTCAGATGGCGCAGACCTAGTTTCATAAGGCCGGCTAGGTGGGGTTCACTGTCGGTGATGGTGGCAGCGGTAGTTGAATGTGGGTGTGGAGAAACCCTAATTCAAAATAAATTTCCCCATTTACATTTAAGGATAAAAAGAATTATAACATTTTTAAAAGGGATAGTCAAAGTGATTGTCAATGGGGTTGATTCTAAACAAATTTTTATAACAAATACTTGTTTTTATATAATAAGTGCTAAATCATCTTATAATCTACAATTAAGTTGGACATATGTTTTTTTCAAAAAAAAAAAAAATTCGTAAATTGGGCATTCTTGGCTAGGTCATCCCACTTCCAACTCTTTTTCGCATCTTGTTTCTAATAAATGTCTTCATTTGAATGGATCAAGTTTTCTTTATTTTTGTACCGAGGTGAAACTAGAGGTTGTTGTTCGATCTAATTTACTCTATTTGTCACAATAAATTCATAAAAGAGATTAGAGGTCAAAATAAGACCATTTGTTCGATCAAATCCTTCTCCGTTTAGATTGTGCCTTAAAAAACGTTGAATTTAGATAACAAAGTGAAGTTTGGTTTAATTTTTTCATTTAAAAGAAACTAGAGGCTATTGTTTCAGATAATTTACACCATTTGTCATAATAAATACATAAAGATGTTAAAGGTCATAATAAGTCCATTTGTTTGTTCAAACCTTCCCCGTTCAAATAGTGCCCTAAAAAGCATTGAACTTAGATTGCAAAATGAAGTTTGAGTAAATATTTCATTTAAATGAAACTAGAGGTTGTTTTTAGATCTATTTTACTCCATTTGTCACAATAAATACATGTTAAAGTTATAGGTCAAAATACGTCCATTATTTGGTCAAATCCTTCTTCGTTCAAATGGTGCACTAAAAAACGTTGAATAACATAGTGAAGTTTCGCTTAATTTTTCATTTAATTGAAACTAGACGTTATTGTTTGAACTAATTTACTACATTTGGCATAATAAATACACATAAAAGTTTGTAGGTCAAATTAAGTCCATTTTTTGGGTCAAACCCTTCTCAGTTCAAATAGTGCCCTAAAAGTAGTGAATTTAGATAACAAAGTGAAGTTTGGCTGAATTTTTTATTTAAATGAAACTAGATGTTTTTGTTAGATCTAATTTACTATATTTTTCATAATAAATACATAAAAATGGTTAAAGGTCAAAATCAGTCCATATGTTTGGTCAAATCCTTATCTGTTCGGATTGTGCCCTAAAAACCATGAATTTAGATAGCAAAGTGAAGTTTGGCTTAATATTTCATTTAAAAAAAAACTAGAGCTTTTTGTTTCATCTGATTTACTCTATTTTTCATAATAAATACATAAAAATGTTAGAGGTCATAATAAGTCTGTTTGTTTGGTCAAATCCTTCCCAGTTCAAATAGTGCCCAAAAAAACGTTGAATTTAGATTGCAAAGTGAAGTTTGACTACAATTTTCATTTAAATGAAACTAGAGGTTGTTGTTATATCTATTTTACTCCACTTGTCATAATAAATACATATAAAAGGTTATAGGTCAAAATAAGTCCATTTATTTTGTCAAATCCTTCTCTGCTCAAATGGTGCCCTAAACAACGTTGAATTTTGATAGCAAAGTGAAGTTTGGCTTAATTTTTCATTTAAATGAAACTAGAACTTTTTGTTAGATATAATTTACTCTATTTGTCATAATAAGCAGATATAAAATGTTAGAGGTCAAAATAGGTCTATTTGTTTGGTCAAATCCTTCCTCGTTCCAATAGTGCCTTAGAAACGTTTAATTTAGATGACAATAAAGTTTGGCTTAATTTTTCATTTAAATGAAACTAGAGGTTGTTGTTAGATCAAATTTAATCCATTTGTCATAATAAATACACATGAAAAGGTTAGAGGTAAAAATAAGTCCATTAGTTTGGTCAAATCCTTCCCCGTTCAGATAGTGCCCTAAAAACGTTGAATTTAGATAGCAAAATGAAGTTTGGCTTAATTTTTTATTTAAATGAAAGTAGAGGTTGTTGTTAGATCTAATTTATACCATTTTCCATAATAAATACATACAAAAGGTTATAGGTCAAAATAAGTCCATTTGTTTTGTCAAATCATTATCTGTTCAGATAGTGCCGTAAAAAACATTAAATTTATATAACAATGTGAAGTTTAGCTTAATTCTTCCTTTACATGAAACTAGAGGTTGTCGTTTGCTCCAATTTACTCCATTTGTCAAAATAAATATATAAAAATGGTTAGAGGTCAAAATAAGTACATTTGTTTGCTCAAATCCTTCTCCGTTCACATGGGGCCTTAAAAAACGTTGAATTTAGATAGCAAAGTGAAGTTTGACTTAATTTTTCATTTAAATGAAACTAGTGGTTGTTGTTTCAACAAATTTACTCCATTTATCCTAATAAATACATAAAACAGGTTAGAGGTCAAAATAAGTCCATTTGTTTGGTCAAATCCTTCCCCGTTCAGATAGTACCCTAAAAACGTTAAATTTAGATAGAAAAGTGAAGTTTGGCTTAAATTTTCATTTAAATGAAAGTAAAAGTTGTTGTCAGATCTAATTTATGTCATTTTCCATAATAAATAGATACAAAATGTTATAGGTCAAAATAAGTCTATTTGTTTGGTCAAATCATTCACCGTTCAGATAGTGCCTAAAAATGTTGAATTTATATAGCAACGTAAAGTTTGGCTTAATTTTGCCTTTAAGTGAAACTAGAGGTTGTCGTTTTTCTCTAATTTACTCTATTCATCATAATAAATACATAGAAATGGTTAGAGGTCAAAATAAGTCCATTTGTTTAGTCAAGTCCTTCTCCGTTCAGATAGTACCCTAAAAAAGTGCAAAGTGAAGTTTGGCTTAATTTTTCAATAAAATATAACTAAGGGTTGTTGTTTCATCTTATTTACTCCATTAGTCAAAGTAACTACGTAAAAGAGGTTAGAGGTCAAAATTAATCCATTTGTTTGGTTAAATACTTCTCCGTTCAGATAGTGCCCTAAAAACATTGAATTTATATAATAAAGTGAAGTTTCGCTTAATTTTTCATTTAAATGAAACTAGAGGTTGTTGTATCATCTAATTTACTCCATTTGTGAGAATAAGTACATGAAAGAGGTTAGAAGTCAAAATAAGTCCATTTGCTGGGTTAAAACCTTCTTCGTTCAGATAATGCCCTAAAACGTTGAATTTATATAGCATTGCGAAGGGTGGCTTAGTTTTTTTATTTAAATGAAACTAGAGGTTGTTGTTTGTTCTAATTTACTCCATTTTTCATGATAAATACATAGAAATGGTTTGAGGTCAAAATAAGTCCATTTGTTTAGTCAAATCCTTCTTTGTTTAGATAGTGTCCTAAAAACATTGAATTTAGATAGCAAAGTGAAATCATCTAAATGAAACTAGAGGTTGTCGTTAGATCTAATAATGCGATTTGCCATAATAAATACATTCAAAAGGTTTTAGGTCAAAATAAGTCAATTTGATTGGTCAAATCCTTCTCCGTTCAGACAGTTCCTAAAAAACGTTGAATTTAGATAGCAAAGTGATGTTTGGCTTAATTTTTCATTTAAATTGAACCGGAGGTTTTTGTTTCATCTAATTTACTCCATCACTCAGAATAAGTACATAAAAGAGGTTAGATGTCAAATAAGTCCATTTGTTTGGTTAATCCCTTCTCCGTTCAAATAGTGCTACAAAAAAGTCGAATTTTGATAGCAAAGTGAAGTTTGTCCTCAACTTTTTAGGTTGTTGCTATATGATTCCTTGCCCCTTTTTGAGGAGAGTGTTTGCTATTTTCTTCCTTTTCACTTCATGGTACATCATTTATGAGGAAGAATATATGTCGGGCTGACGACGTTAAACCAAGCGCTCCTAGGAGGCATCCTAACTTCAGTTGTGTCTCTATGGTTAGTCTGGATTGATTTTTGAGTTCTTTCTAGTTACATTTCACTCATACTCGTTAGCTCCGTAACAATTTTGACTTACAACTGATACATTATCTTTTTTTCATTATTTCATTTGTATATCTTTTTGTGTCCTGTATTGTTTTTATCAATTTATTTTGATGAGTCCACAGTTCTTATGTTGTTGAGCGTTCATTGGTGGACGATTTCGTCGAAATTGGTAAAAACTTCCCATGGTAATATCTTTCTAACTCTCATCTTTTCTTTTTCCTACATTTGTCATAATCACCATTTTATACATTGAGGACAACGTTTGGTTTAGGTTTGGGGGTGAGGTTTATGAGTTTTTCTGCATTTTTCAAAAATTTTGAACTAAAATTTATTTCACAATTTACTATTGTATTCTACTCAATCTCCATTGAATACATAGTTAATTATGATTATGTGAAAATTTTTCACTTTGAAAATGCATTCAAAATCTAAGTTCCTTTCCAATGAAGAGGATGTGCTTTCAAGTATGCCTGAAAATTTTAGGAATGCATGCTTACACTTGTCACTTTAATATGTCAATAGGAAAACATATGGTTTGATATTATCTTTAAGTTAAATATATTTCATGATATTTTTCGACTCGACCACTCTTGCACTATAAGCCGAGTTAGCATAACTTGAAGTTAATCAGTAAGATATTAATTAGAAAACCTTAGAATAATAGTGGAGACTTAACCCTTGTGAGTTTCAAGACGTTCTATTTTTCTTGAGGGTTATTAAATAAACTCTGACTTTTCTTGAATCTGCATTATCTCGTTGATGATCTCATTATTCTTGTTTCTTTTATTGATTAATTTGAGAATGACGTTAAAATTGAATTATTACACTAGAACTTCTTGATTTATTTAGTTGAGATGTCATAATACCGACTAGAGCTTAAGAAGTGATATAGGCATTTTTTTCTTTGAACCGTTCTTTAGCCTTTTAGCCCACCTAATGATAAATATCCGTTTGCAGCCCTTTGAGCCTTTAAATAAACTTTTTCTTTGCTAACCCCATATCCAGTACCTACTCCAGTTAGGGAGTAATATCCCATACTATTTTTATCCTTACCCAATGTCTATGAGAATGTGTATGGTTGATATATTTTTGGAATGAGCAAATAAAAAGAGCTGAAACTAAATATTCCATGAATCCTCGGGACTGAAATGTTTTATTGTGCAAGAGGGGAAAGCATGACGTTGATCTTATAAATGAAAATATATATATATATATGAAGAAGAATTTCGAAGGAAGAAAAATTAATGGTGTACAACATTGGTTTTTTCTTCACAGCCCCACGTGCTTATTAAAGGGTGTATCCATTTTCAGAGAATTTTCTCGTATCCTTTTCCATTCTTGTTAGCCAAAATCTTAGCCTTATTACAACCTAATAAAGACCTAATTGATCTTAAGTAAAAGTTTGGTTCATAGACGTGGAGATTAAATAAACAAGAAATATGGCGTGTGATTCAACATTCTCAAAGTAATTGATATTTCTGTCCATGAGATCATATTCATTTCATTCTTTGAAAAGTCCGTTTTTTCATGATTATTATATGTGAGATGTTTGTCTTTCCATAATTTATTCTCTTTCTCACATATAAACTAAGTGATAACTAACCAATCTCTGAGTGATTCATTTCTAAGTGACAAGAGAGATTTGTAGTCGAAGCGTACAATTCAAAGGTTATCTAGTCGTATCTTTGCTGAGAAAAATAAAGTTATGTTGATAAGGCCATGCACACACACACACACACACACTTCGAGTTGGGAATAATTGATGAAATTTATTTAACCTTTGGGTATTATTAAATTGTTGTGAGACTCTTTGATATATTATTGTGACACTGTTAGTTGTTTTCAAAAAAATTTGGCAATTAGATTCTTACTCTTAGGATAATAGATCGAATGATCGAGTTACCATGTTTTGGAAATTTATTGAGTCATAATGTTTGTGGGTAACATTTCTGGAAACCCTCACGAGACTATAACTCGTCCACTAGAGGTAATCTAGGGGTTTAAAACCTTGTTGCATGTTTAAGGTAAGTGCAACCGATGATTCCTGCGAAAGTGAGTTAGAATTTTATTTCTATTGTTTTGCTCGAGGACTAGCAAAATATAGGTTTGAGGGTATTTGATATTCACATAATTATTACATAATATATCCCTTAATTTATATATGTTAGTGTTTCGATTATTATATTTTATTCTTATTATTTCATTTTCATGTATTTGTAGAAATTTGAGCGTGAACGATGAAATCACATTAAGGCGACAATTTAATGAATGATCAATTGGTTGATTATAGCAGTGGTACAAAGTAGATGGTCACATATCTAAACCTAACCCAAATAAACCTAGGTCTACCTAATTTAATCTAAGCCCAAACCCAAAATGCTAACTTAAAAGCCCAAGCCCAACGCCTTTTGGAAAACCCAAGCCCAAGAAAATAGGAGAACCCTATTTAGCTCTCCCCATTTTGGAGAAAAGCTTTCCCTCTTCTTCCAGGTTTCGTTTATCTTCCTCTCTTTTCCAACCACCACGCCAATCCACCCTGCCGGCAATCCTTGCTCGATAGGAGAACCGGCAGTGCGATCATCCCGCCATCACCACCTCATCCTCGTCCTCCACCATCAGCCGTCACCTCACCTTCCTCCTTCACCCACTCTTCCTCGCTCGCCAGGGAGATGCTACACCCTGTCCCTGTCGCAAACAACCATGCACAACCACCATCCACGACTCCCCTGTTCCTCTCTTCTTCCCCTATTTTTGTGTCTATCTCTTCACCTCGCCACCGTCCAGCATCCACACCGCCGAGCACCACCATTAGACGCCACCACTTCCTCCTTCCTGTTTTTCTCTTTCTCAGCCACCGCCCTGTTCCACCGCACGACAAAGCTTCACCGTCCTGTCTCTCTCCTCCATTCTCGCCCCCTTCGGTCTCTCTCTGTGTTAATCCTTTTCCGACCATCTATCTCTCTTGCAAAGACTGGAGCTCGTCGGAGGAACAAAGAGCTCGCGAGGAGTAGCGGAAACAGGGAGCGCCTCCCTATTTCACCGTCCCTGTTCCTATTCCTCCTTCACATATTTTTCTCTCTCATTATTTCCTCACCCTCTCTCTGTCTTATTGCAGGTACCAGAGCCGTTTGGAGCGAAGACGAAGGAGCTTGCGAGGAGCGCGACTCGCTGGAGACGAAGGCGCAGTGAAAACGCGCGATTTCTGGCGGGAACCAACTGTTTTTCAAATAGTTGGCTGTTGGCACCCCGAGATCCTGTAAGAGCCACCACAACCCACTAGCAGTCTTTCTCTGGATTCGTGTTCGTGCAGAGATGAATTCCACCTCCATTGATGCCGTGGGAAAGCACAACCACATAAGATTCCTCTTTCGCCAATCGCACTCTCAACGAATTCAGCTCCGCAAGAGCATATGCATCCCTAACCTTAGCTTCATGAACTCGGCATCGCCTGTCGGCTAGATCAAACTCAAACTCCAGGCGCAAAACAACCAACTTAGATTCTTGAGACTGCACCTTGCCCGTCAACCCCTTCAGCTGCTCACTTAAGAGGATCAACCTATAAAACGTGTCCAAATACGACCTGCAAAGCTCCATAAAAGGCTCCCCAGCAGCATGAACTGTACTACGATCGTTAGGGTGTAGATTACCCTTAACAAATGACAACAAGGAACCTTTGGGCGATACTAGCTCAACAAACTTTTCAAAACGAAAATTAGCCCGATGCTCATCATCAGGCTCTGGGGGAGGGAGAGAAAATATACTTCTCAAGGTACCAGGCTCAGTGGATCGGGGATCACTAGGAGCAACATTGACTTTGTCAGCATCCACTAGCTTTGAACCATTCCCCTATAGTACAACTACAGGAGCAGGAGTTTCCAGACATACACTCCACCTCCCAAGAGCCATCTCTTTAGCGGACTGCTCTGCAACTGTCACTTCCTACTCTAGCGGAATCGGTTTAGAGAAATAACCAGCCTTGTCGCCAGCCATCATTCTCCTGGGACGGTCGATAAACGACATGGTCGCCTCCAACTCAGTCTGCTTCGAAGGGATAGGTATTGTGAGCCTCCTCTTCTTGGAACAGCCACCACCAGTCTCCCTCGGCGACGACTTAGGCACAGTAGGGCCTGCATGGAAGTACCTGAACAATCCACCCCGCACAACGTTGTATGCGGCCATGACCTCTTCAACAACAATCAAATGAAGCTCATTGAATGCCCTCCTCACTGACTTGTCAATTTCCGCGAAAGCATATGGAAATATAAAATATGGAGAAGCATTGCACCCACCGAGATCGAATTTGAAGTGTCTGACAAGAGGTCGCTCGTCCACCTTGAAGTGTGGGGAATTAGAAGAAGCCAAAAAATATTTTTTTTTCCAAAACTTAAAGTTGACAGACAAGGAGCCCAAACACTTCGGAGCACTCAACCAACAAACTCCATGAGCATTAAGACGAGGAGAAGTCAACAAGTGGAGTATCTGCGGAGTCAGCAGATGGCCAACAAGCTTGGCCCTGATAAGGACATCAATTAAAGACTTGAACTCGTTAGGCGCCATTTTGTGCGGTGAGAATATGAAGGTGCGCAAAGAAGCACTAAATATCCCCCGAAACTGAAAAACGAAGCCCTACTTGGAATGTGCGTTTGTGCAAGGCAATGAATCCTTGTGGAGGCGTCAACGGATTGTGAGTAGCACTCAACGGGGTAAGCTCCAAGTCTTCAGAAACCCCATAGTCCTCACGAAGCTTATCCAAATCGAACCCCTTCTGTTCCCGGTAAAAAGTATGGCAGGCATAAAGCATGTTCTATCCGGGGGTAAGTTTGACGTTGTCCACCATGAAGAGAAAGTTTTAATTTTTAGAAAAACAAAGAGAGATTTGCAACTAAAAACATAAAAAAAGAGAGGACGTAGAAGAGATACAAGGTGAAGAGACTCCTTCTCACAAAAACGACGGTTTATATAAGCACCAGGCAGTCACGTCCCCTCTTCTTACTGCACGGTCATAAACTCATTTAATGACGTGCATCGCTTGAGATGACGCTCCGGGTTCAATCATCACAACTGTACATAGTCTATCAAAGCGATTTAGTGGACAAATTAGATGGCTCACTAACCCGGGGGAGCAGCTGATGATACACCAATTCGTCCTCTGATCAGCACCGCACACGTGTCATGATAATCTCATCAACAAAACAAAGCAGGCCCGACTGCATGCTCAATTCAACAAGGTCCAAACAACACTAAGCCCATTATTGGTAGGATCTAGACAGTCGAATCCAAGTTGTAATAAGCCATTAAGCCCACACGTCATGCGGTCAAGCCCAATACTCATAAGACCTCTAAGGCAAGTATCTGATAGATCTACCCAAGACAGGTAGGCTAACAACACATTGGATCTGACTAGGAAACATATATTAGAATATAAGTCGGGCAAAAAAACTTCCTTGCATGGACAACACTCAGAAAGGGAAATCTCTCCCACAGATCTAGGAGCATGAGTCGTGTAGGAAAACTATCACACATGTCCACAACTCCCAATTTGGAAATGATTTCTACATCAAGATCTTTTTCCTTAAAGTACGCCACCAAAGACCTAGCCGAACAAGAACTCCTTCACTATAAAAGGGAGATAAGGTCGATGAACTTGAGGTACGCTACATAATCCTAGTTTAAAGTTTTAAGCCTTTTTTTATCTAACTTAAGCATCAGAGTGTCATTGGCCGCCACATGGTGCTCCTTGGCTCACGTTTGCTAGTTGTGCAGGTCTAGGTAAGGCGAGGAAAGAGAGAATGGATCGATTACATCAGTCATATTAAATACATGTAAATGGTTAGAGGTCAAAATAAGTCCATTTGTTTGGTCAAATCCTTCTCCGTTCAGATAATGCTCTAAAAACGTTAAATTTAGATAACAAAGTGAATTTTGGCTTAATTTTTCATTTAAATGAAACTAGAGGTTGTTATTTCATCTAATTTACTCCATTAGTAAGAATGAGTACATAAAGAGGTCAAAGGTCAAAATAAGTCCATTTGTTTGCTTAAATCCTTCTCCGTTCAGATAGTGCCCTAAAAACGTTGAATTTATATAGCAAAGTGAAGTTTGGCTTAATTTTTCATTTAAATGAAATTAGGGTTGTTTAATCTAATTTACTCCATTTGTCATAATAAACACATAGAAATGATTAAAAGTCAAAATAAGTCCATTTGTTTAGTCAAATCCTTCTCCGTTCAGATGATGCCCTAAAAAGTTGAATTTTGATAGCAAAGTGAAGTTTGGCTTAATTTTACATTTAAATGAAACTAGAGGTTGTCGTTAAATCTAATTTATGCCATTTGCCATAATAAATACATATGAAAGGTTATAGGTCAAAATAATTCCATTTTTTTGGTCAAATCCTTCTCTGTTCAGATAATGCCCTAAAAACTTTAAATTTAGATAGCAAAGTGAAGTTTGGCTTAATTTTTCATTTAAATTAAACTAGAGGTTGTTGTTTCATCAAATTTACTCCATTAGTGAGAATAAGTACATAAAAGAGGTTAGAGGTCAAAATAAGTCCATTTGTTTGCTTAAATCCTTCTTCGTTCAGTTAGTGCCATAAAAATGTTGAATTTATATAACAAAGTGAAGTTTGGCTTAATTTTTCATTTAAATGAAACTAGAGGTTTTTTTTTTTTTTAATCTAATTTACTCCATTTGTCATAATAAATACATAGAAATGGTTAGAGGTGAAAATAAGTCCATTTGTGTAGTCAAATCCTTATTCGTTCAAATAGTGGAATTTAGATAGCAAAGTGAAGTTTGGTTCAATTTTTTATTTAAATGAAACTAGAGGTTGACGTTAGACCTAATTTATGCCATTTGCGATAATAAATATATATAATAATTTATAGGTCAAAACAAGTCCATTTGTTTGGTCAAATCCTTCTCCGTTCAGATAGTGCTCTAAAAAACGCATTATTTATATAGTGTCACGCCCAGCTTTTCGAGAAAACGAAATCCACGTAGGATTATCCATTTCCCCCAAAACCCAGGATGTGAAAATTCGATAACGACATAAACATTTAGTAGCATAAAAAACTTAGACACTATTTAGAAACAGTAAGCAAAAAAAAAAAAAAAAAAACTCTAACAATGAACTGTTTGATGAGGTTCGCCCCACTAAAGAAACTCTAATAGCGCTGCCCAATATTCTCTAAACGTGATACAAGCAAATTGGCTTCGTTCCAATAAGATTGTGTCCAGGAATCAAAAGCTCAATTGGGTCTGCAATTAAGCTGGTATGAGTAATCTTCATCCCAAAATCAATACATCAGCAAGTGATAACATAATATTAAACACAAATAATGAACAAGCACACAAACTTAGTTCCTCATTGAGGCAGGCGTTTCATTCTAATAAGTTCTTATCGTACTTAAAATAGATATTTATGTGCATACTCTGTAGTGGTTGACCATGATAAGTCTGACCTGCAGAAATATTAGTGGACTTGTCATCCTGCAAGGAATTGTTAAAAACACAAGTATAGAATTTTACCAAAAACCATCATCCCTCAATTAATACGGATGAATTCATACATTATTTGACTTAAGCATATTATTCAATTTTATTGAATTGATCACTTAGACGATACCACATTCGCACCACCTTTGTATCGAACATACATGTCTGGATGTTTTTTTCATATAAAGGGGAATTTCTCCGTCATCCATGCCTAAGTGGGAACATCACATATGGGCATGCATCACCGTATACCTATAACTATATGAGTACTATAAAAGCCACTCTTGGACTAACAATGCGCATATATCACGTCACATTTTTTAAGGATAAATAATCAAGCCTATTTTAGGCATTTCAAAAACCATCCCCTTTTTGCAAGACCCAACCCGAAGGTTACTTAGTTTCTCTATAAAAAAAAGTGCCCTACTCTGCAAAACCCATCCCGAAGGTTACTTAGTTTCTCAATATGAGAGGGAAAACATAAAAACAAGAAATGTGGTAGTTCTAAGTGATACAATTCAGTGTGATTAAATTTTATGGACTCAAGATTTTCCATATCAAATATCTTAAAATTCTTAAACGGTGACACTTTGTCTATTACGAATAAATCCTCCACAACATCTAAAAATGATGTTTCTCAAGTAAACAAACCTGGCAAATGTTTTAAGTCCACTTCTAATGATACCCACAATTCTAGGATTTGAAGTTAATTTCCTTTACTATTATGATTAGCTAAAATCTTAAAAGCTCGGCCTTATGACGCTTAGTCAAATAAGCAGTTGTTATTTAAACTAAGAAAACAATTATGGCTTTTGTTAATACTTACCCACACTGCCATTACCCTATGGACCATCTCTTCTATTTTTTTTTAATAATATCTAACTAAGCTTTGAAATGTCTTTTTCATTTGATTAATCGTTGCTATAAACAACATTTCGTCGCCATACATATTGGGTGACAACGGATTTGTCGCGCAAAGGTCGTCGCTATAGCTCTGTCTTGCGCGACGAACAAAAATCTTCGTAACTATAGAGTCATTTTGAGTGACAACCACAAAGTTCGCTGTGAAAGGGTTCGTCGCGTAATATTGTTTTGCGCGATGCTCGTTTCGACATAGGAAACATAATGATTCATCATGCAAAATTTACTTACGCGATTAAATATTTCATTGCATTAAACTTTGTCGGCGTAACTCAATGGTGACAAACCTTTTCGTTGCATTAAACTTTGTCGGTTTAACTCAATGGTGATGAACCTTTCGTCGCGCAAGATGTTTTTGTGTGACGATAATATTCATCGCTCTAATATTGTCACACAAGTTTCGTCACTCCACACACGCTCGAATTATTCTTATGCGACTGAAAATTTTGTTGCTTAAAGTTCAGTTTAATAATTTTGAAAATTTTTATTCAAATTTTATTTTAATTAAATTTGAAATATTTATTAATTGAACCGTCTCGCACCTCGAGGGTTTGATATGTTTTGCGGTTTTGTTAATTTAGTTAAATTCTATTAACTTTCAAATTAATAATTTAAAACTGTATTGTATCCATTACAAATTAAAATTTTAAAACCATATTGTATCAATTATAAATTAAAAAAACACATCGGTACATTTTCTAGGGTTGGGGTGGCTGATGGTTTGTCGACGGTAGCAGGAGGCTCGACAAATTAATCCCCGACAACTGGAGAGCCCCTAATAACATACTCCACCTAATTGCCTTCTGAGCTTGCCGTTCCCCCTCCCAGGCCCCCCTCTCTGCCTCTCGGGCCTTCCGCTCTGCCTCACGCGCTTTGGTGGCATTTAACTCATTTTGTAATTCCTCCACTTTTGACTGTAACGATGAAACGATTCCGACTGACCGTTGCGAAGCTGAAGATGAGGTGTCAACCTCACAAACTTTAGCTTTCCCCATCCCCCGAACAGTTTTTTCGGGTCTCGGACCCAGCGATTCCAATGTCTGTCAAAATATGTAATCCTGCATTGGGATCGTCGATTGTGAGTTGCTCCAATGGAGTTTCCGGGGGATGCTACGAGGCCATTCGTCCCATGTAGGCATCTCGCCTCTCCACCATCGTTTCCTTCATTAAAAAATTATTAAAAATTAATAACTTTTAAGACAACAAAAGTGACAACATGAAAAAAAATGCAAAGAATAAAACTTACATGCAACTTTACAGCCACGTCATTGCTAGGTACTGCATATTAATTCACTTACTAGACAGCGTTCCTCCACCCTGTAAGAGAAGGGCAATGAACCAGAGTGATGTAGAATTTTCTTTTGACGTTGGTTCGCCTTAGATCTTCTCTGTATAATTATTCAAAATATTCATCAAATGCGTTGTTACATATATATAAATAAATATGTTTATTTTAATTAAATAAAAATGTTAATGCTTACTAGAAATTTGAGAGTTCGAAAATGATTGCACAACCACAACCACTCATCAAGCCTATGCTCCAATTCGAATGGGGGTTGCGCCTTAGCACTCTCCACATCAAGAAACGTCTGGAAGTACTGGTGGAAATCGTGCTTCCAATTCCTATACTGATCCACGCACACATCGGTGATATCATGAATGTTGAGATGATTCATGTCAAACTCAATGTTGACTTGAAATTTTAAAGAATATTTGTTAGAAAACATTAAGGCCTAAAGAGAATTCTAATTATTAAAAATTAGAGAATTCTAATTTAAAGAATATTTGCAACATGCAGAAACATGCAAAACCTTCAAAATTTTCTGCATTATAAAGATTCTAATTATTAAAAATTGAGATGAATGGCTAAAATTTACTGTGAGCGCGTCCAGCACCTCGACCTGCGTCTCAGGCTTGACCTTACTCCAAGATGAGGATGTAATCGGGCAATGGTTCCGAATGATTGCACCGATGTTGTGCATCAAAGAATTGTTAATCTTCATCGATTGCGAGTGATGGTGACTAGGATCCCACACTACAAGAATGCGTGCATTAGTGGTTCATGTGATCCTTTGGGATTTTAGTTGTCTACAGGCCCCCTCGTTTTCTTTGCTGTTGTGAAATAAAAAAAAAATCAATTTATGCCGAAAATGATGAGGAAAACTTAAAATTATTTTACCTCTAGGGAGCCCTCCATCTCCCTGGGGGGGGGGGGGGGGGTGAGGGGTTTACATCCCCGGTCGTGGTTATAGTCTCAAGTGTAATCTCAGGAGTCGTTGATAGACGGTTTGTTTTTCTGGCGCTCCATTGAGCGAGAACTTGAGGAACTGATCCGGTCGATGAAGACTGATCAACGACCAGATCATTTGATCCATGTGCTAGGGGAGTATTGATAGAAGCAGCCCTTGTAGCGGGAGCGCTAATGGTCGAATGAACTAGGTTGGGCGGATGAGGAGTAGCGGTCGAACTACTAGCTGCACTAATTACGGGCCTATGTTTCCTTGATATCAAAGAAGCCATCTAAACCAAAATAGTAAAACACAACACAACAACAATGATCATAGAACACAACACTGAAATTATTAAAGCAGAACACCACAAAACATCATATACCAATGCAGTGGTAGTCAAACCAATGGCTGGCATAATCAATAATGTATATCTAAGTTGTGAATTTGGCAAACCTCAGTAAGCAATCCTTCCATTCAAGAAATATTCAATAATTACATAATAAGTGCATATCTACCCACCTATGTTATGTATAATAAAAAAAATAGAAGAAAATGGTTAGAAATGAATAAACAAGTACGGAAACAAAACCATGGGTTTTGCCCATTGACTAAATTATTGATGGATTAGTTCAATAAGGAATTGATTAGAAGGATATATGAGATAAATTAAGAAATTCATAGAACTTCCCTGCAGAATGTGTCTGCACCCCTATCCTTTCTCTAATAAAAATAACTCATTTTACTATTTGTTATATAGAATGAAATTTCCCAAACATTTTCCACAAAATAGTATCATGTTAATGCTATTACTAAATATGCCCTACAAAAAAAAAAAAAAAAAAAAAAGGAAAAATGAGTTGAACCCTATTTATCTGCAATGAGATAAATGTATAAAAAGAATTAGTAGTTAAAACCCAAGTTTGGTAAATATACAAATTAAAATGAGAAAACACAATCCTTAGCTTGCTGATGAAATGGAAAAGAAAGAATGGCATTAGCTAAGAGAGAAAGAAAGAATTGAAAAATCTTGGGTTGTTGTTCTGAATGAAATAGACAGATAGATAGATGCAGGTAACAAGGCATGGGCATTATTCAATGAATTGAAACTTAAAGAATAAACAAACTTGTGGTCATTAGGGAGGGTTTACAAGATGGAAGGAGCAACAATTGAGAAACAAACAAAAGGCATGCACATAAAACACTAATCAACAAAACTACCAATTTGAGCAGACTGGTTTCTATCTGATTAAAAAGCCAATGACAACTTAATCTCTAAGATGCAAGACACGAAACCTCAATAGAATCAAACACTTAGCTATTGCATATTGAAAGGGGTATATAGTATATCACATTCACATTCGACAAATTATATTTATATACATAACCCATTTTTATCAGGTGAATGTACACTACCACCTTAATCTTCTCGAATGCGACTCAAAAGAACGAATCAAACAGTCTCTAAAAAACAACTGTGAATCTAAAGTTTTTTTGCCATTTGACAATAAAGGGATCAAAGATCACATCAAATGAAAATCAAGACGCAATCGATTTTTTATGAGTTTTAACATACTCACTTATATCTGAGCAAAAGTCACTTCCACTTTAATCTTTCAAATTCCAAACACACAAAAATCAAACAACACAACCAAGCATGGAAAACATCCTCCTAATTGCTCAAACACATTAACAAAAACACCATCTTAATTAGGGACAAAAACACTTGATGTTTTGCACAAATTTCCAACCCAACATGGTAATAGGATGTATGGAAATGTAGGAGGAAACACTGTATATAGGGGGATTACAACCCTAGCAAACATCTTCCTTGTGATTTTTCCATCTACCACACCTGAAAATTAAATGGACCTTCAAATGGTTGATTTCCTAGCTGGTGGAGAGAGTGGACTCCAATGATTCTATTGAAATGAGTGTATTGTCAAATGCTTCAAAGAAGGAGCCTATTCAAATTTCACATGACTAATCAACAACTCTACCAATTTGAGCAGACCGGTTTCTATTTGATTAAAAAACCGATGACAGCTTAATCTCTAAGATGCAAGACACGAAACCTCAACATAATCAAGCAATTAGCTATTGCATATTGAATGGGGTATTAGGAATATCACATTCACATCCGACAAATTATATTTATATACATAACCGATTTTTATCAGGTGAAAGGACACTACCACAACAATCTTTTCGAATGCGACTAAAAAAGAATTAATCAAACAATCCCTAAAAAAACAACTATGAATCTAAAGTTTTTCTGCCATTTGAAATTAAATGGATCAAACGATCACATCAAATGAAAATCAAGACACAATCAATTCTTTATGAGTTTTAACATACTCATTTCTATCTAAGCAAAAGGTCACTTCCACTTCAATCTTTCAAATTCCAAACATACAAAAATCAAACAACACAACCAAGCATGGAAAAGACCCTCCTAATTGCTCAAACCCATTAACAAAAACACCCTCCTAATTGCTCAAACACAAAATTAAACACATTTGGAAGAGAATCAAAAGAACCCCATTGTCAAATTTGCATCCAAATCAAGCAAGAACAGTACAAAATTGGGAAATAAAGGAAAAAACTTGTACTTTGAACCCATCTTTCAAAGTAAACAGATTGAGATTGAAAAGAACAGATCTATCTATGTGATTGAAAATAACTTACAGTTGAGAGAGAGAGACTTCGTTTTCCTCAGAGCAGTTGAGAGATTGAATGGCCATACTTTGATGTGTTTGTTGGGCTGGCAATGGAATACCTCGCAAGCTGAAACCTAAGTAAAAGGGTAGTTTTGGGCAACGAACCCCTTCATCGCCATAAATCAGTAATTTTGTCGCGCTAGTTTTCAAATTTTCAGACCAATTTTTTTCTACCAAAAACATGCGACAAAGTTTTAGATTAGCACGACGAAGAAACGAGTAAGTGTCACACAATTTGCTTGGGCGACGAAACAGTTCAAGGGTGACAGTGTTTTGCGTGACGAAATATTCTAATTTCATCACACAAACATCGAATTTTTTTATTTTAGGGGGAAATTTTGATATCATTAATTAATTAATTAATTGAACTTCGACATCCATTTAACAAATTTATGGTAAAAAATCATGGTACATTAACAAATTTAATTAAGTGAACTAACAATCAATTATGGCTCTTCAATCCCAACATTTTCCCATCAGTCATTTTCTTACAACGGGCAATATTAGATGCATACCCATCTAGAAACTTCATAGAAGAAAAAAAACTTAAATTTTTTTTATCTTTACTGGCGGTTTAGCTGCAAAATAGGGATGTCCCTTTATCCATTTGTCACCAACCTTCTTAAGCCATAACCGTTTCTTTATGCCCATGTTCATACAATCTTGCCTCGCCTTCACAGTGTCCTTTGATTTTCCTTCATTGCCAAGAGTTGTCCCAACCACACTATCACACACATTCTTCTCAATATGCATCACATCTAGGTTGTGCTTGATCTTTAATTTCGACTAGTACGGAAGCTCAAAGAATATACTCTTCTTCGTCCAGTTCAGATGTGTAGCTGACCTGTGCAAATTAGTATCAGGATTATCGAGACGTTTGCCAATTTGATCGAGTTCCAAGCTATTCAACTTGGCCAAAATATCATCCCCGACCAATCTCTAGGTCTAGTGCGATTTTGCGATTTTTCATCAAGTCCACCTCATTTGTTCGCCACTCGTGATCTTACAACAACCATCTACGATAACCCATATAACAAACCTTCCCCGCGTGCCAATCAGACGTTACATCATTGTTGCATACCGAACATGCTAGCCTTGAGTACTCTAACCTGAAATATTCCCATAAGCAGGAAAATCATGTATAGTCCACATCACTGCTGCTCTCAACATAAACATTGTGTTGGTAGACTTATCAAAGGTTCGTACACCATTTTCCCATAAGTCTTTTAACTCATCAACCAACAGCCACAAATAAACATCAATGTCCTTTCTGGGATGACCGTGAATTAATAGAGTCATCATTGTAAAAAAAAATCATACTCGTCCAAGGGGGAAAGTTATAAGGAACAACAACGACGGGCCAGATGCTGTGATTCCCAAACGGATTAAATCCATTAGTTGCAAGCCCCAATCTGATATTGCGCTGGTCTTTTGCAAAATCAGGATACATATTATCGAATGCTTTCCAAGCCTTTCCATCTACAGAATGTCTCAAAAAATCATCATCAACCCTTCCTTCCGTGTGCCATCTCATGTGACTTGCAGTGTACGTCAACATGTACAATCGTTGCAATCTGGGCTTCAATGGAAGATAACGCAGAACCTTTTGTGGAATTTTCTTCGTTTTATTACTAGAATTAGGATTATATTTGGCTCATTCACAAAGGGCATACATCCATCCATTCAGTTTCCTTATAAAATAATGCATAGTTGTATTTGCAAGCATGAATCTTTTTATACCCCAAACCGAGACTGTTCAACACTTTCTGCGTGTTACGGTAATCCTCTGGCAAAACGTTTTCCTTCGGAAGCATCCGCTTCATAATCCCCATTAAATGAGAAAAACACTTATTCGACATATGATGTTTTACTTTGCAATGCATCAACTCCTCAATGATAGTAAGTAGGGAGAACTCTGTGCAACCGAAGTATAATGCTTGTTGGGCTTGTTTTAACAGTTTTTCCTAGTTGTCTAACTCTTCACTTTGCAGCATGTTGGGAGGTATGGTAGCTCCTACCATATCATCAATGACATCTTCGTTCATCGATGCGTATGGATAAGCGTCATTTATTATACCCGTAACTTGGTCATTATCATTCATGGACGTATCATCAATGTGTTGCACAAGTGGCTGAGAACGCGTTGAAGTTGAACCAAATTCTTGTTGTTCCCTATGATAAATCCACCTCGTATAATTCTGAATTATCCCATTCCTCGCCAAATGATATCGAACCGTATTGAATGTCTGCCACAAACAATTGTTACAACATTGGCACAAACACTTGATATGATTCATCGTACTAGTGACATGTGTCCTTACAAACTCAACGAAGCTCTTGATCCCATTTAAATATTCATCACAACATTTTCCCTGATTTTATATCCACCGTCTATCCATTACGTCTATTTTCAATTTATAAACAAAACATGAGAATTCAAGTGAGTTAACAATACTAATGTGATTAGGTTTCGATGTGGAAAAATTTCGACAACATCTCAATTACAATTCTTCAAGTGGACAACGTATATATTATTAATTAATAAATATCTAGTATGCACTCGAAAAACAGTGTCAGACACTCCCAAAAATCCCACGATCGCAACCTAATTTCATGAAATTTAAAAAAATAATAAAAAAATTTTGTAGCAATTTCCTCACCGTTTTCTAGTGAAAGATAGAGACGCATGGAGGTGGTGGCCGATGATGCAGAGAGAGAAGGACGAAGCCTAATTAACGGCTAGAGGCTTGGAGTATATAGCGAGAGAAATCAATCAAGCAAAGAAAAAGAATAAAATGAACAGAAAATAGTGAAAAACACATATCAGATTGTTCTAGTTCGTGGAGAAGATGAACAGGTCAGAGCTTGTACGAAGAAACAGTTTGTCGCCCTAGGATGTCTAAGTTGGATGCTCAAAGTAGCAGACACGTAGCCCTAAGATTTTTAGGGCGACGACACTTTGTCGTTCATAATTTATGCGACGTCAATTTCATCGTGTATAATATTTTTAGGTGACGAAAAGTTTGTCACCCTAGGGTGTTCAAGTTGGTCGTTCAAAGTAGCCGACACGTAGCCCTAGGTATCTTAGGGCGACAAAATATTTGGTGTTAAGCGACGACACTTTGTCGCACATTATTTATGCGTCGAAGGCTTCAAGTTCGTTGCATAAGAGGTTTTTTAAGCGACAAAACAGTTAGTCGCGTTAGATAGTTAACTATTTTTTTTAAAAGCGCGATGATAGTAAATTCGTCGTCGCGCCAAGTTAATTTTGAGCGACGAAACTTGCTTTGTCGTGTTACGAGTCGTCGCTAAAGGGGATTTTTTTCAGTAGTTCTAGTCAAAACTAAGTTGAAAAGTTCACATAGAAGCATGCAGATTTAGCACAAATAACATTTGTAAATCAGCTATAAACATTTGCAGCAGCGGTAATAAATAACCAATGAAATGAGAACTCAATAACAACAAAAATGAGCTAGAAAGGTTGGTTGACAGTTGTAGTAGTAGTTGCTGGCTGCCACTGCTAAAACTCACAACATTCAAAATCATTTTCAGTTGCTGGACCTTCTAGCTCTCTCTATACCATAAAAGATCAATGATTTGTTGAGAACATGACAATTCCATATCATCAGATTATAGCTTATAAGGATTGTGGTGGTGACCAGAATAGGTCCACCTTAAGTTTTAAAGAATTCCCCCTTTTTAATATGAAATGAGTCAACCTTCAAACCAAATGAAAGTTCTCACAAAAGAACTGTGTTCGGTTGTAGGTACCAAATGGATTACGTTTTTGGCCCGGGGATCTATATTAAAATGCACAATTAGTTTCAATCCGATCTAAAATGTACATGCTATTGACACATGGGATGAAAGACACGGTCAAATAATGAAATGTAGGCAACCATCACTTTGACAATATTA
This sequence comes from Berberis vulgaris, assembly GCA_963556465.1. Lineage (NCBI taxonomy): Eukaryota > Viridiplantae > Streptophyta > Magnoliopsida > Ranunculales > Berberidaceae > Berberis > Berberis vulgaris. Next base: position 48,475,063 of record OY747127.1, read on the forward strand.
TTCTTGATAGGTAAAATATTACAAGTAAAGATAATGGAGTGTTTCTGCCTTTTGGTTGACCAACTTTGGCAGAAGATAGTAAATTTCCAACAAAAGAAGTCAAGGATGAACCTCCCAAGGAATATTAAAAGCTTCTGAGAATGAGACTATCAATACAATTTTCATTCTCTGAAAAAAAATAATAAATAATAAACGAACTCAGCCCACCTTTTATATCATGTTGCACTACTATAGTGCATGCACCTTTTAGGTGTATGTTATTTGCCATGTGTGTGTGCGGATAAGACTCGTAAGGGTATACAAACTAAAACAATATAAATATCTTAAATCGATAGCCCATCAATGCACTGAAGAAATATTATTTTGCAAATCAGCCAAATAAATTTTGAGCAAATGCATAAAAAAGGAACCAACACAAAGTAATAATAATAATAAGGGAAATGGGCTCAAGTGTTGCTAATGTGCTCAACCAAGAGAACAACAAAGATGATCTCTCCTCGTATAAGAGTTGCCAGAAAAATAACCCATTCATATTGGCAGCATTATCAAAGATCGAAAATTTTAGAAAGCTAATTGATGCTAATATCTAATTTCTTGACTCAGACTAAAAGAAAGGATGAAAATTTAAACAAACAACAACATACATCAAATATCATTCAACAACGTCACTATCATTAACTTGCTTAACTTCACAAACCTCTCCCATAACACCAAATCCCACATCACTAACATTCCACAGAATCAATCACAATATAATGCACAAAACATGAACAAGATCTAAAATTGCAAAAGTTTATTAACCCAAAGATCCAAGAAAAGAAAATTCATAAAAAAGTAATGATTACTCACCGACGACTTTCAATTTGTCCATCGGGCACAAAAACTTCGTTCATAATTCTTGAACAAGGAATCGAAACTCGATCAACGTATGGGCGGGCGAACGAACGAACACACACTAATCCTCACCACACCGAATGCTAGAGGACTGATCAGATTTGGGCTGCTCAGACAGCCAGTGACATCTCCGATCGAGCTTTCTCTCTTTGTGTGAACCTGCTTTTGGTGCTGAAATCAAACGGGAATGAGGGGAGATAGATGAAGGAGAAAGGAAGATAAAAAAGAAGGTTTGGGTGAAGGCAGTGACTACAAAGCTCGGTCGCAAACCGTTTTCACCAGTGAAGAAGGAGAAAAATTCGCAGGGATGAAAAAAGGAGGAGCAGTACGGAAGGAAGAAGAAGAAAGAAAAAATAGAGTTTTTTTTAATAATTGGGTGGCTATTCACACCACTTAAAATTTTGAGGGCACCCACCCTATAAATTCACAAAAATAATGCCCTAAAAACCGAAATTTAAATTCAAATAAATTTAACTCTATTATAATTAATCCAAAATAAAATAGATTAGCTTTATGAAATTTGGGGATGTTACATCATACACATCTTAAATGGAATTTTGTCCCTAGATTAAGAAGGGAAGAGAGTTAGGTGAATTTTAAAATATACGATTTGGCAAAATGAAATAAGATTTTTTTTAAATACAATTTCAAATATAAATTATTCATGTGTTATATTTACAAATAAATTTCACATTATACAAAGCAACATACCAAACCTGCATAGACAAGAGGCTATACTACATTCGTATATCTATATTATTTTAACAAGAACACAAAATAATAAATTAAAACTTTATTAAGGTCATTGAAAAAAGTATGGGTGTTACAATATATACACCTGAAAAGGAATCTCGTTCCGAGATCCGCTGAAAGGGCTAATTGAACACTTGGGATAGTAAAACCACTTAAAGGAAAATTAGACAGAACAATGTTACCCAAATATTGACATTAAAAAAGACTAAGATATGATTACTTGCATAGACACAAGTCAAATGAATCTCATCACTAGATTCACGAAGAAAAAGAAACAATACCAAAGTTTCAAAAGTTCACCCTTGTCACTCTTACTTACCCATATTCACATTCCGATGATCACCTAGACTCTACCCCATCACCAACATTCCACAGAAGCAATCATAGTATAATGCACAAAACATGAACAAGATATAAAATTGCAAAAGTTCATGAACCCAAAGATCCAAGAAAAGAAAACTTTTAAAAAAGAGTAATGATTACTTATTGACGACCCAAAGGTCCATCGGGCACAAAAACTCTGTTCACAACGCTTGAACAGGGAATCGAAACTCGGTCGACGTATGGGCGAACGAATGAATGAACACACACTAACCCTCACCCCACTGACCACCAGAGGACCGATTGGAGTTGGGCTGCTCGGACAGCCGGCGACACCTCCGATCGAGCTCTCTCTCTTTGTGGGAACCTATTTTTGGCGCTGAAATTAAATGGGAAGGAGAGTGGAGATAGAGGAATGAGAAATGAAGAGAAAAGAAAAGAAGGTTTGGGCGAAGGCAGCGACTACAAAGCTTGGTCGCAGACCGTTCTCGCTAGTAAAAAAGGAGAAAAATTAACAGGGGAGATAATAAGGAGGAGGCATAGTAGGGAAGGAAGAAGAAAGAAAAAAAGTACTTTTATAATGTGGGTGGCTATTTGCCCCCACTGAAATTCTAGGGACACCCACCTATAATTCACGAAAATAATGCCCTAAAAATTGAAAATTAAATTCAAGTAAATTTAACTCTATTATAAGTAATCCAAAATAAAATAGATTAGCTTTATGAAATTTAGGGGTGTTACATCATACACACATTAAATGGAATCTTGTCCCGAGATTCAGAAGGTAAGAGAGTTAGGTGAATTTTGAAATATACAACTTAGCAAATGAAAAAAGATATTTTTTTTAAATACAATTTCAAATAGAAATTATTCAAATCTTATATTCACAGAGAAATTTCACATTATAAAAAGCAACATACTAAACCTGCATAGACACGAGGCTACTACATTCATATATTTATATTATTTTAATAAGAACACACAAATAATAAATTAGAACTTTATTTAGGTCGTTGAAAATGTACGGGTGTTATAGATAGCTAAGTGAAATTTGGCTTAATTTTTCATTTAAATGAAACTAGAGGTTGTTGTTTCATTTTAATTTACTCCATTAGTCAAAAGTACATAAAAATGTTAGAAGTCAAGACAAATCCATTTGTTTGGTTAAATCATTCTCCGTAGTACCCTAAAAACGTTGAATTAGATAACAAAGTGAAGTTTGGTTTAATTTTTCATTTAAATGAAACAAGAGGTTGTTATTTAATCTAATTTACTCCATTTGTCATAATAAATACATAAAATGGTTAGAGGTCGAATATTTACATTTGTTTGGTCAAGTCCTTCTCCGTTCAGATAGTGTCCTGAAAAATTGAATTTATTTAGCAAAGTGAAGTTTGGTTATATTTTTCATTTAAATAAAACTAGAGGTTGTTGTTTGATCTAATTTACTCCATTTGTCATAATAAATACATAAAAATGGCTAGAAGTCAAATTAAGTGTATTTGTTTGGTCAAATCTTTTTTCCGTTCAGACAATGCCTTAAAAAACGTTGAATTTAGATAGCAAAATGAAGTTTGGCTTAATTTTTTGTTTAAATGAAACTAGAAGTTATCATTAGATCTAATTTACTCCATTTGTTATAATAAATACATATAAAATGTTAGAGGTCAAAATAAGTCTATTGTTTTAGTCAATTTTTCTCCATCAGATATTATACGAAATAACGTTGATTTTATATTGCAAAGTGAAGTTTGGCTTAATTTTTCATTTAACCAAAACTAAATGTTGTTGTTTGATGTAATTTACTACATTTGTCATAATGAATGCATAAAAATGGTTAGAGATCAAAATAAGTCCATTTGTTTGTAGCGGTGTTAATTGGTTATTGAAAACCGACCGAACCGACCGAACCGAACCGAAATTTAATCGAAAAAGCCCAAACCGAGAAAAACTGAAACCGAACATTAGAAAATCGAACCGAGTTGGTTTGGTTTTGGTTTTTGTTTTTCACACATCCGAAACAACCAAACCGGACAAAACCCTTCCCCTTATCTTGTTTTTAATCCCCTAACCCTATCTCTCTTATTTAATCCCCCACCAACCCACTCTTATTTAAATTTTCACCCCATTCCAATGCGCCCCACGTCCCCACCCTCTCTCTTAACTCCCACTTTCTTTTTTTCTTAATGCCCCATTCAGAGAAAGAGTTGAAAAAACTTACCTTCTCTATCTTATTTAAGCCCCACCCACCTCTCCCCGCCTACCCAATTTTTCTTTCTTTATTAATGTCATTTTTCTCTTTTTTAACTCTCTCTCTCTTTCTCTCTATCCAACCACTTGCAAATTGAGGAGGAGAGACAGAGTTTGACTCAATCTTGTAGAAGAAAACCAAACTTTTCACTTGCTTGCTTGCAGCAAAGATGAGCAATGGCGTTGGCAACAACTTCGACACTTCTGATTTGATAAAAAAAACTTTTTGCAGGATGAAATTACGAGAGTTTTAAAATCATCATAGAAGGTTTCGGTCTTGTTTAGATCATCACATGGGTGTGGTGGAGATATATTAAGATGCAAATAATGTAGTTACGGTTATAGTTTTTTGTATGATGTTATAGTATTGTGTATATGAGAGACATGACAATTTTTTTTTAATCTTATGGAATTATCAAGAGTAATAGGCAAAAAAAAATTGAAAGAATTCTCTATAAATGAATAGTCGGAACCATGAAACTCTCTGTGTTCATCTGACACTTGCTTTCCCTTTACTGCTTCCCCTTCTCTCTCTATTTTATTTTATTTGTACTCTCTCTGTCTCTGGGTTTTCCATCTTTGCAAACCAAGCTTCATTTCCTTATTTCCATTCTTTGTAGCTTTGACTTATTCCTTTTGTACTAGAGCCAACTCGGTTGTATGTAGCAGCAGAAAATAAATAAAAGAAAAAGAATAAAAAAGGGAAAAAAACCGAATCAATCGGTTTGGTTCGGGTTTTGTTATTTATTTGATAAATGTGGAAACCGAACCGAACCGAGAACCAAATTCTTGGTTTGGTTTTGGTCCAACTTTGAACCAACCAAACTGGTTAACACCCCTATTTGTTTGGTCAAATCCTTCTCTATTCAGATAGTACATGAAATAACGTTGATTCTAGATAGCAAAGTGAAGTTTGGCTAAATTTTTTGTTTAAGTGAAACTAGATGTTGTTGTTTAATCTAGTTTGCTGCATTTGTCATAATAAATGTATAGAAATGGTTGAGGTCAAAATAAGTCCATTTGTTTGGTCAAATCCTTTTTCGTTGACATAGTGCCCTAAAAAACGTTGAATTTATATAGCAAAGTAAAGTTTGGCTTAATTTTTCCTATAAGTGAAACTAGAGGTTGTTGTTTGATCTTATTTACTACATTTGTCATAATAAATACATAAAATAGGTGAAAGGTCAAAATAAGTCCATTTGTTTGGTAAAATCCTTCTCCATTCAGATAGTGCCTTAAAAAACATTGAATTTAGATAACAAGTGAAGTTTGGCTTGATTTTTCATTTAAAGGAAAATTGAGAATGTTTTTGATCTAATTTACTCCATTAGTCATAAAAAAATACATATAAAAGCTTAGAGGTAAAAAATAAGTCTATTTGTTTTGTCAAATCCTTCTTCGTTCAGATAGTACATGAAATAACGTTGATTTTAGATAGCAAATTGAAGTTTGGCTGAAGTTTTCATTTAAATGAAACTAGAGGTGTTGTTCAATCTAATTTACTCCATTTGTCATAATAAATGCATATAAATGGTTAGAGTTCAAAATAAGTCCATTTGTTTGGTCAAATCTTCTCCGTTCACATGGTGCCATAAAAAAAGGTTGAATTCAGATAGCAAAGTGAAGTTTGTCTTAATTTTTCATTTAAATAAAACTATAGGTTGTCATTATATTTACTCCATTTATTATAATAAGGACATATAAAAGGTTACATTTCAAAATAAGTTCATTTGTTTAGTCAAATCTTTTTTCGTTCAGATAGTATATGAAATAACGTTGATTTTAGATAGCAAAGTGAAGTTTTGCTAAAATTTTCATTTAAACGAAACTAGATGTTGTTGTTTGATCTAATTTACTAAGTTTGTCACAACAAAAACATAGAAATGGTTAGAGGTCAAAATAAGTACATTTGTTTTGGTCAAATCCTTCTCTTTTCAGATAGTCATGAAATAACGTTGATTTTAAAATAGCATAGTAAAGTTTGGCTAAAGTTTTCATTTAAGTGAAACTAGAGGTTGTTGTCTGATCTAATTTACTACATTTATCATAATAAATACATAGAAATGGCTAGAGGTCAAAATAAGTCCATTTGTTTGGTCAAATCCTTCTCTGTTCACATAGGGCCTTAAAAAAGTTGAATTTAAATAGTAAAGTAGTTTGGCTTAATTTTTCATTTAAATGAAATTAGAGGTTGTTGTTTGATCTTATTTACTCCATTTGTCATAATAAATGATGCGTCCAAAAATCGTCCTCCTGAGAGTTTGACCTGCAAAACAAATGTCGATGACTACCTTTTTGGTGGCCAAAGGCATTCCGATGCTTAAGTCAGCAACTCTGTTTGAAGAATGAAGTAAATATGGACAAAACTTAGTTAAAGTTGCATACCTATGTCGAATGTTCCCTTTACCTTTTTAATGGTTGCGGTTAATTCTCTGTGTGACTGAAGCATGTGAGACGCAACGGAATGAGATGTTTTTCATAAAGTCTCATTCTTAATGGAGAGCGTCCGTGGAGGCATAACTCCCTCCACGACTCTTTTTGGGGCAATGTTCCTCTTCTTTATGAGAGAACTCGTGTTGGGCCTGGATTCGGGCTTTGATTCATTCGAGTTTGGATTTGGGTTATTTTTATGTCTTCTCATTGGCGGGCCTTACCTAGGCCTCTATAATCAGTTTTATTCTTATTGGGCTTTATAAGCTGGCCCAATAGATTGGACGCTATATTCTCGTGATGGGTCTCTATGCGACGTGTACGGTCGTGATGATCGATCTATTTTGATGTATCATCAGCTACTCCACCCTTAATTAGTGAGTATGTTCATGTATCCATTAACTGTGTGGCATTTTGTTTTCGATTTCAACATTACGGCACATTTAGTGCTCTTGTTATCTGTTGTTGATGTTGTCTCTTTGATGTTCCATTGATAGCCTTATAAATGATACATTTTAAGCCACTAATTCTATATTTGTTATGTTCTATTATCTAATAAAAAAACTCTCATTACGTGTATTTTGAGTATAATGCAGGAATTCAAGTATTAATCATCAAATATGCACAAAATGACACAATAAGGCTAAGTTCAACAACAAAGCCCATTGGAAGATAACACATGCATTACCAAAGATTTTCAAGCCCAAGGTCCATGAAGTCAAGTCCACAAAGCACCATCATCTACATATTTTGAGAAAATTAATTTGAAGATTTGGACATCTACATGGCAACTTCATCATAGCCAAAAGAAATATCTACACACTCCACCATCCATTCTCCAACATATTCCCTTACTTATTTTTTATTATTTTAATCTTATTTTATTCCACCCACTTCACCATCTCACACTTCTTCACCTATAAATACCTCATGCTTGGAGTATACAAGGGGGGTCAAAAAGAGGAGAGAAAATTGAGAGTTAGAGATTGAAAGCTTTGAAGTTTCACTTGTAAGTTTGAATTTCATTCTCTTTATGTGTATCACCATGAGAGACCTAAGGTTTACCATGAGTGGCTAAACACCCTCTTAGGGTGTGAGTGAGCCCCATGGGAGAATGACCTCAATTAGGTATTCTCAAGGTATTTTCTTCCATGTAAATTAGACCAATATTGTGATTAGCATAATCTATGTACTTGGATATCAATGTTTAATGAAATCGATTGAATTTTTGTTTTTCATAATCATGGATACATTTCTTGCTATTGCTTTCATCTTTCTAAAAGTCATAGACTAAAGATATCTTCACGAGTGTGTGTCTAACAAACCCACCCTTTAATGTTTTAAGTGTGATCATAGTATAAGGTTATATATGATTTGTTAGATATTAGGTGTTTCATTTAAGTATGAATTCCTTTTATGCTTTTAGATCATGCTTATAATACTTAGATATGATTATCCAATTGGTTTGATTACATAAGCTTAATTATTCAATTTTCCATTCTTAGGTGAGAACCTATCTAAGGATAAGTTATGATTGGAATAATATAATTTTGAGACTAGCCTAAGAGATCCATCAATCCATGGTGGTGATCTCTAAAGCTCTAAGTATCTTCACATTTGATTGTAATTTGCTTACTTAGTTTTTATTTAGCTTTTAGTTCAAACACCTCATCAACCACTTATTTTCAAACTAGGTTAAGTTTTAAGATAGATTTAAATATTAGTTTTCCGATTTTATAGGTCTCCTTGTGGGATTCGACCCATATTTGTCGTTATCTAAGTCAATAGATAACCATGTGCTTGCGGTATGATTTGAGATCGATCAAGTTTTTGGCGCCGTTGACGGCGAAAGAAACGGAAAATTATTTATAAAATCAATTTTGAATGCTTATCACTAGTTTAGTTTAGGTTCATTTTCATAGTTTAGGTGCATTTGCATTGTTTAGATAACATTTGTAGAATAGAAACTCTGTAACATCTTTATGTTTGCATTTTTTATACTAACTAACCTTTGCTATTTTATTTTTTTCAATTTTTTTGTATATATTAATGATCTTAGCTTTCACAAACATCTTTCTATTTGTTCATTGGATTAAACACCAGTGAGAAACCATTTTTTGAAGTTGGACTACCTGTGCTGGAATTTGACTGTTGCAAATGACAGATGTCTGGACACATTTTTATACCAATTGATAATTATATTTTTAGTATTTCCAAGTTCTAATATGTTCTAAATCTTTTCTAGTTTCTAGATCATCTTTTGGATTTTAATTTGGATAAATGGTTGAAATAAAATTTGAATTTTTGCTGCATCTACACAATCTAAATAGTATACTATTTTTCTTTGTTCAACTCGACTTTTTGCAACTTTCTTGCTGCCAAATGAATTTTAAAATTTTTCTAAGAAAAATTTAGTCTGTTGGTAATCTATAGAAATTTGTAGATCTTAATTTTATTAAGTATTGAACTCTGGCCAATGGCATGACAGCTCAACGGTTGGAACTTGGCGGATGGTACCACTTGGTCTTGGGTTCGAACCCAGCTTGCGGCATCTTTATCAGTTATGGTGTGTTGACCAGTTCTGATCTTTAATGGGTTCTGGGATCCTATAAAAACCCTGCTCACCTTCCAAAAAAAAAGTATTGAACTCTGCACGAATTTTCAAATTCGATCTATCAGTTCTAGAAATTCTAACAATCCATTGTTTTGCCAAAGTTGATTTTTTTTTTGAGTTTTCGGTTCTATACTCTGTTTTTGAAGCCACTACTCACTCTCCTAAGGTGTAATTTTCAAGATTTGTGTGAAAGGATACTTGAATAGGAGCTTTGGTGGATCTAATGTAAAAATTGAAGCCACTTGGACCATAGTAGAACAATAATTTTTTTTTCTTTGAGTGATTGTAGTACTATTAAGTTGTAAAAGAAAACTAGGGTCCGAGATACAACCGGAAGCAAAGTGAGGTACCCTTCTCACCCCACTTTGAATCTCCTGCAAGAAGTGTTTTTAGAATGTTTTAGAGTGTTTAAATTTTTGCAAGATATCAAACTGTGCTAAACTACCCACCTGGCTATTTGCAACTGAGTGGGACTGATCACCCACCTTATCACTCCAATTCACGTTCAAACTTGGCCAAATTAAATAAAATGAACTCAGATAACTAGAGCCAATTAGAACGGTGTTCATAGGACCTCAAAAAAGGAATAGACTGTGATTGAACTATTTCCAGTTGGTCTGCACAGGTAAATGCCATTGTGACTGCACTGTCATTTCTGACCTTTTCGCATAGAGAGTGGTGCTAAGATGAGGTTGTTGAAAGCATTTAAGTTGTAACTAAATATCGTAAGAAATCTTTGGATTTTAAAGATGCCCTTCAAAGGGTTAGCTAGTTCTAGCATACCAAACAAGGTAAAACTGGCTAGAACGCATCTCTACCTAGTGTGGCAGTCTAAGGAGTTTTTACGTAATAAGGTTCTCCTTACTTACATTCAAGACATATGAGAAAATATAACTAGGGTGAGAATTGACTTTTGAGGGGGTCAAAAATCATTTTCCACTTCAAAATTATATTGGGCCTTAAAAATCAATTGCCTTTTGCACTAAAGATAATCAATTTGTTGTGTCCTAGACACCAAGGACTTGTTTGTGCATCATCTTATAAGTTAAATTGCACCTAGTTTAGGTTCACATTTCGGAGTTTTGATTGTTGTATGGGCGTTGTGTCACGAGACCATACTCGACGCTTGACTCGCATAGATAGACCACTTGGTTCACTTGAGAGTGTTTTGTCATCAGTTGAAGTCGAAAATCCGATAGCGGATCAAGGGAACGAACAACCTAGAGTTGCAACTAGGGAAAACCCAGTCAATGTTGGGGGTAGAACTCTTCCAGAGTATTTTGCTCAGGTCAACCCTTGAGCAATGTGTTAGCACCCACCACCGCAGCTCATTTCGAGTTAAAACCCCACGTGATCTCGTTATTACCTACATTCTATGGTTTAGGGTTAGAGAGAGATAATCCTTACTCTCACATCAATGCAATTTTTGACAATTTGCAACCCTTTCAAATTTCAAAATTTATGTGATGATTTTGTTAGACTTCGCTTATTTCCTTTCTCTGTTAAGGAAAAAGCAAAGATGTGGTTAGACTCATTACCATCTGGATCCATCACTCAATGGGAACAATTGAAATTGAAGTTCATCAATAAATTCTTCTCAATGTCGAAAACTATTTCCCTTAGAAAGAAAATCCAAGAGTTTAGGCAAAGGGATGTTGAACAATTTTATGAAGCATGGGAAAGATTTAAGGACTTGCTACCAAAATGCCCGCATCATGCTTTTGAGACATGGAGGTTGGTACAATACTTTTACAATGGGTTAACTCAAAGTATTTGTCACATGATTGAGTCAATGAATGGAGGGAACTTTTTGAGTTTGAGTGATGATGCAACCTTTGTGAAATTGTTAAAAAAACTCTCTACAATGGGATTTTGCAAATAGAAGAGATAAAATCTCCACAAACAAGGTAGGCCTTTACAAAGTAAGGAAAAAAGTAGATCTCCCCCCCCCCCCCCCCCAAATAGAAAGTATGAGGAGACAAATTAAGGCGTTATCCATGACTCAAGCTAAATCAGCTGAGACTATTCACCTAGTCATGAAGGTTTCAGGCAGTGAACCTAACACATTTCCTTGCACCATTTGCACAGAACCAACACATACGGCTCATTCATGTCCCATCTTTTATCCAGAAAGATCAACTAGGGAAGAACACGTCCAGGTCATCAATGCTTATAAAAGAACAAACCCTTTCAGTGAAATATACAATTCTGGGTGGCGTAGCCATCCAAATTTTGCATTGAGGCAATATCAACCTCAAGTTCATGGAGAACATCAATCCTATAGGGGACCGAACTAATTTCACTCTCAAAGACAACAGTTCTCTAATGTGCCCCACCAGAATAGTCAATTTTTTGCACCGCAACAAAACAAGTCATCCTTAAAGGAATTGTTGCAACAAACGATTCATGCCTAGAACATGGCTACTCAAGCCATAGTGAAATTATGGGATCAAATGAGTCAGCAAGCAACCATTGTTGGCGATAGAGAGAACAGTAAGTTTCCTAGCCAACCAATACCAAATTCCAAGGGACAATTTGTGTCACAACCACCTCAATCCCAACGTCAACAACATCCCAATGGACAGTTTGAAATAGGAACTGGTTAAACCAAGATCTCCAACATGTGGACGTAAAATCCATTACGACTATGAGGAGTGGTAAACAAGTTAATAATAAAGTTGAGTTACCCAAAGAGACTAAACCAGTTCAGTCTCAAGAAAAGGAAAAAGAGACCAAAGTTTCCAAGAGTCCTCCAACTAGGAACGTGGTTCCTAATCAAAGCCAAGAATCACAATCAATGAAGCCCTTTGTCCCAAAAGCTTTGTACCATGAGAGACTTTTACCATCAAGGAAAGGTCCTTTAAATGCCGACATCTTAGAAGTGTTTAAACAAGTGAACGTCAACATACCCTTCTTAGAGGCCATCAAGCAAATACCTTCGTATTCCAAGTTTATCAATGATAAGTGTACTATGAAAAGGAAAACCAATGTGCCTCGGCAAACCTTTCTAGCATAACAAGCCTTATCCTACGTCAAACAACGTACCGCTATGAAGTACAAAGACCTAGGTTGTCCAACCATTGCCTTGAGAATAGGTAAGAATGAGATCAAGCAAGCTCAACTAGATCTAGGAGCTAGTGTAAATCTATTGCATTTTTCAGTGTACGAAACTCTAGGTTTAGGGGAGTTAAAACCAATTTCCATCACCCTTCAGTTAACTGGTAGGTCCATCAAAGTTCCAAGGAAAATTGTTGAAGATGTGCTTGTTCAGGTTGATAAGTTCTACTTCCTAGTAGATTTCGTGGTGTTAGACACTGAACCAGTTACAAATGTTAAAAACCAAATCCCTGTCATTTTAGGTCGTCCCTTCTTAGCAAATCAAATGCCATCATCCACTGCAGAAATGGTATCATGAAGTTGTCATTTGGCAACATGACAGTTGAGTTTAATGTTTCCATAGTGTCTAACAGCCAATTGAGGAAGAATGTCGGGAGGAAGTGAACATGATAGAATGCCACAGTGAAAAGTTTTTTTGAGGCAATGCTATAGAGATCCCTCGAAAGAATGTTTGGCCCATTTTGGTTTGGACATCGATGAGGAAAATACTATTAGAGAAGTCAAATTATTGTTTGACTATATACCTTTACTTGACACTGATACTTGGAAACCAAAGGTAGAACCGTTACCCATTGGTAGCAAGCCACAAATTCCTTCATTAGTTGAACCACCAAAGTTGGAACTCAAACCATTGCCCAACCATTTGAAATACACTTTCTTAGGAGACAATAATACCTTACCTGTTGTCATTTCTGCTCACTTAGATAAAGAACATGAAGGTAAGTTAGTGGAAATGCTCCAAAAGCACAAAAAAGCAATTGGTAGGTCTATTGCAGACATCAAGGGAATAAGTCCTTCTATAGTGATACACAAGATTCATCTCGAAGAGAATGCAAAAATCTCTAGAAATCCACAAAGGAGACTAAATCCTACGATGAAAGAAGTTGTAAGAGGAGGGGTGATTAAACTTCTAGATGCAGGTATTATATACCCAATTTCTGATAATCAATGGGTTAGCCCAATTCAGGTAGTTCCCAAGAAATCTGGCATCACTGTCGTGAATAACGACACTGATGAGTTGGTGCCTACTAGCGTTCAAATAGGATGGCGAGTATGTATTGACTATCGGAAGTTAAATTCGATGACTAGGAAAGACCATTTTCTTCTTCCCTTCATTGATCAAATGTTAGAGCGGTTAGACGGTCATGAGTATTACTGTTTTCTCGATGGTTACACTGGCTACAACCAAATTCCAATTGCCCAAGAAGATCAAGACAAAAACACATTTACCTGTCCATTCTGTACCTTTGCATATAGGCGTATGCTATTTGGTTTGTGCAATGCACCCGCAACATTCCAAAGATGCATGTTGAGTATTTTCTCCGATATGGTAGAAAGATTTCTAGAAGTCTTCATGGATGAAGTTTTCTGTCTTTGGTTCTAGTTTTGATCAATGTTTGAATCATCTAAGGAAAGATGTAAGGAGAAAAATCTTTTACTCAATTGGGAAAAATGTCATTTCATGGTGAAGGAGGGTATTGTGTTAGGTCACATAATTTCAAAAAAGGTGTGGAAGTAGACAAAGCCAAAGTTGACACCATAGCTAACCTACCACCACCAATAACTGTCAAAGAAATCAGATCCTTTTTAGGACATGCTGGTTTCTATCGTCGGTTCATCAAAGATTTCAGTAAAATTGCAAGGCCTTTGTGTGCACTTTTGGCCAAGGAAGCCTCGTTTGATTTTAATGATGAATGCTTGAAGGCATTTGAGTAGTTGAAGTCTGAACTTACCTCAGCACCCATTATTCATCCACTTGATTGGAGTGTTCCTTTTGAGATAATGTGTGATGCGACTGATTATGCCATAGGCGCTGTGTTGGGGCAGCGAATAGACAAACGTCCTCATGTGATCCATTACGCGAGTAAGATTATTGATGGTGCTCAACTCAATTATTGCACGACGGAAAAAGAGTTGTTGGCAATTATTTTTGCAATTGACAGATTTCAATCCTATCTCTTTGGATCCAAAGTGATTGTCTACACTGATCATGCAGCTTTAAAATACCTTTTGTCTAAAAAGGATGCAAAACCATGTTTGATCCGATGTGTCTTGTTACTTCAAGAATTTGATCTTGAGATTCGAGACAAGAAAGGAACGGAAAATGTGGTCGTTGACCACTTATCTCGGATGATTATTGAATCACAGAAAGAACTGTTACCCATAACATAAACTTTCCCTGATGAGCAATTAATGATTATCACTCATGTCCAGTCACAACCACCTTGGTATGCTGACATTGTGAACTTTCTTGCTACAAAGAAAATTCCAAAACATTGGTCTAAGCAAGATAAGTTCAAGTTTCTATCCATGGTAAAGTATTTTTCTTGGGATGATCCCTATCTCTTCAAATATTGTCCAAATTAAATATTCGTAGATGCATCCCTAAGTTGGACTAGAGAGAGATCTTGGCATTTTGCCATGATCATGCATGTGGAGGCTATTTTAGTGCGAAGAAGACCGCTGCAAAAGTTTTGCAATGCGGTTTCTATTGGCCAACCCTTTTTTGAGATGCCCATGTGTACTGTCAAGCTTGTATAAAATGTCAACAATTAGGGCGTATATCTTGTAGACACATGATGCCTTTGACTCCAATCCTGTTTGTGGAGCTCTTTGACGTGTGGGGTATTGATTTCATGGGTCCATTCCCAACTTCATATGGTTTCATCTACATCCTTGTTGCGGTAGACTATGTCTCAAAATGGATTGAAGCCATAGCTTGTAAGACCAATGACCACAAGGTAGTTGTCAAATTCTTGAAGGAATACATCTTTGCTCGTTTTGGCACACCTCGTGCA
Organism: Berberis vulgaris; assembly: GCA_963556465.1. Classification (NCBI taxonomy): domain Eukaryota; kingdom Viridiplantae; phylum Streptophyta; class Magnoliopsida; order Ranunculales; family Berberidaceae; genus Berberis; species Berberis vulgaris. The sequence goes on from OY747127.1 coordinate 48,490,240, forward strand.
ATCATCGGTGATAGAGGTTCCCACTTTTGCAATAGAGTGTCTGAGAACTTAATGAAAGGGTATGGTGTTACCCACAAGGTTGTTGTACCATACCATCTGCAAACAAGTGGTCAGGTAGAAGTTTCCAACCGACAAATCAAACATATCCTTGAAAAAACAGTCAGATCAGATAGAAAGGATTGGAGATTGAGATTGCCAGAGTCTCTTTGGGCTTACTACACTGCATTCAAAATCCCCATAGGAATGTCTCCCTATCGTCTAGTATTTGGCAAACCTTGTCATTTACTCGTTGAGCTCGAGCACAAAGCTTTTTGGGCAATTAAACGTCTTAACTTTGACCTCGATAAAGCTGGTGACCATAGAAATTTGCAACTAAATGAGCTTGATGAGCTCAAAAATGATGCATACAATCTATCCAAGAAGTATAAAGAGAAAATGAAAAAAAATCCATGATGGTCAAATCATGCGAAAAGAGTTTCACCTAGTTCAAAAAGTACTTCTATACAATTCTTGATTTCACATATTTTCTGGGAAGTTAAAGACTCGTTGGTCAGGACCTTTTACTGTCAAAATTGTTACCCCATGGGGTGCTATCAGTGTTGAGAACCCAAAAGACGTTAGTAACTTCCAAGTTAATGGACAACGCCTGAAGGCCTTTTTAGAGCTTCGAAACCCAGAAGTTGAGGAGATCCTTCTAGAAGACCTGTCTACCAAGATTGACGGTCATTTGTACTCATTCATTGTATATACCATTTCTATGTCTTTGTGTTATTTGGATGTCTTGGCTAAACCCTACAGATCATACCCTGCTTGTGGTATGTGATATCTCAATATTCATTTGAGAATCAAACAAACATACGGTGATCTCTACCCTTTGCTCTATTGTTATAGTCTCTTTAGTTCATATTTAACCCAAAGTGTCTTAATTTAAAACACTAAGGACAATGTTTGATTTAGGTTTTTTTTTTTTTTTTTTTTTTTTTGGGGGGGTGGGGGGGGATATTTCAAAACAAATGTCTCATTTGAAAATGGGTTGTCTAAACATTTAAAAAAATGTTGTTTTTCGTCTTTGTAACCCGAGTACTTATCCATGATGAGATTAGGTTCCACAAATCTAACTGCAAAAGCATATGAGTGTAAGATTTGAAACTTTGAAAGTTAGTAGTTTGTTAATATTAGACAACAGTTTGTACTACTTATAAGCTAGGCGTTTTCTAAGAGTTTGCATTGAGAGTTGTGTTTCAGCTTCGATGTTCTTGTTTAAAGTGAAAAGGTGGATTAGTTATCTGGTGAACATGAGAATAATAGTGGAGACTTTAGCCCTATGAGATTTCTAGTCTTTATCCTTTATGAGGGTTATAAGCTAACTCTAAATTTCTTCAGTCCTACATTATCTTGTTGCATGATCTCTATAATTCTTTGTTTCTATCAAAAACTGATAATAAAACATCAAAGTTGAATCATACCACTACAGTACATTTTTAAATTCACCCAAGGCATATGAACCATGTTATTCTTGGGAAATGGAGAAAAGTCATTATTTGCCTAGATTGAGTCTTTTAACCTTCCCATGTATTGTTTAGCCTTGGAGCCAGTTTGAAGCTTGTCATATTAACAGTTTTGCAGTTAACCCACTAATTGAAAATCCTAAAATAACCCAATTATATATTTTCCCGACCCTTGTACTTTTGAGAAAGGTTGGAGATGAATGATTAACAAAAAAAGGTTTTATCACCATCAATGGATAGGTATACACTTTTTAATGCCAAAACGAGTAGAAAGAGCTTCACATTCCATTACCATTTTGTACAATGCTAAAAAAAAAAAAACCAAGTAGCTCTTGTTTTCCACATCCATAAAGATGTAAAGCTCTTTAATAGATAAGAAGGCGTTAAGCCAATCCATGAAGTTCAACACTTATAGAAAACCTCTAACCTTATCAAAAGTAATTTTGTTTGTCCTTAACCTTCAATGTCACCCTTTCCTAAGCCCCGTTACAACCTAGTCAAAATATTTTGATCCTTAAGAAAATATGGCCAAAGTGTGGAGGGTGAATTAAGAAATACTGTGGTGAATGAATCAACATTCTCAGCGGATGATATTCTTTCTTGAGATCATATTTATTATATTCTTGAATTCCGATCTTTTGTCTTGTATGTGAACTATCTCTTATTCATTGTTTCATCTAACTCACATACATTTGAGAGAAAAAAGCCAAATCTCTGAGTGATTTCATTCTGAGTGATTATATACCTTGTGAGATTTGAAGTTGAAACGAATTTTCTAGAATGTGATCCAGATATATGTCCACTTTTAAACTGAAATTTGCAACAAAGAAGATGATCAAACTCTTTTTATAAACTTGAATGAATAATTCCTATGTCTTTTGAATAATGCTTACTGAAGTCACTTATATTGACTTAATATTGATCAAGAAGTTACAGGAATACATCTTTTGAGGCTTACACATTCAAGTAGGAACTCTCTGAAGTTAAATAAGGAAATAGTTATTTTTTACTAAATTTTTTAGTCTGAGCCTCGAGTATCACTAATGTTTGTGGGTATCATTTCTGAAAACCCTCACGAAACTACAACTCGTCCACTAGGGGAAACCTAGAGGTTTAAAGGCTTATTACATATGCTAAATGTAATCGTGATTCCTATGAAAGTGAGTTAGTTTTATTCTTCTTTTGCTCGAAGACTAGCAAAATGTAGGCTTGGGGGGATTTGATAATGATACATTTTAAGCCCCTAATTCTATATTCGTTATGCTCTATTATTTAATAAAAAACTCTCATTACGTGTATTTTGTGTATAATGCAGAAATTCAAATATTAATCATCAAATATGCACAAAATGACACATTAAGACTAAGTTCAACAACAAAGCCCATTGGAAGATAACACATGCATTACCAAATATTTTCAAGCCCAAGGTCCATGAAGTCAAGTCCACGAAGCACCATCATCTACATATCTCGAGAAAATTAATTTTAAGATTTGGACATCCACATGGCAACTTCATCATAGCCAAAAGAAATCTCTACACACTCCACCATCCATTTTCCAACATATTCCCTGATTTTTTTTATCCTTATTTTATTCCACCATATTCGTTTATCTTTCCCTTATTTTACTCCACCATCCATTCTCCAACACATTCCCTTAGTTTTGTCTTATTTATTCCACCCACTCCACCATCTCACACTTCTTCACCTATAAATACTTCATGCTTGGAGTATACAAGGGAGATCGGAAAAAGGAGAGAAAATTGAGAGTTAGAGATTGAAATCTTTGAAGTTTCACTTGTAAGTTTGAATTTCATTATCTTTATGTGTATCACCATGAGAAACCTAAGGTTTACCATGAGTGGTAAACACTCTCTTTCGGTGTGAGTGAGCCCAATGGGAGGATGACCTCAATTAGGTATTCTCAAAGTATTTTCTTCCATGTAAATTAGATCTGTATTGTGATTAGCATAATCTATGTACTTGAGTGTCAATGTTTAATGAAATCGATTGAAGTTTTTTTTTTTCATAATCAAAAATACATTTCTTACTCTTGCTTTCATCTTTCTAAAAGTCATAGACTAAAAATATCTTCACTAGTATGAGTCTAACAAACCCACCCTTTAATGTTTTAAGTGTGATCATAGTATAAGGTTATACATGATTTGTTAGATATTAGGTGTTTCATTTAAGTATGAATTCCTTTTATGCTTTTAGATCATACTTACAATACTTAGATATGATTACCAATTGGTTTGATTACATAAGCTTCATTATTCAATTTTCCATTCTTAGGAGAAGTGAAACCTATCTAAGGATGAGTTATGATTGGAAGAATATAAATTGAGACTGGCCTAAGAGAGCCATCAACCCATGGTGGTGATCTCTAAAGCCCTAAGTATCTCCACATTTGATTGTAATTTGCTTACTTAGTTTTTATTTAGCTTTTAGTTCAAACACTTCATCAACCACTTATTTTCTAACTAGATTAAATTTTAAGATAGATTTAAATATTAGTTTTTTGATTTTATAGCTCTCCTTGTGGGATTCGACTCGTATTTGCTGTTATCTAAGTCAATAGATAATCGTGCGCTTGCGATATGATTTGAGATCGATCATCCATCCGCGTGTTCGTTTTGGCACATTCTCCCAAGAGCGGACCTTTCGCTGCTAGTCCTTATAAAAGGAGAAGTTTGAGTGTGTCTCACTTCCTTTTGCACCTCCTCATTTTCCAGTTGTTAATTCTTTGATTCCTTGAGTTCATTATGTAGTCATCTCTAACTTCAGGGTTTTGAGCGGCGGTGTTCTTGATGCTTGTGAAGCTTTTTTTTGCCTAAGCGGGCAAGACACACAACTCTGGACAACATTCATCAAATTATTTGTTGCCAACTGCTCTGGAGACCATTCTCCCAGGAGAAGGCGTCAGTCCTTGTCGTCCAAAACATGGGTACATTGCTTTGTACCATGGTATGTTCCACTTTGGGTTTAGGCTTCCAGCTCCTACTATCGTTTGGGAATATGTGGATCTCGTTGGTATCGCTCCGGCCCAACTGGTCCCTAATGGTTGGAAAGTAATGATTTCGACCTTAGCAACGGTTGCCTCAACTTGTATCCCTATGAATGCCCAGGTTCTGCATTTTTTGGTGGGGTTTAGCGTAAACCCAATCTCACCTGTGTCCGTGTTCTCCTTCTTGTTTCAAGGACCTATGAGAAGAGTATGGGGGCTGGTCGAGGTCTTAGTTCTACGCATCCCTTTTTTCCAATCACTTTAGGCTTCGCGTGAATCAGATTCTGCAATCATTCCGGGAGCGTAAAAAAGTCGAGTTGTCGTTGTCTTTGGAATATCAAGAGTTTTGCAATCGCTTTTACGATCTTCCCCGAGTCTCAGTGGAAAATATTCTCACTACGAATACCATTATCTGTAGTGGCTTATATTCATTAGATGAAGTGGATTGCGTTTCAGAAGTGATTGTTGCTCGCATTGGTGATGTAGATGTCAGCCACCAGTGATGTTGACGTCAGCCACCAAGAGAGTTCTGCTGAAGAAGGCATAGGTCGAGCTACTTCAGTCCCTGTCCGAGGTTCTGGGAGTGCCAATTCGATTGTGAGGAAACAAAAAGTTCCTAGGCCTCCCAGCCCTTCCAAGATGCTGGTTGTCAGTTTCGGCCATGTGTCGAAGAAGAAGAAGCTTGCTTCCTAAGTTTTTGAAGCTGCTAGGGCTCCCTCTCGCCTTGCTTCTCTCCGAAAGGGAGGTCGTGGTTCAGAGGATGATTCTTCTATTTCGGAGGACGATGTGGTAAACCAAGTTCTCAAAAGGAGTAAGAAAAAAGTCCCTTGTCCTCTAGGCGACCATGAGAAAAATCTTGTTGCCTCTTATGGTTTGCCCGCATTTACCGGCCTGTCTAGTGATGACTCGCGCATTATTGAGAATAAAATGCTTTAGCTTAGTCTTTGGCAGTCGAAGAATTTTGAGGGTACCAAGACCTTGGATGACTTCGAGTATGATCTTTCAATGGAGGATCGAGTTGCTGCCCGAGCTCAAGATTTCAAGCTCGTTGTTTCTTTTGTCGTGGTTGGGACCTCGGGATCACCTGCTACTCCTTCCGCATCTCGACCTGCTTCTACTGTGCCCGAGTAGATCTTTTTGCCTTTCGAGGCTGATGTGCAGGACAGTGCTCGCAACCTCATTGGCAGCTGTCATGGGCGGTTGGCTAATAAGGCTCTTATGCCCCTACGACAGCCACGTTGCCATACTGACGAGGGCCTCCCATAGTTATGGAGGGGATGACACACCTTATTTATGCGACCGTGATGGGGTTGGATTGCATGGTTATTCATGACCAAGTGGCACATATCAAGCGAAAACTAGCAGGACACATCCTGGTCCTTTCTCATGTTCTCCGTTGATTGAATTTGTTGAAGGCGCAGTGTATAGAGCATGAGAGGGCTTGGATTCTGCGCAGACGTTGCTAAGGGAACTCGAGGCTATTCGTGATACATTTGCTTCTGACCTCGATATGTCTAAAGTAGAATTGGGAAAGTTGCGCGGTCACGTCTGGATGCTGATGAGAAAGAATTGTCCGACCGAAAGGTTGAATGTGATGAAGCTATTCGTTCTGCTGAGGAATGTTTTGCCAAGCTCAAGGCTTCTGTAATTCGAATCGCTCAGTTGAATTTTGAGTTTGTCAAGACCAAGTCTACGGTCTCTGCTAAACTTGTGGATGTTGACAGAGAGTTAGCGTCAACTCGTGTTGAGCTGTCATTTGTTACTGAGAAGCTGAAGGCAACAGAGGCCACAGATTGGAAGAGAGTAGTCGATGGTCACCATGATTTCTTGGATTTCCTGGAGACGCAAGGTTTAGACATGATCCAGTACTGTTGCTTTGATGAGCAAGAATTTGATGATGTCGAGGAAGTTGTTCCAGATTCACTGGGTGGTCCGAATGTCGGAGAACCTTTTGAGCCCATGCTGCCTGGAGATAATGCCCATGAAGTTGATTCTCTTTCTTAATTATTGTATTTTTTAATCTCATTTTTTAGAAGATCAATGTAAATTTTTATTTCACATTTGTTGTGTCCAGTATGTCTAGCTTGTCAACTTATATTTATGACATTCTTGAAAGATTTTTTACTCGTTCGTCAAGATTTTTACGAATGGCTTCAATGTTCGATGTTATAGTCGTGTAGAAGCTTTGGTTTACGGAATCTGGTTCTACATTTGGATTACGATGTCGTACACTACAATCGAAAAAAAGTCCAACTCTTATTTCCTGGTACTTTATTACTTCGTGGTTGATCAGGCCAAAAGTTATTATTTTTATGTACGACTCGTTTGTCCAGTACATGTATTTGTTTTTGCTTGATACTCAAGTCGTGTTGAGTATTTTCTCAAGTTGGATTTTTAATCCGACTTCCTTGTCCTAATTGAATTCTTGTTGTTTTGAATTTGGAAGCGAAAGATTTCATTGATAATATATTTTCAGTTTCTCTACATTCCATGGTCGAGGTAACACTTCGCCTTCTTTGTTCTCTAGCCAGTACGTTCTTGGTCTGCTGATTTTTGTTACTCAGTACGGTGCTTCTGAGTTTGGGTTTAGCTTGCCCGCGCCAGGTTCCTTCGTGTTGATTTGGACTTTTCATAGTACCCAGTCTCCAACTTTAAAAATGTGGACTCACACCTTTTTGTTGTAATATCCTGCCATATGTTGTTGGTAGGCTTCCATTTTGATGGAGGTTGCTTCTTGTTTCTCTTCGACGAGATCCAGTCTAACTCTTAGTGCTTCAGTGTTGCCCTCAGCGCGAAATTCTTCGATTTGGAATGTTGGAATTTCGATATCCACGGGTATCATTGCTTCTGTCCGTATGTGAGAGCGAAAGGTGTTTCTCCTGTCGGAGTTCATGTTGTTGTTCTGTATGCCCAAAGGACGTTGGGTAGCACGAATGTCCACAATCCTTTTGCTGCCTCGAGTCTTCTTTTGATTGCTTCTAAGATTGTCATGTTGGTGACCTCGGCTTGTCCTTTTGCTTGTGGATGAGCGGGCGCAAAGAAGTGTTGTTGGATATTCATATTTTCGCATAACTCCTTGACCTTCTTGCATTCGAATTGCTTCCCATTGTTCATGACAATTACCCTTGGGATCCCGAATCTGCATATGATGTCTCTCCAAAAAAACTTCTTGACTTGGGCTTCTCCTATCTTTGTGAAGGGTTCTACTTCTACCCACTTGGTGAAGTAGTCTACTGCAAAGAGGAGAAACTTCTTATCGGATGTTGGGAGTGGTCCTATGATGTCCATTCCCCATTGTGCGAATAGACAGGGGCTGCTTATTGGAATCAGGTTTTGTCCCGGCTTGTGAATGCATGGGGAAAATCTTTGGCATTTGTCGCATTTGCAAACTAGCTTTTGAGCATCTGCTTGCATCGTCAGCCAATAATAACCCAATGTGAGAGCTTTATGGGCCAATGTTCTTCCCCCTGGATGATTTATGCATGTGCCATGGTGGATTTTCTGCAGAACGTATTCAGCATCTCCTGGTGCAAGGCACCTCAGCAACGGGCTCGTGGCAGATCTTCTGTATAGTTTGTCATTGATCAATGTGTATATTGTTGTCCGATTTCATAGCTTTCTAGCTTCCATCTTATCTGCTGGGAGTTCTTCGTTTGATATATACGTCAGGATTGGATTTGTCCTGTTGTTCTCTTGATTTACGGCGCATGCTTTTTCCGTTTGGTTTTCAAGTATGGAGCTTCCTTGTGTCATGACGAGTGGGTTGTCATTATTTTTTGCTATCGAAGCTTCCTTTGCTAGTTCATTGGCTTTTTTGTTCTCTGCCCGTGTGCACCATTGAATGGTAGCATTTCAGAAGCCTTCTACTAGTTATGTGGTTTTATGGTGGTAGGCTTTCATTCGGGTATCTTTGACTTGAAATTCGTCGTTTAGTTGATTGACCACCAGCTTGGAATCAGTAAAGACACTAATGTCTTTTATTCCCAAGTGTTTTGCTAACTGTAGCCCCGCTATCACGGCTTCGTACTCGACTTCATTATTGGAGGCTCTAAAGCTGAATTTTATCTCCATCTCTAATGCGATGCCTTCCGAGTTGTACAAGACTAGTCCAGTTCTTTTTCCTATCTCGTTGGACGCTCCATCACAACGGAGGATCCATATGTCGGTGATTGGTTTGGGTTGTTCTTCTCTGTTTTCATTTTTTGCCTGTTGGTTGTGGCTTCCTGTGAACTCGGCGATGAAATCTGCTAGTGCCTGAGCCTTGATAGCAGTTCTAGGGCTAGATAGTTGATTTTTGCATCTGCGAGTGTTTTGCTGATGTAGTACACTAGTTTTTGCACTCCTTTTTCTTCCCATATCAACGTCGAACTCACTGCGTGATCGAACACAGATATATATATACAATGCTTCTCCCATGTTCGGTTTTGTTAGTAGCTTTGTGTTTCCCATGTACGTCTTAAGGCTTCCTCGCATTCAACATTCCACTCGAATGTCTTATTCCCCTTCAAAATTTTGAAGACAGGCAGACACTTGTTCGATGATTTGGAGATGAATCTGTTCAAAGCTGTTATTCTCCCATTATGACTTTGAACACCTTTTATCTTTGTCAGCGAATGCATGTTGAGAAGCGTTTGTAGCTCCTTTGGATCGGCCTCATTTCCTCGTTGGTTGACCATGTACCCGAGGAACTTCTCTGACTCCACTCCAAAGGTGCACTTTTCCGGGTTCAGTTTCATCTTATACTTTCACAGCTGGCAAAAAGCATGTTTAAGATCCGTGACGTGGTCTGCTCGGCATGAGCTTTTAATAAGCATATTGTCGATGTAAACTTCCATCATTTTTGGCAGGCTTTATTCAGATCAGTGTAGTCCACGCACACCCTCCATTTGCAGTTCTTTTTTTTCCTAGCACCGTGTTTGCCAACCAATTCGGGTAGTGAGTTTCTCTTATCATCCCTGCACTGAGTAGTCGGTGTACTTCCTCATTTATTGCTTGATTACGCTCCGGGGTCACCGGTCTTCTTTTTTGTTGAAACTGGCTTCATGTTTGGGTTCACTTGTAATTTGTGAGAGATGATGGATGGTTCTATCCCCACCATATCTTTCATTTTCCATACAAAAACGTCTTGGTTATCTTTCAGCAGCTGGATCAGTTCATTGGCGAGTTCGGGATGAATCTTTGTGCTGATTCATACTGTTTTTTCCTCTTCGTTATCTAGGTAGACTTTGATCGTTTCTTCTTCCGATTGTCTGGTGTTCGGTCGATCTTGCGGACTGGTTGGAAACGTATTTTCATTCGGAGAGTCCGAACTCTTTTCATCAAGGTACTGTGAAGGCTCTTCCCGTCGTTGCAGTAATTCCTATTTATAGGGAGTTTTTATCACTGCGAAATGACACTCACGTGTCGCTTGTTGGATCTCCTTTAATCCTTCCGATACCATTGTCGGTATGGTACTTTAAGTATTGGTGAATAGTGAAGAAGATTGCGCCCATTTTGTGTATCCATGGTCTCTCGAGTAGCATGTTGTACGTAATTGGAGCATTGATGACGAGAAAGTTTGTCAACAATACTCGTTGCTTTCCTGGCTCTCCTGCTTTGACTGGTAGTTGAATCATTCCCATCAAATGACATTGTTCCCCACTGAAACCCACCATGGATTGATCGTTGGGTGAAAGCATCTCATTGGTGAACTGCATCCTTCGAAAAGCTGTCAGGTATAAAAGGTTGGCCAAGCTGCCAGTGTCGACCAACACCCTTTTGATTTCCTATTTAGCTATCATGACTGAGATCACTAAAGCATCATTGTGCGGAAAATTAACCCCGTCTGCATCTTCGTTCGAGAAAGTTACAATCCTCTGCATCGTTTTTGCACGTTGTGCAGACGGTTCTTGGAATCTAGTCTTTGTCCATAAGTCTCTGACTATACACTTTCAGGATCGATTGTATTGCTTTTTTTTCCCGGTTGCGTCGTGCAAGACATAAATTGTTTCCTTTACTCGCTTCCTTGAGATGATTGTTTCGTCCTTGAGTTTGGCAAATTCTCCGAGTCGTCCCTTTCTGATATGACGTTCAATCTCGTCCTTCAGACTTTAACAATCTTCGGTATTGTGGCCATAATCGTTGTGGAAGAGGCAATATTTGTTCTTTCTCCGCTTCTCCACACATCCTCTCATTTTTGGTGGCCATCTGACATCTTGCATCTTGCCTTCTTGTCTCAACTCAAGGTCGCAAACAATTTCTCGCAATTAGGCTTTTTCGATTGTAGTTTTTTTAACTTATTTTGATTATATCTAGAATTGTTATTGGTCTGATGTCTCTTAAGCTAGGTGATTTCTTTTTGAGATTTGCAGTCGTTCAAGTGTCAGATGATTCTATCCATCATCTCGATATGTGGTTCATCTGAGCCATAAGCATTTATACTCGGGGATCTGAATTCCCCAAGATCTCAGAGACACCTAAACTATTACTTGTTGGAGCTCTTTTCTAGCAGGTACGACTGATTCGATGGTTGTTGTTGGATCGATATTAGGCACCATATCGTATTGTTCATCGCCAGATTGAGGATTTGTGGAGTGTTTCGTTGATCTTGATAGTTGTTTGATCTTTTATCAACTTGTGTGAGTTTTGTTACTGTGGATCTTATTTTTAGAAAGGAAACTCGTCGTTCCCCACACACGGCGCCAAACTGATGCGCCCAAAAATCGTCTTTCTGAGAGTTTGACTTGCAAAACAAATGTTAGACTGTCGAGGACCACCTTTTTGGTGGTCGAAGGAACTCAAATGCTTAAGTCAGCAACTCTGTTTGAATAAGGAAGTAAATCTGGACAAAACTCAATTAAAGTTGCATACCTGTGTCGAATGTTCCCTTTACCTTTTATAATGGCCACGATTAATTCTCTGTGTGACTTAAGCATGTGAGGCGCAACGGAAAGAGATGTTTCTCGTAACAGTCTCCTCCTTAATGGAGATGCATCCGTGGAGGCGTAACTCCCTCCACGTCTCTTTTTGGTGCAATATTCCTCTTCTTTATGAGATAACTCGTGTCGGGCCTGGATTCGAGCTCTTATTCGTTCGGGTCCGGATTTGGGTTTTGTTTATCTCTTCTCATTGGCAGGCCTTACCTGGGCCTCTATAATCGGCTTTATTCTTTTTGGGTTTTATGAGTTGTCTCAATAGATTGGTTGGACACTATATCCTTGTGATGGGTCTCTATGCCACGTGTACAGCCGTGACGATCTGTCTATTTGGATGTATCATCAATAAATAATTTTTTTTTTTAAAGTTAAATGTCTAAATAAGTCCATTTGTTTGGACAAATCCTTCTTCATTCAGATAGTGCCCTAAAAAAATGATGAATTTAGATAGTAAGTGAAGTTTGGCTTGATTTTTCATTTAAATGAAAATAGAGGATATTGTTAGATCTAATTTACTTCATTTGTCAAAATAAATACATATAAAAAGTTAGAGGTCAAAATAAGTCCATTTGTTTGGTCAAATCCTTTTCTGTTTAGATACTACACGAAATAACATTGATTTTAGATAGCAAAGTTTAAGTTTGGCTTAACTTTTCATTTAAATGAAACTAGAGTTTTTTGTTCAATCTAATTTATTCATTTTTTCTTAATTCATAATAGAGGTTAGAGGTCCAAATAAGCTCAATTGTTTGGTCAAATCTTTTCCGTTCAGGTAATGCCCTAAAAAATGTTGAATTTTGACAGCCAACTGAAGTTTGGCTTAATTTTTTATTTAAATGAAACTAGAGTTTTTTGTTTGATCTAATTTACTCCATTTTTCATAATAAATACATACAAAAGGTTATAGGTCAAAATAATTCCATTTTTTTAGTCAAATCCTTCTCGGTATAGAATGTATACGAAATAACATTGATTTTAGATAGCAAAGTAAAGTCAGGTTTAATTTTTCATTTAAAGAAAACTAGAGGTCGTTGTTTCATTTAATTTACTCTATTTTTTGTAATACGTCCATTTTTTTGGTCAAAAGGCTAAAGCTCAAAATACGTCTATTTGTTTGGTCAAATCCTTCTCCATTTAGATAGTGCCTAAAAAAAATTGAATTTTAATAGCAAAGTGAATTTGCTTAATTTTTCATTTAAATGAAACTATAGGTTGTTGTTACCTCTAATTTACTCCAATTGTCATAGTAAATACATAAAAGAGGTTAGAGGTCAAAATAAGTCCATTTGTTCGATCAAATCCATCTCTGTTCAGATAGTACACGAAATAAAGTTGGTTTTAGATAGCAAAGTGATGTTTGGCTTAAATTTTCATTTAAATGAAACTAGAGGTTGTTTCTCGATCTAATTTACTTCATCTGTCTTAATAAATACTTAGAGATCAAAATATGTCCATTTGTTTGATCAAATCCTTCTCTATTTAGATAGTGCCTAAAAATGTTGAATTTAGATAGCAAAGTAAAGTTTGGCTTAATTTTTCATTTAAATTAAACTAGAGGTTGTTGTTTGATCTAATTTACTCCACTTATCATAATACATAAATATGAGCAATTAGAGGTCAAAATAAGTCCATTTGTTTACTCAAGTCTATCTCGGTTCAGATAGTACATGAAATAACGCTGATTTTAGATAGCAAAGTAATGTTTAGCTTAATTTTTCTTTTAAATGAAACTAGTGATTGTTGGTTAATCTAATTTACTCCATTCATCATAATAAATACGAAGAAAGGGTTACATGTCAAAATATGTCCATTTGTTTTGCCAAATCATTTTCCGTACAGATAGTGTCCTAAAAAACGTTGAATTTAGATAGCAAAGTGATGTTTGGCTTAATTTTTCATTTAAATGAAACTAGAGGTTGTTGTTTCACCTAATTTACTACATTTGACATAATAAACACAGAGAAATTTTTAGAGGTCAAAATAAGTCTATTTGTTTGATCAAATCCTTTTTCCATTCAGATAGTGACCTAAACACATTGAATTTAGATAACAAAATAAAGTTTGGCATAATTTTTTGTTAACATAAACTAGAGGTTTTGGTTTCATCTAATTTACTCCATTTGTTATGATAAATACATAAAAGAGGTTAAAGTTCAAACTTACTCCAATTGTTCAATCAAATCTTTCTTCGTTCAGGTAGTGCCCTAAAATGTTGAATTTAGATAGCAAAGTGAAATTTGGCTTAATTTTTCATTTAATTGAAACTAGAGGTAGTTGTTTCATTTAATTAACTCCATTGTCATAATAAATACAAAAAAATGGTTAGTAATCAAAATAAATCAATTTGTTTGGTCACATCCTTCTCTGGTCAAATAGTACACGAAATAACTTTGATTTTAGATAGCAAAGTGAAGTTTGGCTTAATTTTTCATTTTAATGAAACTAGAGGTTGTTGTTCGATCTAATTTACTCCATTTATCATAATAAATACATATAAGAGGTTTGAGGTCAAAATAAGTCCATTTGTTTAGTCAAATCTTCCTCCATTCAGATAGTGCCCTAAAAACGTTGAATTTAGATAGCAAAATGAGGTTTGGCTTAAATTTTCATTTAAATGAAACTATAGTAATAGTTTCATTTAATTTAATTCATTTGTCACAATAAATACATAGAAATGGTTAGATGGCAAGATAAGTTCATTTGTTGGGTTAAATCCTTCTCCGTTCAGATAGTGCCTTAAAAATCATTGAATTTAGATAACAAAGTGAAGTTTGACTAAAATTTTAATTTAAATGAAACTAAATGTTTTTGCTTGATCTAAAGGTTAGAGGTCAAAATAAGTCCATTTGTTTAGTCAAATCCTTCTCCGTTCAAAAACTACACGAAATAACGTTGATTTTAGATAGAAAAGTGAAGTTTGGTAATTTTTCGTTTAAATAAAACTAGAGGTTGTTAATTGATCGTATTCCCTCCACTTGTGATAAAAAAAAATACATAGAAATTTTTATATGTCAAAACATGTCCATTTATTTAGTCAAATCCTTCTCCGTTCAGATAGTGCCATGAAAAAAACGTTTAATTTAGATAGCAAAGTGAGGTTTGGCTTAATTTTTCATTTAAACGAAACTAGAACTTTTTGTTTCATTGAATTTACTCCATTTGTCATAATAAATACATAGAAATGGTTAGAGGTCAAAATAAATCCATTTGTTTGGTCAAATCCTTCTCCGTTCAGATAATGCCATAAAAACATTGAATTTAGATAGCAAAGTGAATTTGGCTTAATTTTTAATTTAAATTAAACTAGATATTGATGTTTCATCTAATTTAGTCCATTTGCATAATAAATACATAAAAGAGGTTAGAGATCAAACTAAGTCCATTTGTTCGATCAAATCCTTCTCCGTTTAGATAATGCCATAAAAATGTTGAATTTAGATAACAAAATAAAGTTTTGCTTAATTTTTATTTAAACGAAACTAGACGTTGTTGTTTCATAAAATTTACTCCATTTATCATAATAAATACTTAGAAATTTTTATAGGTCAAAATATGTCCATTTGTTTGGCCAAATCCTTCTCCGTTCAGATAGTGTCATAAAAATGTTGAATTTAGATAGCAAATTGAAGTTTGGCTTAATTTTTCATTTAAATGAAACTAGAGGTCGTTGTCTCATCTAATTTACTCCATCTGTCATTAATCATAAAAGAGGTTTCAGGTCAAAATAAGTCTATTTGTTATGTCAAATCCATCTCCGTTCAAATAGTGCCTTAAAATGTTGAATTTAGATACCAAAATGAAGTTTGGCTAATTTTTCATTTAAATGAAACTAGAGGTTGTTGTTTCATCTAATTTACTCCATTTGTCTCAATAAATACATTGAAATGGTTAGGGGTTAAAATATATTCATTTATTTGGTACAATCCTTCTTGTCCAAATAGTGCCCTAAAAAACGTTGAATTTTAGATAGCAAAGTGATGTTAGGCTTAATTTTTCATTTAAATGAAATTAGAGGTTGTTGTTTCATCTAAATTACTCCATTTGTCATAATAAAAATAAAGAAATGGCTAGAGTTCAAAATAAGTTCATTTGTTTGGTCAAATCTTTCTCTGTTCAGATAGTGCCCTAAAAAACATTGAATTTAGATAACAAAGTAAAATTTGGCATAAATTTTCATTTAAATGAAACTATAGGATATTGTTTCATCTAATTTAATCAATTTCTTATGATAAATACATAAAATAGGTTAGAGGTCAAACTAAGTCCTTTTATTCAATCAAATCGTTCAGGTAGTGCCTAAAAAATGTTGAACTTAGGTAGCAAAGTGAAGTTTGGCTTAATTTATCATTTAAAGGATACAAGAAGTTTTTGTTTGATTTAATTTACTCCATTTGTCATAATAAATACATAGAAATGGATAAAGGTCAAAATAAATCCATTTGTTCGATCAAATCCTTCTTCGTTCAGATAGTGCCCTAAAAACGTTAAATTTAGATAACAAAGTGAAGTTTGGCTTAATTTTTCATTTAAATGAAACTAGAGGTTATTGTTTAATCTAAATTACTCTATTTATCATAATAAATACATATAAAAGTTTAGAGGTCAAAGTAAGTTCATTTTTTTGGTCATATCCTTCTTCGTTCAGATATTGTTGTAAAAACGTTGAATTTTGATAGCAAAGTAAAGTTTGGCTTTATTTTTCATTTAAATGAAATTAGGTGTTGTTTTTTTATCTTATTAATCAATTTTTCATAATAAATACATATAAGAGGTTAGAAGTTAAACTAAGTACATTTGTTCGATCAAATCCCTTTCCGTTCAAATAGTGTCGTAAAACATATTGAGTTTAGATAGCAAAGTGAAGTTTGGCATAATTTTTCATTTAAATAAAACTAGAAGTTTTTGTTTCATCAAATTTAATCCATTTATCATAATAAATACTTATAAATGGTAAGAAGTTAAAATATGTCCATTTGTTTGGTCAAATCTTTCTCTGTTAAGATACTGCCCTAAAAACATTGACTTTAGATAGCAAAGTGATGTTTTGCTTAATTTTTATTTAAATGAAACTAGAAGTTCTTGTTTCATCTAATTTACTAAATTTGTCATAATAAATGCATAAAATAAGTTAGAGATCAAAATAAGTCCATTTATTTGGTCAAATCCTTCTCCGTACAAATAGTGCCCTGATAATTGTTGAATTTTATTTAGATAGCAAAGAGATGTATGGCTTACTTTTTCATTTAAATGAAACTTGAGATTGTTTTTTGATCTAATTTACTTCACTTGTCATAATAAATAAATAAAAGATGTCAGAGGTCAAAACAAGTCCATTTGTTCATTCAAATCCTTCCCCGTTCAGATATTGCCCAAAAACGAAGAATTTAGATAGCAAAGTGAAGTTTGGATTAATTTTCCATTTAAATGAAACTAGAGGTTTTCATTAGATCTAATTCACTCCATTTATCATAATAAATACATATAAAAGGTTAGAGGTCAAAATAAGTCCATTTATTTGGTCAAATCCTTCTCCGGTTAGATACTACACGAAATAACGTTTATTTTAGAAAGCAAAGTGAAGTTTCGATTAATTTTTCATTTAAATGAAACTAGACATTTTTTTTTCGATCTAATTTACTTCATCTATCATAATAAATACCTAGAGATCAAAATATGTCCATATGTTTGATTAAATCCTTCTTCATTTAGATAGTGCCCTAAAAAAATATTGAATTTAGATAGCAAAGTGATGTTTGGCTTAATTTTTCACTTAAATTAACTAAATGTTGTTGTTTCATCTAAAAATAGGTTAGAAGTTAAAATAAGTCCATTTTTTTGGTCAAATCCTTCTCCGTTCAAATACTGTCCCAAAAAATGTTGAATTTAGATAGCAAAGTGAAGTTTGGCTTAATTTTTCATTTAAATGAAACTGAAGGTTGTTGTTCGATCTAATTTACTCAATTTTTCATAATAAATACATATAAAAGGTTAGAGGTCAAAATAAGTCCATTTGTTTAGTCAAATCCTCCTCCATTAAGATAGTGCTCTAAAAACGTTGAATTTGGATAGCAAAGTGAGGTTTGGCTTAATTTATCATTTAAATGAACTAGAATTTTTTTGTTTCATTTAATTTACTCCATTTGTCATAATAAATACATAGAAATGGTTAGAGGTCAAAATAAGTCCATTTGTTTGGTCAAATCCTTCTCCGTTCAGATAGTGCCCTAAAAAACATTGAATTTAGATAACAAAGTGGAGTTTAGCTTAATTTTTAATTTAAATGAAACTAGATGTTTTTGTTTGATATAAAGGTTAGAGGTCAAAATAAGTTCATTTGTTTATTCAAATGTTTTTCCGTTCAAATAGTACATGAAATAACGTTGATTTTAGATAACAAAGTGAAGTTTCGTAATTTTTCGTTTGAATAAAACTAGAGGCCCATTCAGATAATGCCCTCCATTTGTCATAAAAATGCATAGAAATGGTTAGAGGTCAAAACATGTCTGTTTATTTAGTCAAATCCTTCTCCGTTCAGATAATGCCCTAAAAATCGTTTAATTTAGATAGCGAAGTAAGGTTTGGCTTAATTTTTCATTTGAATGAAACTAGAGTTTTTTTTATATTTAATTTACTTCATTTGTCATAATAAATACATAGAAACTGTTAGAGGTCAAAATAAGTCCAAAATTTTGGTCAAATCCTTCTTCGTTCAGTTAGTGCCCTAAAACATTGAATTTAGATAACAAAGTGAAGTTGGCTTAATTTTTAATTTAAATGAAACTAGATGTTGTTGTTTCATCTATTTTAGTCCATTTGTAATAATAAATACATAAAAGAGGTTAGAGATCAAACTAAGTCCATTTGTTCGATCAAATCCTTCTCCGTTCAGTTAGTCATCATCATCATCAAAGGCCATTCCCCATATTTTCGGGGTCGACTACATGGATTTTGGTTCTCCAAGCAATGCGGTCTTCCCACATATTCTTGCCTAATCCAAGCTCAATGATATCTTCATTCACCGCCTTCATCCAAGTTTTCAATGGTCGTCCCCTCTGTCTACACCCTCCATTAACTTGCCAATCTAGACATTTTCTAATTGGCATCGTGCTTGGTCTCCTCCACACATGACCAAACCAAGTTAAACGTCTTTCTCTAATTTTGTCCTCTATGGGCGCTACACCTAAGTATTTTCTAATTCTTTCATTTCTAATTTTATCCTTACAAGTTTTACCACACATCCACTTTAACATACGCATTTCTGCTACTGCCATCCGATGCGTATGTTGTCCCGTAGTAGCCCAACATTCTGAATCGTATAGCATGGCTGGTCGAACAATTGTCTTATAGCATTTCCCTTTTAGCCTTGCAGGCATCCTTTTATCGCATAATACTCCTGACACCATTCTCCATTTCAACCAACCAGCTTTAATCCTGTGGTCTACATCTTCTCCAATAGCCCCATTCTTTTGAATTATAGATCCAAGATATCGAAAAGCCTCACACTCTGGGACCTCTACACCTTCGATCTCAATTGCATTACTTCTCCCTCGTGGTTCAGAACCAAAGTTTCACACTAGATATTCCGTCTTCGAATGGCTAATTCTAAAACCTTTACCCTCTAAAGCCTCCCGCCACTTAACTAATTTCTGACCTAAACCTGCACTAGTCTAATCCATTAAGACAATATCATCTGCAAATAACATGCACCAAGGTACATCTTCTCCGTTCAGTTAGTGTCATAAAAAATGTTGAATTTAGATAGCAAAGTGAAGTTTGGCTTAATATTTCATTCAAATGAAACTAAAGGTTTTTGTTTCATATAATTTATGCCATTCATCGTAAATACTACTTAGAAATGGTTAGAGATCAAAACATGTCCATTTGTTTGGCCAAGTCCTTCTCCGTTCAGATAGTCCATTAAAAACGTTGAATGTACATAGCAAAGTCGTGTTTGGCTTAATTTTTTATTTAAATACAAATAGAGTTTGTTGTTTCATCTAATTTACTCCATTTGTCATAATAAATACATAAAAGAGGTTAGAGGTCAAAATAAGTCCATTTGTTTGGTCAAATCCTTTTTCGTTTAGATAGTACCCCTAAAAATGTTTATTTTAGATAGCAAAGAAAAGTTTGGCTTACATTTTCATTTAAACGAAACTATAGGTTTGTTTGGCCATTTGTTCAAAATAAGTCCATTTGTTTGGCCAAATCTTTCTTCGTTCAGACAGTGCCCTAAAAAACATTGAATTTAGATAACAAAGTAAATTTTGGCATAGTTTTTCATTTAAATGAAACTAGAGGATATTGTTTCATCTAATTTAATCAATTTCTCATGATAAATACATAAAAGAGGTTAGAGGTCAAACTAAGTCCTTTTGTTCGATCAAATAGTTCAGGTAGTGCCTAAAAAATGTTGAACTTAGATAGCAAAAAGTTTCGCTTAATTTTTTATTTAAATGATACTAGAGGTTTTTGTTTGATTTAATTTACTCAATTTGTCATAATAAGTACATAGAAATGGTTAGAGGTCAAAATAAATCCATTTGTTCGATCAAATCCTTTCTCTTCAAATAGTGTCATGAAAACGTTGAATTTAGATAGGGTTGAACAAAAAACCGACTGAACCGATCAAAATCGAAATGATTAGTTCAGTTTAAATTCGGTTTGGATCGGTTTCGGTTTTAAAAAATTCAAAACTGAAGTGGTCGGTTCGATTTTCGATTTCTATGTGATTTTAACGACTAAACCAAACTGACCAAATATAAATAAAATTAATATATATTTTATATAAAAACTATATAATATGTTTAAAATAGTCAGTCGGTCGGTTCGGTTTTATTTCAGTTTTGGTTTGATTTTATTCGGTTTCGGTTTGAAATTTAAAAACCGACCAAAGTCGGTCCGGTTCACGGTTTAGGTGAAAAACCGAACCGACGGTTCGGTTTTCAACCCTAAATTTAGATAACAAAGTGAAGTTTGGCTTAATTTTTTATTTAAACGAAACTAGAGGTTATTGTTTGATCTAATTTACTCTATTTATCATAATAAATATATATAAAAGGTTAGAGGTCAAATTAACTTCATTTATTTGGTCATATCATTCTCCGTTCAGATAGTGCCCTAAAAAACGTAGAATTTTGATAGCCAAGTGAATTTTTGCTTAATTTTTCATTTAAATGAAACTAAAATTTTTTTTTCATCTTATTTAATCCATTTGTCATAATAAATACATAAAAGATGTTAGAGGTCAAACTAAGTCCATTTGTTCGATCAAATCCTTCTCCGTTCAAATAGTGTCGTAAAACATATTGAATTTTGATAGCAAAGTGAAGTTTGGCATAATTTTTCATTTAAATGAAATTAGAGGTTGTTGTTTCATCAAATTTACTCCACTTACCATAATAAATACTTATAAATGGTTAGAGGTCAAAATATGTCCATTTGTTTGGTCAAACTTCTCTGTTAAGATACTTCCCTAAAAATGTTGACTTTAGATAGCAAAGTGATGTTTGGCTTAATTTTTTTTAAATGAAACTAGAGGTTTTTGTTTTACCTGATTTACTCCATTTGTCATAATAAATACATAAAATAAGTTAGAGATCAAAATAAGTCCATTTGATTCGTCCAATCTATCTCCGTTCAAATAGTGTCCCAAAAAATGTTGAATTTAGATAGCAAAGAGAGGTCTGGCTTACTTTTTCATTTAAACAAAACTTGAGGCTGTTGTTTCATCTAATTTACTTCGCTTGTCATAATAAATACATAAAAAATGTTAGATGTCAAAACAAGTCCATTTGTTCGATCAAATCCTTCTCCGTTCATATATTGCCCCAAAAACGTTGAAATTAGATAACAAATTGAAGTTTGGCTTAATTTTCCATTTAATGGAAACTAGAGGTTGTCCTTAGATCTAACTTACTCCATTTATCATGATAAACGCATATAAAAGGGTAGTCGTCAAAATAATTCTATTTGATTGGTCAAATCCTTATCCGGTCTGATGGTACACGAAATAATGTTGATTTTAGATACAAGGTGAAGTTTGGCTTAATTTTTCATTTAAATGAAACTAGAGGTTGTTGTTCGATCTAATTTATTCCATTTTTCATAATAAATACTTAGAGATTAAAACATGTCCATTTGTTGTTGTTTCATCTAATTTACTCCATTTGTCATAAAAATACGTAGAAATTGCTAGAGGTCAAAATAAGTCTATTTGTTTGGTCAAATCCTTTTTTGTTCAGGTAGTGCCCTAAAAACGTAAAATTTTGATAGCAAAGTGAAGTTTGGCCTAATTTTTCATTTAAATGAAACTAGAGGTTGTTGTTTGAACCAATTTACTCCATTTCCCATATTAAACACAGAAATGTTGTGAGGTAAAAATATGTCCATTTGTTTGGTCAATTCCTTCTCCTTCAAATAGTGCCCTAAAAACATTGAATTTTGATAACAAAGTAATATTAGGCTTAATTTTTTCATTTAAATGAAACTAGAGGGTTTTTTTTTCCTCCAATTTACTCAATTTTTCTTAACAAATGCATAAAACATGTTGGAGGTCAAACTAAGTCCATTTGTTTGATAAAATCCTTCTCCATTCAGATAGTACACATAATAACGTTGATTTTAGATAGCAAAGATATGTTTGACTTAATTTTTCAATTAAATGAAACTATAATTTGTTGTGTCATCTAACTTACTCAATTTTCATAATTCATAAAAGAGGTTAGAGGTCCAAATAAGTCCATTTGTTTGGTTAAATCCTTCTTCATTCAGATAATGCCCCAAAACATGTTACATTTAGATAGTAAATTGAAGTTTGGCTTAATGTTTCATTTAAATGAAACTAGAGGTTGTTGTTTGAACTCATTTACTCCATTTTCCATAATAAATACATATAAAAGGTTAGAGGTCCAAATAAGTCCATTTGTTTCATCAAATCTTTCTCCGTTCAGATAGTACACGAAATAACGTTGATTTTAGATAGCAAAGTGATGTTTGGCTTAATTTCTAATTTAAATAAAACTAGAGGTTTTTGGTTGATCTTATTTCCTCCATTTATCATAAAAAAAAATTACATAGAAACGATTAGAGGTTAAAATATGTCCATTTGTTTAGTCAAATCCTTCTCCGTTCAGATAATGCCCTAAAGAGCGTTGAATTTAGATAACAAAGTGATGTTTGGCTTAATTTTTCATTTAAATGAAACTAAAGGTTGGTGTTTCATCAAATTTACTCCATTTGTCATAATAAATACTTAGAAATTGTTAGAGGTCAAACTAAGTCCATTTGTTAAGTCAAATCCTACTCCGTTCAAATAGTACCGTAAAAAATATTAAATTTAGATAGCAAAGTGAAGTTTGGCTTAATTTTTCATTTAAATGAAACTAGAGGTTGTTGTTTTACCAAATTTACTGCATTTATCATAATAAATATTTAGAAATGGTTAGAGGTCAAAATATGTCCATTTATTTGGTCAAATCCTTCTCGGTTATGATATTGCCCTAAAAAATGTTGACTTCAAATAGCAAAGAGATGTTTGGCTTAATTTTTATTTAAGTGAAACTAGAGGTTGTTGCGTTCATATAATTTACTTCATTTGTCATAATAAATAGATAAAAGAAGTTAGAGGCCAAAATAAGTCCATTTGTTTGGTCAAATCCTTCTCTGTTCAAAAAATGCTCCAAAAATGTTGAATTTAAATAGCAAAGAGAAGTCTAGCTTACTTTTTCATATAAACGAAACTTTAGGTTGTTGCTTCATCTAATTTATTCTACTTGTCATAATAAATACATAAAAGATGTTAGAGGTCAAAACATGTCCATTTATTCGAACAAATTCTTCTCCGTTCAGATATTACCCCAAAAACGTTGAATTTGGCTTAATTTTCCATTTAAATGAAACTAAAGGTTGTCGTTAGATCTAATTCACTCCATTTAACATAATAAATACATATAAAAGGTTAGACACCAAAATAATTCCATTTGTTTTGTCAAATTCTTCACCGGTCTAATAGTACACAAAATAATGTTGATTTTAGATAGCAAAGTGAAGTTTGGCTTAATTTTTCATTTAAATAGAACTAGAGGTTGTTATTCTATCTAATTTAATCTATTTTTCTTAATAAATACTTAGAGATCAAAATATTCTCGTTTGTTTGGTCAAATACTTCTCCATTCAAATAGTGCCCTAAAAACGTTGAATTTAAATAGCAAAGTGATGCTTGGTTTAATTATTAATTTAATTTACTCCATTTGTCATAAATCATAAAAGAGGTTAGAGGTAAAAATAAGTCAAATCCTTTTCCATTCAGATAGTGCTAAAAAAATGTTGAATTTAGATAGCAAAGTTAAGTTTAGTTTATTTTTCATTTAAACGAAACTAGATGTTGTTGTTTCCTCCAATTGTCATAATAAATATTTAAAAGAGGTTAGAGGTCAAACTAAGTCAATTTTTCCGATCAAATCCTTCTCTGTTCAGATAATACACGTAATAACATTGATTTTAGATAGCAAAGTGATATTTTGATTAATTTTTCATTTAAATGAAACAAGAGGCTGTTGTTTCATCTAATTGAATCAATTTTTCATAAATCATAAAAGAAGTTAGAGGTCCAAATAAGTCCATTTTTTTGGTCAAATCCTTCTCCGTTCAGATAGTGCCAAAAAAAAATGTTAGATAGCAAAGTGAAGTTTGGCTTAATTTTTCATTTAAATGAAATTAGAGGTTGTTGTTTGAACTAATTTACTTCATTTGCCATAATAAATACATAGAAATGGTTATAGTTCAAAATATGTCCATTTGTTTGGTACCCTTCTCCGTTCAGATAGTTCAATAGAAAAAGTTGAATTTTGATAGCAAAGATAGTTTTGGCGTAATGAAACTAGAGGTTTTTGCTTCCTCCAATAACGTTGATTTTAGATAGCAAAGTGATATTTGACTTAATTTTTCATTTAAATGAAACTAGAGGTTGTTGTGTCATCTAACTTACTCAAATTTCATAAATAATAAAAGAGGTAAGAGGTCCAAATAAGTCCATTTGTTTAGTCAAATCCTTATTTATTCAGATAGCTCCCCAAAAAATGTTAAATTTAGATAGCAAAGTGAAGTTTGGCTTAATTTTTCATTAAATGAATATAGAGGTTGTTGCTTGAATTGATTTACTCCATTTTCCATAATAAATACATGTAAAATGTTAGACATCAAAATAAGTCCATTTGTTTCGACAAATACTTCTTCGTTCAGATACTACACGAAATAACGTCGATTTTAGATAGCAAAGCGAAGTTTGGCTTAATTTTTCATTTAATGAAACTAGAGGTTGTTGCAGGATATTATTTCCTCCATTTTTCATAAAAAATACATAGAAATGGTTAGAGGTAAAGGTTTAGTCAAATCCTTCTCCATTCAGATGGTGCCCTAAAAACGTTAAATTTAGATAGCATAGTGATGTTTGACTTAATTTTTCATTTAAATGAAACTACTGGTTGTGGTTTCATCTAATTTACACAATTTTTATAATAAATACATAGAAATGGTTAGAGGTCAAAGTAAGTCCATTTGTTTGGTCAAATCCTTCTTCATTCAGATAGTGCCCTGAAAAACATTGAATTTATATAACAAAATGAGATTTGGCTTAATTGTTCATTTGAATGTAACAAGATGTTGTTGTTTCTACTAATTTACTCCATTTGTCATAATAAAAAGTTAGAAGAGGTTAGTTGTCAAACTAAGTTCATTTGTTCGATCAAATCCTTCTTTGTTCAAATAGTGCCTTAAAAAATGTTGAATTTAGATAGCAAAGTGAATTTGGCTTAATTTTTCAATTAAATGCAACTAGGGGTCATTGCTTCAGCAAATGTACTCCATTTTTTTCATGATAAATACTTAGAAATGGTTAGTGGTCAAAATATGTCCATTTGTTTTGTCAAATCCTTCTTCGTTCAAATACTGCCTTAAAAACGTTGGATTTAGAAAGCAAAGTGTTGTTTTGCTTAATTTTTCATTTAAATGAAACTAGATGTTGTTGTTTCATCTAATTTATTCCATTTTTTTATATTAAATACATAAAACAGGTTATAGGTCAAAATAAGTCCATTTGTTTAGTCAAATCATTTTCCATTCAGATAGTGCCCCAAACAATGTTGAATTTAGAAATTAAAGATAAATTTGGCTTACTTTTTCATTTAAACAAAACTAGAGGTTGTTGTTTCATCTAATTTACTCTACTTGCATAATAAATACATAAAACATTTTAGAGATCAAAACAAGTCCATTTGTTCGATCAAATCCTTCTCCGTTCAGATATTGCCCCAAAAACGTTGAATTTAAATAGCAAATTGAAGTTTGGCTTAATTTTCCATTTAAATGAAATTAGAGGTTTTCGTTAGATCTAATTTATCATAAAAATACACATAAAAGGTTAGATGTCAAAATAAGTCCATTTGTTTGGTCAAATCCTTTTCCAGTCAGATAGTACACGAAATAATGTTGATTTTAGAAAGCAAAGTAAAGTTTCACTTAATTTTTCATTTAAATGAAACTAGAGGTTGTTGTTCAATCTAATTTACTTCATCTGTCATAATAAGTACTTAGAGATCAAAATATGTCCATTTGTTTGTCCTTTTCCATTCGATAGTGCCCTAAAAAACGTTGAATTTAGAAAGCAAAGTGATGTTTTGTCTAATTTTTCATTTAAATGAAACTATAGGTGGTTGTTTCATCTAATTTACACCATTTTTCATAAATCGTGAAAGAGGTTAGAGGTCAAAATAAGTCCATTTATTTGTTCAAATCCTTTTCCATTCAAATAGTCCCCAAAAAATGTTGAATTTAGATAGCAAAGTAAAGTTTGGCTTAATTTTTCATTTAAATAAAACTTGATGTTTTTGTTAGATCTAATTTACTCTATTTGTCATAATAAATACATAGAAATGATTAGATGTCAAAATATGTTCATTTGTTTGGTCAAATCTTTTTCCGTTGAGATAGTGCCCTAAAAACGTTGAATTTAGATAGTAAAGTGATGTTTCTCTTACTTTTTCATTTAAATCGAACCAGAGGTTGTTGTTTCATCAAATTACTCCATTTGTCATAATAAATACATAGAAATGGCTAGAGGTCAAAATAAGTCAATTTGTTTGGTCAAATCCTTCTCCTTTCAGATAGTGCCCTAAAAAACATAGAATTTCGATAAGAAAGAAAAGTTTTGCAAAAAAATTCATTTAAATCAAACTAGATGGCGTTGTTTCATTTAATTTATTGCATTTGCCATGATAAATACATAAAAGAGGTTAGAGGTCAAACTAATCCATTTTTTTGATCAAATCCTTCTCCATTCAGGTAGTGCCCTATAAAATTTTGAATTAGATAACAAAGTGAAGTTTGGCTTAGTTTTTCATTTAAAGGAAACTAGAGGTTTATGTTTCATTTAATTTACACCATTTTCCATAAAAAAATACTTAGAAATGGTTAGAGGTCAAAATAAATCCATTTGTTTGGTCAATTCCTTTTCCGTTCAGATAGTGCCCTAAAAAATGTTGAATTTTGATAGCAAAGTAAAGTTTGGCTTAATTTTTCATTTAAATGAAACTAGAGGTTTTTGTTTTTATCTAATTTACTTCATTTGTCATAATAAATACATAAAATTGGTTAGAGGTCAAAATAAGTTTGTTGTTCTATCTAATCTTTTTCCGTTCAAATATTCCATGTAATAACGTTGATTTTAGATAGCAAAGTGATGTTTGGCTTAATTTTCAATTTAAATGAAACTACATGTTGTTTTTTCATCTAATTTACTCAATTTTTCATTATCATAAAAGAGGTTTCAGGTCCGTTTGTTTGGTCAAATCCATGTTCGTTTAGATAGTGCCCAAAAAATTGTTGAATTTAGATAACAAAGTGAAGTTTGATTTTTTTTTTTTCAGTTTAATGAAACTAGAAGTTGTTGTTTGAACTAATTTACTCCATTTGTCATAATAAATATATATAAAAATTTATAGGTAAAAATAAGTCCATTTGTTTTGTCAAATCCTTTTTCGTTCAGGTAGTGCCCTAAAAAACGTTGAATTTAGATAACAAAGTGATGTTTGGCTTTATTTTTCATTTAAATGAAACTAGAGGTCATCAAATTTTCTCCATTTGTCATAATAAATACTTTGAAATGGGTAGAGGTCAAAATATGTCCTTTTGTTTGGTCAAATCCTTCTTTGTTCAGATTGTGCCCTAAAAATGTTGAATTTTGATAGCAAAGTGATGTTTGGCTTAATTTTTCGTTTAAATAAAACTAGAGGTTGTTGTATCATCTAATTTACTCCAGTTGTCATAATAATTACATAAAATAGGTTAGATATCAAAATAATTCCATTTGTTTGATCAAATCCTTTTCCGCTCAGTTAGTGCCCTAAACAATGTTGAATTTAGATAGTAACGAGAGGTCGGGCTTACTTTTCATTTAAATGAAACTAGAGGTTGTTCTTTCATTTAATTTACTCTATTTGTCATAACAAATACATAAAAGATGTTAGAGGTCAAAACAAGTCCATTTGTTTGATCAAATCCTTCTTCGTTCAAATATTGCCCTATAAACTTTGAATTTAGATAGCAAAGTGAAGTTTGGCTTAATTTTCCATTTAAATGAAACTAGAGGTTGTGATTAGATCTAATTTACTCCATCTATCATAATAAATACATATAAAAGATTAGACGTTAAAATAAGTCCATTTGTTTGGTCAAATCCTTCTCGGGTCAGATAGTATACGAAATAACGTTGATTTTAGATAGCAAAGTGAAGTTTGGCTTAATTTTCCATTTAAATGAAACTAGAGGTGGTTATCTGATCTAATTAACTTCATTGGTCATAATAAATACTTAGAAATGGTTAGAGATTAAAAAAAATGTCCATTTGTTTGGTCAATTTTTCTCCATTCAGATAGTGCCCTAAAAACATTGAATTTAGATAACAAAGTGATATTTGGCTTAATTTTTCATTTAAATGAAACTCGAGGATGATGTTTCATCTAATTAACTCTATTTGCCTTAAATCATAAAAGAGGTTAGAGGTAAAAATAAGTCCATTTGTTTGGTTAAATCCTTCTTCGTTTGGATAGTGCCCCACAAAATATTGAATTTAGATAGCAAAGTGATGTTTGGCTTAATTTTTCATTTAAATGAAACTAGAGGTTGTCGTTTGATTTAATTTACTCCATTTGTCATAGTAATTACTTTAAAAGATTAGAGGTCAAAATAAGTCTATTTGTTTAGTCAAATCTTTCTCTGTTCAGATACTACACGAAATGACGTTGATTTTATATAGCAAAGTGATGTGAGGCTTAATTTTTCATTTAAATGAAATTAGAGATTATTGTTTCATCTAATTTACTCCATTTGTCATAATAAATACATAAAAATGGTTAGAGGTTTAAATGTGTCCATTTGTTTTATCAAATCATTCAATGTTCAGGTAGTGCCCTAAATAAAGTTGAATTTAGATAGCAAAATGATGTTTGGCATAATTTTTCATCTAAATGAAACTAGAGGTTGTTGTTTCGTCTAATTGACTCCATTTGTCATAATAAATACATAGAAATGGTTAGAGGTCAAAATATGCCCATTTCTTTGGTCAAATCCTTCTCTTTTCAAATAGTGCCTTAAAAAATGTTTTAGTTAGGTAGCAAAGTGATTTTTGGCTTAATTTCTCAATTAAATGAAACTGAAGGTTGTTTTGTCATCTAATTTTTGGCTTAATTTCCCTAATTTAATCCTTCTCAATTTGTCATAAATCATAAAAGATCTGAGAGGTCCAAATAAGTCTATTTGTTTGGTCAAATCCTTATCTGTTTAGATAGTGCTTCAAAAAATGTTGAATTTAGATAGCAAAGTGAAGTTTGGCTTAAGTTTTCATTTAAATAGAACTAGAGCTTGTTCGTTGATCTTATTTCCTCCATTTGTCATAATAAATACATATAAATAGTTGGAGGTCAAAATATGTCCATTTGTTTAGTCAAATCCTTCTCCGTTCAAATAGTGCCCTTGAAAACGTTGAATTTAGATTGCAAAGTGATGTTTGGCTTAATTTTTCGTTTAAATGAAATTAGAGGTTGTTGTTTCATCTAATTTACTATATTTGTCATAATAAATACATAGAAATGGTTAGAGGTCAAGATAAGTCCAATTGTTTTGTCAAATCCTTCTTTGTTCGGATAGTGCCGAAAAACACATTGAATTTAGGTAACAAAGTGAAGTTTGGATTAAGTTTTCATTTAAATGAAACTAGAGGTTGTTGTTTCGTCTAATTTACTCCTAATGTCATAATCTATATTTACAAATCAAGATGGTGTTTGAGGTTAGAAATAAAAGACGGATGAGATTTACCTAGATATGAGAATCTATCGGATCACATAGAACTTAAAGCACCAAGAGTGCATGGGTTTGATTCTCATACCCAACATTTTGATATTTATTTATTTTTCTTCAATTATTGATAGCGGTGATTAGGCATGTAAGTATGAGGGATGATAACTTAAGGGTAATCAATATATTGGCTTAATCAAGTTTTGACAAGTTATAATGGGGTGTTGGAAATCTATATTACAAAACAGGATGGTGTTTGGGGTGGGAGATAAAAGACGGCTGAGATTTACCTAAATATAATAATTTAATGGATCACATAGAACTTAAAGCACTATGAGTGCATGGGTTCGATTCCCATACCCAACATTTTGATATTTATTTAATTTTCTTTAATTGTTGATGGTGGTGATTAGGCATGTAAGTATGAAGGATGAAAACTTAAGGGTGATCAGGTTTTGACAAGTTTTAAACTTTCATCGTGCCAACGACACAGGGAATACCCTAGTCTATATTACAAATCAGGATGGTGTTTGGGGTTGGAGATAAAAGACGGTTGAGATTTACCCAAATATAAGAATCTAATGGATCGTATAGAACTTTAAGCACCAATAGTGCATGGGTTCGATTCCCATACCCAACATTTTGATATTTATTTATTTTTCTTCAATTGTTGATGGTGGTGATTAGGCATTAAGTATGAATGATGAAAACTTAAGGGTGATTATGTTTTGACAAGTTTTAAAATTTTACCGTGCCAACGGCACGGGGAATACCCTATTAAATACATAAGAGAGGTTAGAGGCCAAACTAAGTCCATTTGTTCGATCAAATCCTTCTCCGTTCAGATAGAGCCGTAAAAAATGTTGAATTTAGACAGCAAAGTGGATTTTGGCTTAATTTTTCATTTAAATGAAACTAGAGGTTTTTGATTGATTTAATTTATTCCATCCATCATAATAAATACATAGAAATGGTTAGAGGTCAAAATAAATCAATTTTTTTCATTAAATCCTTCTCCGTTCAAATAGTGCCTTAAAAACGTTGAATTTAGATAACAAAGTAAAGTTTGGCTTAATTTTTCATTTAAATGAAACTAGAGGTTGTTGTTTAATCTAATTTACTTCATTTTTCATAATAAATACATATAAAATGTTAGAGGTCAAAATAAGTAAATTTTTTGGTCAAATCTTTCTCCATTCAAATAGTGCCCTAAAAACGTTGAATTTTGATAGCAAAATGAAGTTTGGCTTAATGTTTCATTTACATGAAACTAGGGGTTATTATTTTCTATAATATACTCCATTTGTCATTATAAATACATAAAAGAGGTTAGAGGTCAAAATATGTCCATTTGTTCGATCAAATTCTTCTCCGTTCAGATAGTACACGTAATAACGTTGATTTTAGATGGCAAAGTGATATTTGGCTTAATTTTTCATTTAAATGAAACTAGTGGTTATTGTTTCATCTAATTTACTAAAAAAAAATTCATAAATCATAAAAGAGGTTAGAAATCCAAATAAGTCCATTTGTTTTGTCAAATCCTTTTCCGTTCAGATAGTGCCCCCAAAAATGTTGAATTTAGATAGCAAAGTGAAGGTTGGCTTAATTTTTCATTTAGATTAAACTATAGGTTGTTGTTTGATCTGATTTACTCTATTTGTCATAATAAATAGATATAAATGGTTAGAGTTCAAAATAAGCCTATTTGTTTAGTGCCAAAGGTGTGATGGCTCAATGGTTGAGCAGTGGCGGATGATATCACTAGGTCATAGGGTCGAACCCAACCGACGGCATTTGGGGTGGGAAGGGTTAAGGGATTTAAAAAAATTAAAAAATAAAAATAAAAAAAAACATATTTGTTTAGTCAAATCCTTCTCCGTTTAGATAGTACACGAAATAACATTGATTTTAGATAACAAAGTGAAGTTTGGCTTAATTATTTTTTCATTAAATAAAACTAGAAGTTGTTGGTTGATTTTATTTCCTCCATTCGTCATAAAAAAATATAGAAATGGTTAGAGGTCAAAATATGTTAATTTGTTTAGTCAAATCCTTCTCCGTTTTTTAATTTAGCGAATCATTAATTTAGCACGTTATTCCCAAGTCGGACTGGCCAAAATTATTATTTAACTGAGATTATTAATTTATCGGGTATTAAATTATCGAGGTTTTACTATTCTTACATAGATATGATTTAGCTTTGAAAAGTATCTTGATGTATTAACAATTTACTCTTTGCACTAGCTACAAATGTATGACATTGAATTGTATTGATTATGCATTTTTTTTCAAGGCAAGCTGGGAAGAGCAAAATGTTTCGAAATGCATTATCGGAAGGTCAGTCTTCTTCCTCCAATTCAGCGACCTGAGTGGTTTCCACGCAATGCATATAGCTCATTTTTTAACGTTTCTTATTGAAAAGATGTGGGTATCAAGTGCAGTTTAATGGATGTTTGAAGCTGATTAAATAATGAGGAAGTTAGTTAATGCAAACCCAGATATGAAATGCACTGGTTAACATTGGGGCACTGTTTTGCTAGCATTATAACAATTAAGTTAACTTGGCAACAAAGCTTTCCTGGTTATGGTGAGTTAACCAAGGCTAGAGAGCTTGAAGGGTATTTTGTTGAGGACAGGTCAAAGGACGAAGAGTACTCGAAGGCTTTACTGAGTTTAGGTTGTAGAAAGTGTGTGAAAGAAAATGTATGATGTGGAGTTGATCAAGCTTGTGTAAGAAGAAGATGAAAGTCACGGAGTAGGAGACTAAAGGGAAATTTTGGTTATCATGTTTTTCTCATTGGCTTGAAAACATAAACGGAATTGACATATATATGACAAGCGAGCTTTTGCTTATTAAATAATCTTTCTCAAGTGTAGAAGCCTTCCCATGTAACATGACCATTACAGCAAAGGTTGTGGTTGATTATGGAAAGTGTAAAATATTGAGGGAACGTAAATCTGAGTCTTAGAATGTTAAAATATACATCGTTGATCAGCTGAATGCATATGAAATAATCAAAATGTGTTAGAAATGGTTAGTGTTTCGGTAGACCAGTACTTTTTTAAATAAGGCAAGCAGTGATCTCATCAATAAAAATAAACTGGGAGCTTACTTGATTATATTGCCAATCAAGATAAAAACAAAAAATAAAATTTAAAACAGAAGTTATGAAAAGCTGCACCTACTTGATTGTGGAAGAGATGAGTTGAAGAAGCAAAATGATGTAAGCATTAGTGGATTGGCTGGACACTTGCATGTTTAAAAAATTGATGAGGTGATGACAATAACATAACTAACAAACATGAACCTTTAAAAACCATGTCCACTCCTTAGTGGCCATCATGCCTAATACAACTAAAAACCATATCATCTTTTTATCAGTAAAATCTCCTTTTTCTTCCTCTTTTGTTTCTATTATTTGCCTGGTAAGGAAGAAACGAAGGGAAGAGAGTTAAGAGAAAAGGATGGGTGATCATGACGAGGTACGAGTAAATGAAGAAGAAGAAGAATTTGAACTTAATGACAATATTAAGGGGTCTGTCGGAAGTAGATTGTCTATGCTCTCCACAAAATATGGTCTAGGAGGCAAAACTAAATGAGAAAGCAGGATCCCAAAGGACTGTTATTCTACTTTTGTTATCAACCCTAATGGAAGGTAGGTACTTCTCAAATTCTCTGAACTATTTAGTTCAAGTCCATCAAACACTAGGCCGTTAATATGCAAGGCTGCTAGACTGACACGAGCATATCATACATGTATTTCATATATTATTTTAAAAGACTAATATTCAATTAATATTTAATCCATTTTTCTTCCAATATTTTTCGCCTTGTAGATGGTACAAGTGTTGGGTGAAAATCATACTTGTGTGGACTATATATTCATCCTTCTTCACACCATTGGAGTTCGGATTCTTTAAAGGCTTGCCAGAGCACTTGAGAAAATTAGAAACTGTTCAAGCTATTTTTCTTGCGGATGTTATCTTGAAATTCTTTGTAGCGTACAGAGACACTCACACATACAAGATTGTGTATGACAGGAAAAGCATCGCTATGCAGTAAGTTTTATTAACTAGTTTGTATCTGTCAAATGTACATAGATAAATCTCTAAACTGTTTAACATTTTATTTATGCATCATGCACACAGTTACATAAAAGGCAGCTTTTCATTAGATCTTCTTGGGTGCATACCCTGGGATTCAATCTATAAGGTGAAACATTTACACAACAATCTCCCTTACTCTTCATGGCTTTGTAGCATGAGCATTCATAATTTTCGCATAAATCAAATGTGCAGGCAGCAGCTGAAAAGGAAGTGATAAGATGCTTAATTTGGATCAGACTTTATCAAGCACGAAAAATAAAAGAGTCTTTCAGAGAATGAAAAAGAACATTCGCATAAGTTATCTCTTTACAAGAATTGTGAAACTCATAACAGTAGAGTTGTATTGCACACAAACTGCGGCATGCATTTTCTATTATCTGGCTACATCGTTTCCAGCAACAAAGGAAAACTCGTTTGTACATTGTAGGCTCAATTGGAGGCCAATTTGGGTGCAATCCGAGAATACAAGGATTTGAGTGACCAAATGGACTCCGCTTGGTTTCTAACTCGCGTGGCACCATAATAACGTCAAATGGGACATGTTTGACTCAACAAACAAGTTCGGTTGTGCTTAACGAAGAAGGAAAACTCGTTTATACGTTGTATGCTCAATTGGAGGCCAATTTGGGTGCAATCCGAGAATACAAGGATTTGAGTGACCAAATGGACTCCGTTTGATTTTAATCCTCGCGTGGCACCATATTTACGTCAAATGGGACATGTTTGACTCAACAAACAAGTTCGGTTGTGCTTAAAGAAGAAGGAAAACTCGTTTGTACGTTGTATGCTCAATTGGAGGCCAATTTGGGTGCAATCCGAGAATACAAGTATTTGAGTGACCAAATGGACTCCATTTGATTTCAATCCGCGCGTGGCACCATAATAACGTCAAATGGGACATGTTTGACTCAACAAAAAGGTTCGGTTGTGCTTAACGAAGAAGGAAAACTCGTTTGTACGTTGTATGCTCAATTGGAGGCCAATTTGGGTGCAATCCGAGAATACAAGGATTTGAGTGACCAAATGGACTCCGTTTGATTTCAATCCTTGCGTGGCACCATAATAACGTGAAATGGGACATGTTTGACTCAACAGACAAGTTCGGTTGTGCTTAACGAAGAAGGAAAACTCGTTTATACGTTGTATGCTCAATTGGAGGCCAATTTGGGTGCAATCCGAGAATAGAAGGATTTGAGTGACCAAATGGACTCCGTTTGATTTCAATCCTCGCGTGGCACCATATTAATGTCAAATGGGACATGTTTGACTCAACAAACAAGTTCGGCTGTGCTTAAAGAGGAAGGAAAACTCGTATGTACGTTGTATGCTCAATTGGAGGCCAATTTGGGTGCAATCCGAGAATACAAGGATTTCAGTGACCAAATGGACTCCGTTTGATTTCAATCCTTGCGTGGCACCATAATAACGTCAAATGGGACATGTTTGACTCAACAAACAAGTTCGGTTGTGCTTAAAGAAGAAGGAAAACTCGTTTGTACATTGTATGCTCAATTGGAGGCCAATTTGGGTGCAATCCGAGAATACAAGTATTTGAGTGACCAAATGGACTCCATTTGATTTTAATCCTCATGTGGCACCATAATAACGTCAAATGGGACATGTTTGACTCAACAAAAAGGTTCGGTTGTGCTTAACGAAGAAGGAAAACTCGTTTGTACGTTGTATGCTCAATTGGAGGCCAATTTGGGTGCAATCCGAGAATACAAGTATTTGAGTGACCAAATGGACTCCGTTTGATTTCAATCCTTGTGTGGCACCATAATAACGTCAAATGGGACATGTTTGACTCAACAAACAAGTTCGGTTGTGCTTAAAGAAGAAGGAAAACTCGTTTGTACGTTGTATGCTCAATTGGAGGCCAATTTGGGTGCAATCCGAGAATACAAGTATTTGAGTGACCAAATGGACTCCATTTGATTTCAATCCTCGCGTGGCACCATAATAACGTCAAATGGGACATGTTTGACTCAACAAAAAGGTTCGGTTGTGCTTAACGAAGAAGGAAAACTCGTTTGTACGTTGTATGCTGAATTGGAGGCCAATTTGGGTGCAATCCGAGAATACAAGGATTTGAGTGACCAAATGGACTCCGTTTGATTTCAATCCTTGCGTGGTACCATAATAACGTCAAATGGGACATGTTTGACTCGACAAACATGTTTGGTTGTGCTTAAAGAGGAAGGAAAACTCGTATGTACGTTGTATGCTCAATTGGAGGCCAATTTGGGTGCAATCCGAGAATACAAGGATTTCAGTGACCAAATGGACTCCGTTTGATTTCAATCCTTGCGTGGCACCATAATAACGTCAAATGGGACATGTTTGACTCAACAAACAAGTTCGGTTGTGCTTAAAGAAGAAGGAAAACTCGTTTGTACATTGTATGCTCAATTGGAGGCCAATTTGGGTGCAATCCGAGAATACAAGTATTTGAGTGACCAAATGGACTCCATTTGATTTTAATCCTCATGTGGCACCATAATAACGTCAAATGGGACA
This sequence comes from Berberis vulgaris, assembly GCA_963556465.1. NCBI lineage: Eukaryota > Viridiplantae > Streptophyta > Magnoliopsida > Ranunculales > Berberidaceae > Berberis > Berberis vulgaris. Next base: position 48,526,646 of record OY747127.1, read on the forward strand.
TGTTTGACTCAACAAAAAGGTTCGGTTGTGCTTAACGAAGAAGGAAAACTCGTTTGTACGTTGTATGCTCAATTGGAGGCCAATTTGGGTGCAATCCGAGAATACAAGTATTTGAGTGACCAAATGGACTCCGTTTGATTTCAATCCTTGTGTGGCACCATAATAACGTCAAATGGGACATGTTTGACTCAACAAACAAGTTCGGTTGTGCTTAAAGAAGAAGGAAAACTCGTTTGTACGTTGTATGCTCAATTGGAGGCCAATTTGGGTGCAATCCGAGAATACAAGTATTTGAGTGACCAAATGGACTCCATTTGATTTCAATCCTCGCGTGGCACCATAATAACGTCAAATGGGACATGTTTGACTCAACAAAAAGGTTCGGTTGTGCTTAACGAAGAAGGAAAACTCGTTTGTACGTTGTATGCTGAATTGGAGGCCAATTTGGGTGCAATCCGAGAATACAAGGATTTGAGTGACCAAATGGACTCCGTTTGATTTCAATCCTTGCGTGGTACCATAATAACGTCAAATGGGACATGTTTGACTCGACAAACATGTTTGGTTGTGCTTAAAGAAGAAGGAAAACTCGTTTGTACGTTGTATGCTCAATTGGAGGCCAATTTGCGTGCAATCCGAGAATACAAGTATTTGAGTGACCAAATGGACTCCATTTGATTTCAATCCTCGCGTGGCACCATAATAACGTCAAATGGGACATGTTTGAGTCAACAAAAAGGTTTGGTTGTGTTTTTTTTTTAGAAATTGAGCGGGGGTTAAAGCGGACCCCAAACCGCGAACAATGAAAGAAGATTACATTCTGAGATAAATTTTACCTATCTTATCTTCAAATACAATTTTTTAAAGATCTTCAGCAAAGGAACTAGGCGTGATCTCAATAAATTCGGAGCTAGGGAAGGTGCTTGCTAGGAGGTCAGCCGCTCGATTAGCTTCCCTATAGCCGTGTTTGCAGGAAAAGTCTTCTAATTTAGATAATTTAGCTCGTATGTTCCAGACAACGTGTCTAACAGTCCAAGGAGCTGGCTTGGTAGTAGTGATATAAGTGAAAACAACCATAGAATCAGTGCATATCTCGAGTTTCTTGATGTTAAACTTCTTTGCTAGACGCAGTCCCGCAAGGACTGCCTGAAGTTCATGTTTAAGGACTGATAGGCCAGGGAATTCCCCTGCACAACGTGCTAGCGCTTCTCTACGAAGAAGGAAAACTCGTTTGTACATTGTAGGCTCAATTGGAGGCCAATTTGGGTGCAATCCGAGAATACAAGGATTTGAGTGACCAAATGGACTCCGCTTAGTTTCTAACTCACGTGGCACCATAATAACATCAAATGGGACATGTTTGACTCAACAAAAAGGTTCGGTTGTGCTTAACGAAGAAGGAAAACTCGTTCGTACGTTGTAGGCTCAATTGGAGGCCAATTTGGGTGCAATCCTAGAATACAAGGATTTGAGTGACCAAATGGGCTCCGCTTGGTTTCTAACTTGCGTGGCACCATAATAATGTCAAATGAGACCTGTTTGACTCAACGAACAAGTTCGGTTGTGCTTAACGAAGAAGAAAAACTCGTTTGTACGTTGTATGCTCAATTGGAGGCCAATTTGGGTGCAATCCGAGAATACAAGGATTTGAGTGACCAAATGGACTCCGTTTGATGTCAATCCTCGCGTGGCACCATATTAACGTCAAATGGGACATGTTTGAGTCAACAAACAAGTTCTGTTGTGCTTAAAGAAGAAGGAAAACTCGTTTGTACGTTGTATGCTCAATTGGAGGCCAATTTGGGTGCAATCCGAGAATACAAGTATTTGAGTGACCAAATGGACTCCATTTGATTTCAATCCTCGCGTGGCACCATAATAACGTCAAATGGGACATGTTTGACTCAACAAAAAGGTTTGGTTGTGCTTAACGAAGGAGGAAAACTCGTTTCTACGTTGTATGCTCAATTGGAGGCCAATTTGTGTGCAATCCGAGAATACAAGGATTTGAGTGACCAAATGGACTCCGTTTGATTTCAATCCTTGCGTGGCACCATAATAATGTCAAATGGGACATGTTTGACTCGAAAAACAAGTTCGGTTGTGCTTAAAGAAGAAGGAAAACTCGTTTGTACGTTGTATGCTCAATTGGAGGCCAATTTGGGTGCAATCCGAGAATACAAGTATTTGAGTGACCAAATGGACTCCATTTGATTTCAATCCTCGCGTGGCACCATAATAACGTCAAATGGGACATGTTTGAGTCAACAAAAAGGTTTGGTTGTGCTTTTTTTTTTAGAAATTGAGCGGGGGTTAAAGCGGACCCCAAACCGCGAACAATGAATGAAGATTACATTCTGAGATAAATTTTACCTATCTTATCTTCAAATACAATTTTTTAAAGATCTTCAGCAAAGGAACTAGGCGTGATCTCAATAAATTCGGAGCTAGGGAAGGTGCTTGCTAGGAGGCCAGCCGCTCGATTAGCTTCCCTATAGCCGTGTTTGCAGGAAAAGTCTTCTAATTTAGATAATTCAGCTCGTATGTTCCAGACAACGTGTCTAACAGTCCAAGGAGCAGGCTTGGTAGTAGTGATATAAGTGAAAACAACCATAGAATCAGTGCATATCTCGAGTTTCTTGATGTTAAACTTCTTTTCTAGACGCAGTCCCGCAAGGACTGCCTGAAGTTCATGTTTAAGGACTGATAGGCCAGGGAATTCCCCTGTACAACGTGCTAGCGCTTCTCTACGAAGAAGGAAAACTCGTTTGTACATTGTAGGCTCAATTGGAGGCCAATTTGGGTGCAATCCGAGAATACAAGGATTTGAGTGACCAAATGGACTCCGCTTAGTTTCTAACTCACGTGGCACCATAATAACATCAAATGGGACATGTTTGACTCAACAAAAAGGTTCGGTTGTGCTTAACGAAGAAGGAAAACTCGTTCGTACGTTGTAGGCTCAATTGGAGGCCAATTTGGGTGCAATCCTAGAATACAAGGATTTGAGTGACCAAATGGGCTCCGCTTGGTTTCTAACTTGCGTGGCACCATAATAATGTCAAATGAGACATGTTTGACTCAACGAACAAGTTCGGTTGTGCTTAACGAAGAAGAAAAACTCGTTTGTACGTTGTATGCTCAATTGGAGGCCAATTTGGGTGCAATCCGAGAATACAAGGATTTGAGTGACCAAATGGACTCCGTTTGATGTCAATCCTCGCGTGGCACCATATTAACATCAAATGGGACATGTTTGAGTCAACAAACAAGTTCGGTTGTGCTTAAAGAAGAAGGAAAACTCGTTTGTACGTTGTATGCTCAATTGGAGGCCAATTTGGGTGCAATCCGAGAATACAAGTATTTGAGTGACCAAATGGACTCCATTTGATTTCAATCCTCACGTGGCACCATAATAACGTCAAATGGGACATGTTTGACTCAACAAAAAGGTTCGGTTGTGCTTAACGAAGAAGGAAAACTCGTTTCTACGTTGTATGCTCAATTGGAGGCCAATTTGTGTGCAATCCGAGAATACAAGGATTTGAGTGACCAAATGGACTCCGTTTGATTTCAATCCTTGCGTGGCACCATAATAATGTCAAATGGGACATGTTTGACTCGAAAAACAAGTTCGGTTGTGCTTAAAGAAGAAGGAAAACTCGTTTGTACGTTGTATGCTCAATTGGAGGCCAATTTGGGTGCAATCCGAGAATACAAGTATTTGAGTGACCAAATGGACTCCATTTGATTTCAATCCTCGCGTGGCACCATAATAACGTCAAATGGGACATGTTTGAGTCAACAAAAAGGTTTGGTTGTGCTTTTTTTTTTAGAAATTGAGCGGGGGTTAAAGCGGACCCCAAACCGCGAACAATGAAAGAAGATTACATTCTGAGATAAATTTTACCTATCTTATCTTCAAATACAATTTTTTAAAGATCTTCAGCAAAGGAACTAGGCGTGATCTCAATAAATTCGGAGCTAGGGAAGGTGCTTGCTAGGAGGTCAGCCGCTCGATTAGCTTCCCTATAGCCGTGTTTGCAGGAAAAGTCTTCTAATTTAGATAATTTAGCTCGTATGTTCCAGACAACGTGTCTAACAGTCCAAGGAGCTGGCTTGGTAGTAGTGATATAAGTGAAAACAACCATAGAATCAGTGCATATCTCGAGTTTCTTGATGTTAAACTTCTTTGCTAGACGCAGTCCCGCAAGGACTGCCTGAAGTTCATGTTTAAGGACTGATAGGCTAGGGAATTCCCCTGCACAACGTGCTAGCGCTTCTCTACGAAGAAGGAAAACTCGTTTGTACATTGTAGGCTCAATTGGAGGCCAATTTGGGTGCAATCCGAGAATACAAGGATTTGAGTGACCAAATGGACTCCGCTTAGTTTCTAACTCACGTGGCACCATAATAACATCAAATGGGACATTTTTGACTCAACAAAAAGGTTCGGTTGTGCTTAACGAAGAAGGAAAACTCGTTCGTACGTTGTAGGCTCAATTGGAGGCCAATTTGGGTGCAATCCTAGAATACAAGGATTTGAGTGACCAAATGGGCTCCGCTTGGTTTCTAACTTGCGTGGCACCATAATAATGTCAAATGAGACATGTTTGACTCAACGAACAAGTTCGGTTGTGCTTAACGAAGAAGAAAAACTCGTTTGTACGTTGTATGCTCAATTGGAGGCCAATTTGGGTGCAATCCGAGAATACAAGGATTTGAGTGACCAAATGGACTCCGTTTGATGTCAATCCTCGCGTGGCACCATATTAACGTCAAATGGGACATGTTTGAGTCAACAAACAAGTTCGGTTGTGCTTAAAGAAGAAGGAAAACTCGTTTGTACGTTGTATGCTCAATTGGAGGCCAATTTGGGTGCAATCCGAGAATACAAGTATTTGAGTGACCAAATGGACTCCATTTGATTTCAATCCTCGCGTGGCACCATAATAACGTCAAATGGGACATGTTTGAATCAACAAAAAGGTTTGGTTGTGCTTAACGAAGGAGGAAAACTCGTTTCTACGTTGTATGCTCAATTGGAGGCCAATTTGTGTGCAATCCGAGAATACAAGGATTTGAGTGACCAAATGGACTCCGTTTAATTTCAATCCTTGCGTGGCACCATAATAATGTCAAATGGGACATGTTTGACTCGAAAAACAAGTTCGGTTGTGCTTAAAGAAGAAGGAAAACTCGTTTGTACGTTGTATGCTCAATTGGAAGCCAATTTGGGTGCAATCCGAGAATACAAGTATTTGAGTGACCAAATGGACTCCATTTGATTTCAATCCTCGCGTGGCACCATAATAACGTCAAATGGGACATGTTTGAGTCAACAAAAAGGTTTGGTTGTGCTTTTTTTTTTAGAAATTGAGCGGGGGTTAAAGCGGACCCCAAACCGCGAACAATGAATGAAGATTACATTCTGAGATAAATTTTACCTATCTTATCTTCAAATACAATTTTTTAAAGATCTTCAGCAAAGGAACTAGGCGTGATCTCAATAAATTCGGAGCTAGGGAAGGTGCTTGCTAGGAGGCCAGCCGCTCGATTAGCTTCCCTATAGCCGTGTTTGCAGGAAAAGTCTTCTAATTTAGATAATTCAGCTCGTATGTTCCAGACAACGTGTCTAACAGTCCAAGGAGCTGGCTTGGTAGTAGTGATATAAGTGAAAACAACCATAGAATCAGTGCAAATCTCGAGTTTCTTGATGTTAAACTTCTTTGCTAGACGCAGTCCCGCAAGGACTGCCTGAAGTTCATGTTTAAGGACTGATAGGCCAGGGAATTCCCCTGCACAACGTGCTAGCGCTTTTCTACGAAGAAGGAAAACTCGTTTGTACATTGTAGGCTCAATTGGAGGCCAATTTGGGTGCAATCCGAGAATACAAGGATTTGAGTGACCAAATGGACTCCGCTTAGTTTCTAACTCACGTGGCACCATAATAACGTCAAATGGGACATGTTTGACTCAACAAAAAGGTTCGGTTGTGCTTAACGAAGAAGGAAAACTCGTTCGTACGTTGTAGGCTCAATTGGAGGCAAATTTGGGTGCAATCCGAGAATACAAGGATTTGAGTGACCAAATGGGCTCCGCTTGGTTTCTAACTTGCGTGGCACCATAATAATGTCAAATGAGACATGTTTGACTCAACGAACAAGTTCGGTTGTGCTTAACGAAGAAGAAAAACTCGTTTGTACGTTGTATGCTCAATTGGAGGCCAATTTGGGTGCAATCCGAGAATACAAGGATTTGAGTGACCAAATGGACTCCGTTTGATGTCAATCCTCGCGTGGCACCATATTAACGTCAAATGGGACATGTTTGAGTCAACAAACAAGTTCGGTTGTGCTTAAAGAAGAAGGAAAACTCGTTTGTACGTTGTATGCTCAATTGGAGGCCAATTTGGGTGCAATCCGAGAATACAAGTATTTGAGTGACCAAATGGACTCCATTTGATTTCAATCCTCGCGTGGCACCATAATAACGTCAAATGGGACATGTTTGACTCAACAAAAAGGTTCGGTTGTGCTTAACGAAGAAGGAAAACTCGTTTCTACGTTGTATGCTCAATTGGAGGCCAATTTGTGTGCAATCCGAGAATACAAGGATTTGAGTGACCAAATGGACTCCGTTTGATTTCAATCCTTGCGTGGCACCATAATAATGTCAAATGGGACATGTTTGACTCGAAAAACAAGTTCGTTTGTGCTTAAAGAAGAAGGAAAACTCGTTTGTACGTTGTATGCTCAATTGGAGGCTAATTTGGGTGCAATCCTAGAATACAAGTATTTGAGTGACCAAATGGACTCCATTTGATTTCAATCCTCGCGTGGCACCATAAAAACGTCAAATGGGACATGTTTGACTCAACAAAAAGGTTTGGTTGTGCTTTTTTTTTTTTGGAAATTGAGCGGTGGTTAAAGCGGACCCCAAACCGCGAACAATGAAAGAAGATTACATTCTGAGATAAATTTTACCTATCTTATCTTCAAATACAATTTTTTTAAGATCTTCAGCAAAGGAACTAGGCGTGATCTCAATAAATTCTGAGCAAGGGAAGGTGCTTGCTAGGAGGTCAGCCGCTCGATTAGCTTCCCTATAGTCGTGTTTGTAGGAAAAGTCTTCTAATTTAGATAATTCAGCTCGTATGTTCCAGACAACGTGTCTAACAGTCCAAGGAGCTGGCTTGGTAGTAGTGATATAAGTGAAAACAACCATAGAATCAGTGCATATCTCGAGTTTCTTGATGTTAAACTTCTTTGCTAGACGCAGTCCCGCAAGGACTGCCTAAAGTTCATGTTTAAGGACTGATAGGCCAGGGCAGCCCCCTGCACAACCTGCTAGCGCTTCTCTACGAAGAAGGAAAACTCGTTTGTACATTGTAGGCTCAATTGGAGGCCAATTTGGGTGCAATCCGAGAATACAAGGATTTGAGTGACCAAATGGACTCCGCTTAGTTTCTAACTCGCGTGGCACCATAATAACGTCAAATGGGACATGTTTGACTGAACAAACAAGTTCGGTTGGGCTTAAAGAAGAAGGAAAACTCGTTTGTACGTTGTATGCTCAATTGGAGGCCAATTTGGGTGCAATCCGAGAATACAAGGATTTGAGTGACCAAATGGACTCCGCTTGGTTTCTAACTCGCGTGGAAAAATAATAACGTCAAATGAGACATGTTTGAGTCAACAAACAAGTTCGGTTGTGCTTAACGAAGAAGTAAAACTCGTTTGTACGTTGTAGCTCAATTGGAGGCCAATTTGGGTGCAATCTGAGAATACAAGTATTTGAGTGACCAAATGGACTCCATGTGATTTCAATCCACCGTGGCACCATAATAACGTCAAATGGGACATGTTTGACTCAACAAACAAGTTCGTTTGTGCTTAACGAAGAAGGAAAACTCGTTTGTACGTTGTATGCTCAATTGGAGGCCAATTTGGGTGCAATCCGAGAATACAAGGATTTGAGTGACCAAATGGACTCCGTTTGATTTCAATCCTTGCGTGGCACCATAATAATGTCAAATGGGACATGTTTGACTCAACAAACAAGTTCGGTTGTGCTTAAAGAAGAAGGAAAACTCGTTTGTACATTGTATGCTCAATTGGAGGCCAATTTGGGTGCAATCCAAGAATACAAGTATTTGAGTGACCAAATGGACTCCATTTGATTTCAATCCTCACGTGGCACCATAATAACGTCAAATGGGACATGTTTGACTCAACAAAAAGGTTCGGTTGTGCTTAAAAAAGAAGGAAAACTCGTTTGTACGTTGTATGCTCAATTGGAGGCCAATTTGGGTGCAATCCGAGAATACAAGGATTTGAGTGACCAAATGGAATCCGTTTGATTTCAATTCTCTGGTGGCACCATATTAACGTCAAATGGGACATGTTTGACTCAACAAACAAGTTCGGTTGTCCTTAAAGAAGAAGGAAAACTCGTTTGTACGTTGTATGCTCAATTGGAGGCCAATTTGGGTGCAATCCGAGAATACAAGTATTTGAGTGACCAAATGGACTCCATTTGATTTCAATCCTCGCGTGGCACCATAATAATGTGAAATGGGACATGTTTGACTCAACAAAAAGGTTCGGTTGTGCTTAACGAAGAAGGAAAACTAGTTTATACGTTGTATGCTCAATTGGAGGCCAATTTGGGTGCAATCCGAGAATACAAGGATTTGAGTGACCAAATGGAATCCGTTTGATTTCAATTCTCCGGTGGCACCATATTAACGTCAAATGGGACATGTTTGACTCAACAAACAAGTTCGGTTGTGCTTAAAAAAGGAAAACTCGTTTGTACGTTGTATGCTCAATTGGAGGCCAATTTGGGTGCAATCCGAGAATACAAGTATTTTAGTGACCAAATGGACTCCATTTGATTTCAATCCTCGCGTGGCACCATAATAACGTCAAATGGGACATGTTTGACTCAACAAAAAGGTTCGGTTGTGCTTAACGAAGAAGGAAAACTCGTTTGTACATTGTATGCTGAATTGTAGGCCAATTTGGGTGCAATCCGAGAATACAAGTATTTGAGTGACCAAATGGACTCCGTTTGATTTCAATCCTTGCGTGGTACCATAATAACGTCAAATGGGACATGTTTGACTCGACAAACATGTTCGGTTGTGCTTAAAGAAGAAGGAAAACTAGTTTGTACGTTGTATGCTCAATTGGAGGGAAATTTGGGTGCAATCCGAGAATACAAGTATTTGAGTGACCAAATGGACTCCATTTGATTTCAATCCTCGCGTGGCACCATAATAACATCAAATGGGACATGTTTGAGTCAACAAAAAGGTTTGGTTGTGCTTTTTTTTTTTAGAAATTGAGCGGGGGTTAAAGCGGACCCCAAACCGCGAACAATGAAAGAAGATTACATTCTAAGATAAATTTTACCTATCTTATCTTCAAATACAATTTTTTTAAGATCTTCAGCAAAGGAACTAGGCGTGATCTCAATAAATTCGGAGCTAGGGAAGGTGCTTGCTAGGAGGTCAGCCGCTCGATTAGCTTCCCTATAGTCGTGTTTGTAGGAAAAGTCTTCTAATTTAGATAATTCAGCTCGTATGTTCCAGACAACGTGTCTAACAGTCCAAGGAGCTGGCTTGGTAGTAGTGATATAAGTGAAAACAACCATAGAATTAGTGCATATCTCGAGTTTCTTGATGTTAAACTTCTTTGCTAGACGCAGTCCCGCAAGGACTGCCTGAAGTTCATGTTTAAGGACTGATAGGCCAGGGCAGTCCCCTGCACAACCTGCTAGCGCTTCTCTACGAAGAAGGAAAACTCGTTTGTACATTGTAGGCTCAATTGGAGGCCAATTTGGTTGCAATCCGAGAATACAAGGATTTGAGTGACCAAATGGACTCCGCTTAGTTTCTAACTCGCGTGGCACCATAATAAAGTCAAATGGGACATGTTTGACTGAACAAACAAGTTCGGTTGGGCTTAAAGAAGAAGGAAAACTCGTTTGTACGTTGTATGCTCAATTGGAGGCCAATTTGGGTGCAATCCGAGAATACAAGTATTTGAGTGACCAAATGGACTCCATTTGATTTCAATCCTCGCGTGGCACCATAATAACGTCAAATGGGACATGTTTGACTCAACAAAAAGGTTCGGTTGTGCTTAACGAAGAAGGAAAACTCGTTTCTACGTTGTATGCTCAATTGGAGGCCAATTTGTGTGCAATCCGAGAATACAAGGATTTGAGTGACCAAATGGACTCCGTTTGATGTCAATCCTCGCGTGGCACCATATTAACGTCAAATGGGACATGTTTGAGTCAACAAACAAGTTCGGTTGTGCTTAAAGAAGAAGGAAAACTCGTTTGTACGTTGTATGCTCAATTGGAGGCCAATTTGGGTGCAATCCGAGAATACAAGTATTTGAGTGACCAAATGGACTCCATTTGATTTCAATCCTCGCGTGGCACCATAATAACGTCAAATGGGACATGTTTGACTCAACAAAAAGGTTCGGTTGTGCTTAACGAAGAAGGAAAACTCGTTTCTACGTTGTATGCTCAATTGGAGGCCAATTTGTGTGCAATCCGAGAATACAAGGATTTGAGTGACCAAATGGACTCCGTTTGATTTCAATCCTTGCGTGGCACCATAATAATGTCAAATGGGACATGTTTGACTCGAAAAACAAGTTCGGTTGTGCTTAAAGAAGAAGGAAAACTCGTTTGTACGTTGTATGCTCAATTGGAGGCCAATTTGGGTGCAATCCGAGAATACAAGTATTTGAGTGACCAAATGGACTCCATTTGATTTCAATCCTCGCGTGGCACCATAATAACGTCAAATGGGACATGTTTGAGTCAACAAAAAGGTTTGGTTGTGCTTTTTTTTTTAGAAATTGAGCGGGGGTTAAAGCGGACCCCAAACCGCGAACAATGAATGAAGATTACATTTTGAGATAAATTTTACCTATCTTATCTTCAAATACAATTTTTTAAAGATCTTCAGCAAAGGAACTAGGCGTGATCTCAATAAATTCGGAGCTAGGGAAGGTGCTTGCTAGGAGGCCAGCCGCTCGATTAGCTTCCCTATAGCCGTGTTTGCAGGAAAAGTCTTCTAATTTAGATAATTCAGCTCGTATGTTCCAGACAACGTGTCTAACAGTCCAAGGAGCTGGCTTGGTAGTAGTGATATAAGTGAAAACAACCATAGAATCAGTGCATATCTCGAGTTTCTTGATGTTAAACTTCTTTGCTAGACGCAGTCCCGCAAGGACTGCCTGAAGTTCATGTTTAAGGACTGATAGGCCAGGGAATTCCCCTGCACAACGTGCTAGCGCTTTTCTACGAAGAAGGAAAACTCGTTTGTACATTGTAGGCTCAATTGGAGGCCAATTTGGGTGCAATCCGAGAATACAAGGATTTGAGTGACCAAATGGGCTCCGCTTGGTTTCTAACTTGCGTGGCACCATAATAATGTCAAATGAGACATGTTTGACTCAACGAACAAGTTCGGTTGTGCTTAACGAAGAAGAAAAACTCGTTTGTACGTTGTATGCTCAATTGGAGGCCAATTTGGGTGCAATCCGAGAATACAAGGATTTGAGTGACCAAATGGACTCCGTTTGATGTCAATCCTCGCGTGGCACCATATTAACGTCAAATGGGACATGTTTGAGTCAACAAACAAGTTCGGTTGTGCTTAAAGAAGAAGGAAAACTCGTTTGTACGTTGTATGCTCAATTGGAGGCCAATTTGGGTGCAATCCGAGAATACAAGTATTTGAGTGACCAAATGGACTCCATTTGATTTCAATCCTCGCGTGGCACCATAATAACGTCAAATGGGACATGTTTGACTCAACAAAAAGGTTCGGTTGTGCTTAACGAAGAAGGAAAACTCGTTTCTACGTTGTATGCTCAATTGGAGGCCAATTTGTGTGCAATCCAAGAATACAAGGATTTGAGTGACCAAATGGACTCCGTTTGATTTCAATCCTTGCGTGGCACCATAATAATGTCAAATGGGACATGTTTGACTCGAAAAACAAGTTCGGTTGTGCTTAAAGAAGAAGGAAAACTCGTTTGTACGTTGTATGCTCAATTGGAGGCTAATTTGGGTGCAATCCGAGAATACAAGTATTTGAGTGACCAAATGGACTCCATTTGATTTCAATCCTCGCGTGGCACCATAAAAACGTCAAATGGGACATGTTTGACTCAACGAAAAGGTTTGGTTGTGCTTTTTTTTTTTTGGAAATTGAGCGGGGGTTAAAGCGGACCCCAAACCGCGAACAATGAAAGAAGATTACATTCTGAGATAAATTTTACCTATCTTATCTTCAAATACAATTTTTTTAAGATCTTCAGCAAAGGAACTAGGCGTGATCTCAATAAATTCTGAGCAAGGGAAGGTGCTTGCTAGGAGGTCAGCCGCTCGATTAGCTTCCCTATAGTCGTGTTTGTAGTAAAAGTCTTCTAATTTAGATAATTCAGCTCGTATGTTCCAGACAACGTGTCTAACAGTCCAAGGAGCTGGCTTGGTAGTAGTGATATAAGTGAAAACAACCATAGAATCAGTGCATATCTCGAGTTTCTTGATGTTAAACTTCTTTGCTAGACGCAGTCCCGCAAGGACTGCCTGAAGTTCATGTTTAAGGACTGATAGGCCAGGGCAGTCCCCTGCACAACCTGCTAGCGCTTCTCTACGTAGAAGGAAAACTCGTTTGTATATTGTAGGCTCAATTGGAGCCCAATTTGGGTGCAATCCGAGAATACAAGGATTTGAGTGACCAAATGGACTCCGCTTAGTTTCTAACTCGCGTGGCACCATAATAACGTCAAATGGGACATGTTTGACTGAACAAACAAGTTCGGTTGGGCTTAAAGAAGAAGGAAAACTCGTTTGTACGTTGTATGCTCAATTGGAGGCCAATTTGGGTGCAATCCGAGAATACAAGGATTTGAGTGACCAAATGGACTCCGCTTGGTTTCTAACTCTCGTGGAAAAATAATAACGTCAAATGAGACATGTTTGAGTCAACAAACAAGTTCGGTTGTGCTTAACGAAGAAGTAAAACTCGTTTGTACGTTGTAGCTCAATTGGAGGCCAATTTGGGTGCAATCCGAGAATACAAGGATTTGAGTGACCAAATGGACTCCGTTTGATTTCAATCCTTGCGTGGCACCATAATAATGTCAAATGGGACATGTTTGACTCAACAAACAAGTTCGGTTGTGCTTAAAGAAGAAGGAAAACTCGTTTGTACATTGTATGCTCAATTGGAGGCCAATTTGGGTGCAATCCGAGAATACAAGTATTTGAGTGACCAAATGGACTCCATTTCATTTCAATCCTCACGTGGCACCATAATAACGTCAAATGGGACATGTTTGACTCAACAAAAAGGTTCGGTTGTGCTTAAAAAAGAAGGAAAACTCGTTTGTACGTTGTATGCTCAATTGGAGGCCAATTTGGGTGCAATCCGAGAATACAAGTATTTGAGTGACCAAATGGACTCCATTTGATTTCAATCCTCGCGTGGCACCATAATAATGTGAAATGGGACATGTTTGACTCAACAAAAAGGTTCGGTTTTGCTTAACGAAGAAGGAAAACTAGTTTATACGTTGTATGCTCAATTGGAGGCCAATTTGGGTGCAATCCGAGAATACAAGGATTTGAGTGACCAAATGGAATCCGTTTGATTTCAATTCTCCGGTGGCACCATATTAACGTCAAATGGGACATGTTTGACTCAACAAACAAGTTCGGTTGTGCTTAAAAAAGGAAAACTCGTTTGTACGTTGTATGCTCAATTGGAGGCCAATTTGGGTGCAATCCGAGAATACAAGTATTTTAGTGACCAAATGGACTCCATTTGATTTCAATCCTCGCGTGGCACCATAATAACGTCAAATGGGACATGTTTGACTCAACAAAAAGGTTCGGTTGTGCTTAACGAAGAAGGAAAACTCGTTTGTACGTTGTATGCTGAATTGTAGGCCAATTTGGGTGCAATCCGAGAATACAAGTATTTGAGTGACCAAATGGACTCCGTTTGATTTCAATCCTTGCGTGGTACCATAATAACGTCAAATGGGACATGTTTGACTCGACAAACATGTTCGGTTGTGCTTAAAGAAGAAGGAAAACTAGTTTGTACGTTGTATGCTCAATTGGAGGGAAATTTGGGTGCAATCCGAGAATACAAGTATTTGAGTGACCAAATGGACTCCATTTGATTTCAATCCTCGCGTGGCACCATAATAACATCAAATGGGACATGTTTGAGTCAACAAAAAGGTTTGGTTGTGCTTTTTTTTTTTAGAAATTGAGCGGGGGTTAAAGCGGACCCCAAACCGCGAACAATGAAAGAAGATTACATTCTAAGATAAATTTTACCTATCTTATCTTCAAATACAATTTTTTTAAGATCTTCAGCAAAGGAACTAGGCGTGATCTCAATAAATTCGGAGCTAGGGAAGGTGCTTGCTAGGAGGTCAGCCGCTCGATTAGCTTCCCTATAGTCGTGTTTGTAGGAAAAGTCTTCTAATTTAGATAATTCAGCTCGTATGTTCCAGACAACGTGTCTAACAGTCCAAGGAGCTGGCTTGGTAGTAGTGATATAAGTGAAAACAACCATAGAATTAGTGCATATCTCGAGTTTCTTGATGTTAAACTTCTTTGCTAGACGCAGTCCCGCAAGGACTGCCTGAAGTTCATGTTTAAGGACTGATAGGCCAGGGCAGTCCCCTGCACAACCTGCTAGCGCTTCTCTACGAAGAAGGAAAACTCGTTTGTACATTGTAGGCTCAATTGGAGGCCAATTTGGTTGCAATCCGAGAATACAAGGATTTGAGTGACCAAATGGACTCCGCTTAGTTTCTAACTCGCGTGGCACCATAATAACGTCAAATGGGACATGTTTGACTGAACAAACAAGTTCGGTTGGGCTTAAAGAAGAAGGAAAACTCGTTTGTACGTTGTATGCTCAATTGGAGGCCAATTTGGGTGCAATCCGAGAATACAAGGATTTGAGTGACCCAATGGACTCCGCTTGGTTTCTAACTCGCGTGGCAAAATAATAACGTCAAATGAGACATGTTTGAGTCAACAAACAAGTTCGGTTGTGCTTAACGAAGAAGTAAAACTCGTTTGTACGTTGTAGCTCAATTGGAGGCCAATTTGGGTGCAATCCGAGAATACAAGGATTTGAGTGACCAAATGGACTCCGTTTGATGTCAATCCTCGCGTGGCACCGTATTAACGTCAAATGGGACATGTTTGAGTCAACAAACAAGTTCGGTTGTGCTTAAAGAAGAAGGAAAACTCGTTTGTACGTTGTATGCTCAATTGGAGGCCAATTTGGGTGCAATCCGAGAATACAAGTATTTGAGTGACCAAATGGACTCCATTTGATTTCAATCCTCACGTGGCACCATAATAACGTCAAATGGGACATGTTTGACACAACAAAAAGGTTCGGTTGTGCTTAACGAAGAAGGAAAACTCGTTTCTACGTTGTATGCTCAATTGGAGGCCAATTTGTGTGCAATCCGAGAATACAAGGATTTGAGTGACCAAATGGACTCCGTTTGATTTCAATCCTTGCGTGGCACCATAATAATGTCAAATGGGACATGTTTGACTCGAAAAACAAGTTCGGTTGTGCTTAAAGAAGAAGGAAAACTCGTTTGTACGTTGTATGCTCAATTGGAGGCCAATTTGGGTGCAATCCGAGAATACAAGTATTTGAGTGACCAAATGGACTCCATTTGATTTCAATCCTCGCGTGGCACCATAATAATGTCAAATGGGACATGTTTGAGTCAACAAAAAGGTTTGGTTGTGCTTTTTTTTTTAGAAATTGAGCGGGGGTTAAAGCGGACCCCAAACCGCGAACAATGAATGAAGATTACATTCTGAGATAAATTTTACCAATCTTATCTTCAAATACAATTTTTTAAAGATCTTCAGCAAAGGAACTAGGCGTGATCTCAACAAATTCGGAGCTAGGGAAGGTGCTTGCTAGGAGGCCAGCCGCTCGATTAGCTTCCCTATAGCCGTGTTTGCAGGAAAAGTCTTCTAATTTAGATAATTCAGCTCGTATGTTCCAGACAACGTGTCTAACAGTCCAAGGAGCTGGCTTGGTAGTAGTGATATAAGTGAAAACAACCATAGAATCAGTGCATATCTCGAGTTTCTTGATGTTAAACTTCTTTGCTAGACGCAGTCCCGCAAGGACTGCCTGAAGTTCATGTTTAAGGACTGATAGGCCAGGGAATTCCCCTGCACAACGTGCTAGCGCTTCTCTACGAAGAAGGAAAACTCGTTTGTACATTGTAGGCTCAATTGGAGGCCAATTTGGGTGCAATCCGAGAATACAAGGATTTGAGTGACCAAATGGACTCCGCTTAGTTTCTAACTCACGTGGCACCATAATAACGTCAAATGGGACATGTTTGACTCAACAAAAAGGTTCGGTTGTGCTTAACGAAGAAGGAAAACTCGTTCGTACGTTGTAGGCTCAATTGGAGGCCAATTTGGGTGCAATCCGAGAATACAAGGATTTGAGTGACCAAATGGGCTCCGCTTGGTTTCTAACTTGCGTGGCACCATAATAATGTCAAATGAGACATGTTTGACTCAACGAACAAGTTCGGTTGTGCTTAGCGAAGAAGAAAAACTCGTTTGTACGTTGTATGCTCAATTGGAGGCCAATTTGGGTGCAATCCGAGAATACAAGGATTTGAGTGACCAAATGGACTCCGTTTGATGTCAATCCTCGCGTGGCACCATATTAACGTCAAATGGGACATGTTTGACTCAACAAAAAGGTTCGGTTGTGCTTAACGAAGAAGGAAAACTCGTTTCTACGTTGTATGCTCAATTGGAGGCCAATTTGTGTGCAATCCGAGAATACAAGGATTTGAGTGACCAAATGGACTCCGTTTGATTTCAATCCTTGCGTGGCACCATAATAATGTCAAATGGGACATGTTTGACTCGAAAAACAAGTTCGGTTGTGCTTAAAGAAGAAGGAAAACTCGTTTGTACGTTGTATGCTCAATTGGAGGCCAATTTGGGTGCAATCCGAGAATACAAGTATTTGAGTGACGAAATGGACTCCATTTGATTTCAATCCTCGCGTGGCACCATAAAAACGTCAAATGGGACATGTTTGACTCGACAAAAAGGTTTGGTTGTGCTTAACGAAGAAGGAAAACTAGTTTATACGTTGTATGCTCAATTGGAGGCCAATTTGGGTGCAATCCGAGAATACAAGGATTTGAGTGACCAAATGGAATCCGTTTGATTTCAATTATCCCGTGGCACCATATTAACGTCAAATGGGACATGTTTGACTCAACAAACAAGTTCGGTTGTGCTTAAAAAAGGAAAACTCGTTTGTACGTTGTATGCTCAATTGGAGGCCAATTTGGGTGCAATCCGAGAATACAAGTATTTGAGTGACCAAATGGACTCCATTTGATTTCAATCCTCGCGTGGCACCATAATAATGTCAAATGGGACATGTTTGAGTCAACAAAAAGGTTTGGTTGTGCTTTTTTTTTTAGAAATTGAGCGGGGGTTAAAGCGGACCCCAAACCGCGAACAATGAATGAAGATTACATTCTGAGATAAACTTTACCAATCTTATCTTCAAATACAATTTTTTAAAGATCTTCAGCAAAGGAACTAGGCGTGATCTCAATAAATTCGGAGCTAGGGAAGGTGCTTGCTAGGAGGCCAGCCGCTCGATTAGCTTCCCTATAGCCGTGTTTGCAGGAAAAGTCTTCTAATTTAGATAATTCAGCTCGTATGTTCCAGACAACGTGTCTAACAGTCCAAGGAGCTGGCTTGGTAGTAGTGATACAAGTGAAAACAACCATAGAATCAGTGCATATCTCGAGTTTCTTGATGTTAAACTTCTTTGCTAGACGCAGTCCCGCAAGGACTGCCTGAAGTTCATGTTTAAGGACTGATAGGCCAGGGAATTCCCCTGCACAACGTGCTAGCGCTTCTCTACGAAGAAGGAAAACTCGTTTGTACATTGTAGGCTCAATTGGAGGCCAATTTGGGTGCAATCCGAGAATACAAGGATTTGAGTGACCAAATGGACTCCGCTTAGTTTCTAACTCACGTGGCACCATAATAACGTCAAATGGGACATGTTTGACTCAACAAAAAGGTTCGGTTGTGCTTAACGAAGAAGGAAAACTCGTTCGTACGTTGTAGGCTCAATTGGAGGCCAATTTGGGTGCAATCCGAGAATACAAGGATTTGAGTGACCAAATGGGCTCCGCTTGGTTTCTAACTTGCGTGGCACCATAATAATGTCAAATGAGACATGTTTGACTCAACGAACAAGTTCGGTTGTGCTTAACGAAGAAGAAAAACTCGTTTGTACGTTGTATGCTCAATTGGAGGCCAATGTGGGTGCAATCCGAGAATACAAGGATTTGAGTGACCAAATGGACTCCGTTTGATGTCAATCCTCGCGTGGCACCATATTAACGTCAAATGGGACATGTTTGACTCAACAAAAAGGTTCGGTTGTGCTTAACGAAGAAGGAAAACTCGTTTCTACGTTGTATGCTCAATTGGAGGCCAATTTGTGTGCAATCCGAGAATACAAGGATTTGAGTGACCAAATGGACTCCGTTTGATTTCAATCCTTGCGTGGCACCATAATAATGTCAAATGGGACATGTTTGACTCGAAAAACAAGTTCGGTTGTGCTTAAAGAAGAAGGAAAACTCGTTTGTACGTTGTATGCTCAATTGGAGGCCAATTTGGGTGCAATCCGAGAATACAAGTATTTGAGTGACGAAATGGACTCCATTTGATTTCAATCCTCGCGTGGCACCATAAAAACGTCAAATGGGACATGTTTGACTCGACAAAAAGGTTTGGTTGTGCTTAACGAAGAAGGAAAACTAGTTTATACGTTGTATGCTCAATTGGAGGCCAATTTGGGTGCAATCCGAGAATACAAGGATTTGAGTGACCAAATGGAATCCGTTTGATTTCAATTATCCCGTGGCACCATATTAACGTCAAATGGGACATGTTTGACTCAACAAACAAGTTCGGTTGTGCTTAAAAAAGGAAAACTCGTTTGTACGTTGTATGCTCAATTGGAGGCCAATTTGGGTGCAATCCGAGAATACAAGTATTTTAGTGACCAAATGGACTCCATTTGATTTCAATCCTCGCGTGGCACCATAATAACGTCAAATGGGACATGTTTGACTCAACAAAAAGGTTCGGTTGTGCTTAACGAAGAAGGAAAACTCGTTTGTACGTTGTAGCTCAATTGGAGGCCAATTTGTGTGCAATCCGAGAATACAAGTATTTGAGTGACCAAATGGACTCCATGTGATTTCAATCCACCGTGGCACCGTAATAACGTCAAATGGGACATGTTTGACTCAACAAACAAGTTCGTTTGTGCTTAACGAAGAAGGAAAACTCGTTTGTACGTTGTGTGCTCAATTGGAGGCCAATTTGGGTGCAATACGAGAATACAAGTATTTGAGTGACCAAATGGACTCCATGTGATTTCAATCCACCGTGGCACCGTAATAACGTCAAATGGGACATGTTTGACTCAACAAACAAGTTCATTTGTGCTTAACGAAGAAGGAAAACTCGTTTGTACGTTGTATGCTCAATTGGAGGCCAATTTGGGTGCAATACGAGAATACAAGGATTTGAGTGACCAAATGGACTCCGTTTGATTTCAATCCTTGCGTGGCACCATAATAATGTCAAATGGGACATGATTGACTCAACAAACAAGTTCGGTTGTGCTTAAAGAAGAAGGAAAACTCGTTTGTACATTGTATGCTCAATTGGAGGCCAATTTGGGTGCAATCCGAGAATACAAGTATTTGAGTGACCAAATGGACTCCATTTGATTTCAATCCTCACGTGGCACCATAATAACGTCAAATGGGACATGTTTGACTCAACAAAAAGGTTCGGTTGTGCTTAAAAAAGAAGGAAAACTCGTTTGTACGTTGTATGCTCAATTGGATGCCAATTTGGGTGCAATCCGAGAATACAAGGATTTGAGTGACCAAATGGACTCCGCTTGATTTCAATCCTTGCGTGGCACCATAATAACGTCAAATGGGACATGTTTGATTCAACAAACAAGTTCGGTTGTCCTTAAAGAAGAAGGAAAACTCGTTTGTACGTTGTATGCTCAATTGGAGGCCAATTTGGGTGCAATCCGAGAATACAAGTATTTGAGTGACCAAATGGACTCCATTTGATTTCAATCCTCGCGTGGCACCATAATAATGTCAAATGGGACATGTTTGACTCAACAAAAAGGTTCGGTTGTGCTTAACGAAGAAGGAAAACTAGTTTATACGTTGTATGCTCAATTGGAGGCCAATTTGGGTGCAATCCGAGAATACAAGGATTTGAGTGACCAAATGGAATCCGTTTGATTTCAATTCTCCCGTGGCACCATATTAACGTCAAATGGGACATGTTTGACTCAACAAACAAGTTCGGTTGTGCTTAAAAAAGGAAAACTCGTTTGTACGTTGTATGCTCAATTGGAGGCCAATTTGGGTGCAATCCGAGAATACAAGTATTTTAGTGACCAAATGGACTCCATTTGATTTCAATCCTCACGTGGCACCATAATAACGTCAAATGGGACATGTTTGACTCAACAAAAAGGTTCGGTTGTGCTTAACGAAGAAGGAAAACTCGTTTGTACGTTGTATGCTGAATTGGAGGCCAATTTGGGTGCAATCCGAGAATACAAGTATTTGAGTGACCAAATGGACTCCGTTTGATTTCAATCCTTGCGTGGCACCTTAATAATGTCAAATGGGACATGTTTGACTCGAAAAACAAGTTCGGTTGTGCTTAAAGAAGAAGGAAAACTCGTTTGTACGTTGTATGCTCAATTGGAGGCCAATTTGGGTGCAATCCGAGAATACAAGTATTTGAGTGACCAAATGGACTCCATTTGATTTCAATCCTCGCGTGGCACCATAAAAACGTCAAATGGGACATGTGTGACTCGACAAAAAGGTTTGGTTGTGCTTAACGAAGAAGGAAAACTAGTTTATACGTTGTATGCTCAGTTGGAGGCCAATTTGGGTGCAATCCGAGAATACAAGGATTTGAGTGACCAAATGGAATCCGTTTGATTTCAATTATCCCGTGGCACCATATTAACGTCAAATGGGACATGTTTGACTCAACAAACAAGTTCGGTTGTGCTTAAAAAAGGAAAACTCGTTTGTACGTTGTATGCTCAATTGGAGGCCAATTTGGGTGCAATCCGAGAATACAAGTATTTTAGTGACCAAATGGACTCCATTTGATTTCAATCCTCACGTGGCACCATAATAACGTCAAATGGGACATGTTTGACTCAACAAAAAGGTTCGGTTGTGCTTAACGAAGAAGGAAAACTCGTTTGTACGTTGTAGCTCAATTGGAGGCCAATTTGTGTGCAATCCGAGAATACAAGTATTTGAGTGACCAAATGGACTCCATGTGATTTCAATCCACCGTGGCACCGTAATAACGTCAAATGGGACATGTTTGACTCAACAAACAAGTTCGTTTGTGCTTAACGAAGAAGGAAAACTCGTTTGTACGTTGTGTGCTCAATTGGAGGCCAATTTGGGTGCAATACGAGAATACAAGTATTTGAGTGACCAAATGGACTCCATGTGATTTCAATCCACCGTGGCACCGTAATAACGTCAAATGGGACATGTTTGACTCAACAAACAAGTTCATTTGTGCTTAACGAAGAAGGAAAACTCGTTTGTACGTTGTATGCTCAATTGGAGGCCAATTTGGGTGCAATACGAGAATACAAGGATTTGAGTGACCAAATGGACTCCGTTTGATTTCAATCCTTGCGTGGCACCATAATAATGTCAAATGGGACATGATTGACTCAACAAACAAGTTCGGTTGTGCTTAAAGAAGAAGGAAAACTCGTTTGTACATTGTATGCTCAATTGGAGGCCAATTTGGGTGCAATCCGAGAATACAAGTATTTGAGTGACCAAATGGACTCCATTTGATTTCAATCCTCACGTGGCACCATAATAACGTCAAATGGGACATGTTTGACTCAACAAAAAGGTTCGGTTGTGCTTAAAAAAGAAGGAAAACTCGTTTGTACGTTGTATGCTCAATTGGATGCCAATTTGGGTGCAATCCGAGAATACAAGGATTTGAGTGACCAAATGGACTCCGCTTGATTTCAATCCTTGCGTGGCACCATAATAACGTCAAATGGGACATGTTTGATTCAACAAACAAGTTCGGTTGTCCTTAAAGAAGAAGGAAAACTCGTTTGTACGTTGTATGCTCAATTGGAGGCCAATTTGGGTGCAATCCGAGAATACAAGTATTTGAGTGACCAAATGGACTCCATTTGATTTCAATCCTCGCGTGGCACCATAATAATGTCAAATGGGACATGTTTGACTCAACAAAAAGGTTCGGTTGTGCTTAACGAAGAAGGAAAACTAGTTTATACGTTGTATGCTCAATTGGAGGCCAATTTGGGTGCAATCCGAGAATACAAGGATTTGAGTGACCAAATGGAATCCGTTTGATTTCAATTCTCCCGTGGCACCATATTAACGTCAAATGGGACATGTTTGACTCAACAAACAAGTTCGGTTGTGCTTAAAAAAGGAAAACTCGTTTGTACGTTGTATGCTCAATTGGAGGCCAATTTGGGTGCAATCCGAGAATACAAGTATTTTAGTGACCAAATGGACTCCATTTGATTTCAATCCTCGCGTGGCACCATAATAACGTCAAATGGGACATGTTTGACTCAACAAAAAGGTTCGGTTGTGCTTAACGAAGAAGGAAAACTCGTTTGTACGTTGTATGCTGAATTGGAGGCCAATTTGGGTGCAATCCGAGAATACAAGTATTTGAGTGACCAAATGGACTCCGTTTGATTTCAATCCTTGCGTGGTACCATAATAACGTCAAATGGGACATGTTTGACTCGACAAACATGTTCGGTTGTGCTTAAAGAAGAAGGAAAACTAGTTTGTATGTTGTATGCTCAATTGGAGGGAAATTTGGGTGCAATCCGAGAATACAAGTATTTGAGTGACCAAATGGACTCCATTTGATTTCAATCCTCGCGTGGCACCATAATAACGTCAAATGGGACATGTTTGAGTCAACAAAAAGGTTTGGTTGTGCTTTTTTTTTTTAGAAATTGAGCGGGGGTTAAAGCGGACCCCAAACCGCGAACAATGAAAGAAGATTACATTCTGAGATAAATTTTACCTATCTTATCTTCAAATACAATTTTTTTAAGATCTTCAGCAAAGGAACTAGGCTTGATCTCAATAAATTCGGAGCTAGGGAAGGTGCTTGCTAGGAGGTCAGCCGCTCGATTAGCTTCCCTATAGCCGTGTTTGCAGGAAAAGTCTTCTAATTTAGATAATTCAGCTCGTATGTTCCAGACAACGTGTCTAACAGTCCAAGGAGCTGGCTTGGTAGTAGTGATATAAGTGAAAACAACCATAGAATTAGTGCATATCTCGAGTTTCTTGATGTTAAACTTCTTTGCTAGACGCAGTCCCGCAAGGACTGCCTGAAGTTCATGTGTAAGGACTGATAGGCCAGGGCAGTCCCCTGCACAACCTGCTAGCGCTTCTCTACGAAGAAGGAAAACTCGTTTGTACATTGTAGGCTCAATTGGAGGCCAATTTGGTTGCAATCCGAGAATACAAGGATTTGAGTGACCAAATGGACTCCGCTTAGTTTCTAACTCGCGTGGCACCATAATAACGTCAAATGGGACATGTTTGACTGAACAAACAAGTTCGGTTGGGCTTAAAGAAGAAGGAAAACTCGTTTGTACGTTGTATGCTCAATTGGAGGCCAATTTGGGTGCAATCCGAGAATACAAGGATTTGAGTGACCCAATGGACTCCGCTTGGTTTCTAACTTGCGTGGCAAAATAATAACGTCAAATGAGACATGTTTGACTCAACAAACAAGTTCGGTTGTGCTTAACGAAGAAGTAAAACTCGTTTGTACGTTGTAGCTCAATTGGAGGCCAATTTGGGTGCAATCCGAGAATACAAGGATTTGAGTGACCAAATGGACTCCGTTTGATGTCAATCCTCGCGTGGCACCATATTAACGTCAAATGGGACATGTTTGAGTCAACAAACAAGTTCGGTTGTGCTTAAAGAAGAAGGAAAACTCGTTTGTACGTTGTATGCTCAATTGGAGGCCAATTTGGGTGCAATCAGAGAATACAAGTATTTGAGTGACCAAATGGACTCCATTTGATTTCAATCCTCGCGTGGCACCATAATAACGTCAAATGGGACATGTTTGACTCAACAAAAAGGTTCGGTTGTGCTTAACGAAGAAGGAAAACTCGTTTCTACGTTGTATGCTCAATTGGAGGCCAATTTGTGTGCAATCCGAGAATACAAGGATTTGAGTGACCAAATGGACTCCGTTTGATTTCAATCCTTGCGTGGCACCATAATAATGTCAAATGGGACATGTTTGACTCGAAAAACAAGTTCGGTTGTGCTTAAAGAAGAAGGAAAACTCGTTTGTACGTTGTATGCTCAATTGGAGGCCAATTTGGGTGCAATCCGAGAATACAAGTATTTGAGTGACCAAATGGACTCCATTTGATTTCAATCCTCGCGTGGCACCATAATAACGTCAAATGGGACATGTTTGAGTCAACAAAAAGGTTTGGTTGTGCTTTTTTTTTTAGAAATTGAGCGGGGGTTAAAGCGGACCCCAAACCGCGAACAATGAATGAAGATTACATTCTGAGATAAATTTTACCTATCTTATCTTCAAATACAATTTTTTAAAGATCTTCAGCAAAGGAACTAGGCGTGATCTCAATAAATTCGGAGCTAGGGAAGGTGCTTGCTAGGAGGCCAGCCGCTCGATTAGCTTCCCTATAGCCGTGTTTGCAGGAAAAGTCTTCTAATTTAGATAATTCAGCTCGTATGTTCCAGACAACGTGTCTAACAGTCCAAGGAGCTGGCTTGGTAGTAGTGATATAAGTGAAAACAACCATAGAATCAGTGCATATCTCGAGTTTCTTGATGTTAAACTTCTTCGCTAGACGCAGTCCCGCAAGGACTGCCTGAAGTTCATGTTTAAGGACTGATAGGCCAGGGAATTCCCCTGCACAACGTGCTAGCGCTTCTCTACGAAGAAGGAAAACTCGTTTGTACATTGTAGGCTCAATTGGAGGCCAATTTGGGTGCAATCCGAGAATACAAGGATTTGAGTGACCAAATGGACTCCGCTTAGTTTCTAACTCACGTGGCACCATAATAACGTCAAATGGGACATGTTTGACTCAACAAAAAGGTTCGGTTGTGCTTAACGAAGAAGGAAAACTCGTTCGTACGTTGTAGGCTCAATTGGAGGCCAATTTGGGTGCAATCCGAGAATACAAGGATTTGAGTGACCAAATGGGCTCCGCTTGGTTTCTAACTTGCGTGGCACCATAATAATGTCAAATGAGACATGTTTGACTCAACGAACAAGTTCGGTTGTGCTTAACGAAGAAGAAAAACTCGTTTGTAAGTTGTATGCTCAATTGGAGGCCAATTTGGGTGCAATCCGAGAATACAAGGATTTGAGTGACCAAATGGACTCCGTTTGATGTCAATCCTCGCGTGGCACCATATTAACGTCAAATGGGACATGTTTGAGTCAACAAACAAGTTCGGTTGTGCTTAAAGAAGAAGGAAAACTCGTTTGTACGTTGTATGCTCAATTGGAGGCCAATTTGGGTGCAATCCGAGAATACAAGTATTTGAGTGACCAAATGGACTCCATTTGATTTCAATCCTCGCGTGGCACCATAATAACGTCAAATGGGACATGTTTGACTCAACAAAAAGGTTCGGTTGTGCTTAACGAAGAAGGAAAACTCGTTTCTACGTTGTATGCTCAATTGGAGGCCAATTTGTGTGCAATCCGAGAATACAAGGATTTGAGTGACCAAATGGACTCCGTTTGATTTCAATCCTTGCGTGGCACCATAATAATGTCAAATGGGACATGTTTGACTCGAAAAACAAGTTCGGTTGTGCTTAAAGAAGAAGGAAAACTCGTTTGTACGTTGTATGCTCAATTGGAGGCCAATTTGGGTGCAATCCGAGAATACAAGTATTTGAGTGACCAAATGGACTCCATTTGATTTCAATCCTCGCGTGGCACCATAAAAACGTCAAATGGGACATGTTTGACTCAACAAAAAGGTTTGGTTGTGCTTAACGAAGAAGGAAAACTAGTTTATACGTTGTATGCTCAATTGGAGGCCAATTTGGGTGCAATCCGAGAATACAAGGATTTGAGTGACCAAATGGAATCCGTTTGATTTCAATTATCCCGTGGCACCATATTAACATCAAATGGGACATGTTTGACTCAACAAACAAGTTCGGTTGTGCTTAAAAAAGGAAAACTCGTTTGTACGTTGTATGCTCAATTGGAGGCCAATTTGGGTGCAATCCGAGAATACAAGTATTTTAGTGACCAAATGGACTCCATTTGATTTCAATCCTCGCGTGGCACCATAATAACGTCAAATGGGACATGTTTGACTCAACAAAAAGGTTCGGTTGTGCTTAACGAAGAAGGAAAACTCGTTTGTACGTTGTAGCTCAATTGGAGGCCAATTTGGGTGCAATCCGAGAATACAAGTATTTGAGTGACCAAATGGACTCCATGTGATTTCAATCCACCGTGGCACCGTAATAACGTCAAATGGGACATGTTTGACTCAACAAACAAGTTCGTTTGTGCTTAACGAAGAAGGAAAACTCGTTTGTACGTTGTGTGCTCAATTGGAGGCCAATTTGGGTGCAATACGAGAATACAAGTATTTGAGTGACCAAATGGACTCCATGTGATTTCAATCCACCGTGGCACCGTAATAACGTCAAATGGGACATGTTTGACTCAACAAACAAGTTCGTTTGTGCTTAACGAAGAAGGAAAACTCGTTTGTACGTTGTATGCTCAATTGGAGGCCAATTTGGGTGCAATACGAGAATACAAGGATTTGAGTGACCAAATGGACTCCGTTTGATTTCAATCCTTGCGTGGCACCATAATAATGTCAAATGGGACATGTTTGACTCAACAAACAAGTTCGGTTGTGCTTAAAGAAGAAGGAAAACTCGTTTGTACATTGTATGCTCAATTGGAGGCCAATTTGGGTGCAATCCGAGAATACAAGTATTTGAGTGACCAAATGGACTCCATTTGATTTCAATCCTCGCGTGGCACCATAATAATGTCAAATGGGACATGTTTGACTCAACAAAAAGGTTCGGTTGTGCTTAACGAAGAAGGAAAACTAGTTTATACGTTGTATGCTCAATTGGAGGCCAATTTGGGTGCAATCCGAGAATACAAAGATTTGAGTGACCAAATGGAATCCGTTTGATTTCAATTCTCCCGTGGCACCATATTAACGTCAAATGGGACATGTTTGACTCAACAAACAAGTTCGGTTGTGCTTAAAAAAGGAAAACTCGTTTGTACGTTGTATGCTCAATTGGAGGCCAATTTGGGTGCAATCCGAGAATACAAGTATTTTAGTGACCAAATGGACTCCATTTGATTTCAATCCTCGCGTGGCAACATAATAACGTCAAATGGGACATGTTTGACTCAACAAAAAGGTTCGGTTGTGCTTAACGAAGAAGGAAAACTCGTTTGTACGTTGTATGCTGAATTGGAGGCCAATTTGGGTGCAATCCGAGAATACAAGTATTTGAGTGACCAAATGGACTCCGTTTGATTTCAATCCTTGCGTGGTACCATAATAACGTCAAATGGGACATGTTTGACTCGACAAACATGTTCGGTTGTGCTTAAAGAAGAAGGAAAACTAGTTTGTACGTTGTATGCTCAATTGGAGGGAAATTTGGGTGCAATCCGAGAATACAAGTATTTGAGTGACCAAATGGACTCCATTTGATTTCAATCCTCGCGTGGCACCATAATAACGTCAAATGGGACATGTTTGAGTCAACAAAAAGGTTTGGTTGTGCTTTTTTTTTTTAGAAATTGAGCGGGGGTTAAAGCGGACCCCAAACCGCGAACAATGAAAGAAGATTACATTCTGAGATAAATTTTACCTATCTTATCTTCAAATACAATTTTTTTAAGATCTTCAGCAAAGGAACTAGGCGTGATCTCAATAAATTCGGAGCTAGGGAAGGTGCTTGCCAGGAGGTCAGCCGCTCGATTAGCTTCCCTATAGCCGTGTTTGCAGGAAAAGTCTTCTAATTTAGATAATTCAGCTCGTATGTTCCAGACAACGTGTCTAACAGTCCAAGGAGCTGGCTTGGTAGTAGTGATATAAGTGAAAACAACCATAGAATTAGTGCATATCTCGAGTTTCTTGATGTTAAACTTCTTTGCTAGACGCAGTCCCGCAAGGACTGCCTGAAGTTCATGTGTAAGGACTGATAGGCCAGGGCAGTCCCCTGCACAACCTGCTAGCGCTTCTCTACGAAGAAGGAAAACTCGTTTGTACATTGTAGGCTCAATTGGAGGCCAATTTGGTTGCAATCCGAGAATACAAGGATTTGAGTGACCAAATGGACTCCGCTTAGTTTCTAACTCGCGTGGCACCATAATAACGTCAAATGGGACATGTTTGACTGAACAAACAAGTTCGGTTGGGCTTAAAGAAGAAGGAAAACTCGTTTGTACGTTGTATGCTCAATTGGAGGCCAATTTGGGTGCAATCCGAGAATACAAGGATTTGAGTGACCCAATGGACTCCGCTTGGTTTCTAACTTGCGTGGCAAAATAATAACGTCAAATGAGACATGTTTGACTCAACGAACAAGTTCGGTTGTGCTTAACGAAGAAGAAAAACTCGTTTGTACGTTGTATGCTCAATTGGAGGCCAATTTGGGTGCAATCCGAGAATACAAGGATTTGAGTGACCAAATGGACTCCGTTTGATGTCAATCCTCGCGTGGCACCATATTAACGTCAAATGGGACATGTTTGAGTCAACAAAAAAGTTCGGTTGTGCTTAAAGAAGAAGGAAAACTCGTTTGTACGTTGTATGCTCAATTGGAGGCCAATTTGGGTGCAATCCGAGAATACAAGTATTTGAGTGACCAAATGGACTCCATTTGATTTCAATCCTCGCGTGGCACCATAATAACGTCAAATGGGACATGTTTGACTCAACAAAAAGGTTCGGTTGTGCTTAACGAAGAAGGAAAACTCGTTTCTACGTTGTATGCTCAATTGGAGGCCAATTTGTGTGCAATCCGAGAATACAAGGATTTGAGTGACCAAATGGACTCCGTTTGATTTCAATCCTTGCGTGGCACCATAATAATGTCAAATGGGACATGTTTGACTCGAAAAACAAGTTCGGTTGTGCTTAAAGAAGAAGGAAAACTCGTTTGTACGTTGTATGCTCAATTGGAGGCCAATTTGGGTGCAATCCGAGAATACAAGTATTTGAGTGACCAAATGGACTCCATTTGATTTCAATCCTCGCGTGGCACCATAAAAACGTCAAATGGGACATGTTTGACTCAACAAAAAGGTTTGGTTGTGCTTAACGAAGAAGGAAAACTAGTTTATACGTTGTATGCTCAATTGGAGGCCAATTTGGGTGCAATCCGAGAATACAAGGATTTGAGTGACCAAATGGAATCCGTTTGATTTCAATTATCCCGTGGCACCATATTAACGTCAAATGGGACATGTTTGACTCAACAAACAAGTTCGGTTGTGCTTAAAAAAGGAAAACTCGTTTGTACGTTGTATGCTCAATTGGAGGCCAATTTGGGTGCAATCCGAGAATACAAGTATTTTAGTGACCAAATGGACTCCATTTGATTTCAATCCTCGCGTGGCACCATAATAACATCAAATGGGACATGTTTGACTCAACAAAAAGGTTCGGTTGTGCTTAACGAAGAAGGAAAACTCGTTTGTACGTTGTAGCTCAATTGGAGGCCAATTTGGGTGCAATCCGAGAATACAAGTATTTGAGTGACCAAATGGACTCCATGTGATTTCAATCCACCGTGGCACCGTAATAACGTCAAATGGGACATGTTTGACTCAACAAACAAGTTCGTTTGTGCTTAACGAAGAAGGAAAACTCGTTTGTACGTTGTGTGCTCAATTGGAGGCCAATTTGGGTGCAATACGAGAATACAAGTATTTGAGTGACCAAATGGACTCCATGTGATTTCAATCCACCGTGGCACCGTAATAACGTCAAATGGGACATGTTTGACTCAACAAACAAGTTCGTTTGTGCTTAACGAAGAAGGAAAACTCGTTTGTACGTTGTATGCTCAATTGGAGGCCAATTTGGGTGCAATACGAGAATACAAGGATTTGAGTGACCAAATGGACTCCGTTTGATTTCAATCCTTGCGTGGCACCATAATAATGTCAAATGGGACATGTTTGACTCAACAAACAAGTTCGGTTGTGCTTAAAGAAGAAGGAAAACTCGTTTGTACATTGTATGCTCAATTGGAGGCCAATTTGGGTGCAATCCGAGAATACAAGTATTTGAGTGACCAAATGGACTCCATTTGATTTCAATCCTCGCGTGGCACCATAATAATGTCAAATGGGACATGTTTGACTCAACAAAAAGGTTCGGTTGTGCTTAACGAAGAAGGAAAACTAGTTTATACGTTGTATGCTCAATTGGAGGCCAATTTGGGTGCAATCCGAGAATACAAGGATTTGAGTGACCAAATGGAATCCGTTTGATTTCAATTCTCCCGTGGCACCATATTAACGTCAAATGGGACATGTTTGACTCAACAAACAAGTTCGGTTGTGCTTAAAAAAGGAAAACTCGTTTGTACGTTGTATGCTCAATTGGAGGCCAATTTGGGTGCAATCCGAGAATACAAGTATTTTAGTGACAATTTTAGTGACCAAATGGACTCCATTTGATTTCAAACCTCGCGTGGCACCATAATAACGTCAAATGGGACATGTTTGACTCAACAAAAAGGTTCGGTTGAGCTTAACGAAGAAGGAAAACTCGTTTGTACGTTGTATGCTGAATTGGAGGCCAATTTGGGTGCAATCCGAGAATACAAGTATTTGAGTGACCAAATGGACTCCGTTTGATTTCAATCCTTGCGTGGTACCATAATAACGTCAAATGGGACATGTTTGACTCGACAAACATGTTCGGTTGTGCTTAAAGAAGAAGGAAAACTAGTTTGTACGTTGTATGCTCAATTGGAGGGAAATTTGGGTGCAATCCGAGAATACAAGTATTTGAGTGACCAAATGGACTCCATTTGATTTCAATCCTCGCGTGGCACCATAATAACGTCAAATGGGACATGTTTGAGTCAACAAAAAGGTTTGGTTGTGCTTTTTTTTTTTAGAAATTGAGCGGGGGTTAAAGCGGACCCCAAACCGCGAACAATGAAAGAAGATTACATTCTGAGATAAATTTTACCTATCTTATCTTCAAATACAATTTTTTTAAGATCTTCAGCAAAGGAACTAGGCGTGATCTCAATAAATTCGGAGCTAGGGAAGGTGCTTGCTAGGAGGTCAGCCGCTCGATTAGCTTCCCTATAGCCGTGTTTGCAGGAAAAGTCTTCTAATTTAGATAATTCAGCTCGTATGTTCCAGACAACGTGTCTAACAGTCCAAGGAGCTGGCTTGGTAGTAGTGATATAAGTGAAAACAACCATAGAATTAGTGCATATCTCGAGTTTCTTGATGTTAAACTTCTTTGCTAGACGCAGTCCCGCAAGGACTGCCTGAAGTTCATGTGTAAGGACTGATAGGCCAGGGCAGTCCCCTGCACAACCTGCTAGCGCTTCTCTACGAAGAAGGAAAACTCGTTTGTACATTGTAGGCTCAATTGGAGGCCAATTTGGTTGCAATCCGAGAATACAAGGATTTGAGTGACCAAATGGACTCCGCTTAGTTTCTAACTCGCGTGGCACCATAATAACGTCAAATGGGACATGCTTGACTGAACAAACAAGTTCGGTTGGGCTTAAAGAAAAAGGAAAACTCGTTTGTACGTTGTATGCTCAATTGGAGGCCAATTTGGGTGCAATCCGAGAATACAAGGATTTGAGTGACCCAATGGACTCCGCTTGGTTTCTAACTTGCGTGGCAAAATAATAACGTCAAATGAGACATGTTTGACTCAACAAACAAGTTCGGTTGTGCTTAACGAAGAAGTAAAACTCGTTTGTACGTTGTAGCTCAATTGGAGGCCAATTTGGGTGCAATCCGAGAATACAAGGATTTGAGTGACTAAATGGACTCCGTTTGATGTCAATCCTCGCGTGGCACCATATTAACGTCAAATGGGACATGTTTGAGTCAACAAACAAGTTCGGTTGTGCTTAAAGAAGAAGGAAAACTCGTTTGTACGTTGTATGCTCAATTGGAGGCCAATTTGGGTGCAATCCGAGAATACAAGTATTTGAGTGACCAAATGGACTCCATTTGATTTCAATCCTCGCGTGGCACCATAATAACGTCAAATGGGACATGTTTGACTCAACAAAAAGGTTCGGTTGTGCTTAACGAAGAAGGAAAACTCGTTTCTACGTTGTATGCTCAATTGGAGGCCAATTTGTGTGCAATCCGAGAATACAAGGATTTGAGTGACCAAATGGACTCCGTTTGATTTCAATCCTTGCGTGGCACCATAATAATGTCAAATGGGACATGTTTGACTCGAAAAACAAGTTCGGTTGTGCTTAAAGAAGAAGGAAAACTGGTTTGTACGTTGTATGCTCAATTGGAGGCCAATTTGGGTGCAATCCGAGAATACAAGTATTTGAGTGACCAAATGGACTCCATTTGATTTCAATCCTCGCGTGGCACCATAATAACGTCAAATGGGACATGTTTGAGTCAACAAAAAGGTTTGGTTGTGCTTTTTTTTTTAGAAATTGAGCGGGGGTTAAAGCGGACCCCAAACCGCGAACAATGAATGAAGATTACATTCTGAGATAAATTTTACCTATCTTATCTTCAAATACAATTTTTTAAAGATCTTCAGCAAAGGAACTAGGCGTGATCTCAATAAATTCGGAGCTAGGGAAGGTGCTTGCTAGGAGGCCAGCCGCTCGATTAGCTTCCCTATAGCCGTGTTTGCAGGAAAAGTCTTCTAATTTAGATAATTCAGCTCGTATGTTAAAGACAACGTGTCTAACAGTCCAAGGAGCTGGCTTGGTAGTAGTGATATAAGTGAAAACAACCATAGAATCAGTGCATATCTCGAGTTTCTTGATGTTAAACTTCTTCGCTAGACGCAGTCCCGCAAGGACTGCCTGAAGTTCATGTTTAAGGACTGATAGGCCAGGGAATTCCCCTGCACAACGTGCTAGCGCTTCTCTACGAAGAAGGAAAACTCGTTTGTACATTGTAGGCTCAATTGGAGGCCAATTTTGGTGCAATCCGAGAATACAAGGATTTGAGTGACCAAATGGACTCCGCTTAGTTTCTAACTCACGTGGCACCATAATAACGTCAAATGGGACATGTTTGACTCAACAAAAAGGTTTGGTTGTGCTTAACGAAGAAGGAAAACTCGTTCGTACGTTGTAGGCTCAATTGGAGGCCAATTTGGGTGCAATCCGAGAATACAAGGATTTGAGTGACCAAATGGGCTCCGCTTGGTTTCTAACTTGCGTGGCACCATAATAATGTCAAATGAGACATGTTTGACTCAACGAACAAGTTCGGTTGTGCTTAACGAAGAAGAAAAACTCGTTTGTACGTTGTATGCTCAATTGGAGGCCAATTTGGGTGCAATCCGAGAATACAAGGATTTGAGTGACCAAATGGACTCCGTTTGATGTCAATCCTCGCGTGGCACCATATTAACGTCAAATGGGACATGTTTGAGTCAACAAACAAGTTCGGTTGTGCTTAAAGAAGAAGGAAAACTCGTTTGTACGTTGTATGCTCAATTGGAGGCCAATTTGGGTGCAATCCGAGAATACAAGTATTTGAGTGACCAAATGGACTCCATTTGATTTCAATCCTCGCGTGGCACCATAATAACGTCAAATGGGACATGTTTGACTCAACAAAAAGGTTCGGTTGTGCTTAACGAAGAAGGAAAACTCGTTTCTACGTTGTATGCTCAATTGGAGGCCAATTTGTGTGCAATCCGAGAATACAAGGATTTGAGTGACCAAATGGACTCCGTTTGATTTCAATCCTTGCGTGGCACCATAATAATGTCAAATGGGACATGTTTGACTCGAAAAACAAGTTCGGTTGTGCTTAAAGAAGAAGGAAAACTCGTTTGTACGTTGTATGCTCAATTGGAGGCCAATTTGGGTGCAATCCGAGAATACAAGTATTTGAGTGACCAAATGGACTCCATTTGATTTCAATCCTCGCGTGGCACCATAAAAACGTCAAATGGGACATGTTTGACTCAACAAAAAGGTTTGGTTGTGCTTAACGAAGAAGGAAAACTAGTTTATACGTTGTATGCTCAATTGGAGGCCAATTTGGGTGCAATCCGAGAATACAAGGATTTGAGTGACCAAATGGAATCCGTTTGATTTCAATTATCCCGTGGCACCATATTAACGTCAAATGGGACATGTTTGACTCAACAAACAAGTTCGGTTGTGCTTAAAAAAGGAAAACTCGTTTGTACGTTGTATGCTCAATTGGAGGCCAATTTGGGTGCAATCCGAGAATACAAGTATTTTAGTGACCAAATGGACTCCATTTGATTTCAATCCTCGCGTGGCACCATAATAACGTCAAATGGGACATGTTTGACTCAACAAAAAGGTTCGGTTGTGCTTAACGAAGAAGGAAAACTCGTTTGTACGTTGTAGCTCAATTGGAGGCCAATTTGGGTGCAATCCGAGAATACAAGTATTTGAGTGACCAAATGGACTCCATGTGATTTCAATCCACCGTGGCACCGTAATAACGTCAAATGGGACATGTTTGACTCAACAAACAAGTTCGTTTGTGCTTAACGAAGAAGGAAAACTCGTTTGTACGTTGTGTGCTCAATTGGAGGCCAATTTGGGTGCAATACGAGAATACAAGTATTTGAGTGACCAAATGGATTCCATGTGATTTCAATCCACCGTGGCACCGTAATAACGTCAAATGGGACATGTTTGACTCAACAAACAAGTTCGTTTGTGCTTAACGAAGAAGGAAAACTCGTTTGTACGTTGTATGCTCAATTGGAGGCCAATTTGGGTGCAATACGAGAATACAAGGATTTGAGTGACCAAATGGACTCCGTTTGATTTCAATCCTTGCGTGGCACCATAATAATGTCAAATGGGACATGTTTGACTCAACAAACAAGTTCGGTTGTGCTTAAAGAAGAAGGAAAACTCGTTTGTACATTGTATGCTCAATTGGAGGCCAATTTGGGTGCAATCCGAGAATACAAGTATTTTAGTGACCAAATGGACTCCATTTGATTTCAATCCTCGCGTGGCACCATAATAACGTCAAATGGGACATGTTTGACTCAACAAAAAGGTTCGGTTGTGCTTAACGAAGAAGGAAAACTCGTTTGTACGTTGTATGCTGAATTGGAGGCCAATTTGGGTGCAATCCGAGAATACAAGTATTTGAGTGACCAAATGGACTCCGTTTGATTTCACTCCTTGCGTGGTACCATAATAACGTCAAATGGGACATGTTTGACTCGACAAACATGTTCGGTTGTGCTTAAAGAAGAAGGAAAACTAGTTTGTACGTTGTATGCTCAATTGGAGGGAAATTTGGGTGCAATCCGAGAATACAAGTATTTGAGTGACCAAATGGACTCCATTTGATTTCAATCCTCGCGTGGCACCATAATAACGTCAAATGGGACATGTTTGAGTCAACAAAAAGGTTTGGTTGTGCTTTTTTTTTTTTAGAAATTGAGCGGGGGTTAAAGCGGACCCCAAACCGCGAACAATGAAAGAAGATTACATTCTGAGATAAATTTTACCTATCTTATCTTCAAATACAATTTTTTTAAGATCTTCAGCAAAGGAACTAGGCGTGATCTCAATAAATTCGGAGCTAGGGAAGGTGCTTGCTAGGAGGTCAGCCGCTCGATTAGCTTCCCTATAGTCGTGTTTGTAGGAAAAGTCTTCTAATTTAGATAATTCAGCTCGTATGTTCCAGACAACGTGTCTAACAGTCCAAGGAGCTGGCTTGGTAGTAGTGATATAAGTGAAAACAACCATAGAATTAGTGCATATCTCGAGTTTCTCGATGTTAAACTTCTTCGCTAGATGCAGTCCCGCAAGGACTGCCTGAAGTTCATGTTTAAGGACTGATAGGCCAGGGCAGTCCCCTGCACAACCTGCTAGCGCTTCTCTACGAAGAAGGAAAACTCGTTTGTACATTGTAGGCTCAATTGGAGGCCAATTTGGTTGCAATCCGAGAATACAAGGATTTGAGTGACCAAATGGACTCC
Organism: Berberis vulgaris; assembly: GCA_963556465.1. Lineage (NCBI taxonomy): Eukaryota > Viridiplantae > Streptophyta > Magnoliopsida > Ranunculales > Berberidaceae > Berberis > Berberis vulgaris. The sequence continues at coordinate 48,563,136 of OY747127.1, forward strand.
GCTTAGTTTCTAACTCGCGTGGCACCATAATAACGTCAAATGGGACATGTTTGACTGAACAAACAAGTTCGGTTGGGCTTAAAGAAGAAGGAAAACTCGTTTGTACGTTGTGTGCTCAATTGGAGGCCAATTTGGGTGCAATCCGAGAATACAAGGATTTGAGTGACCCAATTGACTCCGCTTGGTTTCTAACTCGCGTGGAAAAATAATAACGTCAAATGAGACATGTTTGACTCAACAAACAAGTTCGGTTGTGCTTAACGAAGAAGTAAAACTCGTTTGTACGTTGTAGCTCAATTGGAGGCCAATTTGGGTGCAATCCGAGAATACAAGGATTTGAGTGACCAAATGGACTCCGTTTGATGTCAATCCTTGCGTGGCACCATATTAACGTCAAATGGGACATGTTTGAGTCAACAAACAAGTTCGGTTGTGCTTAAAGAAGAAGGAAAACTCGTTTGTACGTTGTATGCTCAATTGGAGGCCAATTTGGGTGCAATCCGAGAATACAAGTATTTGAGTGACCAAATGGACTCCATTTGATTTCAATCCTCGCGTGGCACCATAATAACGTCAAATGGGACATGTTTGACTCAACAAAAAGGTTCGGTTGTGCTTAACGAAGAAGGAAAACTCGTTTCTACGTTGTATGCTCAATTGGAGGCCAATTTGTGTGCAATCCGAGAATACAAGGATTTGAGTGACCAAATGGACTCCGTTTGATTTCAATCCTTGCGTGGCACCATAATAATGTAAAATGGGACATGTTTGACTCGAAAAACAAGTTCGGTTGTGCTTAAAGAAGAAGGAAAACTCGTTTGTACGTTGTATGCTCAATTGGAGGCCAATTTGGGTGCAATCCGAGAATACAAGTATTTGAGTGACCAAATGGACTCCATTTGATTTCAATCCTCGCGTGGCACCATAAAAACGTCAAATGGGACATGTTTGACTCAACAAAAAGGTTTGGTTGTGCTTAACGAAGAAGGAAAACTAGTTTATACGTTGTATGCTCAATTGGAGGCCAATTTGGGTGCAATCCGAGAATACAAGGATTTGAGTGACCAAATGGAATCCGTTTGATTTCAATTATCCCGTGGCACCATATTAACGTCAAATGGGACATGTTTGACTCAACAAACAAGTTCGGTTGTGCTTAAAAAAGGAAAACTCGTTTGTACGTTGTATGCTCAATTGGAGGCCAATTTGGGTGCAATCCGAGAATACAAGTATTTTAGTGACCAAATGGACTCCATTTGATTTCAATCCTCGCGTGGCACCATAATAACGTCAAATGGGACATGTTTGACTCAACAAAAAGGTTCGGTTGTGCTTAACGAAGAAGGAAAACTCGTTTGTACGTTGTAGCTCAATTGGAGGCCAATTTGGGTGCAATCCGAGAATACAAGTATTTGAGTGACCAAATGGACTCCATGTGATTTCAATCCACCGTGGCACCGTAATAACGTCAAATGGGACATGTTTGACTCAAGAAACAAGTTCGTTTGTGCTTAACGAAGAAGGAAAACTCGTTTGTACGTTGTGTGCTCAATTGGAGGCCAATTTGGGTGCAATACGAGAATACAAGTATTTGAGTGACCAAATGGACTCCATGTGATTTCAATCCACCGTGGCACCGTAATAACGTCAAATGGGACATGTTTGACTCAACAAACAAGTTCGTTTGTGCTTAACGAAGAAGGAAAACTCGTTTGTACGTTGTATGCTCAATTGGAGGCCAATTTGGGTGCAATACGAGAATACAAGGATTTGAGTGACCAAATGGACTCCGTTTGATTTCAATCCTTGCGTGGCACCATAATAATGTCAAATGGGACATGTTTGACTCAACAAACAAGTTCGGTTGTGCTTAAAGAAGAAGGAAAACTCGTTTGTACATTGTATGCTCAATTGGAGGCCAATTTGGGTGCAATCCGAGAATACAAGTATTTGAGTGACCAAATGGACTCCATTTGATTTCAATCCTCGCGTGGCACCATAATAATGTCAAATGGGACATGTTTGACTCAACAAAAAGGTTCGGTTGTGCTTAACGAAGAAGGAAAACTAGTTTATACGTTGTATGCTCAATTGGAGGCCAATTTGGGTGCAATCCGAAAATACAAGGATTTGAGTGACCAAATGGAATCCGTTTGATTTCAATTCTCCCGTGGCACCATATTAACGTCAAATGGGACATGTTTGACTCAACAAACAAGTTCGGTTGTGCTTAAAAAAGGAAAACTCGTTTGTACGTTGTATGCTCAATTGGAGGCCAATTTGGGTGCAATCCGAGAATACAAGTATTTTAGTGACCAAATGGACTCCATTTGATTTCAATCCTCGCGTGGCACCATAATAACGTCAAATGGGACATGTTTGACTCAACAAAAAGGTTCGGTTGTGCTTAACGAAGAAGGAAAACTCGTTTGTACGTTGTATGCTGAATTGGAGGCCAATTTGGGTGCAATCCGAGAATACAAGTATTTGAGTGACCAAATGGACTCCGTTTGATTTCACTCCTTGCGTGGTACCATAATAACGTCAAATGGGACATGTTTGACTCGACAAACATGTTCGGTTGTGCTTAAAGAAGAAGGAAAACTAGTTTGTACGTTGTATGCTCAATTGGAGGGAAATTTGGGTGCAATCCGAGAATACAAGTATTTGAGTGACCAAATGGACTCCATTTGATTTCAATCCTCGCGTGGCACCATAATAACGTCAAATGGGACATGTTTGAGTCAACAAAAAGGTTTGGTTGTGCTTTTTTTTTTTAGAAATTGAGCGGGGGTTAAAGCGGACCCCAAACCGCGAACAATGAAAGAAGATTACATTCTGAGATAAATTTTACCTATCTTATCTTCAAATACAATTTTTTTAAGATCTTCAGCAAAGGAACTAGGCGTGATCTCAATAAATTCGGAGCTAGGGAAGGTGCTTGCTAGGAGGTCAGCCGCTCGATTAGCTTCCCTATAGTCGTGTTTGTAGGAAAAGTCTTCTAATTTAGATAATTCAGCTCGTATGTTCCAGACAACGTGTCTAACAGTCCAAGGAGCTGGCTTGGTAGTAGTGATATAAGTGAAAACAACCATAGAATTAGTGCATATCTCGAGTTTCTCGATGTTAAACTTCTTCGCTAGACGCAGTCCCGCAAGGACTGCCTGAAGTTCATGTTTAAGGACTGATAGGCCAGGGCAGTCCCCTGCACAACCTGCTAGCGCTTCTCTACGAAGAAGGAAAACTCGTTTGTACATTGTAGGCTCAATTGGAGGCCAATTTGGTTGCAATCCGAGAATACAAGGATTTGAGTGACCAAATGGACTCCGCTTAGTTTCTAACTCGCGTGGCACCATAATAACGTCAAATGGGACATGTTTGACTGAACAAACAAGTTCGGTTGGGCTTAAAGAAGAAGGAAAACTCGTTTGTACGTTGTATGCTCAATTGGAGGCCAATTTGGGTGCAATCCGAGAATACAAGGATTTGAGTGACCCAATTGACTCCGCTTGGTTTCTAACTCGCGTGGCAAAATAATAACGTCAAATGAGACATGTTTGACTCAACAAACAAGTTCGGTTGTGCTTAACGAAGAAGTAAAACTCGTTTGTACGTTGTAGCTCAATTGGAGGCCAATTTGGGTGCAATCCGAGAATACAAGGATTTGAGTGACCAAATGGACTCCGTTTGATGTCAATCCTCGCGTGGCACCATATTAACGTCAAATGGGACATGTTTGAGTCAACAAACAAGTTCGGTTGTGCTTAAAGAAGAAGGAAAACTCGTTTGTACGTTGTATGCTCAATTGGAGGCCAATTTGGGTGCAATCCGAGAATACAAGTATTTGAGTGACCAAATGGACTCCATTTGATTTCAATCCTCGCGTGGCACCATAATAACGTCAAATGGGACATGTTTGACTCAACAAAAAGGTTCGGTTGTGCTTAACGAAGAAGGAAAACTCGTTTCTACGTTGTATGCTCAATTGGAGGCCAATTTGTGTGCAATCCGAGAATACAAGGATTTTAGTGACCAAATGGACTCCATTTGATTTCAATCCTCGCGTGGCACCATAATAACGTCAAATGGGACATGTTTGACTCAACAAAAAGGTTCGGTTGTGCTTAACGAAGAAGGAAAACTCGTTTGTACGTTGTATGCTGAATTGGAGGCCAATTTGGGTGCAATCCGAGAATACAAGTATTTGAGTGACCAAATGGACTCCGTTTGATTTCACTCCTTGCGTGGTACCATAATAACGTCAAATGGGACATGTTTGACTCGACAAACATGTTCGGTTGTGCTTAAAGAAGAAGGAAAACTAGTTTGTACGTTGTATGCTCAATTGGAGGGAAATTTGGGTGCAATCCGAGAATACAAGTATTTGAGTGACCAAATGGACTCCATTTGATTTCAATCCTCGCGTGGCACCATAATAACGTCAAATGGGACATGTTTGAGTCAACAAAAAGGTTTGGTTGTGCTTTTTTTTTTTTAGAAATTGAGCGGGGGTTAAAGCGGACCCCAAACCGCGAACAATGAAAGAAGATTACATTCTGAGATAAATTTTACCTATCTTATCTTCAAATACAATTTTTTTAAGATCTTCAGCAAAGGAACTAGGCGTGATCTCAATAAATTCGGAGCTAGGGAAGGTGCTTGCTAGGAGGTCAGCCGCTCGATTAGCTTCCCTATAGTCGTGTTTGTAGGAAAAGTCTTCTAATTTAGATAATTCAGCTCGTATGTTCCAGACAACGTGTCTAACAGTCCAAGGAGCTGGCTTGGTAGTAGTGATATAAGTGAAAACAACCATAGAATTAGTGCATATCTCGAGTTTCTCGATGTTAAACTTCTTCGCTAGATGCAGTCCCGCAAGGACTGCCTGAAGTTCATGTTTAAGGACTGATAGGCCAGGGCAGTCCCCTGCACAACCTGCTAGCGCTTCTCTACGAAGAAGGAAAACTCGTTTGTACATTGTAGGCTCAATTGGAGGCCAATTTGGTTGCAATCCGAGAATACAAGGATTTGAGTGACCAAATGGACTCCGCTTAGTTTCTAACTCGCGTGGCACCATAATAACGTCAAATGGGACATGTTTGACTGAACAAACAAGTTCGGTTGGGCTTAAAGAAGAAGGAAAACTCGTTTGTACGTTGTGTGCTCAATTGGAGGCCAATTTGGGTGCAATCCGAGAATACAAGGATTTGAGTGACCCAATTGACTCCGCTTGGTTTCTAACTCGCGTGGAAAAATAATAACGTCAAATGAGACATGTTTGACTCAACAAACAAGTTCGGTTGTGCTTAACGAAGAAGTAAAACTCGTTTGTACGTTGTAGCTCAATTGGAGGCCAATTTGGGTGCAATCCGAGAATACAAGGATTTGAGTGACCAAATGGACTCCGTTTGATGTCAATCCTTGCGTGGCACCATATTAACGTCAAATGGGACATGTTTGAGTCAACAAACAAGTTCGGTTGTGCTTAAAGAAGAAGGAAAACTCGTTTGTACGTTGTATGCTCAATTGGAGGCCAATTTGGGTGCAATCCGAGAATACAAGTATTTGAGTGACCAAATGGACTCCATTTGATTTCAATCCTCGCGTGGCACCATAATAACGTCAAATGGGACATGTTTGACTCAACAAAAAGGTTCGGTTGTGCTTAACGAAGAAGGAAAACTCGTTTCTACGTTGTATGCTCAATTGGAGGCCAATTTGTGTGCAATCCGAGAATACAAGGATTTGAGTGACCAAATGGACTCCGTTTGATTTCAATCCTTGCGTGGCACCATAATAATGTAAAATGGGACATGTTTGACTCGAAAAACAAGTTCGGTTGTGCTTAAAGAAGAAGGAAAACTCGTTTGTACGTTGTATGCTCAATTGGAGGCCAATTTGGGTGCAATCCGAGAATACAAGTATTTGAGTGACCAAATGGACTCCATTTGATTTCAATCCTCGCGTGGCACCATAAAAACGTCAAATGGGACATGTTTGACTCAACAAAAAGGTTTGGTTGTGCTTAACGAAGAAGGAAAACTAGTTTATACGTTGTATGCTCAATTGGAGGCCAATTTGGGTGCAATCCGAGAATACAAGGATTTGAGTGACCAAATGGAATCCGTTTGATTTCAATTATCCCGTGGCACCATATTAACGTCAAATGGGACATGTTTGACTCAACAAACAAGTTCGGTTGTGCTTAAAAAAGGAAAACTCGTTTGTACGTTGTATGCTCAATTGGAGGCCAATTTGGGTGCAATCCGAGAATACAAGTATTTTAGTGACCAAATGGACTCCATTTGATTTCAATCCTCGCGTGGCACCATAATAACGTCAAATGGGACATGTTTGACTCAACAAAAAGGTTCGGTTGTGCTTAACGAAGAAGGAAAACTCGTTTGTACGTTGTAGCTCAATTGGAGGCCAATTTGGGTGCAATCCGAGAATACAAGTATTTGAGTGACCAAATGGACTCCATGTGATTTCAATCCACCGTGGCACCGTAATAACGTCAAATGGGACATGTTTGACTCAAGAAACAAGTTCGTTTGTGCTTAACGAAGAAGGAAAACTCGTTTGTACGTTGTGTGCTCAATTGGAGGCCAATTTGGGTGCAATACGAGAATACAAGTATTTGAGTGACCAAATGGACTCCATGTGATTTCAATCCACCGTGGCACCGTAATAACGTCAAATGGGACATGTTTGACTCAACAAACAAGTTCGTTTGTGCTTAACGAAGAAGGAAAACTCGTTTGTACGTTGTATGCTCAATTGGAGGCCAATTTGGGTGCAATACGAGAATACAAGGATTTGAGTGACCAAATGGACTCCGTTTGATTTCAATCCTTGCGTGGCACCATAATAATGTCAAATGGGACATGTTTGACTCAACAAACAAGTTCGGTTGTGCTTAAAGAAGAAGGAAAACTCGTTTGTACATTGTATGCTCAATTGGAGGCCAATTTGGGTGCAATCCGAGAATACAAGTATTTGAGTGACCAAATGGACTCCATTTGATTTCAATCCTCGCGTGGCACCATAATAATGTCAAATGGGACATGTTTGACTCAACAAAAAGGTTCGGTTGTGCTTAACGAAGAAGGAAAACTAGTTTATACGTTGTATGCTCAATTGGAGGCCAATTTGGGTGCAATCCGAAAATACAAGGATTTGAGTGACCAAATGGAATCCGTTTGATTTCAATTCTCCCGTGGCACCATATTAACGTCAAATGGGACATGTTTGACTCAACAAACAAGTTCGGTTGTGCTTAAAAAAGGAAAACTCGTTTGTACGTTGTATGCTCAATTGGAGGCCAATTTGGGTGCAATCCGAGAATACAAGTATTTTAGTGACCAAATGGACTCCATTTGATTTCAATCCTCGCGTGGCACCATAATAACGTCAAATGGGACATGTTTGACTCAACAAAAAGGTTCGGTTGTGCTTAACGAAGAAGGAAAACTCGTTTGTACGTTGTATGCTGAATTGGAGGCCAATTTGGGTGCAATCCGAGAATACAAGTATTTGAGTGACCAAATGGACTCCGTTTGATTTCACTCCTTGCGTGGTACCATAATAACGTCAAATGGGACATGTTTGACTCGACAAACATGTTCGGTTGTGCTTAAAGAAGAAGGAAAACTAGTTTGTACGTTGTATGCTCAATTGGAGGGAAATTTGGGTGCAATCCGAGAATACAAGTATTTGAGTGACCAAATGGACTCCATTTGATTTCAATCCTCGCGTGGCACCATAATAACGTCAAATGGGACATGTTTGAGTCAACAAAAAGGTTTGGTTGTGCTTTTTTTTTTTAGAAATTGAGCGGGGGTTAAAGCGGACCCCAAACCGCGAACAATGAAAGAAGATTACATTCTGAGATAAATTTTACCTATCTTATCTTCAAATACAATTTTTTTAAGATCTTCAGCAAAGGAACTAGGCGTGATCTCAATAAATTCGGAGCTAGGGAAGGTGCTTGCTAGGAGGTCAGCCGCTCGATTAGCTTCCCTATAGTCGTGTTTGTAGGAAAAGTCTTCTAATTTAGATAATTCAGCTCGTATGTTCCAGACAACGTGTCTAACAGTCCAAGGAGCTGGCTTGGTAGTAGTGATATAAGTGAAAACAACCATAGAATTAGTGCATATCTCGAGTTTCTCGATGTTAAACTTCTTCGCTAGACGCAGTCCCGCAAGGACTGCCTGAAGTTCATGTTTAAGGACTGATAGGCCAGGGCAGTCCCCTGCACAACCTGCTAGCGCTTCTCTACGAAGAAGGAAAACTCGTTTGTACATTGTAGGCTCAATTGGAGGCCAATTTGGTTGCAATCCGAGAATACAAGGATTTGAGTGACCAAATGGACTCCGCTTAGTTTCTAACTCGCGTGGCACCATAATAACGTCAAATGGGACATGTTTGACTGAACAAACAAGTTCGGTTGGGCTTAAAGAAGAAGGAAAACTCGTTTGTACGTTGTATGCTCAATTGGAGGCCAATTTGGGTGCAATCCGAGAATACAAGGATTTGAGTGACCCAATTGACTCCGCTTGGTTTCTAACTCGCGTGGCAAAATAATAACGTCAAATGAGACATGTTTGACTCAACAAACAAGTTCGGTTGTGCTTAACGAAGAAGTAAAACTCGTTTGTACGTTGTAGCTCAATTGGAGGCCAATTTGGGTGCAATCCGAGAATACAAGGATTTGAGTGACCAAATGGACTCCGTTTGATGTCAATCCTCGCGTGGCACCATATTAACGTCAAATGGGACATGTTTGAGTCAACAAACAAGTTCGGTTGTGCTTAAAGAAGAAGGAAAACTCGTTTGTACGTTGTATGCTCAATTGGAGGCCAATTTGGGTGCAATCCGAGAATACAAGTATTTGAGTGACCAAATGGACTCCATTTGATTTCAATCCTCGCGTGGCACCATAATAACGTCAAATGGGACATGTTTGACTCAACAAAAAGGTTCGGTTGTGCTTAACGAAGAAGGAAAACTCGTTTCTACGTTGTATGCTCAATTGGAGGCCAATTTGTGTGCAATCCGAGAATACAAGGATTTGAGTGACCAAATGGACTCCGTTTGATTTCAATCCTTGCGTGGCACCATAATAATGTCAAATGGGACATGTTTGACTCGAAAAAAAAGTTCGGTTGTGCTTAAAGAAGAAGGAAAACTCGTTTGTACGTTGTATGCTCAATTGGAGGCCAATTTGGGTGCAATCCGAGAATACAAGTATTTGAGTGACCAAATGGACTCCATTTGATTTCAATCCTCGCGTGGCACCATAAAAACGTCAAATGGGACATGTTTGACTCAACAAAAAGGTTTGGTTGTGCTTAACGAAGAAGGAAAACTAGTTTATACGTTGTATGCTCAATTGGAGGCCAATTTGGGTGCAATCCGAGAATACAAGGATTTGAGTGACCAAATGGAATCCGTTTGATTTCAATTCTCCCGTGGCACCATATTAACATCAAATGGGACATGTTTGACTCAACAAACAAGTTCGGTTGTGCTTAAAAAAGGAAAACTCGTTTGTACGTTGTATGCTCAATTGGAGGCCAATTTGGGTGCAATCCGAGAATACAAGTATTTTAGTGACCAAATGGACTCCATTTGATTTCAATCCTCGCGTGGTACCATAATAACGTCAAATGGGACATGTTTGACTCAACAAAAAGGTTCGGTTGTGCTTAACGAAGAAGGAAAACTCGTTTGTACGTTGTAGCTCAATTGGAGGCCAATTTGGGTGCAATCCGAGAATACAAGTATTTGAGTGACCAAATGGACTCCATGTGATTTCAATCCACCGTGGCACCGTAATAACGTCAAATGGGACATGTTTGACTCAACAAACAAGTTCGTTTGTGCTTAATGAAGAAGGAAAACTCGTTTGTACGTTGTATGCTCAATTGGAGGCCAATTTGGGTGCAATACGAGAATACAAGTATTTGAGTGACCAAATGGACTCCATGTGATTTCAATCCACCGTGGCACCGTAATAACGTCAAATGGGACATGTTTGACTCAACAAACAAGTTCGTTTGTGCTTAACGAAGAAGGAAAACTCGTTTGTACGTTGTATGCTCAATTGGAGGCCAATTTGGGTGCAATACGAGAATACAAGGATTTGAGTGACCAAATGGACTCCGTTTGATTTCAATCCTTGCGTGGCACCATAATAATGTCAAATGGGACATGTTTGACTCAACAAACAAGTTCGGTTGTGCTTAAAGAAGAAGGAAAACTCGTTTGTACATTGTATGCTCAATTGGAGGCCAATTTGGGTGCAATCCGAGAATACAAGTATTTGAGTGACCAAATGGACTCCATTTGATTTCAATCCTCACGTGGCACCATAATAACGTCAAATGGGACATGTTTGACTCAACAAAAAGGTTCGGTTGTGCTTAAAAAAGAAGGAAAACTCGTTTGTACGTTGTATGCTCAATTGGAGGCCAATTTGGGTGCAATCCGAGAATACAAGGATTTGAGTGACCAAATGGACTCCGCTTGATTTCAATCCTTGCGTGGCACCATAATAACGTCAAATGGGACATGTTTGACTCAACAAACAAGTTCGGTTGTCCTTAAAGAAGAAGGAAAACTCGTTTGTACGTTGTATGCTCAATTGGAGGCCAATTTGGGTGCAATCCGAGAATACAAGTATTTGAGTGACCAAATGGACTCCATTTGATTTCAATCCTCGCGTGGCACCATAATAATGTCAAATGGGACATGTTTGACTCAACAAAAAGGTTCGGTTGTGCTTAACGAAGAAGGAAAACTAGTTTATACGTTGTATGCTCAATTGGAGGCCAATTTGGGTGCAATCCGAGAATACAAGGATTTGAGTGACCAAATGGAATCCGTTTGATTTCAATTCTCCCGTGGCACCATATTAACGTCAAATGGGACATTTTTGACTCAACAAACAAGTTCGGTTGTGCTTAAAAAAGGAAAACTCGTTTGTACGTTGTATGCTCAATTGGAGGCCAATTTGGGTGCAATCCGAGAATACAAGTATTTTAGTGACCAAATGGACTCAATTTGATTTCAATCCTCGCGTGGCACCATAATAACGTCAAATGGGACATGTTTGACTCAACAAAAAGGTTCGGTTGTGCTTAACGAAGAAGGAAAACTCGTTTGTACGTTGTAGCTCAATTGGAGGCCAATTTGTGTGCAATCCGAGAATACAAGTATTTGAGTGACCAAATGGACTCCGTTTGATTTCAATCCTTGCGTGGTACCATAATAACGTCAAATGGCACATGTTTGACTCGACAAACATGTTCGGTTGTGCTTAAAGAAGAAGGAAAACTAGTTTGTACGTTGTATGCTCAATTGGAGGGAAATTTGGGTGCAATCCGAGAATACAAGTATTTGAGTGAACAAATGGACTCCATTTGATTTCAATCCTCGCGTGGCACCATAATAACGTCAAATGGGACATGTTTGAGTCAACAAAAAGGTTTGGTTGTGTTTTTTTTTTTTAGAAATTGAGCGGGGGTTAAAGCGGACCCCAAACCGCGAACAATGAAAGAAGATTACATTCTGAGATAAATTTTACCTATCTTATCTTCAAATACAATTTTTTTAAGATCTTCAGCAAAGGAACTAGGCGTGATCTCAATAAATTCGGAGCTAGGGAAGGTGCTTGCTAGGAGGTCAGCCGCTCGATTAGCTTCCCTATAGTCGTGTTTGTAGGAAAAGTCTTCTAATTTAGATAATTCAGCTCGTATGTTCCAGACAACGTGTCTAACAGTCCAAGGAGCTGGCTTGGTAGTAGTGATATAAGTGAAAACAACCATAGAATTAGTGCATATCTCGAGTTTCTTGATGTTAAACTTCTTTGCTAGACGCAGTCCCGCAAGGACTGCCTGAAGTTCATGTTTAAGGACTGATAGGCCAGGGCAGTCCCCTGCACAACCTGCTAGCGCTTCTCTACGAAGAAGGAAAACTCGTTTGTACATTGTAGGCTCAATTGGAGGCCAATTTGGTTGCAATCCGAGAATACAAGGATTTGAGTGACCAAATGGACTCCGCTTAGTTTCTAACTCGCGTGGCACCATAATAACGTCAAATGGGACATGTTTGACTGAACAAACAAGTTCGGTTGGGCTTAAAGAAGAAGGAAAACTCGTTTGTACGTTGTATGCTCAATTGGAGGCCAATTTGGGTGCAATCCGAGAATACAAGGATTTGAGTGACCCAATTGACTCCGCTTGGTTTCTAACTCGCGTGGCAAAATAATAACGTCAAATGAGACATGTTTGACTCAACAAACAAGTTCGGTTGTGCTTAACGAAGAAGTAAAACTCGTTTGTACGTTGTAGCTCAATTGGAGGCCAATTTGGGTGCAATCCGAGAATACAAGGATTTGAGTGACCAAATGGACTCCGTTTGATGTCAATCCTCGCGTGGCACCATATTAACGTCAAATGGGACATGTTTGAGTCAACAAACAAGTTCGGTTGTGCTTAAAGAAGAAGGAAAACTCGTTTGTACGTTGTATGCTCAATTGGAGGCCAATTTGGGTGCAATCCGAGAATACAAGTATTTGAGTGACCAAATGGACTCCATTTGATTTCAATCCTCGCGTGGCACCATAATAACGTCAAATGGGACATGTTTGACTCAACAAAAAGGTTCGGTTGTGCTTAACGAAGAAGGAAAACTCGTTTCTACGTTGTATGCTCAATTGGAGGCCAATTTGTGTGCAATCCGAGAATACAAGGATTTGAGTGACCAAATGGACTCCGTTTGATTTCAATCCTTGCGTGGCACCATAATAATGTCAAATGGGACATGTTTGACTCGAAAAACAAGTTCGGTTGTGCTTAAAGAAGAAGGAAAACTCGTTTGTACGTTGTATGCTCAATTGGAGGCCAATTTGGGTGCAATCCGAGAATACAAGTATTTGAGTGACGAAATGGACTCCATTTGATTTCAATCCTCGCGTGGCACCATAAAAACGTCAAATGGGACATGTTTGACTCAACAAAAAGGTTTGGTTGTGCTTAACGAAGAAGGAAAACTAGTTTATACGTTGTATGCTCAATTGGAGGCCAATTTGGGTGCAATCCGAGAATACAAGGATTTGAGTGACCAAATGGAATCCGTTTGATTTCAATTCTCCCGTGGCACCATATTAACGTCAAATGGGACATTTTTGACTCAACAAACAAGTTCGGTTGTGCTTAAAAAAGGAAAACTCGTTTGTACGTTGTATGCTCAATTGGAGGCCAATTTGGGTGCAATCCGAGAATACAAGTATTTTAGTGACCAAATGGACTCAATTTGATTTCAATCCTCGCGTGGCACCATAATAACGTCAAATGGGACATGTTTGACTCAACAAAAAGGTTCGGTTGTGCTTAACGAAGAAGGAAAACTCGTTTGTACGTTGTAGCTCAATTGGAGGCCAATTTGTGTGCAATCCGAGAATACAAGTATTTGAGTGACCAAATGGACTCCGTTTGATTTCAATCCTTGCGTGGTACCATAATAACGTCAAATGGCACATGTTTGACTCGACAAACATGTTCGGTTGTGCTTAAAGAAGAAGGAAAACTAGTTTGTACGTTGTATGCTCAATTGGAGGGAAATTTGGGTGCAATCCGAGAATACAAGTATTTGAGTGAACAAATGGACTCCATTTGATTTCAATCCTCGCGTGGCACCATAATAACGTCAAATGGGACATGTTTGAGTCAACAAAAAGGTTTGGTTGTGTTTTTTTTTTTTAGAAATTGAGCGGGGGTTAAAGCGGACCCCAAACCGCGAACAATGAAAGAAGATTACATTCTGAGATAAATTTTACCTATCTTATCTTCAAATACAATTTTTTTAAGATCTTCAGCAAAGGAACTAGGCGTGATCTCAATAAATTCGGAGCTAGGGAAGGTGCTTGCTAGGAGGTCAGCCGCTCGATTAGCTTCCCTATAGTCGTGTTTGTAGGAAAAGTCTTCTAATTTAGATAATTCAGCTCGTATGTTCCAGACAACGTGTCTAACAGTCCAAGGAGCTGGCTTGGTAGTAGTGATATAAGTGAAAACAACCATAGAATTAGTGCATATCTCGAGTTTCTTGATGTTAAACTTCTTTGCTAGACGCAGTCCCGCAAGGACTGCCTGAAGTTCATGTTTAAGGACTGATAGGCCAGGGCAGTCCCCTGCACAACCTGCTAGCGCTTCTCTACGAAGAAGGAAAACTCGTTTGTACATTGTAGGCTCAATTGGAGGCCAATTTGGTTGCAATCCGAGAATACAAGGATTTGAGTGACCAAATGGACTCCGCTTAGTTTCTAACTCGCGTGGCACCATAATAACGTCAAATGGGACATGTTTGACTGAACAAACAAGTTCGGTTGGGCTTAAAGAAGAAGGAAAACTCGTTTGTACGTTGTATGCTCAATTGGAGGCCAATTTGGGTGCAATCCGAGAATACAAGGATTTGAGTGACCCAATTGACTCCGCTTGGTTTCTAACTCGCGTGGCAAAATAATAACGTCAAATGAGACATGTTTGACTCAACAAACAAGTTCGGTTGTGCTTAACGAAGAAGTAAAACTCGTTTGTACGTTGTAGCTCAATTGGAGGCCAATTTGGGTGCAATCCGAGAATACAAGGATTTGAGTGACCAAATGGACTCCGTTTGATGTCAATCCTCGCGTGGCACCATATTAACGTCAAATGGGACATGTTTGAGTCAACAAACAAGTTCGGTTGTGCTTAAAGAAGAAGGAAAACTCGTTTGTACGTTGTATGCTCAATTGGAGGCCAATTTGGGTGCAATCCGAGAATACAAGTATTTGAGTGACCAAATGGACTCCATTTGATTTCAATCCTCGCGTGGCACCATAATAACGTCAAATGGGACATGTTTGACTCAACAAAAAGGTTCGGTTGTGCTTAACGAAGAAGGAAAACTCGTTTCTACGTTGTATGCTCAATTGGAGGCCAATTTGTGTGCAATCCGAGAATACAAGGATTTGAGTGACCAAATGGACTCCGTTTGATTTCAATCCTTGCGTGGCACCATAATAATGTCAAATGGGACATGTTTGACTCGAAAAACAAGTTCGGTTGTGCTTAAAGAAGAAGGAAAACTCGTTTGTACGTTGTATGCTCAATTGGAGGCCAATTTGGGTGCAATCCGAGAATACAAGTATTTGAGTGACGAAATGGACTCCATTTGATTTCAATCCTCGCGTGGCACCATAAAAACGTCAAATGGGACATGTTTGACTCAACAAAAAGGTTTGGTTGTGCTTAACGAAGAAGGAAAACTAGTTTATACGTTGTATGCTCAATTGGAGGCCAATTTGGGTGCAATCCGAGAATACAAGGATTTGAGTGACCAAATGGAATCCGTTTGATTTCAATTCTCCCGTGGCACCATATTAACGTCAAATGGGACATGTTTGACTCAACAAACAAGTTCGGTTGTGCTTAAAAAAGGAAAACTCGTTTGTACGTTGTATGCTCAATTGGAGGCCAATTTGGGTGCAATCCGAGAATACAAGTATTTTAGTGACCAAATGGACTCCATTTGATTTCAATCCTCGCGTGGTACCATAATAATGTCAAATGGGACATGTTTGACTCAACAAAAAGGTTCGGTTGTGCTTAACGAAGAAGGAAAACTCGTTTGTACGTTGTAGCTCAATTGGAGGCCAATTTGGGTGCAATCCGAGAATACAAGTATTTGAGTGACCAAATGGACTCCATGTGATTTCAATCCACCGTGGCACCGTAATAACGTCAAATGGGACATGTTTGACTCAACAAACAAGTTCGTTTGTGCTTAATGAAGAAGGAAAACTCGTTTGTACGTTGTATGCTCAATTGGAGGCCAATTTGGGTGCAATACGAGAATACAAGTATTTGAGTGACCAAATGGACTCCATGTGATTTCAATCCACCGTGGCACCGTAATAACGTCAAATGGGACATGTTTGACTCAACAAACAAGTTCGTTTGTGCTTAACGAAGAAGGAAAACTCGTTTGTACGTTGTATGCTCAATTGGAGGCCAATTTGGGTGCAATACGAGAATACAAGGATTTGAGTGACCAAATGGACTCCGTTTGATTTCAATCCTTGCGTGGCACCATAATAATGTCGAATGGGACATGTTTGACTCAACAAACAAGTTCGGTTGTGCTTAAAGAAGAAGGAAAACTCGTTTGTACATTGTATGCTCAATTGGAGGCCAATTTGGGTGCAATCCGAGAATACAAGTATTTGAGTGACCAAATGGACTCCATTTGATTTCAATCCTCACGTGGCACCATAATAACGTCAAATGGGACATGTTTGACTCAACAAAAAGGTTCGGTTGTGCTTAAAAAAGAAGGAAAACTCGTTTGTACGTTGTATGCTCAATTGGAGGCCAATTTGGGTGCAATCCGAGAATACAAGGATTTGAGTGACCAAATGGACTCCGCTTGATTTCAATCCTTGCGTGGCACCATAATAACGTCAAATGGGACATGTTTGACTCAACAAACAAGTTCGGTTGTCCTTAAAGAAGAAGGAAAACTCGTTTGTACGTTGTATGCTCAATTGGAGGCCAATTTGGGTGCAATCCGAGAATACAAGTATTTGAGTGACCAAATGGACTCCATTTGATTTCAATCCTCGCGTGGCACCATAATAATGTCAAATGGGACATGTTTGACTCAACAAAAAGGTTCGGTTGTGCTTAACGAAGAAGGAAAACTAGTTTATACGTTGTATGCTCAATTGGAGGCCAATTTGGGTGCAATCCGAGAATACAAGGATTTGAGTGACCAAATGGAATCCGTTTGATTTCAATTCTCCCGTGGCACCATATTAACGTCAAATGGGACATTTTTGACTCAACAAACAAGTTCGGTTGTGCATAAAAAAGGAAAACTCGTTTGTACGTTGTATGCTCAATTGGAGGCCAATTTGGGTGCAATCCGAGAATACAAGTATTTTAGTGACCAAATGGACTCAATTTGATTTCAATCCTCGCGTTGCACCATAATAACGTCAAATGGGACATGTTTGACTCAACAAAAAGGTTCGGTTGTGCTTAACGAAGAAGGAAAACTCGTTTGTACGTTGTATGCTGAATTGGAGGCCAATTTGGGTGCAATCCGAGAATACAAGTATTTGAGTGACCAAATGGACTCCGTTTGATTTCAATCCTTGCGTGGTACCATAATAACGTCAAATGGGACATGTTTGACTCGACAAACATGTTCGGTTGTGCTTAAAGAAGAAGGAAAACTAGTTTGTACGTTGTATGCTCAATTGGAGGGACATTTGGGTGCAATCCGAGAATACAAGTATTTGAGTGAACAAATGGACTCCATTTGATTTCAATCCTCGCGTGGCACCTTAATAACGTCAAATGGGACATGTTTGAGTCAACAAAAAGGTTTGGTTGTGCTTTTTTTTTTTAGAAATTGAGCGGGGGTTAAAGCGGACCCCAAACCGCGAACAATGAAAGAAGATTACATTCTGAGATAAATTTTACCTATCTTATCTTCAAATACAATTTTTTTAAGATCTTCAGCAAAGGAACTAGGCGTGATCTCAATAAATTCGGAGCTAGGGAAGGTGCTTGCTAGGAGGTCAGCCGCTCGATTAGCTTCCCTATAGTCGTGTTTGTAGGAAAAGTCTTCTAATTTAGATAATTCAGCTCGTATGTTCCAGACAACGTGTCTAACAGTCCAAGGAGCTGGCTTGGTAGTAGTGATATAAGTGAAAACAACCATAGAATTAGTGCATATCTCAAGTTTCTTGATGTTAAACTTCTTTGCTAGACGCAGTCCCGCAAGGACTGCCTGAAGTTCATGTTTAAGGACTGATAGGCCAGGGCAGTCCCCTGCACAACCTGCTAGCGCTTCTCTACGAAGAAGGAAAACTCGTTTGTACATTGTAGGCTCAATTGGAGGCCAATTTGGTTGCAATCCGAGAATACAAGGATTTGAGTGACCAAATGGACTCCGCTTAGTTTCTAACTCGCGTGGCACCATAATAACGTCAAATGGGACATGTTTGACTGAACAAACAAGTTCGGTTGGGCTTAAAGAAGAAGGAAAACTCGTTTGTACGTTGTATGCTCAATTGGAGGCCAATTTGGGTGCAATCCGAGAATACAAGGATTTGAGTGACCCAATTGACTCCGCTTGGTTTCTAACTCGCGTGGCAAAATAATAACGTCAAATGAGACATGTTTGACTCAACAAACAAGTTCGGTTGTGCTTAACGAAGAAGTAAAACTCGTTTGTACGTTGTAGCTCAATTGGAGGCCAATTTGGGTGCAATCCGAGAATACAAGTATTTGAGTGACCAAATGGACTCCATGTGATTTCAATCCACCGTGGCACCGTAATAACGTCAAATGGGACATGTTTGACTCAACAAACAAGTTCGTTTGTGCTTTACGAAGAAGGAAAACTCGTTTGTACGTTGTATGCTCAATTGGAGGCCAATTTGGGTGCAATCCGAGAATACAAGGATTTGAGTGACCAAATGGACTCCGTTTGATTTAAATCCTTGCGTGGCACCATAATAATGTCAAATGGGACATGTTTGACTCAACAAACAAGTTCGGTTGTGCTTAAAGAAGAAGGAAAACTCGTTTGTACATTGTATGCTCAATTGGAGGCCAATTTGGGTGCAATCCGAGAATACAAGTATTTGAGTGACCAAATGGACTCCATTTGATTTCAATCCTCACGTGGAACCATAATAACGTCAAATGGGACATGTTTGACTCAACAAAAAGGTTCGGTTGTGCTTAACGAAGAAGAAAAACTCGTTTGTACGTTGTATGCTCAATTGGAGGCCAATTTGGGTGCAATCCGAGAATACAAGGATTTGAGTGACCAAATGGGCTCCGCTTGGTTTCTAACTCGCGTGGCACCATAATAATGTCAAATGAGACATGCTTGACTCAACAAACAAGTTCGGTTGTGCTTAACGAAGAAGGAAAACACGTTTGTACGTTGTATGCTCAATTGGAGGCCAATTTGGGTGCAATCCGAGAATACAAGGATTTGTGTGACCAAATGGACTCCGTTTGATGTCAATCCTCGCGTGGCACCATATTAACGTCAAATGGGACATGTTTGACTAAACAAACAAGTTCGGTTGTGCTTAAAGAAGAAGGAAAACTCGTTTGTACGTTGTATGCTCAATTGGAGGCCAATTTGGGTGCAATCCGAGAATACAAGTATTTGAGTGACCAAATGGACTCCATTTGATTTCAATCCTCGCGTGGCACCATAATAACGTCAAATGGGACATGTTTGACTCAACAAAACGGTTCGGTTGTGCTTAACGAAGAAGGAAAACTAGTTTCTACGTTGTATGCTCAATTGGAGGCCAATTTGTGTGCAATCCGAGAATACAAGGATTTGAGTGATCAAATGGACTCCGTTTGATTTCAGTCCTTGCGTGGCACCATAATAATGTCAAATGGGACATGTTTGACTCGAAAAACAAGTTCGGTTGTGCTTAAATAAGAAGGAAAACTCGTTTGTACGTTGTATGCTCAATTGGAGGCCAATTTGGGTGCAATCCGAGAATACAAGTATTTGAGTGACCAAATGGACTTCATTTGATTTCAATCCTCGCGTGGCACCATAATAACGTCAAATGGGACATGTTTGACTCAACAAAAAGGTTTGGTTGTGCTTTTTTTTTTTGGAAATTGAGCGGGGGTTAAAGCGGACCCCAAACCGCGAACAATGAAAGAAGATTACATTCTGAGATAAATTTTGCGTATCTTATCTTCAAATACAATTTTTTTAAGATCTTCAGCAAAGGAACTAGGCGTGATCTCAATAAATTCGGAGCTAGGGAAGGTGCTTGCTAGGAGGTCAGCCGCTCGATTAGCTTCCCTATAGTCGTGTTTGTAGGAAAAGTCTTCTAATTTAGATAATTCAGCTCGTATGTTCCAGACAACGTGTCTAACAGTCCAAGGAGCTGGCTTGGTAGTAGTGATATAAGTGAAAACAAACATAGAATCAGTGCATATCTCGAGTTTCTTGATGTTAAACTTCTTTGCTAGACGCAGTCCCGCAAGGACTGCCTGAAGTTCATGTTAAATTATTGATAGGCCAGGGCAGTCCCCTGCACAACCTGCTAGCGCTTCTCTACGAAGAAGGAAAACTCGTTTGTACATTGTAGGGTCAATTGGAGGCCAATTTGGGTGCAATCCGAGAATACAAGGATTTGAGTGACCAAATGGACTCCGCTTAGTTTCTAACTCGCGTGGCACCATAATAACGTCAAATGGGACATGTTTGACTCAACAAACAAGTTCGGTTGTGCTTAAAGAAGAAGGAAAACTCGTTTGTACGTTGTATGCTCAATTGGAGGCCAATTTGGGTGCAATCCGAGAATACAAGGATTTGAGTGACCAAATGGACTCCGCTTGGTTTCTAACCCGCGTGGCACCATAATAACGTCAAATGAGACATGTTTGACTCAACAAACAAGTTCGGTTGTGCTTAACGAAGAAGTAAAACTCGTTTGTACGTTGTAGCTCAATTGGAGGCCAATTTGGGTGCAATCCGAGAATACAAGTATTTGAGTGACCAAATGGACTCCATGTGATTTCAATCCTCGCGTGGCACCATAATAGCGTCAAATGGGACATGTTTGAATCAACAAACAAGTTCGGTTGTGCTTAACGAAGAAGGAAAACTCGTTTGTACGTTGTATGCTCAATTGGAGGCTAATTTGGGTGTAATCCGAGAATACAAGGATTTGAGTGACCAAATGGACTCCGTTTGATTTCAATCCTCACGTGGCACCATAATAACGTCAAATGTGACATGTTTGACTCAACAAAAAGGTTCGGTTGTGCTTAACGAAGAAGGAAAACTCGTTTGTACGTTGTAGGCTCAATTGGAGGCCAATTTGTGTGCAATCCGAGAATACAAGGATTTGAGTGACCAAATGGGCTCCGCTTGGTTTCTAACTCGTGTGGCACCATAATAACGTCAAATGAGACATGTTTGACTCAACAAACAAGTTCGGTTGTGCTTAACGAAGAAGGAAAACTCGTTTGTACGTTGTATGCTCAATTGGAGGACAATTTGGGTGCAATCCGAGAATACAAGGATTTGAGTGACCAAATGGACTCCGTTTGATGTCAATCCTCGCGTGGCACCATATTAACGTCAAATGGGACATGTTTGAGTCAACAAACAAGTTCGGTTGTGCTTAAAGAAGAAGGAAAACTCGTTTGTACGTTGTATGCTCAATTGGAGGCCAATTTGGGTGCAATCCGAGAATACAAGTATTTGAGTGACCAAATGGACTCCATTTGATTTCAATCCTCGTGTGGCACCATAATAACGTCAAATGGGACATGTTTGACTCAACAAAAAGGTTCGGTTGTGCTTAACGAAGAAGGAAAACTCGTTTGTACGTTGTATGCTCAATTGGAGGCCAATTTGGGTGCAATCCGAGAATACAAGTATTTGAGTGACCAAATGGACTCCATTTGATTTCAATCCTCGCGTGGCACCATAATAACGTCAAATGGGACATGTTTGACTCAACAAAAAGGTTTGGTTGTGTTTTTTTTTTTACGAAATTGAGCGGGGGTTAAAGCGGACCCCAAACCGCGAACAATGAAAGAAGATTACATTCTGAGATAAATTTTACCTATCTTATCTTCAAATACAACTTTTTTAAGATCTTCAGCAAAGGAACTTGGCTTGATCTCAATAAATTCGGAGCTAGGGAAGGTGCTTGCAAGGAGGTCAGCCGCTCGATTAGCTTCCCTATAGTCGTGTTTGTAGGAAAAGTCTTCTAATTTAGATAATTCAGCTCGTATGATCCAGACAACGTGTCTAACAGTCCAAGGAGCTGGCTTGGTAGTAGTGATATAAGTGAAAACAACCGTAGAATCAGTGCATATCTCGAGTTTCTTGATGTTAAACTTCTTTGCTAGACGCAGTCCCGCAAGGACTGCCTGAAGTTCATGTTTAAGGACTGATAGGCCAGGGCAGTCCCCTGCACAACCTGCTAGCGCTTCTCTACGAAGAAGGAAAACTCGTTTGTACATTGTAGGCTCAATTGGAGGCCAATTTGGGTGCAATCCGAGAATACAAGGATTTGAGTGACCAAATGGACTCCGCTTAGTTTCTAACTCGCGTGGCACCATAATAACGTCAAATGGGACATGTTTGACTCAACAAACAAGTTCGGTTGTGCTTAAAGAAGAAGGAAAACTCGTTTGTACGTTGTATACTCAATTGGAGGCCAATTTTGGTGCAATCCGAGAATACAAGGATTTGAGTGACCAAATGGACTCCGCTTGGTTTCTAACTCGCGTGGCACCATAATAACGTCAAATGGGACATGTTTGACTCAACAAACAAGTTCGGTTGTGCTTAACGAAGAAGTAAAACTCGTTTGTACGTTGTAGCTCAATTGGAGGCCAATTTGGGTGAAATCCGAGAATACAAGTATTTGAGTGACCAAATGGACTCCATGTGATTTCAATCCTCGCGTGGCACCATAATAACGTCAAATGGGACATGTTTGACTCAACAAAAAAGTTCGGTTGTGCTTAACGAAGAAGGAAAACTCGTTTGTACGTTGTATGCTCAATTGGAGGCCAATTTGGGTGCAATTCGAGAATACAAGGATTTGAGTGACCAAATGGACTCCGTTTGATTTCAATCCTTGCGTGGCACCATAATAACGTCAAATGGGACATGTTTGACTCAACAAAAAGGTTTGGTTGTGCTTTTTTTTTTTTACGAAATTGAGCGGGGTTTAAAGCGGACCCCAAACCGCGAACAATGAAAGAAGATTACATTCTGAGATAAATTTTACCTATCTTATCTTCAAATACAACTTTTTTAAGATCTTCAGCAAAGGAACTTGGCTTGATCTCAATAAATTCGGAGCTAGGGAAGGTGCTTGCAAGGAGGTCAGCCGCTCGATTAGCTTCCCTATAGTCGTGTTTGTAGGAAAAGTCTTCTAATTTAGATAATTCAGCTCGTATGATCCAGACAACGTGTCTAACAGTCCAAGGAGCTGGCTTGGTAGTAGTGATATAAGTGAAAACAACCATAGAATAAGTGCATATCTCGAGTTTCTTGATGTTAAACTTCTTTGCTAGACGCAGTCCCGCAAGGACTGCCTGAAGTTCATGTTTAAGGATTGATAGGCCAGGGCAGTCCCCTGCACAACCTGCTAGCGCTTCTCTACGAAGAAGGAAAACTCGTTTGTACATTGTAGGCTCAATTGGAGGCCAATTTGGGTGCAATCCGAGAATACAAGGATTTGAGTGACCAAATGGACTCCGCTTAGTTTCTAACTCGCGTGGCACCATAATAACGTCAAATGGGACATGTTTGACTCAACAAACAAGTTCGGTTGTGCTTAAAGAAGAAGGAAAACTCGTTTGTACGTTGTATACTCAATTGGAGGCCAATTTTGGTGCAATCCGAGAATACAAGGATTTGAGTGACCAAATGGACTCCGCTTGGTTTCTAACTCGCGTGGCACCATAATAACGTCAAATGGGACATGTTTGACTCAACAAACAAGTTCGGTTGTACTTAACGAAGAAGTAAAACTCGTTTGTACGTTGTAGCTCAATTGGAGGCCAATTTGGGTGAAATCCGAGAATACAAGTATTTGAGTGACCAAATGGACTCCATGTGATTTCAATCCTCGCGTGGCACCATAATAACGTCAAATGGGACATGTTTGACTCAACAAAAAAGTTCGGTTGTGCTTAACGAAGAAGGAAAACTCGTTTGTACGTTGTATGCTCAATTGGAGGCCAATTTGGGTGCAATTCGAGAATACAAGGATTTGAGTGACCAAATGGACTCCGTTTGATTTCAATCCTTGCGTGGCACCATAATAACGTCAAATGGGACATGTTTGACTCGACAAACAAGTTCGGTTATGCTTAAAGAAGAAGGAAAACTCGTTTCTACGTTGTATGCTCAATTGGAGGCCAATTTGGGTGCAATCCGAGAATACAAGTATTTGAGTGACCAAATGGACTCCATTTGATTTCAATCCTCGCGTGGCACCATAATAACGTCAAATGGGACATGTTTGAGTCAACAAAAAGGTTTGGTTGTGCTTTTTTTTTTTGGAAATTGAACGGGGGTTAAAGCGGACCCCAAACCGCGAACAATGAAAGAAGATTACATTCTGAGATAAATTTTACCTATCTTATCTTCAAATACAACTTTTTTAAGATCTTCAGCAAAGGAACTTGGCTTGATCTCAATAAATTCGGAGCTAGGGAAGGTGCTTGCAAGGAGGTCAGCCGCTCGATTAGCTTCCCTATAGTCGTGTTTGTAGGAAAAGTCTTCTAATTTAGATAATTCAGCTCGTATGATCCAGACAACGTGTCTAACAGTCCAAGGAGCTGGCTTGGTAGTAGTGATATAAGTGAAAACAACCATAGAATAAGTGCATATCTCGAGTTTCTTGATGTTAAACTTCTTTGCTAGACGCAGTCCCGCAAGGACTGCCTGAAGTTCATGTTTAAGGATTGATAGGCCAGGGCAGTCCCCTGCACAACCTGCTAGCGCTTCTCTACGAAGAAGGAAAACTCGTTTGTACATTGTAGGCTCAATTGGAGGCCAATTTGGGTGCAATCCGAGAATACAAGGATTTGAGTGACCAAATGGACTCCGCTTAGTTTCTAACTCGCGTGGCACCATAATAACGTCAAATGGGACATGTTTGACTCAACAAACAAGTTCGGTTGTGCTTAAAGAAGAAGGAAAACTCGTTTGTACGTTGTATACTCAATTGGAGGCCAATTTTGGTGCAATCCGAGAATACAAGGATTTGAGTGACCAAATGGACTCCGCTTGGTTTCTAACTCGCGTGGCACCATAATAACGTCAAATGGGACATGTTTGACTCAACAAACAAGTTCGGTTGTACTTAACGAAGAAGTAAAACTCGTTTGTACGTTGTAGCTCAATTGGAGGCCAATTTGGGTGAAATCCGAGAATACAAGTATTTGAGTGACCAAATGGACTCCATGTGATTTCAATCCTCGCGTGGCACCATAATAACGTCAAATGGGACATGTTTGACTCAACAAAAAAGTTCGGTTGTGCTTAACGAAGAAGGAAAACTCGTTTGTACGTTGTATGCTCAATTGGAGGCCAATTTGGGTGCAATTCGAGAATACAAGGATTTGAGTGACCAAATGGACTCCGTTTGATTTCAATCCTTGCGTGGCACCATAATAACGTCAAATGGGACATGTTTGACTCGACAAACAAGTTCGGTTATGCTTAAAGAAGAAGGAAAACTCGTTTCTACGTTGTATGCTCAATTGGAGGCCAATTTGGGTGCAATCCGAGAATACAAGTATTTGAGTGACCAAATGGACTCCATTTGATTTCAATCCTCGCGTGGCACCATAATAACGTCAAATGGGACATGTTTGAGTCAACAAAAAGGTTTGGTTGTGCTTTTTTTTTTTGGAAATTGAACGGGGGTTAAAGCGGACCCCAAACCGCGAACAATGAAAGAAGATTACATTCTGAGATAAATTTTACCTATCTTATCTTCAAATACAATTTTTTTAAGATCTTCAGCAAAGGAACTAGGCGTGATCTCAATAAATTCGGAGCTAGGGAAGGTGCTTGCTAGGAGGTCAGCCGCTCGATTAGCTTCCCTATAGTCGTGTTTGCAGGAAAAGTCTTCTAATTTAGATAATTCAGTTCGTATGTTCCAGACAACGTGTCTAACAGTCCAAGGAGCTGGCTTGGTAGTAGTGATATAAGTGAAAACAACCATAGAATCAGTGCATATCTCGAGTTTCTTGATGTTAAACTTCTTTGCTAGACGCAGTCCCGCAAGTACTGCCTGAAGTTCATGTTTAAGGACTGATAGGCCAGGGCAGTCCCCTGCACAACCTGCTAGCGCTTCTCTACGAAGAAGGAAAACTCGTTTGTACATTGTAGGCTCAATTGGAGGCGAATTTGGGTGCAATCCGAGAATACAAGGATTTGAGTGACCAAATGGACTCTGCTTAGTTTCTAACTCGCGTGGCACCATAATAACGTCAAATGGGACATGTTTGACTCAACAAACAAGTTCGGTTGTGCTTAAAGAAGAAGAAAAACTCGTTTGTACGTTGTATGCTCAATTGGAGGCCAATTTGGGTGCAATCCGAGAATACAAGGATTTGAGTGACCAAATGGACTCCGCTTGGTTTCTAACTCGCGTGGCACCATAATAACGTCAAATGGGACATGTTTGACTCAACAAACAAGTTCGGTTGTGCTTAACGAAGAAGTAAAACTCGTTTGTACGTTGTAGCTCAATTGGAGGCCAATTTGTGTGTAATCCGAGAATACAAGTATTTGAGTGACCAAATGGACTCCATGTGATTTCAATCCTTGCGTGGCACCGTAATAACATCAAATGGGACATGTTTGACTTAATAAACAAGTTCGGTTGTGCTTAACGAAGAAGGAAAACTCGTTTGTACGTTGTATGCTCAATTGGAGGCCAATTTGGGTGCAATCCGAGAATACAAGTATTTGAGTGACCAAATGGACTCCATTTGATTTCAATCCTCGCGAGGCACCATAATAACGTCAAATGGGACATGTTTGACTCAACAAAAAGGTTCGGTTGTGCTTAACGAAGAAGGAAAACTCGTTTGTACGTTGTAAGCTCAATTGGAGGCCAATTTGGGTGCAATCCGAGAATACAAGGATTTGAGTGACCAAATGGACTCCGCTTGGTTTCTAACTCTCGTGGCACCATAATAACGTCAAATGGGACATGTTTGACTCAACAAACAAGTTCAGTTGTGCTTAACGAAGAAGTAAAACTCGTTTTTAAGATGTACCTCAATTGGAGGCCAATTAGGGTGCAATCCGAGAATACAAGTATTTGAGTGACCAAATGGACTCCATTTGATTTCAATCCTCGCGTGCCACCATAATAACGTCAAATGGGACTTGTTTGACTCAACAAAAAGGTTCGGTTGTGCTTAACGAATAAGGGAAACTCGTTTGTACGTTGTATGCTCAATTGGAGGCCAATTTGGGTGCAATCCGAGAATACAAGGATTTGAGTGACCAAATGGACTCCGTTTGATTTCAATCCTTGCGTCGCACCATAATAACGTCAAATGGGACATTTTTGACTCAACAAACAAGTTCGGTTGTGCTTAAAGAAGAAGGAAAACTTGTTTGTACGTTGTATGCTCAATTGGAGGCCAATTTGGGTGCAATCCGAGAATACAAGTATTTGAGTGACCAAATGGACTCCATTTGATTTCAATCCTCGCGAGGCACCATAATAACGTCAAATGGGACATGTTTGACTCAACAAAAAGGTTCGGTTGTGCTTAACAAAGAAGGAAAACTCGTTTGTACGTTGTAAGCTCAATTGGAGGCCAATTTGGGTGCAATCCGAGAATACAAGGATTTGAGTGACCAAATGGACTCCGCTTGGTTTCTAACTCTCGTGGCACCATAATAACGTCAAATGGGACATGTTTGACTCAACAAACAAGTTCGGTTGTGCTTAACGAAGAAGTAAAACTCGTTTTTACGTTGTACCTCAATTGGAGGCCAATTAGGGTGCAATCCGAGAATACAAGTATTTGAGTGACAAATGGACTCCATTTGATTTCAATCCTAGCGTGCCACCATAATAACGTAAAATGGGACTTGTTTGACTCAACAAAAAGGTTCGGTTGTGCTTAACGAAGAAGGAAAACTCGTTTGTACGTTGTATGCTCAATTGGAGGCCAATTTGGGTGCAATCCGAGAATACAAGGATTTGAGTGACCAAATGGACTCCGTTTGATTTCAATCCTTGCGTGGCACCATAATAACGTCAAATGGGACATGTTTGACTCAACAAACAAGTTCGCTTGTGCTTAAAGAAGAAGGAAAACTCGTTTGTACGTTGTATGCTCAATTGGAGGCCAATTTGGGTGCAATCCGAGAATACAAGGATTTGAGTGACCAAATGGACTCCGTTTGATTTCAATCCTCGCGTGGCACCATATTAACGTCAAATGGGACATGTTTGACTCAAAAACCAAGTTCGGTTGTGCTTAAAGAAGAAGGAAAACTCGTTTGTACGTTGTATGCTCCATTGGAGGCCAATTTGGGTGCAATCCGAGAATACAAGTATTTGAGTGACCAAATGGACTCCATTTGATTTCAATCCTCGCGTGGCACCATAATAACGTCAAATGGGACATGTTTGAGTCAACAAAAAGGTTTGGTTGTGCTTTTTTTTTTTGGAAATTGAGCGGGGGTTAAAGCGGACCCCAAACCGCGAACAATGAAAGAAGATTACATTCTGAGATAAATTTTACCTATCTTATCTTCAAATACAATTTTTTTAAGATCTTCATCAAAGGAACTAGGCGTGATCTCAATAAATTCGGAGCTGGGGAAGGTGCTTGCTAGGAGGTCAGCCGCTCGATTAGCTTCCCTATAGTCGTGTTTGCAGGAAAAGTCTTCTAATTTAGATAATTCAGCTCGTATGTTGCAGACAACGTGTCTAACAGTCCAAGGAGCTGGCTTGGTAGTAGTGATATAAGTGAAAACAACCATAGAATCAGTGCATATCTCGAGTTTCTTGATGTTAAACTTCTTTGCTAGACGCAGTCCCGCAAGGACAGCCTGAAGTTCATGTTTAAGGACTGATAGGTGTGGGTAGTCCCCTGCACAACCTGCTAGCGCTTCTCTACGAAGAAGGAAAACTCGTTTGTACATTGTAGGCTCAATTGGAGGCCAATTTGGGTGCAATCCGAGAATACAAGGATTTGAGTGACCAAATGGACTCCGCTTAGTTTCTAACTCGCGTGGCACCATAATAACGTCAAATGGGACATGTTTGACTCAACAAACAAGTTCGGTTGTGCTTAAAGAAGAAGGAAAACTCGTTTTGTACGTTGTATGCTCAATTGGAGGCCAATTTGGGTGCAATCCGAGAATACAAGGATTTG
The DNA here is from genome assembly GCA_963556465.1 of Berberis vulgaris. Lineage (NCBI taxonomy): Eukaryota > Viridiplantae > Streptophyta > Magnoliopsida > Ranunculales > Berberidaceae > Berberis > Berberis vulgaris. Next base: position 48,592,136 of record OY747127.1, read on the forward strand.
AGTGACCAAATGGACTCCGCTTGGTTTCTAACTCGTGTGGCACCATAATAACGTCAAATGGGACATGTTTGACTCAACAAACAAGTTCGGTTGTGCTTAACGAAGAAGGAAAACTCGTTTATACGTTGTATGCTCAATTGGAGGCCAATTTGGTTGCAATCCGAGAATACAAGGATTTGAGTGACCAAATGGACTCCATATGATTTCAATCCTCGCGTGGCACCATATTAACATCAAATGGGACATGTTTGACTCAACAAACAAGTTCGGTTGTGCATAAAGAAGAAGGAAAACTCGTTTGTACGTTGTATGCTCAATTGGAGGCCAATTTGGGTGCAATCCGAGAATATAAGTATTTGAGTGACCAAATGGACTCCATTTGATTTCAATCCTCGCGTGGCACCATAATAACGTCAAATGTGACATGTTTGACTCAACAAAAAGGTTCGGTTGTGCTTAACGAAGAAGGAAAACTCGTTTGTACGTTGTATGCTCAATTGGAGGCCAATTTGGGTGCAATCCGAGAATACATGGATTTGAGTGACCAAATGGACTCTGTTTGATTTCAATCCTTACGTGGCACCATAATAACGTCAAATGGCACATGTTTGACTCAACAAACAAGTTCGGTTGTGCTTAAAGAAGAAGAAAAACTCGTTTGTACGTTGTATGCTCAATTGGAGGCCAATTTGGGTGCAATCTGAGAATACAAGGATTTGAGTGACCAAATGGACTCCGTTTGATTTCAATCCTCGCGTGGCACCATATTAACGTCAAATGGGACATGTTTGACTCAAAAAACAAGTTCGGTTGTGCTTAAAGAAGAAGGAAAACTCGTTTGTACGTTGTATGCTCCATTGGAGGCCAATTTGGGTGCAATCCGAGAATACAAGTATTTGAGTGACCAAATGGACTCCATTTGATTTCCATCCTCGCGTGGCACCATAATAACGTCAAATGGGACATGTTTGAGTCAACAAAAAGGTTTGGTTGTGCTTTTTTTTTTTGGAAATTGAGCGGGGGTTAAAGCGGACCCCAAACCGCGAACAATGAAAGAAGATTACATTCTGAGATAAATTTTACCTATCTTATCTTCAAATACAATTTTTTTAAGATCTTCATCAAAGGAACTAGGCGTGATCTCAATAAATTCGGAGCTGGGGAAGGTGCTTGCTAGGAGGTCAGCCGCTCGATTAGCTTCCCTATAGTCGTGTTTGCAGGAAAAGTCTTCTAATTTAGATAATTCAGCTCGTATGTTGCAGACAACGTGTCTAACAGTCCAAGGAGCTGGCTTGGTAGTAGTGATATAAGTGAAAACAACCATAGAATCAGTGCATATCTCGAGTTTCTTGATGTTAAACTTCTTTGCTAGACGCAGTCCCGCAAGGACAGCCTGAAGTTCATGTTTAAGGACTGATAGGTGTGGGCAGTCCACTGCACAACCTGCTAGCGCTTCTCTACGAAGAAGGAAAACTCGTTTGTACATTGTAGGCTCAATTGGAGGCCAATTTTGGTGCAATCCGAGAATACAAGTATTTGAGTGACCAAATGGACTCCATGTGATTTCAATCCTCGCGTGGCACCATAATAACGTCAAATGGGACATGTTTGACTCAACAAACAAGTTCGGTTGTGCTTAACGAAGAAGGAAAACTCGTTTGTACGTTGTATGCTCAATTGGAGGCCAATTTGGGTGCAATTCGAGAATACAAGGACTTGAGTGACCAAATGGACTCCGTTTGATTTCAATCCTTGCGTGGCACCATAATAACGTCAAATGGGACATGTTTGACTCGACAAACAAGTTCGGTTGTGCTTAAAGAAGAAGGAAAACTCGTTTCTACGTTGTATGCTCAATTGGAGGCCAATTTGGGTGCAATCCGAGAATACAAGTATTTGAGTGACCAAATGGACTCCATTTGATTTCAATCCTCGTGTGGCATCATAATAACGTCAAATGGGACATGTTTGACTCAACAAAAAGGTTTGGTTGTGCTTTTTTTTTTTGGAAATTGAACGGGGGTTAAAGCGGACCCCAAACCGCGAACAATGAAAGAAGATTACATTCTGAGATAAATTTTACCTATCTTATCTTCAAATACAATTTTTTTAAGATCTTCAGCAAAGGAACTAGGCGTGATCTCAATAAATTCGGAGCTAGGGAAGGTGCTTGCTAGGAGGTCAGCCGCTCGATTAGCTTCCCTATAGTCGTGTTTGCAGGAAAAGTCTTCTAATTTAGATAATTCAGTTCGTATGTTCCAGACAACGTGTCTAACAGTCCAAGGAGCTGGCTTGGTAGTAGTGATGAAAACAACCATAGAATCAGTGCATATCTCGAGTTTCTTGATGTTAAACTTCTTTGCTAGACGCAGTCCCGCAAGTACTGCCTGAAGTTCATGTTTAAGGACTGATAGGCCAGGGCAGTCCCCTGCCCAACCTGCTAGCGCTTCTCTACGAAGAAGGAAAACTCGTTTGTACATTGTAGGCTCAATTGGAGGCGAATTTGGGTGCAATCCGAGAATACAAGGATTTGAGTGACCAAATGGACTCTGCTTAGTTTCTAACTCGCGTGGCACCATAATAACATCAAATGGGACATGTTTGACTCAACAAACAAGTTCGGTTGTGCTTAAAGAAGAAGAAAAACTCGTTTGTACGTTGTATGCTCAATTGGAGGCCAATTTGGGTGCAATCCGAGAATACAAGGATTTGAGTGACCAAATGGACTCCGCTTGGTTTCTAACACGCGTGGCACCATAATAACGTCAAATGGGACATGTTTGACTCAACCAAAAGGTTCGGTTGTGCTTAACGAAGAAGGAAAACTCATTTGTACCTTATAGGCTCAATTGGAGGCCAATTTGGGTGCAATCCAAGAATACAAGGATTTGAGTGACCAAATGGGCTCCGCTTGGTTTCTAACTCGCGTGGAACCATAATAACGTCAAATGAGACATGTTTGACTCAACAAACAAGTTCGGTTGTGCTTAACGAAAAAGGAAAACTCGTTTGTACGTTGTATGATCAATTGGAGGCCAATTTGGGTGCAATCCGAGAATACAATGATTTGAGTGACCAAATGGACTCCGTTTGATTTCAATCCTCGTGTGGCACCATATTAACGTCAAATGGGACATGTTTGACTCAAGAAACAAGTTCGGTTGTGCTTAAAGAAGAAGAAAAACTCGTTTGTACGTTGTATGCTCAATTGGAGGCCAATTTGGGTGCAATCCGAGAATACAAGTATTTCAGTGACCAAATGGACTCCATTTGATTTCAATCCTTGCGAGGCACCATAATAACGTCAAATCGGACATGTTTGACTCAACAAAAAGGTTCGGTTGTGCTTAACGAAGAAGGAAAACTCGTTTGTACGTTGTAAGCTCAATTGGAGGCCAATTTGGGTGCAATCCGAGAATACAAGGATTTGAGTGACCAAATGGACTCCGCCTGGTTTCTAACTCTCGTGGCACCATAATAACGTCAAATGGGACATGTTTGACTCAACAAACAAGTTCGTTTGTGCTTAACGAAGAAGTAAAACTCGTTTTTACGTTGTACCTCAATTGGAGGCCAATTAGGGTGCAATCCGAGAATACAAGTATTTGAGTGACCAAATGGACTCCATTTGATTTCAATCCTCGCGTGCCACCATAATAACGTCAAATGGGACTTGTTTGACTCAACAAAAAGTTTCGGTTGTGCTTAACGAAGAAGGAAAATTCGTTTGTACGTTGTAGGCTCAATTGGAGGCCAATTTGGGTGCAATCCGAGAATACAAGGATTTGAGTGACCAAATGGACTCCGCTTGGTTTCTAACTCGTGTGGCACCATTATAACGTCAAATGGGACATGTTTGACTCAACAAACAAGTTCGGTTGTGCTTAACGAAGAAGGAAAACTCGTTTATACGTTGTATGCTCAATTGGAGGCCAATTTGGTTGCAATCCGAGAATACAAGGATTTGAGTGACCAAATGGACTCCATTTGATTTCAATCCTTGCGTGGCACCATATTAACGTCAAATGGGACATGTTTGACTCAACAAACAAGTTTGGTTGTGCTTAAAGAAGAAGGAAAACTCGTTTGTACGTTGTATGCTCAATTGGAGGCCAATTTGGGTGCAATCCGAGAATACAAGTATTTGAGTGACCAAATGGACTCCATTTGATTTCAATCCTCGCGTGGCACCATAATAACGTCAAATGGGACATTTTTGACTCAACAAAAAGGTTCGGTTGTGCTTAACGAAGAAGGAAAACTCGTTTGTACGTTGTATGCTCAATTGGAGGCCAATTTGGGTGCAATCCGAGAATACAAGTATTTGAGTGACCAAATGGACTCCATTTGATTTCAATCCTCGCGTGGCACCATAATAACGTCAAATGGGACATGTTTGACTCAACAAAAAGTTTCGGTTGTGCTTAACGAAGAAGGAAAATTCGTTTGTACGTTGTAGGCTCAATTGGAGGCCAATTTGGGTGCAATCCGAGAATACAAGGATTTGAGTGACCAAATGGACTCCGCTTGGTTTCTAACTCGTGTGGCACCATTATAACGTCAAATGGGACATGTTTGACTCAACAAACAAGTTCGGTTGTGCTTAACGAAGAAGGAAAACTCGTTTATACGTTGTATGCTCAATTGGAGGCCAATTTGGTTGCAATCCGAGAATACAAGGATTTGAGTGACCAAATGGACTCCATTTGATTTCAATCCTTGCGTGGCACCATATTAACGTCAAATGGGACATGTTTGACTCAACAAACAAGTTTGGTTGTGCTTAAAGAAGAAGGAAAACTCGTTTGTACGTTGTATGCTCAATTGGAGGCCAATTTGGGTGCAATCCGAGAATACAAGTATTTGAGTGACCAAATGGACTCCATTTGATTTCAATCCTCGCGTGGCACCATAATAACGTCAAATGGGACATTTTTGACTCAACAAAAAGGTTCGGTTGTGCTTAACGAAGAAGGAAAACTCGTTTGTACGTTGTATGCTCAATTGGAGGCCAATTTGGGTGCAATCCGAGAATACAAGGATTTGAGTGACCAAATGGACTCTGTTTGATTTCAATCCTTGCGTGGCACCATAATAACGTCAAATGGGACATTTTTGACTCAACAAACAAGTTCGGTTGTGCTTAAAGAAGAAGGAAAACTCGTTTGTACGTTGTATGCTCAATTGGAGGCCAATTTGGGTGCAATCCGAGAATACAAGGATTTGAGTGACCAAATGGACTCCGTTTGATTTCAATCCTCGCGTGGCACCATATTAACGTCAAATGGGACATGTTTGACTCAAAAAACAAGTTCGGTTGTGCTTAAAGAAGAAGGAAAACTCGTTTGTACGTTGTATGCTCCATTGGAGGCTAATTTGGGTGCAATCCGAGAATACAAGTATTTGAGTGACCAAATGGACTCCATTTGATTTCAATCCTCGCGTGGCACCATAATAACGTCAAATGGGACATGTTTGAGTCAACAAAAAGGTTTGGTTGTGCTTTTTTTTTTTGGAAATTGAGCGGGGGTTAAAGCGGACCCCAAACCGCGAACAATGAAAGAAGATTACATTCTGAGATAAATTTTACCTATCTTATCTTCAAATACAATTTTTTTAAGATCTTCATCAAAGGAACTAGGCGTGATCTCAATAAATTCGGAGCTGGGGAAGGTGCTTGCTAGGAGGTCAGCCGCTCGATTAGCTTCCCTATAGTCGTGTTTGCAGGAAAAGTCTTCTAATTTAGATAATTCAGCTCGTATGTTGCAGACAACGTGTCTAACAGTCCAAGGAGCTGGCTTGGTAGTAGTGATATAAGTGAAAACAACCATAGAATCAGTGCATATCTCGAGTTTCTTGATGTAAAACTTCTTTGCTAGACGCAGTCCCACAAGGACAGCCTGAAGTTCATGTTTAAGGACTGATAGGCCTGGGCAGTCCCCTGCACAACCTGCTAGCGCTTCTCTACGAAGAAGGAAAACTCGTTTGTACATTGTAGGCTCAATTGGAGGCCAATTTGGGTGCAATCCGAGAATACAAGGATTTGAGTGACCAAATGGACTCCGCTTAGTTTCTAACTCGCGTGGCACCATAATAACGTCAAATGGGACATGTTTGACTCAACAAACAAGTTCGGTTGTGCTTCAAGAAGAAAGAAAACTCGTTTGTACGTTGTAGGCTCAATTGGAGGCCAATTTGGGTGCAATCCGAGAATACAAGGATTTGAGTGACCAAATGGACTCCGCTTGGTTTCTAACTCGTGTGGCACCATAATAACATCAAATGGGATATGTTTGACTCAACAAACAAGTTCGGTTGTGCCTAAAGAAGAAGGAAAACTCGTTTGTACGTTGTATGCTCAATTGGAGGCCAATTTGGGTGCAATTCGAGAATACAAGGATTTGAGTGACCAAATGGACTCCGTTTGATTTCAATCCTCACGTGGCACCATATTAACGTCAAATGGGACATGTTTGACTCAACAAACAAGTTCGGTTGTGCTTAAAGAAGAAAGAAAACTCGTTTGTACGTTGTATGCTCAATTGGAGGCAAATTTGGGTGCAATACGAGAATACAAGTATTTGAGTGACCAAATGGACTCCATTTGATTTCAATCCTCACGGGGAACCATAATAACGTCAAATGGGACACGTTTGACTCAACAAAAAGGTTCGGTTGTGCTTAATGAAGAAGGAAAACTCGTTTGTACGTTGTAGGCTCAATTGGAGGCCAATTTGGGTGCAATCCGAGAATACAGAGATTTGAGTGACCAAACGGACTCTGCTAGGTTTCTAACTCGCGTGGCACCATAATAATGTCAAATGGTACATGTTTGACTCAACAAACATGTTCGGTTGTGCTTAACGAAGAAGTAAAACTCGTTTTTACGTTGTACCTCAATTGGAGGCCAATTAGGGTGCAATCCGAGAATACAAGTATTTGAGTGACCAAATGGACTCCATTTGATTTCAATCCTCGCGTGGCACCATAATAACGTCAAATGGGACTTGTTTGAATCAACAAAAAGGTTCGGTCGTGCTTAACGAATAAGGAAAACTCGTTTGTACGTTGTATGCTCAATTGGAGGCCAATTTGGGTGCAATACGAGAATACAAGGATTTGAGTGACCAAATGGACTCCGTTTGATTTCAATCCTTGCATCACACCATAATAACGTCAAATGGGACATGTTTGACTCAAAAAACAAGTTCGGTTGTGCTTAAAGAAGAAGGAAAACTCGTTTGTACGTTGTATGCTCAATTGGAGGCCAATTTGGGTGCAATCCGAGAATACAAGTATTTGAGTGACCAAATGGACTCCATTTGATTTCAATCCTCGCGTGGCACCATAATAACGTCAAATGGGACATGTTTGACTCAACAAAAAGGTTCGGTTGTGCTTAACGAAGAAGGAAAATTCGTTTGTATGTTGTAGCCTCAATTCGAGGCCAATTTGGGTGTAATCCGAGAATACAAGGATTTGAGTGACCAAATGGACTCCGCTTGGTTTCTAACTCACGTGGCACCATAATAACATCAAATGGGACATGTTTGACTCAACAAACAAGTTCGGTTGTGCTTAACGAAGAAGGAAAACTCGTTTATACGTTGTATGCTCAATTGGAGGCCAATTTGGTTGCATTCCGAAAATACAAGGATTTGAGTGACCAAATGGACTCCGTTTGATTTCAATCCTCGCGTGGCACCATATTAACGTCAAATGGGACATTTTTTACTCAACAAACAAGTTCGGTTGTGCTTAAAGAAGAAGGAAAACTCGTTTGTACGTTGTATGCTCAATTGGAGGCCAATTTGGGTGCAATCCGAGAATACAAGTATTTGAGTGACCTAATGGACTCCATTTGATTTCAATCCTCGCGTGGCACCATAATAACGTCAAATGGGACATGTTTTACTCAACAAAAAGGTTTGGTTGTGCTTTTTTTTTTTTGGGAATTGAGCGGGGGTTAAAGCGGACCCCAAACCGCGAACAATGAAAGAAGATTACATTCTGAGATAAATTTTACCTATCTTATCTTCAAAAACAATTTTTTTAAGATCTTCAGCAAAGGAACTAGGCGTGATCTCAATAAATTTGGAGCTAGGGAAGGTGCTTGCCAGGAGGTCAGCCGCTCGGTTAGCTTCCCTATAGTCGTGTTTGCAGGAAAAGTCTTCTAATTTAGATAATTCAGCTCGTATGTTCCAGACAACGTGTCTAACAGTCTAAGGAGCTGGCTTGGTAGTAGTGATATAAGTGAAAACAACCATAGAATCAGTGCATATCTCGAGTTTCTTGATGTTAAACTTCTTTGCTAGAAGCAGTCCCGCAAGGACTGCCTGAAGTTCATGTTTAAGGACTGATAGGCCAGGGCAGTCCCCTGCACAACCTGCTAGCGCTTTTCTACGAAGAAGGAAAACTCGTTTTTACATTGTAGGCTCAATTGGAGGCGAATTTGGGTGCAATCCGAGAATACAAGGATTTGAGTGACCAAATGGACTCCGCTTAGTTTCTAACTCGCGTGGCACCATAATAACGTCAAATGGGACATGTTTGACTCAAAAAACAAGTTCGGTTGTGCTTAAAGAAGAAGGAAAACTCGTTTGTACGTTGTATGCTCAATTGGAGGCCAATTTGGGTGCAATCCGAGAATACTAGGATTTGAGTGACCAAATGGACTCCGCTTGGTTTCTAACTCGCGTGGCACCATAATAACATCAAATGGGACATGTTTGACTCAACAAACAAGTTCGGTTGTGCTTAACGAAGAAGGAAAACTCGTTTATACGTTGTATGCTCAATTGGAGGACAATTTGGTTGCATTCCGAGAATACAAGGATTTGAGTGACCAAATGGACTCCGTTTGATTTCAATCCTCGCGTCGCACCATATTAACGTCAAATGGGACATTTTTTACTCAACAAACAAGTTCGGTTGTGCTTAAAGAAGAAGGAAAACTCGTTTGTACGTTGTATGCTCAATTGGAGGCCAATTTGGGTGCAATCCGAGAATACAAGTATTTGAGTGACCAAATGGACTCCATTTGATTTCAATCCTCGCGCGGCACCATAATAACGTCAAATGGGACATGTTTGACTCAACAAAAAGGTTCGGTTGTGCTTAACGAAGAAGGAAAACTCGTTTGTACGTTGTATGCTCAATTGGAGGCCAATTTGGGTGCAATCCGAGAATACAAGGATTTGAGTGACCAAATGGACTCCGTTTGATTTCAATCCTTGCGTGGCACCATAATAACGTCAAATGGGACATGTTTGACTCAACAAACAAGTTCGGTTGTGCTTAAAGAAGAAGGAAAACTCGTTTGTACGTTGTATGCTCAATTGGAGGCCAATTTGGGTGCAATCCGAGAATACAAGTATTCGAGTGACCTAATGGACCCCATTTGATTTCAATCCTCGCGTGGCACCATAATAACGTCAAATGGGACATGTTTTACTCAACAAAAAGGTTTGGTTGTGCTTTTTTTTTTTTGGAAATTGAGCGGGGGTTAAAGCGGACCCCAAACCGCGAACAATGAAAGAAGATTACATTCTGAGATAAATTTTACCTATCTTATCTTCAAAAACAATTTTTTTAAGATCTTCAGCAAAGGAACTAGGCGTGATCTCAATAAATTTGGAGCTAGGGAAGGTGCTTGCTAGGAGGTCAGCCGCTCGGTTAGCTTCCCTATAGTCGTGTTTGCAGGAAAAGTCTTCTAATTTAGATAATTCAGCTCGTATGTTCCAGACAACGTGTCTAACAGTCCAAGGAGCTGGCTTGGTAGTAGTGATATAAGTGAAAACAACCATAGAATCAGTGCATATCTTGAGTTTCTTGATGTTAAACTTCTTTGTTAGAAGCAGTCCCACAAGGACTGCCTGAAGTTCATGTTTAAGGACTGATAGGCCAGGGCAGTCCCATGCACAACCTGCTAGCGCTTTTCTACGAAGAAGGAAAACTCGTTTTTACATTGTAGGCTCAATTGGAGGCCAATTTGGGTGCAATCCGAGAATACAAGGATTTGAGTGACCAAATGGACTCCGCTTAGTTTCTAACTCGCGTGGCACCATAATAACGTCAAATGGGACATGTTTGACTCAAAAAAAAAGTTCGGTTGTGCTTAAAGAAGAAGGAAAACTCGTTTGTACGTTGTATGCTCAATTGGAGGCCAATTTGGGTGCAATCCGAGAATACAAGGATTTGAGTGACCAAATGGACTCCGATTGGTTTCTAACTCGCGTGTCACCATAATATCGTCAAATGGGACATGTTTGACTCAACAAACATGTTCGGTTGTGCTTAACGAAGAAGTAAAACTCGTTTGTACGTTGTAGCTCAATTGGAGGCCAATTTGGGTGCAATCCGAGAATACAAGGATTTGAGTGACCAAATAAACTCCGTTTGATTTCAATCTTCGTGTGGCACCATATTAATGTCAAATGGGACATGTTTTACTCAACAAACAAGTTCGGTTGTGCTTAAAGAAGAAGGAAAACTCGTTTGTACGTTGTATGCTCAATTGGAGGCCAATTTGGGTGCAATCCGAGAATACAAGTATTTGAGTGACCAAATGGACTCCATTTGATTTCAATCCTCGTGAGACACCATAATAACGTCAAATGGGACATGTTTGACTCAACAAAAAGGTTCGGTTGTGCTTAACGAAGAAGGAAAACTCATTTGTACGTTGTAAGCTCAATGGGAGACCAATTTGGGTGCCATCCGAGAATACAAGGATTTGAGTGACCAAATGGACTCCGCTTGGTTTCTAACTCGCGTGGCACCATAATAACTTCAAATGGGACATGTTTGACTCAACAAAAAGGTTCGTTTGTGCTTAACGAAGAAGAAAAACTCGTTTGTACGTTGTATGCTCAATTGGAGGCCAATTTGGGTGAAATCCGAGAATACTAGGATTTGAGTGACCAAATGGACTCCGTTTGATTTCAACCCTTGCGTGGAACCATAATAACGTCAAATGGGACATGTTTGACTCAACAAACAAGTTCGCTTGTGCTTAAAGAAGAAGGAAAACTCGTTTGTACGTTGTATGCTCAATTGGAGGCCAATTTGGGTGCAATCCGAGAATACAAGGATTTGAGTGACCAAATGGACTCCGTTTGATTTCAATCCTCGCGTGGCACCATATTAATGTCAAATGGGACATGTTTGACTCAACAACCAAGTTCGGTTGTGCTTAAAGAAGAAGGAAAACTCGTTTGTACGTTGTATGCTCAATTGGAGGCCAATTTGGGTGCAATCCGAGAATACAAGTATTTGAGTGACCAAATGGACTCCATTTGATTTCAATCCTCGTGCGACACCATACTAACGTCAAATGGGACATGTTTGACTCAACAAAAAGGTTCGGTTGTGCTTAACGAAGAAGGAAAACTCGTTTGTACGTTGTATGCTCAATTGGAGGCCAATTTGGGTGCAATCCGAGAATACAAGGATTTGAGTGACCAAATGGACTCCGTTTGATTTCAATCCTTGCGTGGCACCATAATAACGTCAAATGGTACATGTTTGACTCAACAAACAAGTTCGTTTGTGCTTAAAGAAGAAGGAAAACTCGTTTGTACGTTGTAGGCTCAATTGGAGGCCAATTTGGGTGCAATCCGAGAATACAAGGATTTGAGTAACCAAATGGACTCCGCTTGGTTTCTAACTCGTGTGGCACCATAATAACGTCAAATGGGAAATGCTTGACTCAACAAACTAGTTCGGTTGTGCTTAACGAAGAAGTAAAACTCGTTTTTACGTTGTACCTCAATTGGAGGCCAATTAGGGTGCAATCCGAGAATACAAGTATTTGAGTGACCAAATGGACTCCATTTGATTTCAATCCTCGCGTGGCACCATAATAACGTCAAATGGGACTTGTTTGACTCAACAAAAAGGTTCGGTTGTGCTTAACGAATAAGGAAAACTCGTTTGTACGTTGTATGCTCAATTGGAGGCCAATTTGGGTGCAATCCGAGAATACAAGGATTTGAGTGACCAAATGGACTCCGTTTGATTTCAATCCTTGCGTCGCACCATAATAATGTCAAATGGACATTTTTGACTCAACAAACAAGTTCGGTTGTGCTTAAAGAAGAAGGAAAACTCGTTTGTACGTTGTAGGCTCAATTGGAGGCCAATTTGGGTGCAATCCGAGAATACAAGGATTTGAGTGACCAAATGGACTCCGCTTGGTTTCTAACTCGCGTGGCACCATAATAACGTCAAATGGGACATGTTTGACTCAACAAACAAGTTCGGTTGTGCTTAGCGAAGAAGTAAAACTCGTTTTTACGTTGTACCTCAATTGGAGGCCAATTAGGGTGCAATCCGAGAATACAAGTATTTGAGTGACCAAATGGACTCCATTTGATTTCAATCCTCGCGTGGCACCATAATAACGTCAAATGGGACTTGTTTGACTCAACAAAAAGGTTCGGTTGTGCTTAACGAATAAGGAAAACTCGTTTGTACGTTGTATGCTCAATTGGAGGCCAATTTGGGTGCAATCCGAGAATACAAGGATTTGAGTGACCAAATGGACTCCGTTTGATTTCAATCCTTGCGTCGCACCATAATAATGTCAAATGGACATGTTTGACTCAACAAACAAGTTCGGTTGTGCTTAAAGAAGAAGGAAAACTCGTTTGTACGTTGTAGGCTCAATTGGAGGCCAATTTGGGTGCAATCCGAGAATACAAGGATTTGAGTGACCAAATGGACTCCGCTTGGTTTCTAACTCGCGTGGCACCATAATAACGTCAAATGGGACATGTTTGACTCAACAAACATGTTCGGTTGTGCTTAACGAAGAAGGAAAACTCGTTTATACGTTGTATGCTCAATTGGAGGCCAATTTGGTTGCAATCCGAGAATACTAAGATTTGAGTGACCAAATGGACTCCGTTTGATTTCAATCCTTGCGTGGCACCATATTAAAGTCAAATGGGACATGTTTGACTCTACAAACAAGTTCGGTTGTGCTTAAAGAAGAAGGAAAACTCGTTTGTACGTTGTATGCTCAATTGGAGGCCAATTTGGGTGCAATCCGAGAATACAAGTATTCGAGTGACCTAATGGACTCCATTTGATTTCAATCCTCGCGTGGCACCATAATAACGTCAAATGGGACATGTTTTACTCAACAAAAAGGTTTGGTTGTGCTTTTTTTTTTTTGGAAATTGAGCGGGGGTTAAAGCGGACCCCAAACCGCGAACAATGAAAGAAGATTACATTCTGAGATAAATTTTACCTATCTTATCTTCAAAAATAATTTTTTTAAGATCTTCAGCAAAGGAACTAGGCGTGATCTCAATAAATTTGGAGCTAGGGAAGGTGCTTGCTAGGAGGTCAGCCGCTCGGTTAGCTTCCCTATAGTCGTGTTTGCAGGAAAAGTCTTCTAATTTAGATAATTCAGCTCGTATGTTCCAGACAACGTGTCTAACAGTCCAAGGAGCTGGCTTGGTAGTAGTGATATAAGTGAAAACAACCATAGAATCAGTGCATATCTTGAGTTTCTTGATGTTAAACTTCTTTGTTAGAAGCAGTCCCGCAAGGACTGCCTGAAGTTCATGTTTAAGGACTGATAGGCCAGGGCAGTCCCCTGCACAACCTGCTAGCGCTTTTCTACGAAGAAGGAAAACTCGTTTTTACATTGTAGGCTCAATTGGAGGCCAATTTGGGTGCAATCCGAGAATACAAGGATTTGAGTGACCAAATGGACTCCGCTTAGTTTCTAACTCGCGTGGCACCATAATAACGTCAAATGGGACATGTTTGACTCAAAAAAAAAGTTCGGTTGTGCTTAAAGAAGAAGGAAAACTCGTTTGTACGTTGTATGCTCAATTGGAGGCCAATTTGGGTGCAATCCGAGAATACAAGGATTTGAGTGACCAAATGGACTCCGATTGGTTTCTAACTCGCGTGTCACCATAATATCGTCAAATGGGACATGTTTGACTCAAAAAACATGTTCGTTTGTGCTTAACGAAGAAGTAAAACTCGTTTGTACGTTGTAGCTCAATTGGAGGCCAATTTGGGTGCAATCCGAGAATACAAGGATTTGAGTGACCAAATAAACTCCGTTTGATTTCAATCTTCGCGTGGCACCATATTAATGTCAAATGGGACATGTTTTACTCAACAAACAAGTTCGGTTGTGCTTAAAGAAGAAGGAAAACTCGTTTGTACGTTGTATGCTCAATTGGAGGCCAATTTGGGTGCAATCCGAGAATACAAGTATTTGAGTGACCAAATGGACTCCATTTGATTTCAATCCTCGTGAGACACCATAATAACGTCAAATGGGACATGTTTGACTCAACAAAAAGGTTCGGTTGTGCTTAACGAAGAAGGAAAACTCATTTGTACGTTGTAAGCTCAATTGGAGACCAATTTGGGTGCCATACGAGAATACAAGGATTTGAGTGACCAAATGGACTCCGCTTGGTTTCTAACTCGCGTGGCACCATAATAACTTCAAATGGGACATGTTTGACTCAACAAAAAGGTTCGGTTGTGCTTAACGAAGAAGAAAAACTCGTTTGTACGTTGTATGCTCAATTGGAGGCCAATTTGGGTGAAATCCGAGAATACTTGGATTTGAGTGACCAAATGGACTCCGTTTGATTTCAACCCTTGCGTGGCACCATAATAACGTCAAATGGGACATGTTTGACTCAACAAACAAGTTCGCTTATGCTTAAAGAAGAAGGAAAACTCGTTTGTACGTTGTATGCTCAATTGGAGGCCAATTTGGTTGCAATCCGAGAATACAAAGATTTGAGTGACCAAATGGACTCCGTTTGATTTCAATCCTTGCGTGGCACCATATTAAAGTAAAATGGGACATGTTTGACTCTACAAACAAGTTCGGTTGTGCTTAAAGAAGAAGGTAAACTCGTTTTTACGTTGTATGCTCAATTGGAGGCCAATTTGGGTGCAATCCGAGAATACAAGTATTTGAGTGACCAAATGGACTCCATTTGATTTCAATCCTCGCGTGACACAGTACTAATGTCAAATGGGACATGTTTGACTCAACAAATAAGTTCGGTTGTTCTTAAAGAAGAAGGAAAACTCTTTTGTACGTTGTATGCTCAATTGGAGGCCAATTTGTGTGCAATCCGAGAATACGAGTATTTGAGTGACCAAATGGACTCCATTTGATTTCAATCGTTGCGCGGCACCTTAATAACGTCAAATGGGACATGTTTGACTCAACAAAAAGGTTCAGTTATGCTTAACGAAGAAGGAAAACTCGTTTGTACGTTGTATGCTCAATTGGATGCCAATTTGGGTGCAATCCGAGAATACAAGGATTTGAGTGACCAAATGGACTCCGTTTGATTTCAATCCTTGCGTGGCACCATAATAACGTCAAATGGGACATGTTTGACTCAACAAACAAGTTCGGTTGTGCTTAAAGAAGAAGGAAAACTCGTTTGTACGTTGTATGCTCAATTGGAGGCCAATTTGGGTGCAATCCGAGAATACAAGGATTTGAGTTACCAAATGGACTCCGTTTGATTTCAATCCTCACATGGCACCATATTAACGTCAAATGGGACATGTTTAACTCAACAAACAAGTTCGGTTGTTCTTAAAGAAGAAGGAAAACTCGTTTGTACGTTGTATGCTCAATTGGAGGCCAATTTGGGTGCAATCCGAGAATACAAGGATTTGAGTGACCAAATGGACTCCGTTTGATTTCAATCCTCACATGGCACCATATTAACGTCAAATGGGACATGTTTAACTCAACAAACAAGTTTGGTTGTGCTTAAAGAAGAAGGAAAACTCGTTTGTACTTTGTATGCTCAATTGGAGGCCAATTTGGGTGCAATCCGAGAATACAAGTATTTGAGTGACCAAATGGACTCCATTTGATTTCAATCCTCGCATGGCACCATAATAACGTCAAATGGGACATGTTTGACTCAACAAAAATTTTCGGTTGTGCTTAACGAAGATGGAAAATTCGTTTGTACGTTGTAGGCTCAGTTGGAGGCCAATTTGGGTGCAATCCGAGAATACAAGGATTTGAGTGACCAAATGGACTCCGCTTGGTTTCTAACTCGCGTGAAAAAATAATAACGTCAAATTGGACATGTTTGACTCAACAAACTAGTTCGGTTGTGCTTAACGAAGAAGGAAAACTCGTTTCTACGTTGTATGCTCAATTGGAGGCCAATTTGGGTGCAATCCGAGAATACAAGGATTTGAGTGACCAAATGGAGTCCGTTTGATTTCATCCTTGCGTGGCACCATAATAACGTCAAATGGGACATGTTTGACTCAACAAAAAGGTTCGGTTGTGCTTAACGAAGAAGGAAAACTCGTTTGTACGTTGTATGCTCAATTGGAGGCCAATTTGGGTGCAATCCGAGAATACAAGGATTTGAGTGACCAAATGGACTCCGTTTGATTTCAATCCTTGCGTGGCACCATAATAATGTCAAATGGGACATGTTTGACTCAACAAACAAGTTCGGTTGTGCTTAAAGAAGAAGGAAAACTCGTTTGTACGTTGTATGCTCAATTGGAGGCCAATTTGGGTGCAATCCGAGAATACAAGGATTTGAGTGACCAAATGGACTCCGTTTGATTTCAATCCTCACGTGGCACCATATTAACGTCAAATGGGACATGTTTGACTCAACAAACAAGTTCGGTTGTTCTTAAAGAAGAAGGAAAACTCGTTTGTACGTTGTATGCTCAATTGGAGGCCAATTTGGGTGCAATCCGAGAATACAAGTATTTGAGTGACCAAATGGACTCCATTTGATTTCAATCCTCGCGTGGCACCATAATAATGTCAAATGGGACATGTTTGACTCAACAAAAAGGTTTGGTTGTGCTTTTTTTTTTTTGGAAATTGAGCGGGGGTTAAAGCGGACCCCAAACCGCGAACAATGAAAGAAGATTACATTCTGAGATAAATTTTACCTATCTTATCTTCAAATACAATTTTTTTAAGATCTTCAGCAAAGGAACTAGGCGTGATCTCAATAAATTCGGAGCTAGGGAAGGTGCTTGCTAGGAGGTCAGCCGCTCGATTAGCTTCTCTATAGTCGTGTTTGCAGGAAAAGCCTTCTAATTTAGATAATTCAGCTCGTATATTCCAGACAACGTGTCTAACAGTGCAAGGAGCTGGCTTGGTAGTAGTGATATAAGTGAAAACAACCATAGAATCAGTGCATATCTCGAGTTTCTTGATGTTAAACTTCTTTGCTAGACGCAGTCCCGCAAGGACTGCCTGAAGTTCATGTTTAAGGACTGATAGGCCAGGGCAGTCCCCTGCACAACCTGCTAGCGCTTCTCTACGAAGAAGGAAAACTCGTTTGTACATTGTAGGCTCAATTGGAGGCCAATTTGGGTGCAATCCGAGAATACAAGGATTTGAGTGACCAAATGGACTCCGCTTAGTTTCTAACTCGCGTGGCACCATAATAACGTCAAATGGGACATGTTTGACTCAACAAACAAGTTCGGTTGTGCTTAAAGAAGAAGGAAAACTCGTTTGTACGTTGTATGCTCAATTGGAGGCCAATTTGGGTGCAATCCGAGAATACAAGGATTTGAGTGACCAAATGGACTCCGCTTGGTTTCTAACTCGCGTGGCACCATAATAACGTCAAATGGGACATGTTTGACTAAAAAAACAAGTTCGGTCGTGCTTAAAGGAGAAGGAAAACTCGTTTGTACGTTGTATGCTCAATTGGAGGCCAATTTGGGTGCAATCCGAGAATACAAGTATTTGAGTGACCAACTGGACTCCATTTGAATTCAATCCTCGTGAGGCACCATAATAACGTCAAATTTGACATGTTTGACTCAACAAAAAGGTTCGGTTGTGCTTAACGAAGAAGGAAAACTCGTTTGTACGTTGTAAGCTCAATTGGAGGCCAATTTGGGTGTAATCCGAGAATACAAGGATTTGAGTGACCAAATGGACTCCGCTTGGTTTTTAACTCGCGTGGCACCATAATAATGTCAAATGGGAAATTCTTGACTCAACAAACAAGTTCAGTTGTGCTTAACGAAGAAGTAAAACTCGTTTTTACGTTGTACCTCAATTGGAGGCCAATTAGGGTGCAATCCGAGAATACAAGTATTTGAGTGACCAAATGGACTCCATTTGATTTCAATCCTCGCGAGGCACCATAATAACGTCAAATGGGACTTGTTTGACTCAACAAAAAGGTTCGGTTGTGCTTAACAAATAAGGAAAACTCGTTTGTACGTTGTATGCTCAATTGGAGGCCAATTTGGGTGCAATCCGAGAATACAAGGATTTGAGTGACCAAATGGCTCCGTTTGATTTCAATCCTTGCGTCGCACCATAATAACATCAAATGAGACATGTTTGACTCAACAAACAAGTTTGGTTGTGCTTAAAGAAGATGGAAAACTCGTTTGTACGTTGTATGCAGAATTGGAGGCCAATTTGGGTGCAATCCGAGAATACAAGTATTTGAGTGACCAAATGGACTCCATTTGATTTCAATCCTCGCATGGCACCATAATAACGTCAAATGGGACATGTTTGACTCAACAAAAAGGTTCGGTTGTGCTTAACGAAGATGGAAAATTCGTTTGTACGTTGTAGGCTCAGTTGGAGGCCAATTTGGGTGCAATCCGAGAATACAAGGATTTGAGTGACCAAATGGAATCCGCTTGGTTTCTAACTCGCGTGGCAAAATAATAACGTCAAATGGGACATGTTTGACTCAACAAACAAGTTCGGTTGTGCTTAACGAAGAAGGAAAACTCGTTTATACGTTGTATGCTCAATTGGAGGCCAATTTGTTGCAATCCGAGAATACAAGGATTTGAGTGACCAAATGGACTCCGTTTGATTTCAATCCTTGCGTGGCACCATATTAACGTCAAATGGGAGATGTTTGACTCTACAAACAAGTTCGGTTGTGCTTAAAGAAGAAGGTAAACTCGTTTGTACGTTGTATGCTCAATTGGAGGCCAATTTGGGTGCAATCCGAGAATACAAGTATTTGGGTGACCAAATGGACTCCATTTGATTTCAATCCTCGCGTGGCACCATAATAACGTCAAATGGGACATGTTTGACTCAACAAATAAGTTCGGTTGTTCTTAAAGAAGAAGGAAAACTCGTTTGTACATTGTATGCTCAATTGGAGGCCAATTTGGGTGCAATCCGAGAATACAAGGATTTGAGTGACCAAATGGACTCCGTTTGATTTCAATCCTTGCGTGGCACCATAATAACGTCAAATGGGACATGTTTGATACAACAAACAAGTTTGGTTGTGCTTAAAGAAGAAGGAAAACTCGTTTTTACGTTGTATGCTCAATTGGAGGCCAATTTGGGTGCAATCCGAGAATACAAGGATTTGAGTGACCAAATGGACTCCGTTTGATTTCAATCCTCACGTGGCACCATATTAACGTCAAATGGGACATGTTTGACTCAACAAACAAGTTCGGTTGTTCTTAAAGAAGAAGGAAAACTCGTTTGTACGTTGTATGCTCAATTGGACGCCAATTTGGGTGCAATCCGAGAATACAAGTATTTGAGTGACCAAATGGACTCCATTTGATTTCAATCCTCGCGTGGCACCATAATAACGTCAAATGGGACATGTTTTACTCAACAAAAAGGTTTGGTTGTGCTTTTTTTTTTTGGAAATTGAGCGGGGGTTAAAGCGGACCCCAAACCGCGAACAATGAAAGAAGATTACATTCTGAGATAAATTTTACCTATCTTATCTTCAAATACAATTTTTTTAAGATCTTCAGCAAAGGAACTAGGCGTGATCTCAATAAATTCGAAGCTAGGGAAGGTGCTTGCTAGGAGGTCAGCCACTCGATTAGCTTCCCTATAGTCGTGTTTGCAGGAAAAGTCTTCTAATTTAGATAATTCAGCTCGTATGTTGCAGACAACGTGTCTAACAGTCCAAGGAGCTGGCTTGGTAGTAGTGATATAAGTGAAAACAACCATAGAATCAGTGCATATCTCGAGTTTCTTGATGTTTAACTTCTTTGCTAGACGCAGTCCCGCAAGGACTGCCTGAAGTTCATGTTTAAGGAATGATAGGCCAGGCAGTCCCCTGCACAACCTGCTAGCGCTTCTCTACGAAGAAGGAAAACTCGTTTGTACATTGTAGGCTCAATTGGAGGCCAATTTGGGTGCAATCCGAGAATACAAGGATTTGAGTGACCAAATGGACTCCGCTTAGTTTCTAACTCGCGTGGCACCATAATAACGTCAAATGGGACATGTTTGACTCAACAAACAAGTTCGGTTGTGCTTAAAGAAGAAGGAAAACTCGTTTGTACGTTGTATGCTCAATTGGAGGGCAATTTGGGTGCAATTCGAGAATACAAGGATTTGAGTGACCAAATGGACTCCGCTTGGTTTCTAACTCGCGTGGAACCATAATAACGTCAAATGGGACATGTTTGACTCAACAAACAAGTTCGTTTGTGCTTAACGAAGAAGGAAAACTCGTTTGTACGTTGTATACTCAATTGGAGGCCAATTTGGGTGCAATCCGAGAATACAAGTATTTGAGTGACCAAATGGACACCATTTGATTTCAATCCTCGCGAGGCACCATAATAACGTCAAATGGGATATGTTTGACTCAACAAAAAGGTTCGGTTGTGCTTAACGAAGAAGGAAAACTCGTTTGTACGTTGTAAGCTCAATTGGAGGCCAATTTGGGTGCAATCCGAGAATACAAGTATTTGAGTGACCAAATGGACTCCGTTTGATTTCAATCCTCGCGTGGCACCATATTAACGTCAAATGGGACATGTTTGACTCAACAAACAAGTTCGGTTGTGCTTAAAGAAGAAGTAAAACTCGTTTGTACGTTGTAAGCTCAATCGGAGGCCAATTTGGGTGCAATCCGAGAATACAAGGATTTGAGTGACCAAATGGACTCCGCTTGGTTTCTAAATCGTGTGGCACCATAATAAGGTCAAATGGGAAATGCTTGACTCAACAAACAAGTTCGGTTGTGCTTAACGAAGAAGTAAAACTCGTTTTTACGTTGTACCTCAATTGGAGGCCAATTAGGGTGCAATCCGAGAATACAAGCATTTGAGTGACCAAATGGACTCCATTTGATTTCAATCCTCGCGTGGCACCATAATAACGTCAAATGGGACATGTTTGACTCAACAAACAAGTTCGTTTGTGCTTAAAGAAGAAGGAAAACTCGTTTGTACGTTGTATGCTCAATTGGAGGGCAATTTGGGTGCAATCCGAGAATACAAGGATTTGAGTGACCAAATGGACTCCGCTTGGTTTCTAACTCGCGTGGCACCATAATAAAGTCAAATGGGACATGTTTGACTCAACAAACAAGTTCGGTTGTGCTTAACGATGAAGGAAAACTCGTTTGTACGTTGTATACTCAATTGGAGGCCAATTTGGGTGCAATCCGAGAATACAAGTATTTGAGTGACCAAATGGACACCAT
Source organism: Berberis vulgaris (assembly GCA_963556465.1). Lineage (NCBI taxonomy): Eukaryota > Viridiplantae > Streptophyta > Magnoliopsida > Ranunculales > Berberidaceae > Berberis > Berberis vulgaris. Next base: position 48,613,609 of record OY747127.1, read on the forward strand.
TTGATTTCAATCCTCGCGAGGCACCATAATAACGTCAAATGGGATATGTTTGACTCAACAAAAAGGTTCGGTTGTGCTTAACGAATAAGGAAAACTCGTTTGTACGTGGTATGCTCAATTGGAGGCCAATTTGGGTGCAATCCGAGAATACAAGGATTTGAGTGACCAAATGGACTCCGTTTGATTTCAATCCTCGCGTCGCACCATAATAACGTCAAATGGGACATGTTTGACTCAACAAACAAGTTCGGTTGTGCTTAAAGAAGAAGGAAAACTCGTTTGTACGTTGTATGCTCAATTGGAGGCCAATTTGGGTGCAATCCGAGAATACAAGTATTTGAGTCACCAAATGGACTCCATTTAATTCCAATCCTCGTGTGGCACCATAATAACGTCAATTGGGACATGTTTGACTCAACAAAAAGGTTCGGTTGTGCTTAACGAAGAAGGAAAATTCGTTTGTACGTTGTAGGCTCAATTGGAGGCCAATTTGGGTGCAATCCGAGAATACAAGGATTTGAGTGACCAAATGGACTCCGATTGATTTCAATCCTTTCGTGGCACCATAATAACGTCAAATGGGACATTTTTGACTCAACAAACAAGTTCGGTTGTGCTTAAAGAAGAAGGAAAACTCGTTTGTACGTTGTATGCTCAATTCGAGGCCAATTTGGGTGCAATCCGAGAATACAAGGATTTGAGTGACCAAATGGACTCCGTTTGATTTCAATCCTCGCATGGCACCATATTAACGTCAAATGGGACATGTTTGATTCAACAAACAAGTTCGGTAGTGCTGAAAGAAGAAGGAAAACTCGTTTGTACGTTGTATGCTCAATTGGAGGCCAATTTGGGTGCAATCCGAGAATACAAGGATTTGTGTGACCAAATGGACTCCGTTTGATTTCAATCCTTGCATGGCACCATAATAACGTCAAATGGGACATTTTTTACTCAACAAACAAGTTCTGTTGTGCTTAAAGAAGAAGGAAAACTCGTTTGTACGTTGTATGCTCAATTGGAGGCCAATTTGGGTGCAATCCGAGAATACAAGTATTTGAGTGACCAAATGGACTCCATTTGATTTCAATCCTCGCGTGGCACTATAATAATGTCAAATTGGACATGTTTGAATAAACAAAAAGGTTCGGTTGTGCTTAACGAAGAAGGAAAACTCGTTTGTACGTTGTAGGCTCAATTGGAGGCCAATTTGGGTGCAATCCGAGAATACAAGGATTTGAGTGACCAAATGGACTCCGCTTGGTTTCTAACTCGCGTGGCACCATAATAACGTAAAATGGGACACGTTTGACTCAACAAACAAGTTCGGTTGTGCTTAAAGAAGAAGGAAAACTCGTTTGTACGTTGTATGCTCAATTGGAGGCCAATTTGGGTGCAATCCGAGAATACAAGTATTTGAGTGACCAAATGGACTCCGTTTGATTTCAATCCTTGCGTGGCACCATAATAACGTCAAATGGGACATGTTTGACTCAACAAACAAGTTCGGTTGTACTTAAAGAAGAAGGAAAACTTGTTTGTACGTTGTATGCTCAATTGGAGGCCAATTTGGGTGCAATCCGAGAATACAAGGATTTGAGTGACCAAATGGACTTCGTTCGATTTCAATCCTCACGTGGCACCATATTAACGTCAAATGGAACATGTTTGACTCAACAAAAAAGTTCGGTTGTGCATAAAGAAGAAGGAAAACTCGATTGTACGTTGTATGCTCAATTGGAGGCCAATTTGGGTGCAATCCGAGAATACAAGTATTTGAGTGACCAAATGGACTCCATTTGATTTCAATCCTCACGCGGCACCATAATAACGTCAAATGGGACATGTTTGACTCAACAAAAAGGTTCGGTTGTGCTTAACGAAGAAGGAAAACTCGTTTGTACGTTGTAAGCTCAATTGGAGGCCAATTTGGGTGCAATCCGAGAATACAAGGATTTGAGTGACCAAATGGACTCCGCTTGGTTTCTAACTCGCGTGGCACCATAATAACGTCAAATGGGACATGTTTGACTCAACAAACAAGTTTCGTTGTGCTTAAAGAAGAAGGAAAACTCGTTTGTACGTTGTATGCTCAATTGGAGGCCAATTTGGGTGCAATCCGAGAATACAAGGATTTGAGTGACCAAATGGACTCCGTTTGATTTCAATCCTCGCGTGGCACCATATTAACGTCAAATGGGACATGTTTGATTCAACAAACAAGTTCGGTTGTGCTGAAAGAAGAAGGAAAACTCGTTTGTACGTTGTATGCTCAATTGGAGGCCAATTTGGGTGCAATCCGAGAATACAAGTATTTGAGTCACCAAATGGACTCCATTTAATTCCAATCCTCGTGTGGCACCATAATAACGTCAATTGGGACATGTTTGACTCAACAAAAAGGTTCGGTTGTGCTTAACGAAGAAGGAAAATTCGTTTGTACGTTGTAGGCTCAATTGGAGGCCAATTTGGGTGCAATCCGAGAATACAAGGATTTGAGTGACCAAATGGACTCCGATTGATTTCAATCCTTTCGTGGCACCATAATAACGTCAAATGGGACATTTTTGACTCAACAAACAAGTTCGGTTGTCCTTAAAGAAGAAGGAAAACTCGTTTGTACGTTGTATGCTCAATTCGAGGCCAATTTGGGTGCAATCCGAGAATACAAGGATTTGAGTGACCAAATGGACTCCGTTTGATTTCAATCCTCGCATGGCACCATATTAACGTCAAATGGGACATGTTTGATTCAACAAACAAGTTCGGTAGTGCTGAAAGAAGAAGGAAAACTCGTTTGTACGTTGTATGCTCAATTGGAGGCCAATTTGGGTGCAATCCGAGAATACAAGGATTTGAGTGACCAAATGGACTCCGTTTGATTTCAATCCTTGCGTGGCACCATAATAACGTCAAATGGGACATTTTTTACTCAACAAACAAGTTCTGTTGTGCTTAAAGAAGAAGGAAAACTCGTTTGTACGTTGTATGCTCAATTGGAGGCCAATTTGGGTGCAATCCGAGAATACAAGTATTTGAGTGACCAAATGGACTCCATTTGATTTCAATCCTCGCGTGGCACTATAATAATGTCAAATTGGACATGTTTGAATAAACAAAAAGGTTCGGTTGTGCTTAACGAAGAAGGAAAACTCGTTTGTACGTTGTAGGCTCAATTGGAGGCCAATTTGGGTGCAATCCGAGAATACAAGGATTTGAGTGACCAAATGGACTCCGCTTGGTTTCTAACTCGCGTGGCACCATAATAACGTAAAATGGGACACGTTTGACTCAACAAACAAGTTCGGTTGTGCTTAAAGAAGAAGGAAAACTCGTTTGTACGTTGTATGCTCAATTGGAGGCCAATTTGGGTGCAATCCGAGAATACAAGTATTTGAGTGACCAAATGGACTCCGTTTGATTTCAATCCTTGCGTGGCACCATAATAACGTCAAATGGGACATGTTTGACTCAACAAACAAGTTCGGTTGTACTTAAAGAAGAAGGAAAACTTGTTTGTACGTTGTATGCTCAATTGGAGGCCAATTTGGGTGCAATCCGAGAATACAAGTATTTGAGTGACCAAATGGACTCCATTTGATTTCAATCCTCGCGTGGCACCATAATAACTTCAAATGGGACATGTTTGACTCAACAAAAAGGTTTGGTTGTGCTTTTTTTTTTTTGAAAATTGAGCGGGGGTTAAAGCGGACCCCAAACCGCGAACATTGAAAGAAGATTACATTCTGAGATAAATTTTACCTATCTTATCTTCAAATACAATTTTTTTAAGATCTTCAGCAAAGGAACTAGGGTAGATATCAATAAATTCGGAGCTAGGGAAGGTGCTTGCTAGGAGGTCAGCCGCTCGATTAGCTTCCCTATAGTCGTGTTTGCAGGAAAAGTCTTCTAATTTAGATAATTCAGCTCGTATGTTCCAGACAACGTGTCTAACAGTCCAAGGAGCTGGCTTGGTAGTAGTGATATAAGTGAAAACAACCATAGAATCAGTGCATATCTCGAGTTTCTTGATGTTAAAATTCTTTGCTAGACGCAGTCCCACAAGGACTGCCTGAAGTTCATGTTTAAGGACTGATAGGCCAGGGCAGTCCCCTGCACAACCTGCTAGCGCTTCTCTACGAAGAAGGAAAACTCGTTTGTACATTGTAGGCTCAATTGGAGGCCAATTTGGGTGCAATCCGAGAATACAAGGATTTGAGTGACCAAATGGACTCCGCTTAGTTTCTAACTCGCGTGGCACCATAATAACGTCAAATGGGACATGTTTGACTCAACAAACAAGTTCAGTTGTGCTTAAAGAAGAAGGAAAACTCGTTTGTACGTTGTATGCTCAATTGGAGGCCAATTTGGGTGCAATCCGAGAATACAAGGATTTGAGTGACCAAATGGACTCCGCTTGGTTTCTAACTCGCGTGGCACCATAATAACGTCAAATGGGACATGTTTGACTCAACAAACAAGTTCAGTTGTGCTTAAAGAAGAAGGAAAACTCGTTTGTACGTTGTATGCTCAATTGGAGGCCAATTTGGGTGCAATCCGAGAATACAAGGATTTGAGTGACCAAATGGACTCCGCTTGGTTTCTAAATCGTGTGGCACCATAATAACGTCAAATGGGACATGTTTGACTCAACAAACAAGTTCGGTTGTGCTTAACGAAGAAGTAAAACTCGTTTGTACGTTGTAGCTCAATTGGAGGCCAATTTGGGTGCAATCCGAGAATACAAGTATTTGAGTGACCAAATGGACTCCATGTGATTTCAATCCTCGCGTGGCACCGTAATAACGCCAAATGGGACATGTTTGACTCAACAAACAAGTTCGGTTGTGCTTAACGAAGAAGGAAAACTTGTTTGTACGTTGTATGCTCAATTGGAGGCTAATTTGGATGTAATCCGAGAATACAAGGATTTGAGTGACCAAATGGACTCCGTTTGATTTCAATCCTCACGTGGCACCATACTAACGTCAAATGGGACATGTTTGAATCAACAAAAAGGTTCGGTTGTGCTTAACGAAGAAGGAAAATTCGTTTGTACGTTGTAGGCTCAATTGGAGGCCAATTTGGGTGCAATCTGAGAATACAAGGATTTGAGTGACCAAATGGACTCCGCTTGGTTTCTAACTCGCGTGGCACCATAATAATGTCAAATGGGACATGTTTGACTCAACAAACAAGTTTGGTTGTGCTTAACGAAGAAGTAAAACTCGTTTGTACGTTGTAGCTCAATTGGAGGCCAATTTGGGTGCAATCCGAGAATACAAGTATTTGAGTGACCAAATGGACTCCATGTGATTTCAATCCTCGCGTAGCACCGTAATAACGCCAAATGGGACATGTTTGACTCAACAAACAAGTTCGGTTGTGCTTAACGAAGAAGGAAAACTTGTTTGTACGTTGTATGCTCAATTGGAGGCTAATTTGGGTGTAATCCGAGAATACAAGGATTTGAGTGACCAAATGGACTCCGTTTGATTTCAATCCTCGCGTGGCACCATAATAACGTCAAATGGGACATGTTTGACTCAACAAAAAGGTTCGGTTGTGCTTAACGAAGAAGGAAAATTCGTTTGTACGTTGTAGGCTCAATTGGAGGCCAATTTGGGTGCAATCTGAGAATACAAGGATTTGAGTGACCAAATGGACTCCGCTTGGTTTCTAACTCGCGTGGCACCATAATAATGTCAAATGGGACATGTTTGACTCAACAAACAAGTTTGGTTGTGCTTAACGAAGAAGTAAAACTCGTTTTTACGTTGTACCTCAATTGGAGGCCAATTAGGGTGCAATCCGAGAATACAAGTATTTGAGTGACCAAATGGACTCCATTTGATTTCAATCCTCGCGTGGAACCATAATAACGTCAAATGGGACTTGTTTGACTCAACAAAAAGGATCGGTTGTGCTTAACGAATAAGGAAAACTCGTTTGTACGTTGTATGCTCAATTGGAGGCCAATTTGGGTGCAATCCGAGAATACAAGGATTTGAGTGACCAAATGGACTCCGTTTGATTTCAATCCTCACGTGGCACCATATTAACGTCAAATTGGACATGTTTGACTCAACAAACAAGTTCGGTTGTGCTTAAAGAAGAAGGAAAACTCGTTTGTACGTTGTATGCTCAATTGGAGGCCAATTTGGGTGCAATCCGAGAATACAAGTATTTGAGTGACCAAATGGACTCCATTTGATTTCAATCCTCATGTGGCACCATAATAACATCAAATGGGACATGTTTGACTCAACAAAAAGGTTCCGTTGTGCTTAACGAAGAAGGAAAACTCGTTTGTACGTTGTATGCTCAATTGGAGGCCAATTTAGGTGCAATCCGAGAATACAAGGATTTGAGTGACCAAATGGACTCCATTTGATTTCAATCCTTGTGTGGCACCATAATAACGTCAAATGGGACATGTTTGACTCAACAAAAAGGTTCGGTTGTGCTTAACGAAGAAGGAAAATTTGTTTGTACGTTGTAGGCTCAATTGGAGGCCAATTTGGGTGCAATCCGAGAATACAAGGATTTGAGTGACCAAATGGACTCCGCTTGGTTTCTAACTCGCGTGGCACCATAATAACGTCAAATGTGACATGTTTGACTCAACAAAAAAGTTCGTTTGTGCTTAACGAAGAAGGAAAACTCGTTTATACGTTGTATGCTCAATTGGAGGCCAATTTGGTTGCAATCCGAGAATACAAGGATTTGAGTGACCAAATGGACTCCGATTGATTTCAATCCTCGCGTGGCACCATATTAACGTCAAATGGGACATGTTTGACTCTACAAACAAGTTCGGTTGTGCTTAAAGAAGAAGGAAAACTCGTTTGTACGTTGTATGCTCAATTGGAGGCTAATTTGGGTGCAATCCTAGAATACAAGTATTTGAGTGACCAAATGGACTCCATTTGATTTCAATACTCGCGTGGAACCATAATAACATCAAATGGGACATGTTTGACTCAACAAAGAGGTTCGGTTGTGCTTAACGAAGAAGGAAAACTCGTTTGTACGTTGTATGCTCAATTGGAGGCCAATTTGGGTGCAATCCGAGAATACAAGGATTTGAGTGACCAAATGGACTCCGTTCGATTTCAATCCTCGCGTGGCACCATATTAACGTCAAATGGGACATGTTTGACTCAACAAAAAAGTTCGGTTGTGAATAAAGAAGAAGGAAAACTCGATTGTACGTTGTATGCTCAATTGGAGGCCAATTTGGGTGCAATCCGAGAATACAAGTATTTGAGTGACCAGATGGACTCCATTTGATTTCAATCCTCACGCGGCACCATAATAACGTCAAATGGGACATGTTTGACTCAACAAAAAGGTTCGGTTGTGCTTAACGAAGAAGGAAAACTCGTTTGTACGTTGTAAGCTCAATTGGAGGCCAATTTGGGTGCAATCCGAGAATACAAGGATTTGAGTGACCAAATGCACTCCGCTTGGTTTCTAACTCGCGTGGCACCATAATAACGTCAAATGGGAAATGCTTGACTCAACAAACAAGTTCGGTTGTGCTTAAAGAAGAAGGAAAACTCGTTTGTACGTTGTATGCTCAATTGGAGGCCAATTTGGGTGCAATCCGAGAATACAAGTGTTTGAGTGACCAAATGACCAAATGGACTCCGTTTGATTTCAATCCTTGCGTGGCACAATAATAACGTCAAATGGGACATGTTTGACTCAACAAACAAGTTCTGTTGTACTTAAAGAAGAAGGAAAACTCGTTTGTACGTTGTATGCTCAATTGGAGGCCAATTTGGGTGCAATCCGAGAATACAAGGATTTGAGTGACCAAATGGACTCCGTTTGATTTGAATCCTAGCGTGGCACCATAATAACGTCAAATGGTTCATGTTTGACTCAACAAACAAGTTCGGTTGTGCTTAAAGAAGAAGGAAAACTCGTTTGTACATTGTAGGCTCAATTGGAGGCCAATTTGGGTACAATCCGAGAATACAAGGATTTGAGTGACCAAATGGACTCCGCTTAGTTTCTAACTCGCGTGGCACCATAATAACGTCAGATGGGACATGTTTGACTCAACAAACAAGTTCAGTTGTGCTTAAAGAAGAAGGAAAACTCGTTTGTACGTTGTATGCTCAATTGGAGGCCAATTTGGGTGCAATCCGAGAATACAAGGATTTGAGTGACCAAATGGACTCCGCTTGGTTTCTAACTCGCGTGGCACCATAATAACGTCAAATGGGACATGTTTGACTCAACAAACAAGTTCAGTTGTGCTTAAAGAAGAAGGAAAACTAGTTTGTACGTTGTATGCTCAATTGGAGGCCAATTTGGGTGCAATCCGAGAATACAAGGATTTGAGTGACCAAATGGACTCCGCTTGGTTTCTAATTCACGTGGCACCATAATAATGTCAAATGGGAAATGCTTGACTCAAACAAACAAGTTCGGTTGTGCTTAACGAAGAAGTAAAACTCGTTTTTACGTTGTACCTCAATTGGAGGCCAATTAGGGTGCAATCCGAGAATACAAGTATTTGAGTGACCAAATGGACTCCATTTGATTTCAATCCTCGCGTGGAACCATAATAACGTCAAATGGGACTTGTTTGACTCAACAAAAAGGATCGGTTGTGATTAACGAATAAGGAAAACTCGTTTGTACGTTGTATGCTCAATTGGAGGCCAATTTGGGTGCAATCCGAGAATACAAGGATTTGAGTGACCAAATGGACTCCGTTTGATTTCAATCCTCACGTGGCACCATATTAACGTCAAATTGGACATGTTTGACTCAACAAACAAGTTCGGTTGTGCTTAAAGAAGAAGGAAAACTCGTTTGTACGTTGTATGCTCAATTGGAGGCCAATTTGGGTGCAATCCGAGAATACAAGTATTTGAGTGACCAAATGGACTCCATTTGATTTCAATCCTCATGTGGCACCATAATAACATCAAATGGGACATGTTTGACTCAACAAAAAGGTTCCGTTGTGCTTAACGAAGAAGGAAAACTCGTTTGTACGTTGTATGCTCAATTGGAGGCCAATTTAGGTGCAATCCGAGAATACAAGGATTTGAGTGACCAAATGGACTCCATTTGATTTCAATCCTTGTGTGGCACCATAATAACGTCAAATGGGACATGTTTGACTCAACAAAAAGGTTCGGTTGTGCTTAACGAAGAAGGAAAATTTGTTTGTACGTTGTAGGCTCAATTGGAGGCCAATTTGGGTGCAATCCGAGAATACAAGGATTTGAGTGACCAAATGGACTCCGCTTGGTTTCTAACTCGCGTGGCACCATAATAACGTCAAATGTGACATGTTTGACTCAACAAAAAAGTTCGTTTGTGCTTAACGAAGAAGGAAAACTCGTTTATACGTTGTATGCTCAATTGGAGGCCAATTTGGTTGCAATCCGAGAATACAAGGATTTGAGTGACCAAATGGACTCCGATTGATTTCAATCCTCGCGTGGCACCATATTAACGTCAAATGGGACATGTTTGACTCTACAAACAAGTTCGGTTGTGCTTAAAGAAGAAGGAAAACTCGTTTGTACGTTGTATGCTCAATTGGAGGCTAATTTGGGTGCAATCCTAGAATACAAGTATTTGAGTGACCAAATGGACTCCATTTGATTTCAATACTCGCGTGGAACCATAATAACATCAAATGGGACATGTTTGACTCAACAAAGAGGTTCGGTTGTGCTTAACGAAGAAGGAAAACTCGTTTGTACGTTGTATGCTCAATTGGAGGCCAATTTGGGTGCAATCCGAGAATACAAGGATTTGAGTGACCAAATGGACTCCGTTCGATTTCAATCCTCGCGTGGCACCATATTAACGTCAAATGGGACATGTTTGACTCAACAAAAAAGTTCGGTTGTGAATAAAGAAGAAGGAAAACTCGATTGTACGTTGTATGCTCAATTGGAGGCCAATTTGGGTGCAATCCGAGAATACAAGTATTTGAGTGACCAGATGGACTCCATTTGATTTCAATCCTCACGCGGCACCATAATAACGTCAAATGGGACATGTTTGACTCAACAAAAAGGTTCGGTTGTGCTTAACGAAGAAGGAAAACTCGTTTGTACGTTGTAAGCTCAATTGGAGGCCAATTTGGGTGCAATCCGAGAATACAAGGATTTGAGTGACCAAATGCACTCCGCTTGGTTTCTAACTCCCGTGGCACCATAATAACGTCAAATGGGAAATGCTTGACTCAACAAACAAGTTCGGTTGTGCTTAAAGAAGAAGGAAAACTCGTTTGTACGTTGTATGCTCAATTGGAGGCCAATTTGGGTGCAATCCGAGAATACAAGTGTTTGAGTGACCAAATGACCAAATGGACTCCGTTTGATTTCAATCCTTGCGTGGCACAATAATAACGTCAAATGGGACATGTTTGACTCAACAAACAAGTTCTGTTGTACTTAAAGAAGAAGGAAAACTCGTTTGTACGTTGTATGCTCAATTGGAGGCCAATTTGGGTGCAATCCGAGAATACAAGGATTTGAGTGACCAAATGGACTCCGTTTGATTTGAATCCTAGCGTGGCACCATAATAACGTCAAATGGTTCATGTTTGACTCAACAAACAAGTTCGGTTGTGCTTAAAGAAGAAGGAAAACTCGTTTGTACATTGTAGGCTCAATTGGAGGCCAATTTGGGTGCAATCCGAGAATACAAGGATTTGAGTGACCAAATGGACTCCGCTTAGTTTCTAACTCGCGTGGCACCATAATAACGTCAGATGGGACATGTTTGACTCAACAAACAAGTTCAGTTGTGCTTAAAGAAGAAGGAAAACTCGTTTGTACGTTGTATGCTCAATTGGAGGCCAATTTGGGTGCAATCCGAGAATACAAGGATTTGAGTGACCAAATGGACTCCGCTTGGTTTCTAACTCGCGTGGCACCATAATAACGTCAAATGGGACATGTTTGACTCAACAAACAAGTTCAGTTGTGCTTAAAGAAGAAGGAAAACTAGTTTGTACGTTGTATGCTCAATTGGAGGCCAATTTGGTTGCAATCCGAGAATACAAGGATTTGAGTGACCAAATGGACTCCGCTTGGTTTCTAATTCACGTGGCACCATAATAATGTCAAATGGGAAATGCTTGACTCAAACAAACAAGTTCGGTTGTGCTTAACGAAGAAGTAAAACTCGTTTTTACGTTGTACCTCAATTGGAGGCCAATTAGGGTGCAATCCGAGAATACAAGTATTTGAGTGACCAAATGGACTCCATTTGATTTCAATCCTCGCGTGGCACCATAATAACGTCAAATGGGACTTGTTTGACTCAACAAAAAGGATCGGTTGTGCTTAACGAATAAGGAAAACTCGTTTGTACGTTGTATGCTCAATTGGAGGCCAATTTGGGTGCAATCCGAGAATACAAGGATTTGAGTGACCAAATGGACTCCGTTTGATTTAAATCCTTGCGTCGTACCATAATAACGTCAAATGGGACATGTTTGACTCAACAAACAAGTTCGGTTGTGCTTAAAGAAAAAGGAAAACTCGTTTGTACGTTGTATGCTCAATTGGAGGCCAATTTGGGTGCAATCCGAGAATACAAGTATTTGAGTGACCAAATGGACTCCATTTGATTTCAATCCTTGTGTGGCACCATAATAACTTCAAATGGGACATGTTTGACTCAACAAAAAGGTTCGGTTGTGCTTAACGAAGAAGGAAAACTCGTTTGTACGTTGTATGCTCAATTGGAGGCCAATTTAGGTGCAATCCGAGAATACAAGGATTTGAGTGACCAAATGGACTCCGTTTGATTTCAATCCTCACGTGGCACCATATTAACGTCAAATGGGAAATGTTTGACTCAACAAACAAGTTCGGTTGTGCTTAACGATGAAGGAAAACTCGTTTATACGTTGTATGCTCAATTGGAGGCCAATTTGGTTGCAATCCGAGAATACAAGGATTTGAGTGACCAAATGGACTCTGTTTGATTTCAATCCTCACGTGGCACCATATTAACGTCAAATTGGACATGTTTGACTCAACAAACAAGTTCGGTTGTGCTTAAAGAAGAAGGAAAACTCGTTTGTACGTTGTATGCTCAATTGGAGGCCAATTTGGGTGCAATCCGAGAATACAAGTATTTGAGTGACCAAATGGACTCCATTTGATTTCAATCCTCATGTGGCACCATAATAACATCAAATGGGACATGTTTGACTCAACAAAAAGGTTCCGTTGTGCTTAACGAAGAAGGAAAACTCGTTTGTACGTTGTATGCTCAATTGGAGGCCAATTTAGGTGCAATCCGAGAATACAAGGATTTGAGTGACCAAATGGACTCCATTTGATTTCAATCCTTGTGTGGCACCATAATAACGTCAAATGGGACATGTTTGACTCAACAAAAAGGTTCGGTTGTGCTTAACGAAGAAGGAAAATTTGTTTGTACGTTGTAGGCTCAATTGGAGGCCAATTTGGGTGCAATCCGAGAATACAAGGATTTGAGTGACCAAATGGACTCCGCTTGGTTTCTAACTCGCGTGGCACCATAATAACGTCAAATGTGACATGTTTGACTCAACAAAAAAGTTCGTTTGTGCTTAACGAAGAAGGAAAACTCGTTTATACGTTGTATGCTCAATTGGAGGCCAATTTGGTTGCAATCCGAGAATACAAGGATTTGAGTGACCAAATGGACTCCGATTGATTTCAATCCTCGCGTGGCACCATATTAACGTCAAATGGGACATGTTTGACTCTACAAACAAGTTCGGTTGTGCTTAAAGAAGAAGGAAAACTCGTTTGTACGTTGTATGCTCAATTGGAGGCTAATTTGGGTGCAATCCTAGAATACAAGTATTTGAGTGACCAAATGGACTCCATTTGATTTCAATACTCGCGTGGAACCATAATAACATCAAATGGGACATGTTTGACTCAACAAAGAGGTTCGGTTGTGCTTAACGAAGAAGGAAAACTCGTTTGTACGTTGTATGCTCAATTGGAGGCCAATTTGGGTGCAATCCGAGAATACAAGGATTTGAGTGACCAAATGGACTCCGTTCGATTTCAATCCTCGCGTGGCACCATATTAACGTCAAATGGGACATGTTTGACTCAACAAAAAAGTTCGGTTGTGAATAAAGAAGAAGGAAAACTCGATTGTACGTTGTATGCTCAATTGGAGGCCAATTTGGGTGCAATCCGAGAATACAAGTATTTGAGTGACCAGATGGACTCCATTTGATTTCAATCCTCACGCGGCACCATAATAACGTCAAATGGGACATGTTTGACTCAACAAAAAGGTTCGGTTGTGCTTAACGAAGAAGGAAAACTCGTTTGTACGTTGTAAGCTCAATTGGAGGCCAATTTGGGTGCAATCCGAGAATACAAGGATTTGAGTGACCAAATGCACTCCGCTTGGTTTCTAACTCGCGTGGCACCATAATAACGTCAAATGGGAAATGCTTGACTCAACAAACAAGTTCGGTTGTGCTTAAAGAAGAAGGAAAACTCGTTTGTACGTTGTATGCTCAATTGGAGGCCAATTTGGGTGCAATCCGAGAATACAAGTGTTTGAGTGACCAAATGACCAAATGGACTCCGTTTGATTTCAATCCTTGCGTGGCACAATAATAACGTCAAATGGGACATGTTTGACTCAACAAACAAGTTCTGTTGTACTTAAAGAAGAAGGAAAACTCGTTTGTACGTTGTATGCTCAATTGGAGGCCAATTTGGGTGCAATCCGAGAATACAAGGATTTGAGTGACCAAATGGACTCCGTTTGATTTGAATCCTAGCGTGGCACCATAATAACGTCAAATGGTTCATGTTTGACTCAACAAACAAGTTCGGTTGTGCTTAAAGAAGAAGGAAAACTCGTTTGTACATTGTAGGCTCAATTGGAGGCCAATTTGGGTGCAATCCGAGAATACAAGGATTTGAGTGACCAAATGGACTCCGCTTAGTTTCTAACTCGCGTGGCACCATAATAACGTCAGATGGGACATGTTTGACTCAACAAACAAGTTCAGTTGTGCTTAAAGAAGAAGGAAAACTCGTTTGTACGTTGTATGCTCAATTGGAGGCCAATTTGGGTGCAATCCGAGAATACAAGGATTTGAGTGACCAAATGGACTCCGCTTGGTTTCTAACTCGCGTGGCACCATAATAACGTCAAATGGGACATGTTTGACTCAACAAACAAGTTCAGTTGTGCTTAAAGAAGAAGGAAAACTAGTTTGTACGTTGTATGCTCAATTGGAGGCCAATTTGGGTGCAATCCGAGAATACAAGGATTTGAGTGACCAAATGGACTCCGCTTGGTTTCTAATTCACGTGGCACCATAATAATGTCAAATGGGAAATGCTTGACTCAAACAAACAAGTTCGGTTGTGCTTAACGAAGAAGTAAAACTCGTTTTTACGTTGTACCTCAATTGGAGGCCAATTAGGGTGCAATCCGAGAATACAAGTATTTGAGTGACCAAATGGACTCCATTTGATTTCAATCCTCGCGTGGCACCATAATAACGTCAAATGGGACTTGTTTGACTCAACAAAAAGGATCGGTTGTGCTTAACGAATAAGGAAAACTCGTTTGTACGTTGTATGCTCAATTGGAGGCCAATTTGGGTGCAATCCGAGAATACAAGGATTTGAGTGACCAAATGGACTCCGTTTGATTTAAATCCTTGCGTCGTACCATAATAACGTCAAATGGGACATGTTTGACTCAACAAACAAGTTCGGTTGTGCTTAAAGAAAAAGGAAAACTCGTTTGTACGTTGTATGCTCAATTGGAGGCCAATTTGGGTGCAATCCGAGAATACAAGTATTTGAGTGACCAAATGGACTCCATTTGATTTCAATCCTTGTGTGGCACCATAATAACTTCAAATGGGACATGTTTGACTCAACAAAAAGGTTCGGTTGTGCTTAACGAAGAAGGAAAACTCGTTTGTACGTTGTATGCTCAATTGGAGGCCAATTTAGGTGCAATCCGAGAATACAAGGATTTGAGTGACCAAATGGACTCCGTTTGATTTCAATCCTCACGTGGCACCATATTAACGTCAAATGGGAAATGTTTGACTCAACAAACAAGTTCGGTTGTGCTTAACGATGAAGGAAAACTCGTTTATACGTTGTATGCTCAATTGGAGGCCAATTTGGTTGCAATCCGAGAATACAAGGATTTGAGTGACCAAATGGACTCTGTTTGATTTCAATCCTCACGTGGCACCATATTAACGTCAAATTGGACATGTTTGACTCAACAAACAAGTTCGGTTGTGCTTAAAGAAGAAGGAAAACTCGTTTGTACGTTGTATGCTCAATTGGAGGCCAATTTGGGTGCAATCCGAGAATACAAGTATTTGAGTGACCAAATGGACTCCATTTGATTTCAATCCTCATGTGGCACCATAATAACATCAAATGGGACATGTTTGACTCAACAAAAAGGTTCCGTTGTGCTTAACGAAGAAGGAAAACTCGTTTGTACGTTGTATGCTCAATTGGAGGCCAATTTAGGTGCAATCCGAGAATACAAGGATTTGAGTGACCAAATGGACTCCATTTGATTTCAATCCTTGTGTGGCACCATAATAACGTCAAATGGGACATGTTTGACTCAACAAAAAGGTTCGGTTGTGCTTAACGAAGAAGGAAAATTTGTTTGTACGTTGTAGGCTCAATTGGAGGCCAATTTGGGTGCAATCCGAGAATACAAGGATTTGAGTGACCAAATGGACTCCGCTTGGTTTCTAACTCGCGTGGCACCATAATAACGTCAAATGTGACATGTTTGACTCAACAAAAAAGTTCGTTTGTGCTTAACGAAGAAGGAAAACTCGTTTATACGTTGTATGCTCAATTGGAGGCCAATTTGGTTGCAATCCGAGAATACAAGGATTTGAGTGACCAAATGGACTCCGATTGATTTCAATCCTCGCGTGGCACCATATTAACGTCAAATGGGACATGTTTGACTCTACAAACAAGTTCGGTTGTGCTTAAAGAAGAAGGAAAACTCGTTTGTACGTTGTATGCTCAATTGGAGGCTAATTTGGGTGCAATCCTAGAATACAAGTATTTGAGTGACCAAATGGACTCCATTTGATTTCAATACTCGCGTGGAACCATAATAACATCAAATGGGACATGTTTGACTCAACAAAGAGGTTCGGTTGTGCTTAACGAAGAAGGAAAACTCGTTTGTACGTTGTATGCTCAATTGGAGGCCAATTTGGGTGCAATCCGAGAATACAAGGATTTGAGTGACCAAATGGACTCCGTTCGATTTCAATCCTCGCGTGGCACCATATTAACGTCAAATGGGACATGTTTGACTCAACAAAAAAGTTCGGTTGTGAATAAAGAAGAAGGAAAACTCGATTGTACGTTGTATGCTCAATTGGAGGCCAATTTGGGTGCAATCCGAGAATACAAGTATTTGAGTGACCAGATGGACTCCATTTGATTTCAATCCTCACGCGGCACCATAATAACGTCAAATGGGACATGTTTGACTCAACAAAAAGGTTCGGTTGTGCTTAACGAAGAAGGAAAACTCGTTTGTACGTTGTAAGCTCAATTGGAGGCCAATTTGGGTGCAATCCGAGAATACAAGGATTTGAGTGACCAAATGCACTCCGCTTGGTTTCTAACTCGCGTGGCACCATAATAACGTCAAATGGGAAATGCTTGACTCAACAAACAAGTTCGGTTGTGCTTAAAGAAGAAGGAAAACTCGTTTGTACGTTGTATGCTCAATTGGAGGCCAATTTGGGTGCAATCCGAGAATACAAGTGTTTGAGTGACCAAATGACCAAATGGACTCCGTTTGATTTCAATCCTTGCGTGGCACAATAATAACGTCAAATGGGACATGTTTGACTCAACAAACAAGTTCTGTTGTACTTAAAGAAGAAGGAAAACTCGTTTGTACGTTGTATGCTCAATTGGAGGCCAATTTGGGTGCAATCCGAGAATACAAGGATTTGAGTGACCAAATGGACTCCGTTTGATTTGAATCCTAGCGTGGCACCATAATAACGTCAAATGGTTCATGTTTGACTCAACAAACAAGTTCGGTTGTGCTTAAAGAAGAAGGAAAACTCGTTTGTACATTGTAGGCTCAATTGGAGGCCAATTTGGGTGCAATCCGAGAATACAAGGATTTGAGTGACCAAATGGACTCCGCTTAGTTTCTAACTCGCGTGGCACCATAATAACGTCAGATGGGACATGTTTGACTCAACAAACAAGTTCAGTTGTGCTTAAAGAAGAAGGAAAACTCGTTTGTACGTTGTATGCTCAATTGGAGGCCAATTTGGGTGCAATCCGAGAATACAAGGATTTGAGTGACCAAATGGACTCCGCTTGGTTTCTAACTCGCGTGGCACCATAATAACGTCAAATGGGACATGTTTGACTCAACAAACAAGTTCAGTTGTGCTTAAAGAAGAAGGAAAACTAGTTTGTACGTTGTATGCTCAATTGGAGGCCAATTTGGGTGCAATCCGAGAATACAAGGATTTGAGTGACCAAATGGACTCCGCTTGGTTTCTAATTCACGTGGCACCATAATAATGTCAAATGGGAAATGCTTGACTCAAACAAACAAGTTCGGTTGTGCTTAACGAAGAAGTAAAACTCGTTTTTACGTTGTACCTCAATTGGAGGCCAATTAGGGTGCAATCCGAGAATACAAGTATTTGAGTGACCAAATGGACTCCATTTGATTTCAATCCTCGCGTGGCACCATAATAACGTCAAATGGGACTTGTTTGACTCAACAAAAAGGATCGGTTGTGCTTAACGAATAAGGAAAACTCGTTTGTACGTTGTATGCTCAATTGGAGGCCAATTTGGGTGCAATCCGAGAATACAAGGATTTGAGTGACCAAATGGACTCCGTTTGATTTAAATCCTTGCGTCGTACCATAATAACGTCAAATGGGACATGTTTGACTCAACAAACAAGTTCGGTTGTGCTTAAAGAAAAAGGAAAACTCGTTTGTACGTTGTATGCTCAATTGGAGGCCAATTTGGGTGCAATCCGAGAATACAAGTATTTGAGTGACCAAATGGACTCCATTTGATTTCAATCCTTGTGTGGCACCATAATAACTTCAAATGGGACATGTTTGACTCAACAAAAAGGTTCGGTTGTGCTTAACGAAGAAGGAAAACTCGTTTGTACGTTGTATGCTCAATTGGAGGCCAATTTAGGTGCAATCCGAGAATACAAGGATTTGAGTGACCAAATGGACTCCGTTTGATTTCAATCCTGACGTGGCACCATATTAACGTCAAATGGGAAATGTTTGACTCAACAAACAAGTTCGGTTGTGCTTAACGATGAAGGAAAACTCGTTTATACGTTGTATGCTCAATTGGAGGCCAATTTGGTTGCAATCCGAGAATACAAGGATTTGAGTGACCAAATGGACTCTGTTTGATTTCAATCCTCACGTGGCACCATATTAACGTCAAATTGGACATGTTTGACTCAACAAACAAGTTCGGTTGTGCTTAAAGAAGAAGGAAAACTCGTTTGTACGTTGTATGCTCAATTGGAGGCCAATTTGGGTGCAATCCGAGAATACAAGTATTTGAGTGACCAAATGGACTCCATTTGATTTCAATCCTCATGTGGCACCATAATAACATCAAATGGGACATGTTTGACTCAACAAAAAGGTTCCGTTGTGCTTAACGAAGAAGGAAAACTCGTTTGTACGTTGTATGCTCAATTGGAGGCCAATTTAGGTGCAATCCGAGAATACAAGGATTTGAGTGACCAAATGGACTCCATTTGATTTCAATCCTTGTGTGGCACCATAATAACGTCAAATGGGACATGTTTGACTCAACAAAAAGGTTCGGTTGTGCTTAACGAAGAAGGAAAATTTGTTTGTACGTTGTAGGCTCAATTGGAGGCCAATTTGGGTGCAATCCGAGAATACAAGGATTTGAGTGACCAAATGGACTCCGCTTGGTTTCTAACTCGCGTGGCACCATAATAACGTCAAATGTGACATGTTTGACTCAACAAAAAAGTTCGGTTGTGCTTAACGAAGAAGGAAAACTCGTTTATACGTTGTATGCTCAATTGGAGGCCAATTTGGTTGCAATCCGAGAATACAAGGATTTGAGTGACCAAATGGACTCCGATTGATTTCAATCCTCGCGTGGCACCATATTAACGTCAAATGGGACATGTTTGACTCTACAAACAAGTTCGGTTGTGCTTAAAGAAGAAGGAAAACTCGTTTGTACGTTGTATGCTCAATTGGAGGCTAATTTGGGTGCAATCCTAGAATACAAGTATTTGAGTGACCAAATGGACTCCATTTGATTTCAATACTCGCGTGGAACCATAATAACATCAAATGGGACATGTTTGACTCAACAAAGAGGTTCGGTTGTGCTTAACGAAGAAGGAAAACTCGTTTGTACGTTGTATGCTCAATTGGAGGCCAATTTGGGTGCAATCCGAGAATACAAGGATTTGAGTGACCAAATGGACTCCGTTTGATTTCAATCCTCACGTGGCACCATATTAACGTCAAATGGGACATGTTTGACTCAACAAACAAGTTCGGTTGTGCTGAAAGAAGAAGGAAAACTCGTTTGTACGTTGTATGCTCAATTGGAGGCCAATTTGGGTGCAATCCGAGAATACAAGTATTTGAGTGACCAAATGGACTCCATTTGATTTCAATCCCTGCGCGGCACCATAATAACGTCAAATGGGACATGTTTGACTCAACAAAAAGGTTCGGTTGTGCTAAACGAAGAAGGAAAACTCGTTTGTACGTTGTATGCTCAATTGGAGGCCAATTTGGGTGCAATCCGAGAATACAAGGATTTGAGTGACCAAATGGACTCCGTTTGATTTCAATCCTTGTGTGGCACCATAATAACGTCAAATGGGACATGTTTGACTCAACAAACAAGTTCGGTTGTGCTGAAAGAAGAAGGAAAACTCGTTTGTACGTTGTATGCTCAATTGGAGGCCAATTTGGGTGCAATCCGAGAATACAAGTATTTGAGTGACCAAATGGACTCCATTTGATTTCAATCCCCACGCGGCACCATAATAACGTCAAATGGGACATGTTTGACTCAACAAAAAGGTTCGGTTGTGCTTAACGAAGAAGGAAAACTCGTTTGTACGTTGTATGCTCAATTGGTGGCCAATTTGGGTGCAATCCGAGAATACAAGGATTTGAGTGACCAAATGGACTCCGTTTGATTTCAATCCTTGCATGGCACCATAATAACGTCAAATGGGACATGTTTGAATTAACAAACAAGTTCGGTTGTGCTTAAAGAAGAAGGAAAACTCGTTTGTACGTTGTATGCTCAATTGGAGGCCAATTTGGGTGCAATCCGAGAATACAAGGATTTGAGTGACCAAATGGACTCCGCTTGGTTTCTAACTCGCGTGGCACCATAATAACGTAAAATGGGACACGTTTGACTCAACAAAAAAGTTCGGTTGTGCTTAAAGAAGAAGGAAAACTCGTTTGTACGTTGTATGCTCAATTGGAGGCCAATTTGGGTGCAATCCGAGAATACAAGTATTTGAGTGACCAAATGGACTCCGTTTGATTTCAATCCTTGCGTGGCACCATAATAACGTCAAATGGGACATGTTTGACTCAACAAACAAGTTCGGTTGTACTTAAAGAAGAAGGAAAACTTGTTTGTACGTTGTATGCTCAATTGGAGGCCAATTTGGGTGCAATCCGAGAATACAAGGATTTGAGTGACCAAATGGACTCCGTTCGATTTCAATCCTCGCGTGGCACCATATTAACGTCAAATGGGACATGTTTGACTCAACAAAAAAGTTCGGTTGTGCATAAAGAAGAAGGAAAACTCGATTGTACGTTGTATGCTCAATTGGAGGCCAATTTGGGTGCAATCCGAGAATACAAGTATTTGAGTGACCAGATGGACTCCATTTGATTTCAATCCTCACGCGGCACCATAATAACGTCAAATGGGACATGTTTGACTCAACAAAAAGGTTCGGTTGTGCTTAACGAAGAAGGAAAACTCGTTTGTACGTTGTAAGCTCAATTGGAGGCCAATTTGGGTGCAATCCGAGAATACAAGGATTTGAGTGACCAAATGCACTCCGCTTGGTTTCTAACTCGCGTGGCACCATAATAACGTCAAATGGGAAATGCTTGACTCAACAAACAAGTTCGGTTGTGCTTAAAGAAGAAGGAAAACTCGTTTGTACGTTGTATGCTCAATTGGAGGCCAATTTGGGTGCAATCCGAGAATACAAGTGTTTGAGTGACCAAATGACCAAATGGACTCCGTTTGATTTCAATCCTTGCGTGGCACAATAATAACGTCAAATGGGACATGTTTGACTCAACAAACAAGTTCTGTTGTACTTAAAGAAGAAGGAAAACTCGTTTGTACGTTGTATGCTCAATTGGAGGCCAATTTGGGTTCAATCCGAGAATACAAGGATTTGAGTGACCAAATGGACTCCGTTTGATTTCAATCCTAGCGTGGCACCATAATAACGTCAAATGGTTCATGTTTGACTCAACAAACAAGTTCGGTTGTGCTTAAAGAAGAAGGAAAACTCGTTTGTACATTGTAGGCTCAATTGGAGGCCAATTTGGGTGCAATCCGAGAATACAAGGATTTGAGTGACCAAATGGACTCCGCTTAGTTTCTAACTCGCGTGGCACCATAATAAAGTCAGATGGGACATGTTTGACTCAACAAACAAGTTCAGTTGTGCTTAAAGAAGAAGGAAAACTCGTTTGTACGTTGTATGCTCAATTGGAGGCCAATTTGGGTGCAATCCGAGAATACAAGGATTTGAGTGACCAAATGGACTCCGCTTGGTTTCTAACTCACGTGGCACCATAATAACGTCAAATGGGACATGTTTGACTCAATAAACAAGTTCAGTTGTGCTTAAAGAAGAAGGAAAACTAGTTTGTACGTTGTATGCTCAATTGGAGGCCAATTTGGGTGCAATCCGAGAATACAAGGATTTGAGTGACCAAATGGACTCCGCTTGGTTTCTAATTCACGTGGCACCATAATAATGTCAAATGGGAAATGCTTGACTCAAACAAACAAGTTCGGTTGTGCTTAACGAAGAAGTAAAACTCGTTTTTACGTTGTACCTCAATTGGAGGCCAATTAGGGTGCAATCCGAGAATACATGTATTTGAGTGACCAAATGGACTCCATTTGATTTCAATCCTCGCGTGGCACCATAATAACGTCAAATGGGACTTGTTTGACTCAACAAAAAGGATCGTTTGTGCTTAACGAATAAGGAAAACTCGTTTGTACGTTGTATGCTCAATTGGAGGCCAATTTGGGTGCAATCCGAGAATACAAGGATTTGAGTGACCAAATGGACTCCGTTTGATTTAAATCCTTGCGTCGTACCATAATAACGTCAAATGGGACATGTTTGACTCAACAAACAAGTTCGGTTGTGCTTAAAGAAAAAGGAAAACTCGTTTGTACGTTGTATGCTCAATTGGAGGCCAATTTGGGTGCAATCCGAGAATACAAGTATTTGAGTGACCAAATGGACTCCATTTGATTTCAATCCTTGTGTGGCACCATAATAACTTCAAATGGGACATGTTTGACTCAACAAAAAGGTTCGGTTGTGCTTAACGAAGAAGGAAAACTCGTTTGTACGTTGTATGCTCAATTGGAGGCCAATTTAGGTGCAATCCGAGAATACAAGGATTTGAGTGACCAAATGGACTCCGTTTGATTTCAATCCTCACGTGGCACCATATTAACGTCAAATGGGACATGTTTGACTCAACAAACAAGTTCGGTTGTGCTTAACGATGAAGGAAAACTCGTTTATACGTTGTATGCTCAATTGGAGGCCAATTTGGTTGCAATCCGAAAATACAAGGATTTGAGTGACCAAATGGACTCGGTTTGATTTCAATCCTCACGTGGCACCATATTAACGTCAAATGGGACATGTTTGACTCAACAAACAAGTTCGGTTGTGCTTAAAGAAGAAGGAAAACTCGTTTGTACGTTGTATGCTCAATTGGAGGCCAATTTGGGTGCAATCCGAGAATACAAGTATTTGAGTGACCAAATGGACTCCATTTGATTTCAATACTCATGGGGCACCATAATAACATCAAATGGGACATGTTTGACTCAACAAAAAGGTTCGGTTGTGCTTAACGAAGAAGGAAAACTCGTTTGTACGTTGTATGCTCAATTGGAGGCCAATTTAGGTGCAATCCGAGAATACAAGGATTTGAGTGACCAAATGGACTCCATTTGATTTCAATCCTTGTGTGGCACCATAATAACATCAAATGGGACATGTTTGAATTAACAAACAAGTTCGGTTGTGCTTAAAGAAGAAGGAAAACTCGTTTGTACGTTGTATGCTCAATTGGTTGAGTGACCAAATGGACTCCATTTGATTTCAATCCTCGCGTGGCACTATAATAATGTAAAATGGGACAAGTTTGAATAAATAAAAAGGTTCGGTTGTGCTTAACGAAGAAGGAAAACTCGTTTGTACGTTGTAGGCTCAATTGGAGGCCAATTTGGGTGCAATCCGAGAAAACAAGGATTTGAGTGACCAAATGGACTCCGCTTGGTTTCTAACTCGTGTGGCACCATAATAACGTAAAATGGGACATGTTTGACTCAACAAACAAGTTCGATTGTGCTTAAAGAACAAGGAAAACTCGTTTGTACGTTGTATGCTCAATTGGAGGCCAATTTGGGTGCAATCCGACAATACAAGGATTTGAGTGACCAAATGGACTCCGCTTGGTTTCTAACTCGCGTGGCACCATAATAACGTCAAATGGGACATGTTTGACTCAACAAACAAGTTCAGTTGTGCTTAACAAAGAAGTAAAACTCGTTTTTACGTTGTACCTCAATTGGAGGCCAATTAGGGTGCAATCCGAGAATACAAGTATTTGAGTGACCAAATGGACTCCATTTGATTTCAATCCTCGCGTGGCACCATAATAACGTCAAATGGGACTTGTTTGACTCAACAAAAAGGATCGGTTGTGCTTAACGAATAAGGAAAACTCGTTTGTACGTTGTATGCTCAATTGGATGCCAATTTGGGTGCAATCCGAGAATACAAGGATTTGAGTGACCAAATGGACTCCGTTTGATTTAAATCCTTGCGTCGTACCATAATAACGTCAAATGGGACATGTTTGACTCAACAAACAAGTTCGGTTGTGCTTAAAGAAGAAGGAAAACTCGTTTGTACGTTGTATGCTCAATTGGAGGCCAATTTGGGTGCAATCCGAGAATACAAGTATTTGAGTGACCAAATGGACTCCATTTGATTTCAATCCTTGTGTGGCACCATAATAACGTCAAATGGGACATGTTTGACTCAACAAAAAGGTTCGGTTGTGCTTAACGAAGAAGGAAAACTCGTTTGTACGTTGTATGCTCAATTGGAGGCCAATTTAGGTGCAATCCGAGAATACAAGGATTTGAGTGACCAAATGGACTCCGTTTGATTTCAATCCTCACGTGGCACCATATTAACGTCAAATGGGACATGTTTGAATCAACAAACAAGTTCGGTTGTGCTTAACGATGAAGGAAAACTCGTTTATACGTTGTATGCTCAATTGGAGGCCAATTTGGTGCAATCCGAGAATACAAGGATTTGAGTGACCAAATGGACTCCGTTTGATTTCAATCCTTGCATGGCACCATAATAACGTCAAATGGGACATGTTTGAATTAACAAACAAGTTCGGTTGTGCTTAAAGAAGAAGGAAAACTCGTTTGTACGTTGTATGCTCAATTGGAGGCCAATTTGGGTGCAATCCGAGAATACAAGTATTTGAGTGACCAAATGGACTCCATTTGATTTCAATCCTCGCGTGGCACTATAATAATGTAAAATGGGACAAGTTTGAATAAACAAAAAGGTTCGGTTGTGCTTAACGAAGAAGGAAAACTCGTTTGTACGTTGTAGGCTCAATTGGAGGCCAATTTGGGTGCAATCCGAGAATACAAGGATTTGAGTGACCAAATGGACTCCGCTTGGTTTCTAACTTGTGTGGCACCATAATAACGTAAAATGGGACATGTTTGACTCAACAAACATGTTCGGTTGTGCTTAAAGAAGAAGGAAAACTCGTTTGTACGTTGTATGCTCAATTGGAGGCCAATTTGGGTGCAATCCGAGAATACAAGGATTTGAGTGACCAAATGGACTCCGCTTAGTTTCTAACTCGCGTGGCACCATAATAACGTCAAATGGGACATGTTTGACTCAATAAACAAGTTCAGTTGTGCTTAAAGAAGAAGGAAAACTAGTTTGTACGTTGTATGCTCAATTGGAGGCCAATTTGGGTGCAATCCGAGAATACAAGGATTTGAGTGACCAAATGGACTCCGCTTGGTTTCTAATTCACGTGGCACCATAATAATGTCAAATGGGAAATGCTTGACTCAAACAAACAAGTTCGGTTGTGCTTAACGAAGAAGTAAAACTCGTTTTTACGTTGTACCTCAATTGGAGGCCAATTAGGGTGCAATCCGAGAATACATGTATTTGAGTGACCAAATGGACTCCATTTGATTTCAATCCTCGCGTGGCACCATAATAACGTCAAATGGGACTTGTTTGACTCAACAAAAAGGATCGTTTGTGCTTAACGAATAAGGAAAACTCGTTTGTACGTTGTATGCTCAATTGGAGGCCAATTTGGGTGCAATCCGAGAATACAAGGATTTGAGTGACCAAATGGACTCCGTTTGATTTAAATCCTTGCGTCGTACCATAATAACGTCAAATGGGACATGTTTGACTCAACAAACAAGTTCGGTTGTGCTTAAAGAAAAAGGAAAACTCGTTTGTACGTTGTATGCTCAATTGGAGGCCAATTTGGGTGCAATCCGAGAATACAAGTATTTGAGTGACCAAATGGACTCCATTTGATTTCAATCCTTGTGTGGCACCATAATAACTTCAAATGGGACATGTTTGACTCAACAAAAAGGTTCGGTTGTGCTTAACGAAGAAGGAAAACTCGTTTGTACGTTTTATGCTCAATTGGAGGCCAATTTAGGTGCAATCCGAGAATACAAGGATTTGAGTGACCAAATGGACTCCGTTTGATTTCAATCCTCACGTGGCACCATATTAACGTCAAATGGGACATGTTTGACTCAACAAACAAGTTCGGTTGTGCTTAACGATGAAGGAAAACTCGTTTATACGTTGTATGCTCAATTGGAGGCCAATTTGGTTGCAATCCGAAAATACAAGGATTTGAGTGACCAAATGGACTCGGTTTGATTTCAATCCTCACGTGGCACCATATTAACGTCAAATGGGACATGTTTGACTCAACAAACAAGTTCGGTTGTGCTTAAAGAAGAAGGAAAACTCGTTTGTACGTTGTATGCTCAATTGGAGGCCAATTTGGGTGCAATCCGAGAATACAAGTATTTGAGTGACCAAATGGACTCCATTTGATTTCAATACTCATGGGGCACCATAATAACATCAAATGGGACATGTTTGACTCAACAAAAAGGTTCGGTTGTGCTTAACGAAGAAGGAAAACTCGTTTGTACGTTGTATGCTCAATTGGAGGCCAATTTAGGTGCAATCCGAGAATACAAGGATTTGAGTGACCAAATGGACTCCATTTGATTTCAATCCTTGTGTGGCACCATAATAACATCAAATGGGACATGTTTGAATTAACAAACAAGTTCGGTTGTGCTTAAAGAAGAAGGAAAACTCGTTTGTACCTTGTATGCTCAATTGGTTGAGTGACCAAATGGACTCCATTTGATTTCAATCCTCGCGTGGCACTATAATAATGTAAAATGGGACAAGTTTGAATAAATAAAAAGGTTCGGTTGTGCTTAACGAAGAAGGAAAACTCGTTTGTACGTTGTAGGCTCAATTGGAGGCCAATTTGGGTGCAATCCGAGAAAACAAGGATTTGAGTGACCAAATGGACTCCGCTTGGTTTCTAACTCGTGTGGCACCATAATAACGTAAAATGGGACATGTTTGACTCAACAAACAAGTTCGATTGTGCTTAAAGAACAAGGAAAACTCGTTTGTACGTTGTATGCTCAATTGGAGGCCAATTTGGGTGCAATCCGACAATACAAGGATTTGAGTGACCAAATGGACTCCGCTTGGTTTCTAACTCGCGTGGCACCATAATAACGTCAAATGGGACATGTTTGACTCAACAAACAAGTTCAGTTGTGCTTAACAAAGAAGTAAAACTCGTTTTTACGTTGTACCTCAATTGGAGGCCAATTAGGGTGCAATCCGAGAATACAAGTATTTGAGTGACCAAATGGACTCCATTTGATTTCAATCCTCGCGTGGCACCATAATAACGTCAAATGGGACTTGTTTGACTCAACAAAAAGGATCGGTTGTGCTTAACGAATAAGGAAAACTCGTTTGTACGTTGTATGCTCAATTGGATGCCAATTTGGGTGCAATCCGAGAATACAAGGATTTGAGTGACCAAATGGACTCCGTTTGATTTAAATCCTTGCGTCGTACCATAATAACGTCAAATGGGACATGTTTGACTCAACAAACAAGTTCGGTTGTGCTTAAAGAAGAAGGAAAACTCGTTTGTACGTTGTATGCTCAATTGGAGGCCAATTTGGGTGCAATCCGAGAATACAAGTATTTGAGTGACCAAATGGACTCCATTTGATTTCAATCCTTGTGTGGCACCATAATAACGTCAAATGGGACATGTTTGACTCAACAAAAAGGTTCGGTTGTGCTTAACGAAGAAGGAAAACTCGTTTGTACGTTGTATGCTCAATTGGAGGCCAATTTAGGTGCAATCCGAGAATACAAGGATTTGAGTGACCAAATGGACTCCGTTTGATTTCAATCCTCACGTGGCACCATATTAACGTCAAATGGGACATGTTTGAATCAACAAACAAGTTCGGTTGTGCTTAACGATGAAGGAAAACTCGTTTATACGTTGTATGCTCAATTGGAGGCCAATTTGGTGCAATCCGAGAATACAAGGATTTGAGTGACCAAATGGACTCCGTTTGATTTCAATCCTTGCATGGCACCATAATAACGTCAAATGGGACATGTTTGAATTAACAAACAAGTTCGGTTGTGCTTAAAGAAGAAGGAAAACTCGTTTGTACGTTGTATGCTCAATTGGAGGCCAATTTGGGTGCAATCCGAGAATACAAGTATTTGAGTGACCAAATGGACTCCATTTGATTTCAATCCTCGCGTGGCACTATAATAATGTAAAATGGGACAAGTTTGAATAAACAAAAAGGTTCGGTTGTGCTTAACGAAGAAGGAAAACTCGTTTGTACGTTGTAGGCTCAATTGGAGGCCAATTTGGGTGCAATCCGAGAATACAAGGATTTGAGTGACCAAATGGACTCCGCTTGGTTTCTAACTTGTGTGGCACCATAATAACGTAAAATGGGACATGTTTGACTCAACAAACATGTTCGGTTGTGCTTAAAGAAGAAGGAAAACTCGTTTGTACGTTGTATGCTCAATTGGAGGCCAATTTGGGTGCAATCCGAGAATACAAGGATTTGAGTGACCAAATGGACTCCGCTTAGTTTCTAACTCGCGTGGCACCATAATAACGTCAAATGGGACATGTTTGACTCAATAAACAAGTTCAGTTGTGCTTAAAGAAGAAGGAAAACTAGTTTGTACGTTGTATGCTCAATTGGAGGCCAATTTGGGTGCAATCCGAGAATACAAGGATTTGAGTGACCAAATGGACTCCGCTTGGTTTCTAATTCACGTGGCACCATAATAATGTCAAATGGGAAATGCTTGACTCAAACAAACAAGTTCGGTTGTGCTTAACGAAGAAGTAAAACTCGTTTTTACGTTGTACCTCAATTGGAGGCCAATTAGGGTGCAATCCGAGAATACATGTATTTGAGTGACCAAATGGACTCCATTTGATTTCAATCCTCGCGTGGCACCATAATAACGTCAAATGGGACTTGTTTGACTCAACAAAAAGGATCGTTTGTGCTTAACGAATAAGGAAAACTCGTTTGTACGTTGTATGCTCAATTGGAGGCCAATTTGGGTGCAATCCGAGAATACAAGGATTTGAGTGACCAAATGGACTCCGTTTGATTTAAATCCTTGCGTCGTACCATAATAACGTCAAATGGGACATGTTTGACTCAACAAAAAGGTTCGGTTGTGCTTAACGAAGAAGGAAAACTCGTTTGTACGTTGTATGCTCAATTGGAGGCCAATTTAGGTGCAATCCGAGAATACAAGGATTTGAGTGACCAAATGGACTCCGTTTGATTTCAATCCTCACGTGGCACCATATTAACGTCAAATGGGACATGTTTGAATCAACAAACAAGTTCGGTTGTGCTTAACGATGAAGGAAAACTCGTTTATACGTTGTATGCTCAATTGGAGGCCAATTTGGTCCAATCCGAGAATACAAGGATTTGAGTGACCAAATGGACTCCGTTTGATTTCAATCCTTGCATGGCACCATAATAACGTCAAATGGGACATGTTTGAATTAACAAACAAGTTCGGTTGTGCTTAAAGAAGAAGGAAAACTCGTTTGTACGTTGTATGCTCAATTGGAGGCCAATTTGGGTGCAATCCGAGAATACAAGTATTTGAGTGACCAAATGGACTCCATTTGATTTCAATCCTCGCGTGGCACTATAATAATGTAAAATGGGACAAGTTTGAATAAACAAAAAGGTTCGGTTGTGCTTAACGAAGAAGGAAAACTCGTTTGTACGTTGTAGGCTCAATTGGAGGCCAATTTGGGTGCAATCCGAGAATACAAGGATTTGAGTGACCAAATGGACTCCGCTTGGTTTCTAACTTGTGTGGCACCATAATAACGTAAAATGGGACATGTTTGACTCAACAAACATGTTCGGTTGTGCTTAAAGAAGAAGGAAAACTCGTTTGTACGTTGTATGCTCAATTGGAGGCCAATTTGGGTGCAATCCGAGAATACAAGGATTTGAGTGACCAAATGGACTCCGCTTAGTTTCTAACTCGCGTGGCACCATAATAACGTCAAATGGGACATGTTTGACTCAATAAACAAGTTCAGTTGTGCTTAAAGAAGAAGGAAAACTAGTTTGTACGTTGTATGCTCAATTGGAGGCCAATTTGGGTGCAATCCGAGAATACAAGGATTTGAGTGACCAAATGGACTCCGCTTGGTTTCTAATTCACGTGGCACCATAATAATGTCAAATGGGAAATGCTTGACTCAAACAAACAAGTTCGGTTGTGCTTAACGAAGAAGTAAAACTCGTTTTTACGTTGTACCTCAATTGGAGGCCAATTAGGGTGCAATCCGAGAATACATGTATTTGAGTGACCAAATGGACTCCATTTGATTTCAATCCTCGCGTGGCACCATAATAACGTCAAATGGGACTTGTTTGACTCAACAAAAAGGATCGTTTGTGCTTAACGAATAAGGAAAACTCGTTTGTACGTTGTATGCTCAATTGGAGGCCAATTTGGGTGCAATCCGAGAATACAAGGATTTGAGTGACCAAATGGACTCCGTTTGATTTAAATCCTTGCGTCGTACCATAATAACGTCAAATGGGACATGTTTGACTCAACAAACAAGTTCGGTTGTGCTTAAAGAAAAAGGAAAACTCGTTTGTACGTTGTATGCTCAATTGGAGGCCAATTTGGGTGCAATCCGAGAATACAAGTATTTGAGAGACCAAATGGACTCCATTTGATTTCAATCCTTGTGTGGCACCATAATAACTTCAAATGGGACATGTTTGACTCAACAAAAAGGTTCGGTTGTGCTTAACGAAGAAGGAAAACTCGTTTGTACGTTGTATGCTCAATTGGAGGCCAATTTAGGTGCAATCCGAGAATACAAGGATTTGAGTGACCAAATGGACTCCGTTTGATTTCAATCCTCACGTGGCACCATATTAACGTCAAATGGGACATGTTTGACTCAACAAACAAGTTCGGTTGTGCTTAACGATGAAGGAAAACTCGTTTATACGTTGTATGCTCAATTGGAGGCCAATTTGGTTGCAATCCGAAAATACAAGGATTTGAGTGACCAAATGGACTCGGTTTGATTTCAATCCTCACGTGGCACCATATTAACGTCAAATGGGACATGTTTGACTCAACAAACAAGTTCGGTTGTGCTTAAAGAAGAAGGAAAACTCGTTTGTACGTTGTATGCTCAATTGGAGGCCAATTTGGGTGCAATCCGAGAATACAAGTATTTGAGTGACCAAATGGACTCCATTTGATTTCAATAGTCATGGGGCACCATAATAACATCAAATGGGACATGTTTGACTCAACAAAAAGGTTCGGTTGTGCTTAACGAAGAAGGAAAACTCGTTTGTACGTTGTATGCTCAATTGGAGGCCAATTTAGGTGCAATCCGAGAATACAAGGATTTGAGTGACCAAATGGACTCCATTTGATTTCAATCCTTGTGTGGCACCATAATAACATCAAATGGGACATGTTTGAATTAACAAACAAGTTCGGTTGTGCTTAAAGAAGAAGGAAAACTCGTTTGTACGTTGTATGCTCAATTGGTTGAGTGACCAAATGGACTCCATTTGATTTCAATCCTCGCGTGGCACTATAATAATGTAAAATGGGACAAGTTTGAATAAATAAAAAGGTTCGGTTGTGCTTAACGAAGAAGGAAAACTCGTTTGTACGTTGTAGGCTCAATTGGAGGCCAATTTGGGTGCAATCCGAGAAAACAAGGATTTGAGTGACCAAATGGACTCCGCTTGGTTTCTAACTCGTGTGGCACCATAATAACGTAAAATGGGACATGTTTGACTCAACAAACAAGTTCGATTGTGCTTAAAGAACAAGGAAAACTCGTTTGTACGTTGTATGCTCAATTGGAGGCCAATTTGGGTGCAATCCGACAATACAAGGATTTGAGTGACCAAATGGACTCCGCTTGGTTTCTAACTCGCGTGGCACCATAATAACGTCAAATGGGACATGTTTGACTCAACAAACAAGTTCAGTTGTGCTTAACAAAGAAGTAAAACTCGTTTTTACGTTGTACCTCAATTGGAGGCCAATTAGGGTGCAATCCGAGAATACAAGTATTTGAGTGACCAAATGGACTCCATTTGATTTCAATCCTCGCGTGGCACCATAATAACGTCAAATGGGACTTGTTTGACTCAACAAAAAGGATCGGTTGTGCTTAACGAATAAGGAAAACTCGTTTGTACGTTGTATGCTCAATTGGATGCCAATTTGGGTGCAATCCGAGAATACAAGGATTTGAGTGACCAAATGGACTCCGTTTGATTTAAATCCTTGCGTCGTACCATAATAACGTCAAATGGGACATGTTTGACTCAACAAACAAGTTCGGTTGTGCTTAAAGAAGAAGGAAAACTCGTTTGTACGTTGTATGCTCAATTGGAGGCCAATTTGGGTGCAATCCGAGAATACAAGTATTTGAGTGACCAAATGGACTCCATTTGATTTCAATCCTTGTGTGGCACCATAATAACGTCAAATGGGACATGTTTGACTCAACAAAAAGGTTCGGTTGTGCTTAACGAAGAAGGAAAACTCGTTTGTACGTTGTATGCTCAATTGGAGGCCAATTTAGGTGCAATCCGAGAATACAAGGATTTGAGTGACCAAATGGACTCCGTTTGATTTCAATCCTCACGTGGCACCATATTAACGTCAAATGGGACATGTTTGAATCAACAAACAAGTTCGGTTGTGCTTAACGATGAAGGAAAACTCGTTTATACGTTGTATGCTCAATTGGAGGCCAATTTGGTGCAATCCGAGAATACAAGGATTTGAGTGACCAAATGGACTCCGTTTGATTTCAATCCTTGCATGGCACCATAATAACGTCAAATGGGACATGTTTGAATTAACAAACAAGTTCGGTTGTGCTTAAAGAAGAAGGAAAACTCGTTTGTACGTTGTATGCTCAATTGGAGGCCAATTTGGGTGCAATCCGAGAATACAAGTATTTGAGTGACCAAATGGACTCCATTTGATTTCAATCCTCGCGTGGCACTATAATAATGTAAAATGGGACAAGTTTGAATAAACAAAAAGGTTCGGTTGTGCTTAACGAAGAAGGAAAACTCGTTTGTACGTTGTAGGCTCAATTGGAGGCCAATTTGGGTGCAATCCGAGAATACAAGGATTTGAGTGACCAAATGGACTCCGCTTGGTTTCTAACTTGTGTGGCACCATAATAACGTAAAATGGGACATGTTTGACTCAACAAACATGTTCGGTTGTGCTTAAAGAAGAAGGAAAACTCGTTTGTACGTTGTATGCTCAATTGGAGGCCAATTTGGGTGCAATCCGAGAATACAAGGATTTGAGTGACCAAATGGACTCCGCTTAGTTTCTAACTCGCGTGGCACCATAATAACGTCAAATGGGACATGTTTGACTCAACAAACAAGTTCGATTGTGCTTAAAGAACAAGGAAAACTCGTTTGTACGTTGTATGCTCAATTGGAGGCCAATTTGGGTGCAATCCGACAATACAAGGATTTGAGTGACCAAATGGACTCCGCTTGGTTTCTAACTCGCGTGGCACCATAATAACGTCAAATGGGACATGTTTGACTCAACAAACAAGTTCAGTTGTGCTTAACAAAGAAGTAAAACTCGTTTTTACGTTGTACCTCAATTGGAGGCCAATTAGGGTGCAATCCGAGAATACAAGTATTTGAGTGACCAAATGGACTCCATTTGATTTCAATCCTCGCGTGGCACCATAATAACGTCAAATGGGACTTGTTTGACTCAACAAAAAGGATCGGTTGTGCTTAACGAATAAGGAAAACTCGTTTGTACGTTGTATGCTCAATTGGAGGCCAATTTGGGTGCAATCCGAGAATACAAGGATTTGAGTGACCAAATGGACTCCGTTTGATTTAAATCCTTGCCTCGTACCATAATAACGTCAAATGGGACATGTTTGACTCAACAAACAAGTTCGGTTGTGCTTAAAGAAGAAGGAAAACTCGTTTGTACGTTGTATGCTCAATTGGAGGCCAATTTGGGTGCAATCCGAGAATACAAGTATTTGAGTGACCAAATGGACTCCATTTGATTTCAATCCTTGTGTGGCACCATAATAACGTCAAATGGGACATGTTTGACTCAACAAAAAGGTTCGGTTGTGCTTAACGAAGAAGGAAAACTCGTTTGTACGTTGTATGCTCAATTGGAGGCCAATTTAGGTGCAATCCGAGAATACAAGGATTTGAGTGACCAAATGGACTCCGTTTGATTTCAATCCTCACGTGGCACCATATTAACGTCAAATGGGACATGTTTGACTCAACAAACAAGTTCGGTTGTGCTTAACGATGAAGGAAAACTCGTTTATACGTTGTATGCTCAATTGGAGGCCAATTTGGTTGCAATCCGAGAATACAAGGATTTGAGTGACCAAATGGACTCCGTTTGATTTCAATCCTCACGTGGCACCATATTAACGTCAAATGGGACATGTTTGACTCAACAAACAAGTTCGGTTGTGCTTAAAGAAGAGGAAAACTCGTTTGTACGTTGTATGCTCAATTGGAGGCCAATTTGGGTGCAATCCGAGAATACAAGTATTTGAGTGACCAAATGGACTCCATTTGATTTCAATCCTCATGTGGCACCATAATAACATCAAATGGGACATGTTTGACTCAACAAAAAGGTTCGGTTGTGCTTAACGAAGAAGGAAAACTCGTTTGTACGTTGTATGCTCAATTGGAGGCCAATTTGGGTGCAATCCGAGAATACAAGTATTTGAGTGACCAAATGGACTCCATTTGATTTCAATCCTCATGGGGCACCATAATAACATCAAATGGGACATGTTTGACTCAACAAAAAGGTTCGGTTGTGCTTAACGAAGAAGGAAAACTCGTTTGTACGTTGTATGCTCAATTGGAGGCCAATTTAGGTGCAATCCGAGAATACAAGGATTTGAGTGACCAAATGGACTCCATTTGATTTCAATCCTTGTGTGGCACCATAATAACGTCAAATGGGACATGTTTGACTCAACAAAAAGGTTCGGTTGTGCTTAACGAAGAAGGAAAACTCGTTTGTACGTTGTATGCTCAATTGGAGGCCAATTTGGGTGCAATCCGAGAATACAAGTATTTGAGTGACCAAATGGACTCCATTTGATTTCAATCCCCGCGCGGCACCATAATAACGTCAAATGGGACATGTTTGACTCAACAAAAAGGTTCGTTTGTGCTAAACGAAGAAGGAAAACTCGTTTGTACGTTGTATGCTCAATTGGAGGCCAATTTGGGTGCAATCCGAGAATACAAGGATTTGAGTGACCAAATGGACTCCGTTTGATTTCAATCCTTGTGTGGCACCATAATAACGTCAAATGGGACATGTTTGACTCAACAAACAATTTCGGTTGTGCTGAAAGAAGAAGGAAAACTCGTTTGTACGTTGTATGCTCAATTGGAGGCCAATTTGGGTGCAATCCGAGAATACAAGTATTTGAGTGACCAAATGGACTCCATTTGATTTCAATCCCCACGTGGCACCATAATAACGTCAAATGGGACATGTTTGACTCAACAAAAAGGTTCAGTTGTGCTTAACGAAGAAGGAAAACTCGTTTGTACGTTGTATGCTCAATTGGTGGCCAATTTGGGTGCAATCCGAGAATACAAGGATTTGAGTGACCAAATGGACTCCGTTTGATTTCAATCCTTGCATGGCACCATAATAACGTCAAATGGGACATGTTTGAATTAACAAACAAGTTCGGTTGTGCTTAAAGAAGAAGGAAAACTCGTTTGTACGTTGTATGCTCAATTGGAGGCCAATTTGGGTGCAATCCGAGAATACAAGGATTTGAGTGACCAAATGGACTCCGCTTGGTTTCTAACTCGCGTGGCACCATAATAACATAAAATGGGACACGTTTGACTTAACAAACAAGTTCGGTTGTGCTTAAAGAAGAAGGAAAACTCGTTTGTACGTTGTATGCTCAATTGGAGGCCAATTTGGGTGCAATCCGAGAATACAAGTATTTGAGTGACCAAATGGACTCCGTTTGATTTCAATCCTTGCGTGGCACCATAATGACGTCAAATGGGACATGTTTGACTCAACAAACAAGTTCGGTTGTACTTAAAGAAGAAGGAAAACTTGTTTGTACGTTGTATGCTCAATTGGAGGCCAATTTGGGTGCAATCCGAGAATACAAGGATTTGAGTGACCAAATGGACTCCGTTTGATTTCAATCCTTGTGTGGCACCATAATAACGTCAAATGGGACATGTTTGACTCAACAAAAAAGTTCGGTTGTGCATAAAGAAGAAGGAAAACTCGATTGTACGTTGTATGCTCAGTTGGAGGCCAATTTGGGTGCAATCCGAGAATACAAGTATTTGAGTGACCAAATGGACTCCATTTGATTTCAATCCTCACGCGGCACCATAATAACGTCAAATGGGACATGTTTGACTCAACAAAAAGGTTCGGTTGTGCTTAACGAAGAAGGAAAACTCGTTTGTACGTTGTAAGCTCAATTGGAGGCCAATTTGGGTGCAATCCGAGAATACAAGGATTTGAGTGACCAAATGCACTCCGCTTGGTTTCTAACTCGCGTGGCACCATAATAACATCAAATGGGAAATGCTTGACTCAACAAACAAGTTCGGTTGTGCTTAAAGAAGAAGGAAAACTCGTTTGTACGTTGTATGCTCAATTGGAGGCCAATTTGGGTGCAATCCGAGAATACAAGTGTTTGAGTGACCAAATGACCAAATGGACTCCGTTTGATTTCAATCCTTGCGTGGCACAATAATAACGTCAAATGGGACATGTTTGACTCAACAAACAAGTTCGGTTGTACTTAAAGAAGAAGGAAAACTCGTTTGTACGTTGTATGCTCAATTGGAGGCCAATTTGGGTGCAATCCGAGAATACAAGGATTTGAGTGACCAAATGGACTCCGTTTTATTTCAATCCTTGCGTGGCACCATAATAACGTCAAATGGTTCATGTTTGACTCAACAAACAAGTTCGGTTGTGCTTAAAGAAGAAGGAAAACTCGTTTGTACATTGTAGGCTCAATTGGAGGCCAATTTGGGTGCAATCCGAGAATACAAGGATTTGAGTGACCAAATGGACTCCGCTTAGTTTCTAACTCGCGTGGCACCATAATAACGTCAAATGGGACATGTTTGACTCAACAAACAAGTTCAGTTGTGCTTAAAGAAGAAGGAAAACTCGTTTGTACGTTGTATGCTCAATTGGAGGCCAATTTGGGTGCAATCCGAGAATACAAGGATTTGAGTGACCAAATGGACTCCGCTTGGTTTATAATTCACGTGGCACCATAATAATGTCAAATGGGAAATGCTTGACTCAAACAAACAAGTTCGGTTGTGCTTAACGAAGAAGTAAAACTCGTTTTTACGTTGTACCTCAATTGGAGGCCAATTAGGGTGCAATCCGAGAATACAAGTATTTGAGTGACCAAATGGACTCCATTTGATTTCAATCCTCGCGTGGCACCATAATAACGTCAAATGGGACTTGTTTGACTCAACAAAAAGGATCGGTTGTGCTTAACGAATAAGGAAAACTCGTTTGTACGTTGTATGCTCAATTGGAGGCCAATTTGGGTGCAATCCGAGAATACAAGGATTTGAGTGACCAAATGGACTCCGTTTGATTTAAATCCTTGCGTCGTACCATAATAACGTCAAATGGGACATGTTTGACTCAACAAACAAGTTCGGTTGTGCTTAAAGAAGAACGAAAACTCGTTTGTACGTTGTATGCTCAATTGGAGGCCAATTTGGGTGCAATCCGAGAATACAAGTATTTGAGTGACCAAATGGACTCCATTTGATTTCAATCCTAGTGTGGCACCATAATAACTTCAAATGGGACATGTTTGACTCAACAAAAAGGTTCGGTTGTGCTTAACGAAGAAGGAAAACTCGTTTGTACGTTGTATGCTCAATTGGAGGCCAATTTAGGTGCAATCCGAGAATACAAGGATTTGAGTGACCAAATGGACTCCGTTTGATTTCAATCCTCACGTGCCACCATATTAACGTCAAATGGGACATGTTTGACTCAACAAACAAGTTCGGTTGTGCTTGACGATGAAGGAAAACTCGTTTATACGTTGTATGCTCAATTGGAGGCCAATTTGGTTGCAATCCGAAAATACAAGGATTTGAGTGACCAAATGGACTCCGTTTGATTTCAATCCTCACGTGGCACCATATTAACGTCAAATGGGACATGTTTGACTCAACAAACAAGTTCGGTTGTGCTTAAAGAAGAAGGAAAACTCGTTTGTACGTTGTATGCTCAATTGGAGGCCAATTTGGGTGCAATCCGAGAATACAAGTATTTGAGTGACCAAATGGACTCCATTTGATTTCAATACTCATGGGGCACCATAATAACATCAAATGGGACATGTTTGACTCAACAAAAAGGTTCGGTTGTGCTTAACGAAGAAGGAAAACTCGTTTGTACGTTGTATGCTCAATTGGAGGCCAATTTAGGTGCAATCCGAGAATACAAGGATTTGAGTGACCAAATGGACTCCATTTGATTTCAATCCTTGTGTGGCACCATAATAACGTCAAATGGGACATGTTTGACTCAACAAAAAGGTTCGGTTGTGCTTAACGAAGAAGGAAAACTCGTTTGTACGTTGTATGCTCAATTGGAGGCCAATTTGGGTGCAATCCGAGAATACAAGTATTTGAGTGACCAAATGGACTCCATTTGATTTCAATCCCCACGCGGCACCATAATAACGTCAAATGGGACATGTTTGACTCAACAAAAAGGTTCGTTTGTGCTAAACGAAGAAGGAAAACTCGTTTGTACGTTGTATGCTCAATTGGAGGCCAATTTGGGTGCAATCCGAGAATACAAGGATTTGAGTGACCAAATGGACTCCGTTTGATTTCAATCCTTGTGTGGCACCATAATAACGTCAAATGGGACATGTTTGACTCAACAAACAAGTTCGGTTGTGCTGAAAGAAGAAGGAAAACTCGTTTGTACGTTGTATGCTCAATTGGAGGCCAATTTGGGTGCAATCCGAGAATACAAGTATTTGAGTGACCAAATGGACTCCATTTGATTTCAATCCCCACGCGGCACCATAATAACGTCAAATGGGACATGTTTGACTCAACAAAAAGGTTCGGTTGTGCTTAACGAAGAAGGAAAACTCGTTTGTACGTTGTATGCTCAATTGGTGGCCAATTTGGATGCAATCCGAGAATACAAGGATTTGAGTGACCAAATGGACTCCGCTTGGTTTCAAACTCGTGTGGCACCATAATAACGTAAAATGGGACATGTTTGACTCAACAAACATGTTCGATTGTGCTTAAAGAAGAAGGAAAACTCGTTTGTACGTTGTATGCTCAATTGGAGGCCAATTTGGGTGCAATCCGACAATACAAGGATTTGAGTGACCAAATGGACTCCGCTTGGTTTCTAACTCGCGTGGCACCATAATAACGTCAAATGGGACATGTTTGACTCAACAAACAAGTTCAGTTGTGCCTAACAAAGAAGTAAAACCCGTTTTTACGTTGTACCTCAATTGGAGGCCAATTAGGGTGCAATCCGAGAATACAAGTATTTGAGTGACCAAATGGACTCCATTTGATTTCAATCCTCGCGTGGCACCATAATAACGTCAAATGGGACTTGTTTGACTCAACAAAAAGGATCGGTTGTGCTTAACGAATAAGGAAAACTCGTTTGTACGTTGTATGCTCAATTGGATGCCAATTTGGGTGCAATCCGAGAATACAAGGATTTGAGTGACCAAATGGACTCCGTTTGATTTAAATCCTTGCGTCGTACCATAATAACGTCAAATGGGACATGTTTGACTCAACAAACAAGTTCGGTTGTGCTTAAAGAAGAAGGAAAACTCGTTTGTACGTTGTATGCTCAATTGGAGGCCAATTTGGGTGCAATCCGAGAATACAAGTATTTGAGTGACCAAATGGACTCCATTTGATTTCAATCCTTGTGTGGCACCATAATAACGTCAAATGGGACATGTTTGACTCAACAAAAAGGTTCGGTTGTGCTTAACGAAGAAGGAAAACTCGTTTGTACGTTGTATGCTCAATTGGAGGCCAATTTAGGTGCAATCCGAGAATACAAGGATTTGAGTGACCAAATGGACTCCGTTTGATTTCAATCCTCACGTGGCACCATATTAACGTCAAATGGGACATGTTTGACTCAACAAACAAGTTCGGTTGTGCTTAACGATGAAGGAAAACTCGTTTATACGTTGTATGCTCAATTGGAGGCCAATTTGGTTGCAATCCGAGAATACAAGGATTTGAGTGACCAAATGGACTCCGTTTGATTTCAATCCTCACGTGGCACCATATTAACGTCAAATGGGACATGTTTGACTCAACAAAGAAGTTCGGTTGTGCTTAAAGAAGAAGGAAAACTCGTTTGTACGTTGTATGCTCAATTGGAGGCCAATTTGGGTGCAATCCGAGAATACAAGTATTTGAGTGACCAAATGGACTCCATTTGATTTCAATCCTCATGTGGCACCATAATAACATCAAATGGGACATGTTTGACTCAACAAAAAGGTTCGGTTGTGCTTAACGAAGAAGGAAAACTCGTTTGTACGTTGTATGCTCAATTGGAGGCCAATTTGGGTGCAATCCGAGAATACAAGTATTTGAGTGACCAAATGGACTCCATTTGATTTCAATCCCCACGTGGCACCATAATAACGTCAAATGGGACATGTTTGACTCAACAAAAAGGTTCAGTTGTGCTTAACGAAGAAGGAAAACTCGTTTGTACGTTGTATGCTCAATTGGTGGCCAATTTGGGTGCAATCCGAGAATACAAGGATTTGAGTGACCAAATGGACTCCGTTTGATTTCAATCCTTGCATGGCACCATAATAACGTCAAATGGGACATGTTTGAATTAACAAACAAGTTCGGTTGTGCTTAAAGAAGAAGGAAAACTCGTTTGTACGTTGTATGCTCAATTGGAGGCCAATTTGGGTGCAATCCGAGAATACAAGGATTTGAGTGACCAAATGGACTCCGCTTGGTTTCTAACTCGCGTGGCACCATAATAACGTAAAATGGGACACGTTTGACTTAACAAACAAGTTCGGTTGTGCTTAAAGAAGAAGGAAAACTCGTTTGTACGTTGTATGCTCAATTGGAGGCCAATTTGGGTGCAATCCGAGAATACAAGTATTTGAGTGACCAAATGGACTCCGTTTTATTTCAATCCTTGCGTGGCACCATAATGACGTCAAATGGGACATGTTTGACTCAACAAACAAGTTCGGTTGTACTTAAAGAAGAAGGAAAACTTGTTTGTACGTTGTATGCTCAATTGGAGGCCAATTTGGGTGCAATCCGAGAATACAAGGATTTGAGTGACCAAATGGACTCCGTTTGATTTCAATCCTTGTGTGGCACCATAATAACGTCAAATGGGACATGTTTGACTCAACAAAAAAGTTCGGTTGTGCATAAAGAAGAAGGAAAACTCGATTGTACGTTGTATGCTCAGTTGGAGGCCAATTTGGGTGCAATCCGAGAATACAAGTATTTGAGTGACCAAATGGACTCCATTTGATTTCAATCCTCACGCGGCACCATAATAACGTCAAATGGGACATGTTTGACTCAACAAAAAGGTTCGGTTGTGCTTAACGAAGAAGGAAAACTCGTTTGTACGTTGTAAGCTCAATTGGAGGCCAATTTGGGTGCAATCCGAGAATACAAGGATTTGAGTGACCAAATGCACTCCGCTTGGTTTCTAACTCGCGTGGCACCATAATAACATCAAATGGGAAATGCTTGACTCAACAAACAAGTTCGGTTGTGCTTAAAGAAGAAGGAAAACTCGTTTGTACGTTGTATGCTCAATTGGAGGCCAATTTGGGTGCAATCCGAGAATACAAGTGTTTGAGTGACCAAATGACCAAATGGACTCCGTTTGATTTCAATCCTTGCGTGGCACAATAATAAC
The DNA here is from genome assembly GCA_963556465.1 of Berberis vulgaris. Classification (NCBI taxonomy): domain Eukaryota; kingdom Viridiplantae; phylum Streptophyta; class Magnoliopsida; order Ranunculales; family Berberidaceae; genus Berberis; species Berberis vulgaris. The sequence continues at coordinate 48,655,741 of OY747127.1, forward strand.
GTCAAATGGGACATGTTTGACTCAACAAACAAGTTCGGTTGTACTTAAAGAAGAAGGAAAACTCGTTTGTACGTTGTATGCTCAATTGGAGGCCAATTTGGGTGCAATCCGAGAATACAAGGATTTGAGTGACCAAATGGACTCCGTTTTATTTCAATCCTTGCGTGGCACCATAATAACGTCAAATGGTTCATGTTTGACTCAACAAACAAGTTCGGTTGTGCTTAAAGAAGAAGGAAAACTCGTTTGTACATTGTAGGCTCAATTGGAGGCCAATTTGGGTGCAATCCGAGAATACAAGGATTTGAGTGACCAAATGGACTCCGCTTAGTTTCTAACTCGCGTGGCACCATAATAACGTCAAATGGGACATGTTTGACTCAACAAACAAGTTCAGTTGTGCTTAAAGAAGAAGGAAAACTCGTTTGTACGTTGTATGCTCAATTGGAGGCCAATTTGGGTGCAATCCGAGAATACAAGGATTTGAGTGACCAAATGGACTCCGCTTGGTTTATAATTCACGTGGCACCATAATAATGTCAAATGGGAAATGCTTGACTCAAACAAACAAGTTCGGTTGTGCTTAACGAAGAAGTAAAACTCGTTTTTACGTTGTACCTCAATTGGAGGCCAATTAGGGTGCAATCCGAGAATACAAGTATTTGAGTGACCAAATGGACTCCATTTGATTTCAATCCTCGCGTGGCACCATAATAACGTCAAATGGGACTTGTTTGACTCAACAAAAAGGATCGGTTGTGCTTAACGAATAAGGAAAACTCGTTTGTACGTTGTATGCTCAATTGGAGGCCAATTTGGGTGCAATCCGAGAATACAAGGATTTGAGTGACCAAATGGACTCCGTTTGATTTAAATCCTTGCGTCGTACCATAATAACGTCAAATGGGACATGTTTGACTCAACAAACAAGTTCGGTTGTGCTTAAAGAAGAACGAAAACTCGTTTGTACGTTGTATGCTCAATTGGAGGCCAATTTGGGTGCAATCCGAGAATACAAGTATTTGAGTGACCAAATGGACTCCATTTGATTTCAATCCTAGTGTGGCACCATAATAACTTCAAATGGGACATGTTTGACTCAACAAAAAGGTTCGGTTGTGCTTAACGAAGAAGGAAAACTCGTTTGTACGTTGTATGCTCAATTGGAGGCCAATTTAGGTGCAATCCGAGAATACAAGGATTTGAGTGACCAAATGGACTCCGTTTGATTTCAATCCTCACGTGCCACCATATTAACGTCAAATGGGACATGTTTGACTCAACAAACAAGTTCGGTTGTGCTTGACGATGAAGGAAAACTCGTTTATACGTTGTATGCTCAATTGGAGGCCAATTTGGTTGCAATCCGAAAATACAAGGATTTGAGTGACCAAATGGACTCCGTTTGATTTCAATCCTCACGTGGCACCATATTAACGTCAAATGGGACATGTTTGACTCAACAAACAAGTTCGGTTGTGCTTAAAGAAGAAGGAAAACTCGTTTGTACGTTGTATGCTCAATTGGAGGCCAATTTGGGTGCAATCCGAGAATACAAGTATTTGAGTGACCAAATGGACTCCATTTGATTTCAATACTCATGGGGCACCATAATAACATCAAATGGGACATGTTTGACTCAACAAAAAGGTTCGGTTGTGCTTAACGAAGAAGGAAAACTCGTTTGTACGTTGTATGCTCAATTGGAGGCCAATTTAGGTGCAATCCGAGAATACAAGGATTTGAGTGACCAAATGGACTCCATTTGATTTCAATCCTTGTGTGGCACCATAATAACGTCAAATGGGACATGTTTGACTCAACAAAAAGGTTCGGTTGTGCTTAACGAAGAAGGAAAACTCGTTTGTACGTTGTATGCTCAATTGGAGGCCAATTTGGGTGCAATCCGAGAATACAAGTATTTGAGTGACCAAATGGACTCCATTTGATTTCAATCCCCACGCGGCACCATAATAACGTCAAATGGGACATGTTTGACTCAACAAAAAGGTTCGTTTGTGCTAAACGAAGAAGGAAAACTCGTTTGTACGTTGTATGCTCAATTGGAGGCCAATTTGGGTGCAATCCGAGAATACAAGGATTTGAGTGACCAAATGGACTCCGTTTGATTTCAATCCTTGTGTGGCACCATAATAACGTCAAATGGGACATGTTTGACTCAACAAACAAGTTCGGTTGTGCTGAAAGAAGAAGGAAAACTCGTTTGTACGTTGTATGCTCAATTGGAGGCCAATTTGGGTGCAATCCGAGAATACAAGTATTTGAGTGACCAAATGGACTCCATTTGATTTCAATCCCCACGCGGCACCATAATAACGTCAAATGGGACATGTTTGACTCAACAAAAAGGTTCGGTTGTGCTTAACGAAGAAGGAAAACTCGTTTGTACGTTGTATGCTCAATTGGTGGCCAATTTGGATGCAATCCGAGAATACAAGGATTTGAGTGACCAAATGGACTCCGCTTGGTTTCAAACTCGTGTGGCACCATAATAACGTAAAATGGGACATGTTTGACTCAACAAACATGTTCGATTGTGCTTAAAGAAGAAGGAAAACTCGTTTGTACGTTGTATGCTCAATTGGAGGCCAATTTGGGTGCAATCCGACAATACAAGGATTTGAGTGACCAAATGGACTCCGCTTGGTTTCTAACTCGCGTGGCACCATAATAACGTCAAATGGGACATGTTTGACTCAACAAACAAGTTCAGTTGTGCTTAACAAAGAAGTAAAACCCGTTTTTACGTTGTACCTCAATTGGAGGCCAATTAGGGTGCAATCCGAGAATACAAGTATTTGAGTGACCAAATGGACTCCATTTGATTTCAATCCTCGCGTGGCACCATAATAACGTCAAATGGGACTTGTTTGACTCAACAAAAAGGATCGGTTGTGCTTAACGAATAAGGAAAACTCGTTTGTACGTTGTATGCTCAATTGGAGGCCAATTTGGGTGCAATCCGAGAATACAAGGATTTGAGTGACCAAATGGACTCCGTTTGATTTAAATCCTTGCGTCGTACCATAATAACGTCAAATGGGACATGTTTGACTCAACAAACAAGTTCGGTTGTGCTTAAAGAAGAAGGAAAACTCGTTTGTACGTTGTATGCTCAATTGGAGGCCAATTTGGGTGCAATCCGAGAATACAAGTATTTGAGTGACCAAATGGACTCCATTTGATTTCAATCCTTGTGTGGCACCATAATAACGTCAAATGGGACATGTTTGACTCAACAAAAAGGTTCGGTTGTGCTTAACGAAGAAGGAAAACTCGTTTGTACGTTGTATGCTCAATTGGAGGCCAATTTAGGTGCAATCCGAGAATACAAGGATTTGAGTGACCAAATGGACTCCGTTTGATTTCAATCCTCACGTGGCACCATATTAACGTCAAATGGGACATGTTTGACTCAACAAACAAGTTCGGTTGTGCTTAACGATGAAGGAAAACTCGTTTATACGTTGTATGCTCAATTGGAGGCCAATTTGGTTGCAATCCGAGAATACAAGGATTTGAGTGACCAAATGGACTCCGTTTGATTTCAATCCTCACGTGGCACCATATTAACGTCAAATGGGACATGTTTGACTCAACAAAGAAGTTCGGTTGTGCTTAAAGAAGAAGGAAAACTCGTTTGTACGTTGTATGCTCAATTGGAGGCCAATTTGGGTGCAATCCGAGAATACAAGTATTTGAGTGACCAAATGGACTCCATTTGATTTCAATCCTCATGTGGCACCATAATAACATCAAATGGGACATGTTTGACTCAACAAAAAGGTTCGGTTGTGCTTAACGAAGAAGGAAAACTCGTTTGTACGTTGTATGCTCAATTGGAGGCCAATTTGGGTGCAATCCGAGAATACAAGTATTTGAGTGACCAAATGGACTCCATTTGATTTCAATCCTCATGGGGCACCATAATAACATCAAATGGGACATGTTTGACTCAATAAAAAGGTTCGGTTGTGCTTAACGAAGAAGGAAAACTCGTTTGTACGTTGTATGCTCAATTGGAGGCCAATTTAGGTGCAATCCGAGAATACAAGGATTTGAGTGACCAAATGGACTCCATTTGATTTCAATCCTTGTGTGGCACCATAATAACGTCAAATGGGACATGTTTGACTCAACAAAAAGGTTCGGTTGTGCTTAACGAAGAAGGAAAACTCGTTTGTACGTTGTATGCTCAATTGGAGGCCAATTTGGGTGCAATCCGAGAATACAAGTATTTGAGTGACCAAATGGACTCCATTTGATTTCAATCCCCGCGCGGCACCATAATAACGTCAAATGGGACATGTTTGACTCAACAAAAAGGTTCGTTTGTGCTAAACGAAGAAGGAAAACTCGTTTGTACGTTGTATGCTCAATTGGAGGCCAATTTAGGTATAATCCGAGAATACAAGGATTTGAGTGACCAAATGGACTCCGTTTGATTTCAATCCTTGTGTGGCACCATAATAACGTCAAATGGGACATGTTTGACTCAACAAACAAGTTCGGTTGTGCTGAAAGAAGAAGGAAAACTCGTTTGTACGTTGTATGCTCAATTGGAGGCCAATTTGGTTGCAATCCGAGAATACAAGTATTTGAGTGACCAAATGGACTCCATTTGATTTCAATCCCCACGTGGCACCATAATAACGTCAAATGGGACATGTTTGACTCAACAAAAAGGTTCGGTTGTGCTTAACGAAGAAGGAAAACTCGTTTGTACGTTGTAGGCTCAATTGGAGGCCAATTTGGGTGCAATCCGAGAATACAAGGATTTGAGTGACCAAATGGACTCCGCTTGGTTTCTAACTCGTGTGGCACCATAATAACGTAAAATGGGACATGTTTGACTCAACAAACAAGTTCGATTGTGCTTAAAGAAGAAGGAAAACTCGTTTGTACGTTGTATGCTCAATTGGAGGCCAATTTGGGTGCAATCCGAGAATACAAGTATTTGAGTGACCAAATGGGCTCCGCTTAGTTTCTAACTCGCGTGGCACCATAATAACGTCAAATGGGACATGTTTGACTCAACACACAAGTTCAGTTGTGCTTAACAAAGAAGTAAAACTCGTTTTTACGTTGTACCTCAATTGGAGGCCAATTAGGGTGCAATCCGAGAATACAAGAATTTGAGTGACCAAATGGACTCCATTTGATTTCAATCCTCGCGTGGCACCATAATAACGTCAAATGGGACTTGTTTGACTCAACAAAAATGATCGGTTGTGCTTAACGAATAAGGAAAACTCGTTTGTACGTTGTATGCTCAATTGGAGGCCAATTTGGGTGCAATCCGAGAATACAAGGATTTGAGTGACCAAATGGACTCCGTTTGATTTAAATCCTTGCGTCGTACCATAATAACGTCAAATGGGACATGTTTGACTCAACAAACAAGTTCGATTGTGCTTAAAGAAGAAGGAAAACTCATTTGTACGTTGTATGCTCAATTGGAGGCCAATTTGGGTGCAATCCGAGAATACAAGTATTTGAGTGACCAAATGGACTCCATTTGATTTCAATCCTTGTGTGGCACCATAATAACGTCAAATGGGACATGTTTGACTCAACAAAAAGGTTCGGTTGTGCTTAACGAAGAAGGAAAACTCGTTTGTACGTTGTATGCTCAATTGGAGGCCAATTTAGGTGCAATCCGAGAATACAAGGATTTGAGTGACCAAATGGACTCCGTTTGATTTCAATCCTCACGTGGCACCATATTAACGTCAAATGGGACATGTTTGACTCAACAAACAAGTTCAGTTGTGCTTAACGATGAAGGAAAACTCGTTTATACGTTGTATGCTCAATTGGAGGCCAATTTGGTTGCAATCCGAGAATACAAGGATTTGAGTGACCAAATGGACTCCGTTTGATTTCAATCCTCACGTGGCACCATATTAACATGAAATGGGACATGTTTGACTCAACAAACAAGTTCGGTTGTGCTTAAAGAAGAAGGAAAACTCGTTTGTACGTTGTATGCTCAATTGGAGGCCAATTTGGGTGCAATCCGAGAATACAAGTATTTGAGTGACCAAATGGACTCCATTTGATTTCAATCCTCATGTGGCACCATAATAACATCAAATGGGACATGGTTGACTCAACAAAAAGGTTCGGTTGTGCTTAACGAAGAAGGAAAACTCGTTTGTACGTTGTATGCTCAATTGGAGGCCAATTTGGGTGCAATCCGAGAATACAAGTATTTGAGTGACCAAATGGACTCCATTTGATTTCAATCCTCATGGGGCACCATAATAACATCAAATGGGACATGTTTGACTCAACAAAAAGGTTCGGTTGTGCTTAACGAAGAAGGAAAACTCGTTTGTACGTTGTATGCTCAATTGGAGGCCAATTTAGGTGCAATCCGAGAATACAAGGATTTGAGTGACCAAATGGACTCCATTTGATTTCAATCCTTGTGTGGCACCATAATAACGTCAAATGGGACATGTTTGACTCAACAAAAAGGTTCGGTTGTGCTTAACGAAGAAGGAAAACTCGTTTGTACGTTGTATGCTCAATTGGAGGCCAATTTGGGTGCAATCCGAGAATACAAGTATTTGAGTGACCAAATGGACTCCATTTGATTTCAATCCCCGCGCGGCACCATAATAACGTCAAATGGGACATGTTTGACTCAACAAAAAGGTTCGTTTGTGCTAAACGAAGAAGGAAAACTCGTTTGTACGTTGTATGCTCAATTGGAGGCCAATTTGGGTGCAATCCGAGAATACAAGGATTTGAGTGACCAAATGGACTCAGTTTGATTTCAATCCTTGTGTGGCACCATAATAACGTCAAATGGGACATGTTTGACTCAACAAACAAGTTCGGTTGTGCTGAAAGAAGAAGGAAAACTCGTTTGTACGTTGTATGCTCAATTTGAGGCCAATTTGGGTGCAATCCGAGAATACAAGTATTTGAGTGACCAAATGGACTCCATTTGATTTCAATCCCCATGCGGCACCATAATAACGTCAAATGGGACATGTTTGACTCAACAAAAAGGTTCGGTTGTGCTTAACGAAGAAGGAAAACTCGTTTGTACGTTGTATGCTCAATTGGTGGCCAATTTGGGTGCAATCCGAGAATACAAGGATTTGAGTGACCAAATGGACTCCGTTTGATTTCAATCCTTGCATGGCACTATAATAATGTCAAATGGGACATGTTTGAATAAACAAAAAGGTTCGGTTGTGCTTAACGAAGAAGGAAAACTCGTTTGTACGTTGTAGGCTCAATTGGAGGCCAATTTGGGTGCAATCCGAGAATACAAGGATTTGAGTGACCAAATGGACTCCGCTTGGTTTCTAACTCGTGTGGCACCATAATAACGTAAAATGGGAAATGTTTGACCCAACAAACATGTTCGGTTGTGCTTAAAGAAGAAGGAAAACTCGTTTGTACGTTGTATGCTCAATTGGAGGCCAATTTGGGTGCAATCCGAGAATACAAGGATTTGAGTGACCAAATGGACTCCGCTTAGTTTCTAACTCGCGTGGCACCATAATAACGTCAAATGGGACATGTTTGACTCAACAAACAAGTTCGATTGTGCTTAAAGAAGAAGGAAAACTCGTTTGTACGTTGTATGCTCAATTGGAGGCCAATTTGGGTGCAATCCGACAATACAAGGATTTGAGTGACCAAATGGACTCCGCTTGGTTTCTAACTCGCGTGGAACCATAATAACGTCAAATGGGACATGTTTGACTCAACAAACAAGTTCAGTTGTGCTTAACAAATAAGTAAAACTCGTTTTTACGTTGTACCTCAATTGGAGGCCAATTAGGGTGCAATCCGAGAATACAAGTATTTGAGTGACCAAATGGACTCCATTTGATTTCAATCCTCGCGTGGCACCATAATAACGTCAAATGGGACTTGTTTGATTCAACAAAAAGGATCGGTTGTGCTTAACGAATAAGGAAAACTCGTTTGTACGTTGTATGCTCAATTGGAGGCCAATTTGGGTGCAATCCGAGAATACAAGGATTTGAGTGACCAAATGGACTCCGTTTGATTTAAATCCTTGCGTCGTACCATAATAACGTCAAATGGGACATGTTTGACTCAACAAACAAGTTCGGTTGTGCTTAAAGAAGAAGGAAAACTCGTTTGTACGTTGTATGCTCAATTGGAGGCCAATTTGGGTGCAATCCGAGAATACAAGTATTTGAGTGACCAAATGGACTCCATTTGATTTCAATCCTTGTGTGGCACCATAATAACGTCAAATGGGACATGTTTGACTCAACAAAAAGGTTCGGTTGTGCTTAACGAAGAAGGAAAACTCGTTTGTACGTTGTATGCTCAATTGGAGGCCAATTTAGGTGCAATCCGAGAATACAAGGATTTGAGTGACCAAATGGACTCCGTTTGATTTCAATCCTCGCGTGGCACCATATTAACGTCAAATGGGACATGTTTGACTCAATAAACAAGTTCGGTTGTGCTTAACGATGAAGGAAAACTCGTTTATACGTTGTATGCTCAATTGGAGGCCAATTTGGTTGCAATCCGAGAATACAAGGATTTGAGTGACCAAATGGACTCCGTTTGATTTCAATCCTCACGTGGCACCATATTAACGTCAAATGGGACATGTTTGACTCAACAAACAAGTTCGGTTGTGCTTAAAGAAGAAGGAAAACTCGTTTGTACGTTGTATGCTCAATTGGAGGCCAATTTGGGTGCAATCCGAGAATATAAGTATTTGAGTGACCAAATGGACTCCATTTGATTTCAATCCTCGCGTGGCACCATAATAACGTCAAATGTGACATGTTTGACTCAACAAAAAGGTTCGGTTGTGCTTAACGAAGAAGGAAAACTCGTTTGTACGTTGTATGCTCAATTGGAGGCCAATTTAGGTGCAATCCGAGAATACAAGGATTTGAGTGACCAAATGGACTCCATTTGATTTCAATCCTTGTGTGGCACCATAATAACGTCAAATGGGACATGTTTGACTCAACAAAAAGGTTCGGTTGTGCTTAACGAAGAAGGAAAATTTGTTTGTACGTTGTAGGCTCAATTGGAGGCCAATTTGGGTGCAATCCGAGAATACAAGGATTTGAGTGACCAAATGGACTCCGCTTGGTTTCTAACTCGCGTGGCACCATAATAACGTCAAATGTGACATGTTTGACTCAACAAAAAAGTTCGTTTGTGCTTAACGAAGAAGGAAAACTCGTTTATACGTTGTATGCTCAATTGGAGGCCAATTTGGTTGCAATCCGAGAATACAAGGATTTGAGTGACCAAATGGACTCCGATTGATTTCAATCCTCGCGTGGCACCATATTAACGTCAAATGGGACATGTTTGACTCAACAAACAAGTTCGGTTGTGCTTAAAGAAGAAGGAAAACTCGTTTGTACGTTGTATGCTCAATTGGAGGCCAATTTGGGTGCAATCCTAGAATACAAGTATTTGAGTGACCAAATGGACTCCATTTTATTTCAATACTCGCGTGGAACCATAATAACATCAAATGGGACATGTTTGACTCAACAAAAAGGTTCGGTTGTGCTTAACGAAGAAGGAAAACTCGTTTGTACGTTGTATGCTCAATTGGAGGCCAATTTGGGTGCAATCCGAGAATACAAGGATTTGAGTGACCAAATGGACTCCGTTTGATTTCAATCCTCATGTGGCACCATATTAACGTCAAATGGGACATGTTTGACTCAACAAACAAGTTCGTTTGTGCTGAAAGAAGAAGGAAAACTCGTTTGTACGTTGTATGCTCAATTGGAGGCCAATTTGGGTGCAATCCGAGAATACAAGTATTTGAGTGACCAAATGGACTCCATTTGATTTCAATCCCCGCGCGGCACCATAATAACGTCAAATGGGACATGTTTGACTCAACAAAAAGGTTCGGTTGTGCTAAACGAAGAAGGAAAACTCGTTTGTACGTTGTATGCTCAATTGGAGGCCAATTTGGGTGCAATCCGAGAATACAAGGATTTGAGTGACCAAATGGACTCCGTTTGATTTCAATCCTTGTGTGGCACCATAATAACGTCAAATGGGACATGTTTGACTCAACAAACAAGTTCGGTTGTGCTGAAAGAAGAAGGAAAACTCGTTTGTACGTTGTATGCTCAATTGGAGGCCAATTTGGGTGCAATCCGAGAATACAAGTATTTGAGTGACCAAATGGACTCCATTTGATTTCAATCCCCACGCGGCACCATAATAACGTCAAATGGGACATGTTTGACTCAACAAAAAGGTTCGGTTGTGCTTAACGAAGAAGGAAAACTCGTTTGTACGTTGTATGCTCAATTGGTGGCCAATTTGGGTGCAATCCGAGAATACAAGGATTTGAGTGACCAAATGGACTCCGTTTGATTTCAATCCTTGCATGGCACCATAATAACGTCAAATGGGACATGTTTGAATTAACAAACAAGTTCGGTTGTGCTTAAAGAAGAAGGAAAACTCGTTTGTACGTTGTATGCTCAATTGGAGGCCAATTTGGGTGCAATCCGAGAATACAAGTATTTGAGTGACCAAATGGACTCCATTTGATTTCAATCCTCGTGTGGCACTATAATAATGTCAAATGGGACATGTTTGAATAAACAAAAAGGTTCGGTTGTGCTTAACGAAGAAGGAAAACTCGTTTGTACGTTGTAGGCTCAATTGGAGGCCAATTTGGGTGCAATCCGAGAATACAAGGATTTGAGTGACCAAATGGACTCCGCTTGGTTTCTAACTCGTGTGGCACCATAATAACGTAAAATGGGACATGTTTGACTCAACAAACATGTTCGGTTGTGCTTAAAGAAGAAGGAAAACTCGTTTGTACGTTGTATGCTCAATTGGAGGCCAATTTGGGTGCAATCCGAGAATACAAGGATTTGAGTGACCAAATGGACTCCGCTTAGTTTCTAACTCGCGTGGTACCATAATAACGTCAAATGGGACATGTTTGACTCAACAAACAAGTTCGATTGTGCTTAAAGAAGAAGGAAAACTCGTTTGTACGTTGTATGCTCAATTGGAGGCCAATTTGGGTGCAATCCGAGAATACAAGGATTTGAGTGACCAAATGGACTCCGTTTGATTTCAATCCTTGTGTGGCACCATAATAACGTCAAATGGGACATGTTTGACTCAACAAACAATTTCGGTTGTGCTGAAAGAAGAAGGAAAACTCGTTTGTACGTTGTATGCTCAATTGGAGGCCAATTTGGGTGCAATCCGAGAATACAAGTATTTGAGTGACCAAATGGACTCCATTTGATTTCAATCCCCACGTGGCACCATAATAACGTCAAATGGGACATGTTTGACTCAACAAAAAGGTTCAGTTGTGCTTAACGAAGAAGGAAAACTCGTTTGTACGTTGTATGCTCAATTGGTGGCCAATTTGGGTGCAATCCGAGAATACAAGGATTTGAGTGACCAAATGGACTCCGTTTGATTTCAATCCTTGCATGGCACCATAATAACGTCAAATGGGACATGTTTGAATTAACAAACAAGTTCGGTTGTGCTTAAAGAAGAAGGAAAACTCGTTTGTACGTTGTATGCTCAATTGGAGGCCAATTTGGGTGCAATCCGAGAATACAAGGATTTGAGTGACCAAATGGACTCCGCTTGGTTTCTAACTCGCGTGGCACCATAATAACGTAAAATGGGACACGTTTGACTTAACAAACAAGTTCGGTTGTGCTTAAAGAAGAAGGAAAACTCGTTTGTACGTTGTATGCTCAATTGGAGGCCAATTTGGGTGCAATCCGAGAATACAAGTATTTGAGTGACCAAATGGACTCCGTTTGATTTCAATCCTTGCGTGGCACCATAATGACGTCAAATGGGACATGTTTGACTCAACAAACAAGTTCGGTTGTACTTAAAGAAGAAGGAAAACTTGTTTGTACGTTGTATGCTCAATTGGAGGCCAATTTGGGTGCAATCCGAGAATACAAGGATTTGAGTGACCAAATGGACTCCGTTTGATTTCAATCCTTGTGTGGCACCATAATAACGTCAAATGGGACATGTTTGACTCAACAAAAAAGTTCGGTTGTGCATAAAGAAGAAGGAAAACTCGATTGTACGTTGTATGCTCAGTTGGAGGCCAATTTGGGTGCAATCCGAGAATACAAGTATTTGAGTGACCAAATGGACTCCATTTGATTTCAATCCTCACGCGGCACCATAATAACGTCAAATGGGACATGTTTGACTCAACAAAAAGGTTCGGTTGTGCTTAACGAAGAAGGAAAACTCGTTTGTACGTTGTAAGCTCAATTGGAGGCCAATTTGGGTGCAATCCGAGAATACAAGGATTTGAGTGACCAAATGCACTCCGCTTGGTTTCTAACTCGCGTGGCACCATAATAACATCAATTGGGAAATGCTTGACTCAACAAACAAGTTCGGTTGTGCTTAAAGAAGAAGGAAAACTCGTTTGTACGTTGTATGCTCAATTGGAGGCCAATTTGGGTGCAATCCGAGAATACAAGTGTTTGAGTGACCAAATGACCAAATGGACTCCGTTTGATTTCAATCCTTGCGTGGCACAATAATAACGTCAAATGGGACATGTTTGACTCAACAAACAAGTTCGGTTGTACTTAAAGAAGAAGGAAAACTCGTTTGTACGTTGTATGCTCAATTGGAGGCCAATTTGGGTGCAATCCGAGAATACAAGGATTTGAGTGACCAAATGGACTCCGTTTTATTTCAATCCTTGCGTGGCACCATAATAACGTCAAATGGTTCATGTTTGACTCAACAAACAAGTTCGGTTGTGCTTAAAGAAGAAGGAAAACTCGTTTGTACATTGTAGGCTCAATTGGAGGCCAATTTGGGTGCAATCCGAGAATACAAGGATTTGAGTGACCAAATGGACTCCGCTTAGTTTCTAACTCGCGTGGCACCATAATAACGTCAAATGGGACATGTTTGACTCAACAAACAAGTTCAGTTGTGCTTAAAGAAGAAGGAAAACTCGTTTGTACGTTGTATGCTCAATTGGAGGCCAATTTGGGTGCAATCCGAGAATACAAGGATTTGAGTGACCAAATGGACTCCGCTTGGTTTATAATTCACGTGGCACCATAATAATGTCAAATGGGAAATGCTTGACTCAAACAAACAAGTTCGGTTGTGCTTAACGAAGAAGTAAAACTCGTTTTTACGTTGTACCTCAATTGGAGGCCAATTAGGGTGCAATCCGAGAATACAAGTATTTGAGTGACCAAATGGACTCCATTTGATTTCAATCCTCGCGTGGCACCATAATAACGTCAAATGGGACTTGTTTGACTCAACAAAAAGGATCGGTTGTGCTTAACGAATAAGGAAAACTCGTTTGTACGTTGTATGCTCAATTGGAGGCCAATTTGGGTGCAATCCGAGAATACAAGGATTTGAGTGACCAAATGGACTCCGTTTGATTTAAATCCTTGCGTCGTACCATAATAACGTCAAATGGGACATGTTTGACTCAACAAACAAGTTCGGTTGTGCTTAAAGAAGAACGAAAACTCGTTTGTACGTTGTATGCTCAATTGGAGGCCAATTTGGGTGCAATCCGAGAATACAAGTATTTGAGTGACCAAATGGACTCCATTTGATTTCAATCCTAGTGTGGCACCATAATAACTTCAAATGGGACATGTTTGACTCAACAAAAAGGTTCGGTTGTGCTTAACGAAGAAGGAAAACTCGTTTGTACGTTGTATGCTCAATTGGAGGCCAATTTAGGTGCAATCCGAGAATACAAGGATTTGAGTGACCAAATGGACTCCGTTTGATTTCAATCCTCACGTGCCACCATATTAACGTCAAATGGGACATGTTTGACTCAACAAACAAGTTCGGTTGTGCTTGACGATGAAGGAAAACTCGTTTATACGTTGTATGCTCAATTGGAGGCCAATTTGGTTGCAATCCGAAAATACAAGGATTTGAGTGACCAAATGGACTCCGTTTGATTTCAATCCTCACGTGGCACCATATTAACGTCAAATGGGACATGTTTGACTCAACAAACAAGTTCGGTTGTGCTTAAAGAAGAAGGAAAACTCGTTTGTACGTTGTATGCTCAATTGGAGGCCAATTTGGGTGCAATCCGAGAATACAAGTATTTGAGTGACCAAATGGACTCCATTTGATTTCAATACTCGTGGGGCACCATAATAACATCAAATGGGACATGTTTGACTCAACAAAAAGGTTCGGTTGTGCTTAACGAAGAAGGAAAACTCGTTTGTACGTTGTATGCTCAATTGGAGGCCAATTTAGGTGCAATCCGAGAATACAAGGATTTGAGTGACCAAATGGACTCCATTTGATTTCAATCCTTGTGTGGCACCATAATAACGTCAAATGGGACATGTTTGACTCAACAAAAAGGTTCGGTTGTGCTTAACGAAGAAGGAAAACTCGTTTGTACGTTGTATGCTCAATTGGAGGCCAATTTGGGTGCAATCCGAGAATACAAGTATTTGAGTGACCAAATGGACTCCATTTGATTTCAATCCCCACGCGGCACCATAATAACGTCAAATGGGACATGTTTGACTCAACAAAAAGGTTCGTTTGTGCTAAACGAAGAAGGAAAACTCGTTTGTACGTTGTATGCTCAATTGGAGGCCAATTTGGGTGCAATCCGAGAATACAAGGATTTGAGTGACCAAATGGACTCCGTTTGATTTCAATCCTTGTGTGGCACCATAATAACGTCAAATGGGACATGTTTGACTCAACAAACAAGTTCGGTTGTGCTGAAAGAAGAAGGAAAACTCGTTTGTACGTTGTATGCTCAATTGGAGGCCAATTTGGGTGCAATCCGAGAATACAAGTATTTGAGTGACCAAATGGACTCCATTTGATTTCAATCCCCACGCGGCACCATAATAACGTCAAATGGGACATGTTTGACTCAACAAAAAGGTTCGGTTGTGCTTAACGAAGAAGGAAAACTCGTTTGTACGTTGTATGCTCAATTGGTGGCCAATTTGGATGCAATCCGAGAATACAAGGATTTGAGTGACCAAATGGACTCCGCTTGGTTTCAAACTCGTGTGGCACCATAATAACGTAAAATGGGACATGTTTGACTCAACAAACATGTTCGATTGTGCTTAAAGAAGAAGGAAAACTCGTTTGTACGTTGTATGCTCAATTGGAGGCCAATTTGGGTGCAATCCGACAATACAAGGATTTGAGTGACCAAATGGACTCCGCTTGGTTTCTAACTCGCGTGGCACCATAATAACGTCAAATGGGACATGTTTGACTCAACAAACAAGTTCAGTTGTGCTTAACAAAGAAGTAAAACCCGTTTTTACGTTGTACCTCAATTGGAGGCCAATTAGGGTGCAATCCGAGAATACAAGTATTTGAGTGACCAAATGGACTCCATTTGATTTCAATCCTCGCGTGGCACCATAATAACGTCAAATGGGACTTGTTTGACTCAACAAAAAGGATCGGTTGTGCTTAACGAATAAGGAAAACTCGTTTGTACGTTGTATGCTCAATTGGAGGCCAATTTGGGTGCAATCCGAGAATACAAGGATTTGAGTGACCAAATGGACTCCGTTTGATTTAAATCCTTGCGTCGTACCATAATAACGTCAAATGGGACATGTTTGACTCAACAAACAAGTTCGGTTGTGCTTAAAGAAGAAGGAAAACTCGTTTGTACGTTGTATGCTCAATTGGAGGCCAATTTGGGTGCAATCCGAGAATACAAGTATTTGAGTGACCAAATGGACTCCATTTGATTTCAATCCTTGTGTGGCACCATAATAACGTCAAATGGGACATGTTTGACTCAACAAAAAGGTTCGGTTGTGCTTAACGAAGAAGGAAAACTCGTTTGTACGTTGTATGCTCAATTGGAGGCCAATTTAGGTGCAATCCGAGAATACAAGGATTTGAGTGACCAAATGGACTCCGTTTGATTTCAATCCTCACGTGGCACCATATTAACGTCAAATGGGACATGTTTGACTCAACAAACAAGTTCGGTTGTGCTTAACGATGAAGGAAAACTCGTTTATACGTTGTATGCTCAATTGGAGGCCAATTTGGTTGCAATCCGAGAATACAAGGATTTGAGTGACCAAATGGACTCCGTTTGATTTCAATCCTCACGTGGCACCATATTAACGTCAAATGGGACATGT
Organism: Berberis vulgaris; assembly: GCA_963556465.1. NCBI lineage: Eukaryota > Viridiplantae > Streptophyta > Magnoliopsida > Ranunculales > Berberidaceae > Berberis > Berberis vulgaris. Next base: position 48,671,943 of record OY747127.1, read on the forward strand.
TTGACTCAACAAAGAAGTTCGGTTGTGCTTAAAGAAGAAGGAAAACTCGTTTGTACGTTGTATGCTCAATTGGAGGCCAATTTGGGTGCAATCCGAGAATACAAGTATTTGAGTGACCAAATGGACTCCATTTGATTTCAATCCTCATGTGGCACCATAATAACATCAAATGGGACATGTTTGACTCAACAAAAAGGTTCGGTTGTGCTTAACGAAGAAGGAAAACTCGTTTGTACGTTGTATGCTCAATTGGAGGCCAATTTGGGTGCAATCCGAGAATACAAGTATTTGAGTGACCAAATGGACTCCATTTGATTTCAATCCTCATGGGGCACCATAATAACATCAAATGGGACATGTTTGACTCAATAAAAAGGTTCGGTTGTGCTTAACGAAGAAGGAAAACTCGTTTGTACGTTGTATGCTCAATTGGAGGCCAATTTAGGTGCAATCCGAGAATACAAGGATTTGAGTGACCAAATGGACTCCATTTGATTTCAATCCTTGTGTGGCACCATAATAACGTCAAATGGGACATGTTTGACTCAACAAAAAGGTTCGGTTGTGCTTAACGAAGAAGGAAAACTCGTTTGTACGTTGTATGCTCAATTGGAGGCCAATTTGGGTGCAATCCGAGAATACAAGTATTTGAGTGACCAAATGGACTCCATTTGATTTCAATCCCCACGCGGCACCATAATAACGTCAAATGGGACATGTTTGACTCAACAAAAAGGTTCGTTTGTGCTAAACGAAGAAGGAAAACTCGTTTGTACGTTGTATGCTCAATTGGAGGCCAATTTGGGTGCAATCCGAGAATACAAGGATTTGAGTGACCAAATGGACTCCGTTTGATTTCAATCCTTGTGTGGCACCATAATAACGTCAAATGGGACATGTTTGACTCAACAAACAAGTTCGGTTGTGCTGAAAGAAGAAGGAAAACTCGTTTGTACGTTGTATGCTCAATTGGAGGCCAATTTGGGTGCAATCCGAGAATACAAGTATTTGAGTGACCAAATGGACTCCATTTGATTTCAATCCCCACGCGGCACCATAATAACGTCAAATGGGACATGTTTGACTCAACAAAAAGGTTCGGTTGTGCTTAACGAAGAAGGAAAACTCGTTTGTACGTTGTATGCTCAATTGGTGGCCAATTTGGATGCAATCCGAGAATACAAGGATTTGAGTGACCAAATGGACTCCGCTTGGTTTCAAACTCGTGTGGCACCATAATAACGTAAAATGGGACATGTTTGACTCAACAAACATGTTCGATTGTGCTTAAAGAAGAAGGAAAACTCGTTTGTACGTTGTATGCTCAATTGGAGGCCAATTTGGGTGCAATCCGACAATACAAGGATTTGAGTGACCAAATGGACTCCGCTTGGTTTCTAACTCGCGTGGCACCATAATAACGTCAAATGGGACATGTTTGACTCAACAAACAAGTTCAGTTGTGCTTAACAAAGAAGTAAAACCCGTTTTTACGTTGTACCTCAATTGGAGGCCAATTAGGGTGCAATCCGAGAATACAAGTATTTGAGTGACCAAATGGACTCCATTTGATTTCAATCCTCGCGTGGCACCATAATAACGTCAAATGGGACTTGTTTGACTCAACAAAAAGGATCGGTTGTGCTTAACGAATAAGGAAAACTCGTTTGTACGTTGTATGCTCAATTGGAGGCCAATTTGGGTGCAATCCGAGAATACAAGGATTTGAGTGACCAAATGGACTCCGTTTGATTTAAATCCTTGCGTCGTACCATAATAACGTCAAATGGGACATGTTTGACTCAACAAACAAGTTCGGTTGTGCTTAAAGAAGAAGGAAAACTCGTTTGTACGTTGTATGCTCAATTGGAGGCCAATTTGGGTGCAATCCGAGAATACAAGTATTTGAGTGACCAAATGGACTCCATTTGATTTCAATCCTTGTGTGGCACCATAATAACGTCAAATGGGACATGTTTGACTCAACAAAAAGGTTCGGTTGTGCTTAACGAAGAAGGAAAACTCGTTTGTACGTTGTATGCTCAATTGGAGGCCAATTTAGGTGCAATCCGAGAATACAAGGATTTGAGTGACCAAATGGACTCCGTTTGATTTCAATCCTCACGTGGCACCATATTAACGTCAAATGGGACATGTTTGACTCAACAAACAAGTTCGGTTGTGCTTAACGATGAAGGAAAACTCGTTTATACGTTGTATGCTCAATTGGAGGCCAATTTGGTTGCAATCCGAGAATACAAGGATTTGAGTGACCAAATGGACTCCGTTTGATTTCAATCCTCACGTGGCACCATATTAACGTCAAATGGGACATGTTTGACTCAACAAAGAAGTTCGGTTGTGCTTAAAGAAGAAGGAAAACTCGTTTGTACGTTGTATGCTCAATTGGAGGCCAATTTGGGTGCAATCCGAGAATACAAGTATTTGAGTGACCAAATGGACTCCATTTGATTTCAATCCTCATGTGGCACCATAATAACATCAAATGGGACATGTTTGACTCAACAAAAAGGTTCGGTTGTGCTTAACGAAGAAGGAAAACTCGTTTGTACGTTGTATGCTCAATTGGAGGCCAATTTGGGTGCAATCCGAGAATACAAGTATTTGAGTGACCAAATGGACTCCATTTGATTTCAATCCTCATGGGGCACCATAATAACATCAAATGGGACATGTTTGACTCAATAAAAAGGTTCGGTTGTGCTTAACGAAGAAGGAAAACTCGTTTGTACGTTGTATGCTCAATTGGAGGCCAATTTAGGTGCAATCCGAGAATACAAGGATTTGAGTGACCAAATGGACTCCATTTGATTTCAATCCTTGTGTGGCACCATAATAACGTCAAATGGGACATGTTTGACTCAACAAAAAGGTTCGGTTGTGCTTAACGAAGAAGGAAAACTCGTTTGTACGTTGTATGCTCAATTGGAGGCCAATTTGGGTGCAATCCGAGAATACAAGTATTTGAGTGACCAAATGGACTCCATTTGATTTCAATCCCCACGCGGCACCATAATAACGTCAAATGGGACATGTTTGACTCAACAAAAAGGTTCGTTTGTGCTAAACGAAGAAGGAAAACTCGTTTGTACGTTGTATGCTCAATTGGAGGCCAATTTGGGTGCAATCCGAGAATACAAGGATTTGAGTGACCAAATGGACTCCGTTTGATTTCAATCCTTGTGTGGCACCATAATAACGTCAAATGGGACATGTTTGACTCAACAAACAAGTTCGGTTGTGCTGAAAGAAGAAGGAAAACTCGTTTGTACGTTGTATGCTCAATTGGAGGCCAATTTGGGTGCAATCCGAGAATACAAGTATTTGAGTGACCAAATGGACTCCATTTGATTTCAATCCCCACGCGGCACCATAATAACGTCAAATGGGACATGTTTGACTCAACAAAAAGGTTCGGTTGTGCTTAACGAAGAAGGAAAACTCGTTTGTACGTTGTATGCTCAATTGGTGGCCAATTTGGATGCAATCCGAGAATACAAGGATTTGAGTGACCAAATGGACTCCGCTTGGTTTCAAACTCGTGTGGCACCATAATAACGTAAAATGGGACATGTTTGACTCAACAAACATGTTCGATTGTGCTTAAAGAAGAAGGAAAACTCGTTTGTACGTTGTATGCTCAATTGGAGGCCAATTTGGGTGCAATCCGACAATACAAGGATTTGAGTGACCAAATGGACTCCGCTTGGTTTCTAACTCGCGTGGCACCATAATAACGTCAAATGGGACATGTTTGACTCAACAAACAAGTTCAGTTGTGCTTAACAAAGAAGTAAAACCCGTTTTTACGTTGTACCTCAATTGGAGGCCAATTAGGGTGCAATCCGAGAATACAAGTATTTGAGTGACCAAATGGACTCCATTTGATTTCAATCCTCGCGTGGCACCATAATAACGTCAAATGGGACTTGTTTGACTCAACAAAAAGGATCGGTTGTGCTTAACGAATAAGGAAACTCGTTTGTACGTTGTATGCTCAATTGGAGGCCAATTTGGGTGCAATCCGAGAATACAAGGATTTGAGTGACCAAATGGACTCCGTTTGATTTAAATCCTTGCGTCGTACCATAATAACGTCAAATGGGACATGTTTGACTCAACAAACAAGTTCGGTTGTGCTTAAAGAAGAAGGAAAACTCGTTTGTATGTTGTATGCTCAATTGGAGGCCAATTTGGGTGCAATCCCAGAATACAAGTATTTGAGTGACCAAATGGACTCCATTTGATTTCAATCCTTGTGTGGCACCATAATAACGTCAAATGGGACATGTTTGACTCAACAAAAAGGTTCGGTTGTGCTTAACGAAGAAGGAAAACTCGTTTGTACGTTGTATGCTCAATTGGAGGCCAATTTAGGTGCAATCCGAGAATACAAGGATTTGAGTGACCAAATGGACTCCGTTTGATTTCAATCCTCACGTGGCACCATATTAACGTCAAATGGGACATGTTTGACTCAACAAACAAGTTCGGTTGTGCTTAACGATGAAGGAAAACTCGTTTATACGTTGTATGCTCAATTGGAGGCCAATTTGGGTGCAATCCGAGAATACAAGTATTTGAGTGACCAAATGGACTCCATTTGATTTCAATCCCCACGCGGCACCATAATAACGTCAAATGGGACATGTTTGACTCAACAAAAAGGTTCGGTTGTGCTTAACGAAGAAGGAAAACTCGTTTGTACGTTCTATGCTCAATTGGTGGCCAATTTGGATGCAATCCGAGAATACAAGGATTTGAGTGACCAAATGGACTCCGCTTGGTTTCAAACTCGTGTGGCACCATAATAACGTAAAATGGGACATGTTTGACTCAACAAACATGTTCGATTGTGCTTAAAGAAGAAGGAAAACTCGTTTGTACGTTGTATGCTCAATTGGAGGCCAATTTGGGTGCAATCCGACAATACAAGGATTTGAGTGACCAAATGGACTCCGCTTGGTTTCTAACTCGCGTGGCACCATAATAACGTCAAATGGGACATGTTTGACTCAACAAACAAGTTCAGTTGTGCTTAACAAAGAAGTAAAACCCGTTTTTACGTTGTACCTCAATTGGAGGCCAATTAGGGTGCAATCCGAGAATACAAGTATTTGAGTGACCAAATGGACTCCATTTGATTTCAATCCTCGCGTGGCACCATAATAACGTCAAATGGGACTTGTTTGACTCAACAAAAAGGATCGGTTGTGCTTAACGAATAAGGAAAACTCGTTTGTACGTTGTATGCTCAATTGGAGGCCAATTTGGGTGCAATCCGAGAATACAAGGATTTGAGTGACCAAATGGACTCCGTTTGATTTAAATCCTTGCGTCGTACCATAATAACGTCAAATGGGACATGTTTGACTCAACAAACAAGTTCGGTTGTGCTTAAAGAAGAAGGAAAACTCGTTTGTACGTTGTATGCTCAATTGGAGGCCAATTTGGGTGCAATCCGAGAATACAAGTATTTGAGTGACCAAATGGACTCCATTTGATTTCAATCCTTGTGTGGCACCATAATAACGTCAAATGGGACATGTTTGACTCAACAAAAAGGTTCGGTTGTGCTTAACGAAGAAGGAAAACTCGTTTGTACGTTGTATGCTCAATTGGAGGCCAATTTAGGTGCAATCCGAGAATACAAGGATTTGAGTGACCAAATGGACTCCGTTTGATTTCAATCCTCACGTGGCACCATATTAACGTCAAATGGGACATGTTTGACTCAACAAACAAGTTCGGTTGTGCTTAACGATGAAGGAAAACTCGTTTATACGTTGTATGCTCAATTGGAGGCCAATTTGGTTGCAATCCGAGAATACAAGGATTTGAGTGACCAAATGGACTCCGTTTGATTTCAATCCTCACGTGGCACCATATTAACGTCAAATGGGACATGTTTGACTCAACAAAGAAGTTCGGTTGTGCTTAAAGAAGAAGGAAAACTCGTTTGTACGTTGTATGCTCAATTGGAGGCCAATTTGGGTGCAATCCGAGAATACAAGTATTTGAGTGACCAAATGGACTCCATTTGATTTCAATCCTCATGTGGCACCATAATAACATCAAATGGGACATGTTTGACTCAACAAAAAGGTTCGGTTGTGCTTAACGAAGAAGGAAAACTCGTTTGTACGTTGTATGCTCAATTGGAGGCCAATTTGGGTGCAATCCGAGAATACAAGTATTTGAGTGACCAAATGGACTCCATTTGATTTCAATCCTCATGGGGCACCATAATAACATCAAATGGGACATGTTTGACTCAATAAAAAGGTTCGGTTGTGCTTAACGAAGAAGGAAAACTCGTTTGTACGTTGTATGCTCAATTGGAGGCCAATTTAGGTGCAATCCGAGAATACAAGGATTTGAGTGACCAAATGGACTCCATTTGATTTCAATCCTTGTGTGGCACCATAATAACGTCAAATGGGACATGTTTGACTCAACAAAAAGGTTCGGTTGTGCTTAACGAAGAAGGAAAACTCGTTTGTACGTTGTATGCTCAATTGGAGGCCAATTTGGGTGCAATCCGAGAATACAAGTATTTGAGTGACCAAATGGACTCCATTTGATTTCAATCCCCACGCGGCACCATAATAACGTCAAATGGGACATGTTTGACTCAACAAAAAGGTTCGTTTGTGCTAAACGAAGAAGGAAAACTCGTTTGTACGTTGTATGCTCAATTGGAGGCCAATTTGGGTGCAATCCGAGAATACAAGGATTTGAGTGACCAAATGGACTCCGTTTGATTTCAATCCTTGTGTGGCACCATAATAACGTCAAATGGGACATGTTTGACTCAACAAACAAGTTCGGTTGTGCTGAAAGAAGAAGGAAAACTCGTTTGTACGTTGTATGCTCAATTGGAGGCCAATTTGGGTGCAATCCGAGAATACAAGTATTTGAGTGACCAAATGGACTCCATTTGATTTCAATCCCCACGCGGCACCATAATAACGTCAAATGGGACATGTTTGACTCAACAAAAAGGTTCGGTTGTGCTTAACGAAGAAGGAAAACTCGTTTGTACGTTGTATGCTCAATTGGTGGCCAATTTGGATGCAATCCGAGAATACAAGGATTTGAGTGACCAAATGGACTCCGCTTGGTTTCAAACTCGTGTGGCACCATAATAACGTAAAATGGGACATGTTTGACTCAACAAACATGTTCGATTGTGCTTAAAGAAGAAGGAAAACTCGTTTGTACGTTGTATGCTCAATTGGAGGCCAATTTGGGTGCAATCCGACAATACAAGGATTTGAGTGACCAAATGGACTCCGCTTGGTTTCTAACTCGCGTGGCACCATAATAACGTCAAATGGGACATGTTTGACTCAACAAACAAGTTCAGTTGTGCTTAACAAAGAAGTAAAACCCGTTTTTACGTTGTACCTCAATTGGAGGCCAATTAGGGTGCAATCCGAGAATACAAGTATTTGAGTGACCAAATGGACTCCATTTGATTTCAATCCTCGCGTGGCACCATAATAACGTCAAATGGGACTTGTTTGACTCAACAAAAAGGATCGGTTGTGCTTAACGAATAAGGAAAACTCGTTTGTACGTTGTATGCTCAATTGGAGGCCAATTTGGGTGCAATCCGAGAATACAAGGATTTGAGTGACCAAATGGACTCCGTTTGATTTAAATCCTTGCGTCGTACCATAATAACGTCAAATGGGACATGTTTGACTCAACAAACAAGTTCGGTTGTGCTTAAAGAAGAAGGAAAACTCGTTTGTATGTTGTATGCTCAATTGGAGGCCAATTTGGGTGCAATCCCAGAATACAAGTATTTGAGTGACCAAATGGACTCCATTTGATTTCAATCCTTGTGTGGCACCATAATAACGTCAAATGGGACATGTTTGACTCAACAAAAAGGTTCGGTTGTGCTTAACGAAGAAGGAAAACTCGTTTGTACGTTGTATGCTCAATTGGAGGCCAATTTAGGTGCAATCCGAGAATACAAGGATTTGAGTGACCAAATGGACTCCGTTTGATTTCAATCCTCACGTGGCACCATATTAACGTCAAATGGGACATGTTTGACTCAACAAACAAGTTCGGTTGTGCTTAACGATGAAGGAAAACTCGTTTATACGTTGTATGCTCAATTGGAGGCCAATTTGGTTGCAATCCGAGAATACAAGGATTTGAGTGACCAAATGGACTCCGTTTGATTTCAATCCTCACGTGGCACCATATTAACGTCAAATGGGACATGTTTGACTCAACAAAGAAGTTCGGTTGTGCTTAAAGAAGAAGGAAAACTCGTTTGTACGTTGTATGCTCAATTGGAGGCCAATTTGGGTGCAATCCGAGAATACAAGTATTTGAGTGACCAAATGGACTCCATTTGATTTCAATCCTCATGTGGCACCATAATAACATCAAATGGGACATGTTTGACTCAACAAAAAGGTTCGGTTGTGCTTAACGAAGAAGGAAAACTCGTTTGTACGTTGTATGCTCAATTGGAGGCCAATTTGGGTGCAATCCGAGAATACAAGTATTTGAGTGACCAAATGGACTCCATTTGATTTCAATCCTCATGGGGCACCATAATAACATCAAATGGGACATGTTTGACTCAATAAAAAGGTTCGGTTGTGCTTAACGAAGAAGGAAAACTCGTTTGTACGTTGTATGCTCAATTGAAGGCCAATTTAGGTGCAATCCGAGAATACAAGGATTTGAGTGACCAAATGGACTCCATTTGATTTCAATCCTTGTGTGGCACCATAATAACGTCAAATGGGACATGTTTGACTCAACAAAAAGGTTCGGTTGTGCTTAACGAAGAAGGAAAACTCGTTTGTACGTTGTATGCTCAATTGGAGGCCAATTTGGGTGCAATCCGAGAATACAAGTATTTGAGTGACCAAATGGACTCCATTTGATTTCAATCCCCGCGCGGCACCATAATAACGTCAAATGGGACATGTTTGACTCAACAAAAAGGTTCGTTTGTGCTAAACGAAGAAGGAAAACTCGTTTGTACGTTGTATGCTCAATTGGAGGCCAATTTGGGTATAATCCGAGAATACAAGGATTTGAGTGACCAAATGGACTCCGTTTGATTTCAATCCTTGTGTGGCACCATAATAACGTCAAATGGGACATGTTTGACTCAACAAACAAGTTCGGTTGTGCTGAAAGAAGAAGGAAAACTCGTTTGTACGTTGTATGCTCAATTGGAGGCCAATTTGGTTGCAATCCGAGAATACAAGTATTTGAGTGACCAAATGGACTCCATTTGATTTCAATCCCCACGTGGCACCATAATAACGTCAAATGGGACATGTTTGACTCAACAAAAAGGTTCGGTTGTGCTTAACGAAGAAGGAAAACTCGTTTGTACGTTGTAGGCTCAATTGGAGGCCAATTTGGGTGCAATCCGAGAATACAAGGATTTGAGTGACCAAATGGACTCCGCTTGGTTTCTAACTCGTGTGGCACCATAATAACGTAAAATGGGACATGTTTGACTCAACAAACAAGTTCGATTGTGCTTAAAGAAGAAGGAAAACTCGTTTGTACGTTGTATGCTCAATTGGAGGCCAATTTGGGTGCAATCCGAGAATACAAGTATTTGAGTGACCAAATGGACTCCGCTTAGTTTCTAACTCGCGTGGCACCATAATAACGTCAAATGGGACATGTTTGACTCAACACACAAGTTCAGTTGTGCTTAACAAAGAAGTAAAACTCGTTTTTACGTTGTACCTCAATTGGAGGCCAATTAGGGTGCAATCCGAGAATACAAGAATTTGAGTGACCAAATGGACTCCATTTGATTTCAATCCTCGCGTGGCACCATAATAACGTCAAATGGGACTTGTTTGACTCAACAAAAATGATCGGTTGTGCTTAACGAATAAGGAAAACTCGTTTGTACGTTGTATGCTCAATTGGAGGCCAATTTGGGTGCAATCCGAGAATACAAGGATTTGAGTGACCAAATGGACTCCGTTTGATTTAAATCCTTGCGTCGTACCATAATAACGTCAAATGGGACATGTTTGACTCAACAAACAAGTTCGATTGTGCGTAAAGAAGAAGGAAAACTCATTTGTACGTTGTATGCTCAATTGGAGGCCAATTTGGGTGCAATCCGAGAATACAAGTATTTGAGTGACCAAATGGACTCCATTTGATTTCAATCCTTGTGTGGCACCATAATAACGTCAAATGGGACATGTTTGACTCAACAAAAAGGTTCGGTTGTGCTTAACGAAGAAGGAAAACTCGTTTGTACGTTGTATGCTCAATTGGAGGCCAATTTAGGTGCAATCCGAGAATACAAGGATTTGAGTGACCAAATGGACTCCGTTTGATTTCAATCCTCACGTGGCACCATATTAACGTCAAATGGGACATGTTTGACTCAACAAACAAGTTCGGTTGTGCTTAACGATGAAGGAAAACTCGTTTATACGTTGTATGCTCAATTGGAGGCCAATTTGGTTGCAATCCGAGAATACAAGGATTTGAGTGACCAAATGGACTCCGTTTGATTTCAATCCTCACGTGGCACCATATTAACATGAAATGGGACATGTTTGACTCAACAAACAAGTTCGGTTGTGCTTAAAGAAGAAGGAAAACTCGTTTGTACGTTGTATGCTCAATTGGAGGCCAATTTGGGTGCAATCCGAGAATACAAGTATTTGAGTGACCAAATGGACTCCATTTGATTTCAATCCTCATATGGCACCATAATAACATCAAATGGGACATGGTTGACTCAACAAAAAGGTTCGGTTGTGCTTAACGAAGAAGGAAAACTCGTTTGTACGTTGTATGCTCAATTGGAGGCCAATTTGGGTGCAATCCGAGAATACAAGTATTTGAGTGACCAAATGGACTCCATTTGATTTCAATCCTCGTGGGGCACCATAATAACATCAAATGGGACATGTTTGACTCAACAAAAAGGTTCGGTTGTGCTTAACGAAGAAGGAAAACTCGTTTGTACGTTGTATGCTCAATTGGAGGCCAATTTAGGTGCAATCCGAGAATACAAGGATTTGAGTGACCAAATGGACTCCATTTGATTTCAATCCTTGTGTGGCACCATAATAACGTCAAATGGGACATGTTTGACTCAACAAAAAGGTTCGGTTGTGCTTAACGAAGAAGGAAAACTCGTTTGTACGTTGTATGCTCAATTGGAGGCCAATTTGGGTGCAATCCGAGAATACAAGTATTTGAGTGACCAAATGGACTCCATTTGATTTCAATCCCCGCGCGGCACCATAATAACGTCAAATGGGACAAGTTTGACTCAACAAAAAGGTTCGTTTGTGCTAAACGAAGAAGGAAAACTCGTTTGTACGTTGTATGCTCAATTGGAGGCCAATTTGGGTATAATCCGAGAATACAAGGATTTGAGTGACCAAATGGACTCCGTTTGATTTCAATCCTTGTGTGGCACCATAATAACGTCAAATGGGACATGTTTGACTCAACAAACAAGTTCGGTTGTGCTGAAAGAAGAAGGAAAACTCGTTTGTACGTTGTATGCTCAATTGGAGGCCAATTTGGGTGCAATCCGAGAATACAAGTATTTGAGTGACCAAATGGACTCCATTTGATTTCAATCCCCACGCGGCACCATAATAACGTCAAATGGGACATGTTTGACTCAACAAAAAGGTTCGGTTGTGCTTAACGAAGAAGGAAAACTCGTTTGTACGTTGTATGCTCAATTGGTGGCCAATTTGGGTGCAATCCGAGAATACAAGGATTTGAGTGACCAAATGGACTCCGTTTGATTTCAATCCTTGCATGGCACTATAATAATGTCAAATGGGACATGTTTGAATAAACAAAAAGGTTCGGTTGTGCTTAACGAAGAAGGAAAACTCGTTTGTACGTTGTAGGCTCAATTGGAGGCCAATTTGGGTGCAATCCGAGAATACAAGGATTTGAGTGACCAAATGGACTCCGCTTGGTTTCTAACTCGTGTGGCACCATAATAACGTAAAATGGGAAATGTTTGACTCAACAAACATGTTCGGTTGTGCTTAAAGAAGAAGGAAAACTCGTTTGTACGTTGTATGCTCAATTGGAGGCCAATTTGGGTGCAATCCGAGAATACAAGGATTTGAGTGACCAAATGGACTCCGCTTAGTTTCTAACTCGCGTGGCACCATAATAACGTCAAATGGGACATGTTTGACTCAACAAACAAGTTCGATTGTGCTTAAAGAAGAAGGAAAACTCGTTTGTACGTTGTATGCTCAATTGGAGGCCAATTTGGGTGCAATCCGACAATACAAGGATTTGAGTGACCAAATGGACTCCGCTTGGTTTCTAACTCGCGTGGAACCATAATAACGTCAAATGGGACATGTTTGACTCAACAAACAAGTTCATTTGTGCTTAACAAATAAGTAAAACTCGTTTTTACGTTGTACCTCAATTGGAGGCCAATTAGGGTGCAATCCGAGAATACAAGTATTTGAGTGACCAAATGGACTCCATTTGATTTCAATCCTCGCGTGGCACCATAATAACGTCAAATGGGACTTGTTTGACTCAACAAAAAGGATCGGTTGTGCTTAACGAATAAGGAAAACTCGTTTGTACGTTGTATGCTCAATTGGAGGCCAATTTGGGTGCAATCCGAGAATACAAGGATTTGAGTGACCAAATGGACTCCGTTTGATTTAAATCCTTGCGTCGTACCATAATAACGTCAAATGGGACATGTTTGACTCAACAAACAAGTTCGGTTGTGCTTAAAGAAGAAGGAAAACTCGTTTGTACGTTGTATGCTCAATTGGAGGCCAATTTGGGTGCAATCCGAGAATACAAGTATTTGAGTGACCAAATGGACTCCATTTGATTTCAATCCTTGTGTGGCACCATAATAACGTCAAATGGGACATGTTTGACTCAACAAAAAGGTTCGGTTGTGCTTAACGAAGAAGGAAAACTCGTTTGTACGTTGTATGCTCAATTGGAGGCCAATTTAGGTGCAATCCGAGAATACAAGGATTTGAGTGACCAAATGGACTCCGTTTGATTTCAATCCTCGCGTGGCACCATATTAACGTCAAATGGGACATGTTTGACTCAATAAACAAGTTCGGTTGTGCTTAACGATGAAGGAAAACTCGTTTATACGTTGTATGCTCAATTGGAGGCCAATTTGGTTGCAATCCGAGAATACAAGGATTTGAGTGACCAAATGGACTCCGTTTGATTTCAATCCTCACGTGGCACCATATTAACGTCAAATGGGACATGTTTGACTCAACAAACAAGTTCGGTTGTGCTTAAAGAAGAAGGAAAACTCGTTTGTACGTTGTATGCTCAATTGGAGGCCAATTTGGGTGCAATCCGAGAATACAAGTATTTGAGTGACCAAATGGACTCCATTTGATTTCAATCCTCATGTGGTACCATAATAACATCAAATGGGACATGTTTGACTCCACAAAAAGGTTCGGTTGTGCTTAACGAAGAAGGAAAACTCGTTTGTACGTTGTATGCTCAATTGGAGGCCAATTTAGGTGCAATCCGAGAATACAAGGATTTGAGTGACCAAATGGACTCCATTTGATTTCAATCCTTGTGTGGCACCATAATAACGTCAAATGGGACATGTTTGACTCAACAAAAAGGTTCGGTTGTGCTTAACGAAGAAGGAAAATTTGTTTGTACGTTGTAGGCTCAATTGGAGGCCAATTTGGGTGCAATCCGAGAATACAAGGATTTGAGTGACCAAATGGACTCCGCTTGGTTTCTAACTCGCGTGGCACCATAATAACGTCAAATGTGACATGTTTGACTCAACAAAAAAGTTCGTTTGTGCTTAACGAAGAAGGAAAACTCGTTTATACGTTGTATGCTCAATTGGAGGCCAATTTGGTTGCAATCCGAGAATACAAGGATTTGAGTGACCAAATGGACTCCGATTGATTTCAATCCTCGCGTGGCACCATATTAACGTCAAATGGGACATGTTTGACTCAACAAACAAGTTCGTTTGTGCTTAAAGAAGAAGGAAAACTCGTTTGTACGTTGTATGCTCAATTGGAGGCCAATTTGGGTGCAATCCTAGAATACAAGTATTTGAGTGACCAAATGGACTCCATTTTATTTCAATACTCGCGTGGAACCATAATAACATCAAATGGGACATGTTTGACTCAACAAAAAGGTTCGGTTGTGCTTAACGAAGAAGGAAAACTCGTTTGTACGTTGTATGCTCAATTGGAGGCCAATTTGGGTGCAATCCGAGAATACAAGGATTTGAGTGACCAAATGGACTCCGTTTGATTTCAATCCTCATGTGGCACCATATTAACGTCAAATGGGACATGTTTGACTCAACAAACAAGTTCGTTTGTGCTGAAAGAAGAAGGAAAACTCGTTTGTACGTTGTATGCTCAATTGGAGGCCAATTTGGGTGCAATCCGAGAATACAAGTATTTGAGTGACCAAATGGACTCCATTTGATTTCAATCCCCGCGCGGCACCATAATAACGTCAAATGGGACATGTTTGACTCAACAAAAAGGTTCGGTTGTGCTAAACGAAGAAGGAAAACTCGTTTGTACGTTGTATGCTCAATTGGAGGCCAATTTGGGTGCAATCCGAGAATACAAGGATTTGAGTGACCAAATGGACTCCGTTTGATTTCAATCCTTGTGTGGCACCATAATAACGTCAAATGGGACATGTTTGACTCAACAAACAAGTTCGGTTGTGCTGAAAGAAGAAGGAAAACTCGTTTGTACGTTGTATGCTCAATTGGAGGCCAATTTGGGTGCAATCCGAGAATACAAGTATTTGAGTGACCAAATGGACTCCATTTGATTTCAATCCCCACGCGGCACCATAATAACGTCAAATGGGACATGTTTGACTCAACAAAAAGGTTCGGTTGTGCTTAACGAAGAAGGAAAACTCGTTTGTACGTTGTATGCTCAATTGGTGGCCAATTTGGGTGCAATCCGAGAATACAAGGATTTGAGTGACCAAATGGACTCCGTTTGATTTCAATCCTTGCATGGCACCATAATAACGTCAAATGGGACATGTTTGAATTAACAAACAAGTTCGGTTGTGCTTAAAGAAGAAGGAAAACTCGTTTGTACGTTGTATGCTCAATTGGAGGCCAATTTGGGTGCAATCCGAGAATACAAGTATTTGAGTGACCAAATGGACTCCATTTGATTTCAATCCTCGTGTGGCACTATAATAATGTCAAATGGGACATGTTTGAATAAACAAAAAGGTTCGGTTGTGCTTAACGAAGAAGGAAAACTCGTTTGTACGTTGTAGGCTCAATTGGAGGCCAATTTGGGTGCAATCCGAAAATACAAGGATTTGAGTGACCAAATGGACTCCGCTTGGTTTCTAACTCGTGTGGCACCATAATAACGTAAAATGGGACATGTTTGACTCAACAAACATGTTCGGTTGTGCTTAAAGAAGAAGGAAAACTCGTTTGTACGTTGTATGCTCAATTGGAGGCCAATTTGGGTGCAATCCGAGAATACAAGGATTTGAGTGACCAAATTGACTCCGCTTAGTTTCTAACTCGTGTGGCACCATAATAACGTCAAATGGGACATGTTTGACTCAACAAACAAGTTCGATTGTGCTTAAAGAAGAAGGAAAACTCGTTTGTACGTTGTATGCTCAATTGGAGGCCAATTTGGGTGCAATCCGACAATACAAGGATTTGAGTGACCAAATGCACTCCGCTTGGTTTCTAAATCGCGTGGCACCATAATAACGTCAAATGGGACATGTTTGACTCAACAAAAAAGTTCAGTTGTGCTTAACAAAGAAGTAAAACTCGTTTGTACGTTGTAGCTCAATTGGAGGCCAATTTGGGTGCAATCCGAGAATACAAGTATTTGAGTGACCACCATGTGATTTCAATCCTCACGTGGCACCGTAATAACGTCAAATGGGACATGTTTGACTCAACAAACAAGTTCGGTTGTGCTTAACGAAGAAGGAAAACTCGTTTGTACGTTGTATGCTCAATTGGAGGCTAATTTATGTGTAATCCGAGAATACAAGGATTTGAGTGACCAAATGGACTCCGTTTGATTTCAATCCTCACGTGGCACCCTAATAACGTCAAATGGGACATGTTTGACCCAACAAAAAGGTTCGGTTGTGCTTAACGAAGAAGGAAAATTCGTTTGTACGTTGTAGGCTCAATTGGAGGCCAATTTGGGTGCAATCCGAGAATACAAGGATTTGAGTGACCAAATGGACTCCGCTTGGTTTGTAACTCGCGTGGCACCATAATAACGTCAAATGGGACATGTTTGACTCAACAAACAAGTTTGGTTGTGCTTAACGAAGAATTAAAACACGTTTATACGTTGTATGCTCAATTGGAGACCAATTTGGTTGCAATCCGAGAATACAAGGATTTGAGTGACCGAATGGACTCCGTTTGATTTCAATCCTCGCGTGGCACCATATTAACATCAAATGGGACATGTTTGACTCAACAAACAAGTTCGGTTGTGCTTAAAGAAGAAGGAAAACTCGTTTGTACGTTGTAAGCTCAATTGGAGGCCAATTTGGGTGCAATCCGAGAATACAAGGATTTGAGTGACAAATGGACTCCGCTTGGTTTCAAATTCACGTGGCACCATAATAATGTCAAATGGGAAATGCTTGACTCAAACAAACAAGTTCGGTTGTGCTTAACGAAGAAGTAAAACTCGTTTTTACGTTGTACCTCAATTGGAGGCCAATTAGGGTGCAATCCGAGAATACAAGTATTTGAGTGACCAAATGGACTCCATTTGATTTCAATCCTCGCGTGGAACCATAATAATGTCAAATGGGACTTGTTTTACTCAACAAAAAGGTTCGGTTGTGCTTAACGAATAAGGAAAACTCGTTTGTACGTTGTATGCTCAATTGGAGGCCAATTTGGGTGCAATCCGAGAATACAAGGATTTGAGTGACCAAATGGACTCCGTTTGATTTAATTCCTTGCGTCGCACCATAATAACGTCAAATGGGACATGTTTGACTCAACAAACAAGTTTGGTTGTGCTTAAAGAAGAAGGAAAACTCGTTTGTACGTTGTATGCTCAATTGGAGGCCAATTTGGGTGCAATCCGAGAATACAAGTATTTGAGTGACCAAATGGACTCCATTTGATTTCAATCCTTGTGTGGCACCATAATAACGTCAAATGGGACATGTTTGACTCAACAAAAAGGTTCGGTTGTGCTTAACGAAGAAGGAAAATTTGTTTGTACATTGTAGGCTCAATTGGAGGCCAATTTGGGTGCAATCCGAGAATACAAGGATTTGAGTGACCAAATGGACTCCGCTTGGTTTCTAACTCGAGCGGCAGCATAATAACGTCAAATGGGACATGTTTGACTACACAAACAAGTTCGGTTGTGCTTAACGAAGAAGGAAAACTCGTTTATACGTTGTATGCTCAATTGGAGGCCAATTTGGTTGCAATCCGAGAATACAAGGATTTGAGTGACCAAATGGACTCCGTTTGATTTCAATCCTCGCGTGGCACCATATTAACGTCAAATGGGACATGTTTGACTCAACAAACAAGTTCAGTTGTGCTTAAAGAAGAAGGAAAACTCGTTTGTACGTTGTATGCTCAACTGGAGGCCAATTTGGGTGCAATCCGAGAATACAAGTATTTGAGTGACCAAATGGACTCCATTTGATTTCAATCCCCGCGCGGCACCATAATAACGTCAAATGGGACATGTTTGACTCAACAAAAAGGTTCGTTTGTGCTAAACGAAGAAGGAAAACTCGTTTGTACGTTGTATGCTCAATTGGAGGCCAATTTGGGTGCAATCCGAGAATACAAGGATTTGAGTGACCAAATGGACTCAGTTTGATTTCAATCCTTGTGTGGCACCATAATAACGTCAAATGGGACATGTTTGACTCAACAAACAAGTTCGGTTGTGCTGAAAGAAGAAGGAAAACTCGTTTGTACGTTGTATGCTCAATTTGAGGCCAATTTGGGTGCAATCCGAGAATACAAGTATTTGAGTGACCAAATGGACTCCATTTGATTTCAATCCCCACGCGGCACCATAATAACGTCAAATGGGACATGTTTGACTCAACAAAAAGGTTCGGTTGTGCTTAACGAAGAACGAAAACTCGTTTGTACGTTGTATGCTCAATTGGTGGCCAATTTGGGTGCAATCCGAGAATACAAGGATTTGAGTGACCAAATGGACTCCGTTTGATTTCAATCCTTGCATGGCACTATAATAATGTCAAATGGGACATGTTTGAATAAACAAAAAGGTTCGGTTGTGCTTAACGAAGAAGGAAAACTCGTTTGTACGTTGTAGGCTCAATTGGAGGCCAATTTGGGTGCAATCCGAGAATACAAGGATTTGAGTGACCAAATGGACTCCGCTTGGTTTCTAACTCGTGTGGCACCATAATAACGTAAAATGGGAAATGTTTGACTCAACAAACATGTTCGGTTGTGCTTAAAGAAGAAGGAAAACTCGTTTGTACGTTGTATGCTCAATTGGAGGCCAATTTGGGTGCAATCCGAGAATACAAGGATTTGAGTGACCAAATGGACTCCGCTTAGTTTCTAACTCGCGTGGCACCATAATAACGTCAAATGGGACATGTTTGACTCAACAAACAAGTTCGATTGTGCTTAAAGAAGAAGGAAAACTCGTTTGTACGTTGTATGCTCAATTGGAGGCCAATTTGGGTGCAATCCGACAATACAAGGATTTGAGTGACCAAATGGACTCCGCTTGGTTTCTAACTCGCGTGGAACCATAATAACGTCAAATGGGACATGTTTGACTCAACAAACAAGTTCAGTTGTGCTTAACAAATAAGTAAAACTCGTTTTTACGTTGTACCTCAATTGGAGGCCAATTAGGGTGCAATCCGAGAATACAAGTATTTGAGTGACCAAATGGACTCCATTTGATTTCAATCCTCGCGTGGCACCATAATAACGTCAAATGGGACTTGTTTGACTCAACAAAAAGGATCGGTTGTGCTTAACGAATAAGGAAAACTCGTTTGTACGTTGTATGCTCAATTGGAGGCCAATTTGGGTGCAATCCGAGAATACAAGGATTTGAGTGACCAAATGGACTCCGTTTGATTTAAATCCTTGCGTCGTACCATAATAACGTCAAATGGGACATGTTTGACTCAACAAACAAGTTCGGTTGTGCTTAAAGAAGAAGGAAAACTCGTTTGTACGTTGTATGCTCAATTGGAGGCCAATTTGGGTGCAATCCGAGAATACAAGTATTTGAGTGACCAAATGGACTCCATTTGATTTCAATCCTTGTGTGGCACCATAATAACGTCAAATGGGACATGTTTGACTCAACAAAAAGGTTCGGTTGTGCTTAACGAAGAAGGAAAACTCGTTTGTACGTTGTATGCTCAATTGGAGGCCAATTTAGGTGCAATCCGAGAATACAAGGATTTGAGTGACCAAATGGACTCCGTTTGATTTCAATCCTCGCGTGGCACCATATTAACGTCAAATGGGACATGTTTGACTCAATAAACAAGTTCGGTTGTGCTTAACGATGAAGGAAAACTCGTTTATACGTTGTATGCTCAATTGGAGGCCAATTTGGTTGCAATCCGAGAATACAAGGATTTGAGTGACCAAATGGACTCCGTTTGATTTCAATCCTCACGTGGCACCATATTAACGTCAAATGGGACATGTTTGACTCAACAAACAAGTTCGGTTGTGCTTAAAGAAGAAGGAAAACTCGTTTGTACGTTGTATGCTCAATTGGAGGCCAATTTGGGTGCAATCCGAGAATACAAGTATTTGAGTGACCAAATGGACTCCATTTGATTTCAATCCTCATGTGGTACCATAATAACATCAAATGGGACATGTTTGACTCAACAAAAAGGTTCGGTTGTGCTTAACGAAGAAGGAAAACTCGTTTGTACGTTGTATGCTCAATTGGAGGCCAATTTAGGTGCAATCCGAGAATACAAGGATTTGAGTGACCAAATGGACTCTATTTGATTTCAATCCTTGTGTGGCACCATAATAACGTCAAATGGGACATGTTTGACTCAACAAAAAGGTTCGGTTGTGCTTAACGAAGAAGGAAAATTTGTTTGTACGTTGTAGGCTCAATTGGAGGCCAATTTGGGTGCAATCCGAGAATACAAGGATTTGAGTGACCAAATGGACTCCGCTTGGTTTCTAACTCGCGTGGCACCATAATAACGTCAAATGTGACATGTTTGACTCAACAAAAAAGTTCGTTTGTGCTTAACGAAGAAGGAAAACTCGTTTATACGTTGTATGCTCAATTGGAGGCCAATTTGGTTGCAATCCGAGAATACAAGGATTTGAGTGACCAAATGGACTCCGATTGATTTCAATCCTCGCGTGGCACCATATTAACGTCAAATGGGACATGTTTGACTCAACAAAAAGGTTCGGTTGTGCTTAACGAAGAAGGAAAACTCGTTTGTACGTTGTATGCTCAATTGGAGGCCAATTTAGGTGCAATCCGAGAATACAAGGATTTGAGTGACCAAATGGACTCCGTTTGATTTCAATCCTCGCGTGGCACCATATTAACGTCAAATGGGACATGTTTGACTCAATAAACAAGTTCGGTTGTGCTTAACGATGAAGGAAAACTCGTTTATACGTTGTATGCTCAATTGGAGGCCAATTTGGTTGCAATCCGAGAATACAAGGATTTGAGTGACCAAATGGACTCCGTTTGATTTCAATCCTCACGTGGCACCATATTAACGTCAAATGGGACATGTTTGACTCAACAAACAAGTTCGGTTGCGCTTAAAGAAGAAGGAAAACTCGTTTGTACGTTGTATGCTCAATTGGAGGCCAATTTGGGTGCAATCCGAGAATACAAGTATTTGAGTGACCAAATGGACTCCATTTGATTTCAATCCTCATGTGGTACCATAATAACATCAAATGGGACATGTTTGACTCAACAAAAAGGTTCGGTTGTGCTTAACGAAGAAGGAAAACTCGTTTGTACGTTGTATGCTCAATTGGAGGCCAATTTAGGTGCAATCCGAGAATACAAGGATTTGAGTGACCAAATGGACTCTATTTGATTTCAATCCTTGTGTGGCACCATAATAACGTCAAATGGGACATGTTTGACTCAACAAAAAGGTTCGGTTGTGCTTAACGAAGAAGGAAAATTTGTTTGTACGTTGTAGGCTCAATTGGAGGCCAATTTGGGTGCAATCCGAGAATACAAGGATTTGAGTGACCAAATGGACTCCGCTTGGTTTCTAACTCGCGTGGCACCATAATAACGTCAAATGTGACATGTTTGACTCAACAAAAAAGTTCGTTTGTGCTTAACGAAGAAGGAAAACTCGTTTATACGTTGTATGCTCAATTGGAGGCCAATTTGGTTGCAATCCGAGAATACAAGGATTTGAGTGACCAAATGGACTCCGATTGATTTCAATCCTCGCGTGGCACCATATTAACGTCAAATGGGACATGTTTGACTCAACAAACAAGTTCGGTTGTGCTTAAAGAAGAAGGAAAACTCGTTTGTACGTTGTATGCTCAATTGGAGGCCAATTTGGGTGCAATCCTAGAATACAAGTATTTGAGTGACCAAATGGACTCCATTTTATTTCAATACTCGCGTGGAACCATAATAACATCAAATGGGACATGTTTGACTCAACAAAAAGGTTCGGTTGTGCTTAACGAAGAAGGAAAACTCGTTTGTACGTTGTATGCTCAATTGGAGGCCAATTTGGGTGCAATCCGAGAATACAAGGATTTGAGTGACCAAATGGACTCCGTTTGATTTCAATCCTCATGTGGCACCATATTAACGTCAAATGGGACATGTTTGACTCAACAAACAAGTTCGTTTGTGCTGAAAGAAGAAGGAAAACTCGTTTGTACGTTGTATGCTCAATTGGAGGCCAATTTGGGTGCAATCCGAGAATACAAGTATTTGAGAGACCAAATGGACTCCATTTGATTTCAATCCCCGCGCGGCACCATAATAACGTCAAATGGGACATGTTTGACTCAACAAAAAGGTTCGGTTGTGCTAAACGAAGAAGGAAAACTCGTTTGTACGTTGTATGCTCAATTGGAGGCCAATTTGGGTGCAATCCGAGAATACAAGGATTTGAGTGACCAAATGGACTCCGTTTGATTTCAATCCTTGTGTGGCACCATAATAACGTCAAATGGGACATGTTTGACTCAACAAACAAGTTCGGTTGTGCTGAAAGAAGAAGGAAAACTCGTTTGTACGTTGTATGCTCAATTGGAGGCCAATTTGGGTGCAATCCGAGAATACAAGTATTTGAGTGACCAAATGGACTCCATTTGATTTCAATCCCCACGCGGCACCATAATAACGTCAAATGGGACATGTTTGACTCAACAAAAAGGTTCGGTTGTGCTTAACGAAGAAGGAAAACTCGTTTGTACGTTGTATGCTCAATTGGTGGCCAATTTGGGTGCAATCCGAGAATACAAGGATTTGAGTGACCAAATGGACTCCGTTTGATTTCAATCCTTGCATGGCACCATAATAACGTCAAATGGGACATGTTTGAATTAACAAACAAGTTCGGTTGTGCTTAAAGAAGAAGGAAAACTCGTTTGTACGTTGTATGCTCAATTGGAGGCCAATTTGGGTGCAATCCGAGAATACAAGTATTTGAGTGACCAAATGGACTCCATTTGATTTCAATCCTCGTGTGGCACTATAATAATGTCAAATGGGACATGTTTGAATAAACAAAAAGGTTCGGTTGTGCTTAACGAAGAAGGAAAACTCGTTTGTACGTTGTAGGCTCAATTGGAGGCCAATTTGGGTGCAATCCGAGAATACAAGGATTTGAGTGACCAAATGGACTCCGCTTGGTTTCTAACTCGTGTGGCACCATAATAACGTAAAATGGGACATGTTTGACTCAACAAACATGTTCGGTTGTGCTTAAAGAAGAAGGAAAACTCGTTTGTACGTTGTATGCTCAATTGGAGGCCAATTTGGGTGCAATCCGAGAATACAAGGATTTGAGTGACCAAATGGACTCCGCTTAGTTTCTAACTCGCGTGGCACCATAATAACGTCAAATGGGACATGTTTGACTCAACAAACAAGTTCGATTGTGCTTAAAGAAGAAGGAAAACTCGTTTGTACGTTGTATGCTCAATTGGAGGCCAATTTGGGTGCAATCCGACAATACAAGGATTTGAGTGACCAAATGCACTCCGCTTGGTTTCTAAATCGCGTGGCACCATAATAACGTCAAATGGGACATGTTTGACTCAACAAAAAAGTTCAGTTGTGCTTAACAAAGAAGTAAAACTCGTTTGTACGTTGTAGCTCAATTGGAGGCCAATTTGGGTGCAATCCGAGAATACAAGTATTTGAGTGACCACCATGTGATTTCAATCCTCACGTGGCACCGTAATAACGTCAAATGGGACATGTTTGACTCAACAAACAAGTTCGGTTGTGCTTAACGAAGAAGGAAAACTCGTTTGTACGTTGTATGCTCAATTGGAGGCTAATTTATGTGTAATCCGAGAATACAAGGATTTGAGTGACCAAATGGACTCCGTTTGATTTCAATCCTCACGTGGCACCCTAATAACGTCAAATGGGACATGTTTGACCCAACAAAAAGGTTCGGTTGTGCTTAACGAAGAAGGAAAATTCGTTTGTACGTTGTAGGCTCAATTGGAGGCCAATTTGGGTGCAATCCGAGAATACAAGGATTTGAGTGACCAAATGGACTCCGCTTGGTTTGTAACTCGCGTGGCACCATAATAACGTCAAATGGGACATGTTTGACTCAACAAACAAGTTTGGTTGTGCTTAACGAAGAATTAAAACACGTTTATACGTTGTATGCTCAATTGGAGACCAATTTGGTTGCAATCCGAGAATACAAGGATTTGAGTGACCGAATGGACTCCGTTTGATTTCAATCCTCGCGTGGCACCATATTAACATCAAATGGGACATGTTTGACTCAACAAACAAGTTCGGTTGTGCTTAAAGAAGAAGGAAAACTCGTTTGTACGTTGTAAGCTCAATTGGAGGCCAATTTGGGTGCAATCCGAGAATACAAGGATTTGAGTGACAAATGGACTCCGCTTGGTTTCAAATTCTCGTGGCACCATAATAATGTCAAATGGGAAATGCTTGACTCAAACAAACAAGTTCGGTTGTGCTTAACGAAGAAGTAAAACTCGTTTTTACGTTGTACCTCAATTGGAGGCCAATTAGGGTGCAATCCGAGAATACAAGTATTTGAGTGACCAAATGGACTCCATTTGATTTCAATCCTCGCGTGGAACCATAATAATGTCAAATGGGACTTGTTTTACTCAACAAAAAGGTTCGGTTGTGCTTAACGAATAAGGAAAACTCGTTTGTACGTTGTATGCTCAATTGGAGGCCAATTTGGGTGCAATCCGAGAATACAAGGATTTGAGTGACCAAATGGACTCCGTTTGATTTAATTCCTTGCGTCGCACCATAATAACGTCAAATGGGACATGTTTGACTCAACAAACAAGTTTGGTTGTGCTTAAAGAAGAAGGAAAACTCGTTTGTAAGTTGTATGCTCAATTGGAGGCCAATTTGGGTGCAATCCGAGAATACAAGTATTTGAGTGACCAAATGGACTCCATTTGATTTCAATCCTCGTGAGGCACCATAATAACGTCAAATGGAACATGTTTGACTCAACAAAAAGGTTCGGTTGTGCTTAACGAAGAAGGAAAATTTGTTTGTACGTTGTAGGCTCAATTGGAGGCCAATTTGGGTGCAATCCGAGAATACAAGGATTTGAGTGACCAAATGGACTCCGCTTGGTTTCTAACTCGCGTGGCACCATAATAACGTCAAATGTGACATGTTTGACTCAACAAAAAAGTTCGTTTGTGCTTAACGAAGAAGGAAAACTCGTTTATACGTTGTATGCTCAATTGGAGGCCAATTTGGTTGCAATCCGAGAATACAAGGATTTGAGTGACCAAATGGACTCCGATTGATTTCAATCCTCGCGTGGCACCATATTAACGTCAAATGGGACATGTTTGACTCAACAAACAAGTTCGGTTGTGCTTAAAAAAGAAGGAAAACTCGTTTGTACGTAGTATGCTCAATTGGAGGCCAATTTGGGTGCAATCCTAGAATACAAGTATTTGAGTGACCAAATGGACTCCATTTGATTTCAATACTCGCGTGGAACCATAATAACATCAAATGGGACATGTTTGACTCAACAAAAAGGTTCGGTTGTGCTTAACGAAGAAGGAAAACTCGTTTGTACGTTGTATGCTCAATTGGAGGCCTATTTGGGTGCAATCCGAGAATACAAGGATTTGAGTGACCAAATGGACTCCGTTTGATTTCAATCCTCATGTGGCACCATATTAACGTCAAATGGGACATGTTTGACTCAACAAACAAGTTCGGTTGTGCTGAAAGAAGAAGGAAAACTCGTTTGTACGTTGTATGCTCAATTGGAGGCCAATTTGGGTGCAATCCGAGAATACAAGTATTTGAGTGACCAAATGGACTCCATTTGATTTCAATCCCTGCGCGGCACCATAATAACGTCAAATGGGACATGTTTGACTCAACAAAAAGGTTCGGTTGTGCTAAACGAAGAAGGAAAACTCGTTTGTACGTTGTATGCTCAATTGGAGGCCAATTTGGGTGCAATCCGAGAATACAAGGATTTGAGTGACCAAATGGACTCCGTTTGATTTCAATCCTTGTGTGGCACCATAATAACGTCAAATGGGACATGTTTAACACAACAAACAATTCGGTTGTGCTGAAAGAAGAAGGAAAACTCGTTTGTACGTTCTATGCTCAATTGGAGGCCATTTTGGGTGCAATCCGAGAATACAAGTATTTGAGTGACCAAATGGACTCCATTTGATTTCAATCCCCACGCGGCACCATAATAACGTCAAATGGGACATGTTTGACTCAACAAAAAGGTTCGGTTGTGCTTAACGAAGAAGGAAAACTCGTTTGTACGTTGTATGCTCAATTGGTGGCCAATTTGGGTGCAATCCGAGAATACAAGGATTTGAGTGACCAAATGGACTCCGTTTGATTTCAATCCTAGCATGGCACCATAATAACGTCAAATGGGACATGTTTGAATTAACAAACAAGTTCGGTTGTGCTTAAAGAAGAAGGAAAACTCGTTTGTACGTTGTATGCTCAATTGGAGGCCAATTTGGGTGCAATCCGAGAATACAAGTATTTGAGTGACCAAATGGACTCCATTTGATTTCAATCCTCGCGTGGCACTATAATAATGTCAAATGGGACATGTTTGAATAAACAAAAAGGTTCGGTTGTGCTTAACGAAGAAGGAAAACTCGTTTGTACGTTGTAGGCTCAATTGGAGGCCAATTTGGGTGCAATCCGAGAATACAAGGATTTGAGTGACCAAATGGACTCCGCTTGGTTTCTAACTCGTGTGGCACCATAATAACGTAAAATGGGACATGTTTGACTCAACAAACTTGTTCGGTTGTGCTTAAAGAAGAAGCAAAACTCGTTTGTACGTTGTATGCTCAATTGGAGGCCAATTTGGGTGCAATCCGAGAATACAAGGATTTGAGTGACCAAATGGACTCCGCTTAGTTTCTAACTCGCGTGGCACCATAATAACATCAAATGGGACATGTTTGACACAACAAACAAGTTCGATTGTGCTTAAAGAAGAAGGAAAACTCGTTTGTACGTTGTATGCTCAATTGGAGGCCAATTTGGGTGCAATCCGACAATACTAGGATTTGAGTGACCAAATGGACTCCGCTTGGTTTCTAACTCGCGTGGCACCATAATAACGTCAAATGGGACATGTTTGACTCAACAAACAAGTTCAGTTGTGCTTAACAAAGAAGTAAAACTCGTTTGTACGTTGTAGCTCAATTGGAGGCCAATTTGGGTGCAATCCGAGAATACAAGTATTTGAGTGACCACCATGTGATTTCAATCCTCACGTGGCACTGTAATAACGTCAAATTGGACATGTTTGACTCAACAAACAAGTTCGGTTGTGCTTAACGAAGAAGGAAAACTCGTTCGTACGTTGTATGCTCAATTGGAGGCTAATTTATGTGTAATCCGAGAATACAAGGATTTGAGTGACCAAATGGACTCCGTTTGATTTCAATCCTCACGTGGCACCCTAATAACGTCAAATGGGACATGTTTGACCCAACAAAAAGGTTCGGTTGTGCTTAACGAAGAAGGAAAACTCGTTTGTACGTTGTATGCTCAATTGGAGGCCAATTTAGGTGCAATCCGAGAATACAAGGATTTGAGTGACCAAATGGACTCCATTTGATTTCAATCCTTGTGTGGCACCATAATAACGTCAAATGGGACATGTTTGACTCAACAAAAAGGTTCGGTTGTGCTTAACGAAGAAGGAAAATTTGTTTGTACATTGTAGGCTCAATTGGAGGCCAATTTGGGTGCAATCCGAGAATACAAGGATTTGAGTGACCAAATGGACTCCGCTTGGTTTCTAACTCGAGCGGCACCATAATAACGTCAAATAAGACATGTTTGACTACACAAACAAGTTCGGTTGTGCTTAACGAAGAAGGAAAACTCGTTTATACGTACTATGCTCAATTGGAGGCCAATTTGGTTGCAATCCGAGAATACAAGGATTTGAGTGACCAAATGGACTCCGTTTGATTTCAATCCTCGCGTGGCACCATATTAACGTCAAATGGGACATGTTTGACTCAACAAACAAGTTCAGTTGTGCTTAAAGAAGAAGGAAAACTCGTTTGTACGTTGTATGCTCAACTGGAGGCCAATTTGGGTGCAATCCGAGAATACAAGTATTTGAGTGACCAAATGGACTCCATTTGATTTCAATCCTCGCGAGGCACCATAATAACGTCAAATGGAACATCTTTGACTCAACAAAAAGGTTCGGTTGTGCTTAACGAAGAAGGAAAATTTGTTTGTACGTTGTAGGCTCAATTGGAGGCCAATTTGGGTGCAATCCGAGAATACAAGGATTTGAGTGACCAAATGGACTCCGCTTGGTTTCTAACTCGCGTGGCACCATAATAACGTCAAATGTGACATGTTTGACTCAACAAAAAAGTTCGTTTGTGCTTAACGAAGAAGGAAAACTCGTTTATACGTTGTATGCTCAATTGGAATCCAATTTGGTTGCAATCCGAGAATACAAGGATTTGAGTGACCAAATGGACTCCGATTGATTTTAATCCTCGCGTGGCACCATATTAACGTCAAATGGGACATGTTTGACCCAACAAACAAGTTCGGTTGTGCTTAAAGAAGAAGGAAAACTCGTTTGTACGTAGTATGCTCAATTGGAGGCCAATTTGGGTGCAATCCTAGAATACAAGTATTTGAGTGACCAAATGGACTCCATTTGATTTCAATAGTCGCGTGGAACCATAATAACATCAAATGGGACATGTTTGACTCAACAAAAAGGTTCGGTTGTGCTTAACGAAGAAGGAAAACTCGTTTGAACGATGTATGCTCAATTGGAGGCCTATTTGGGTGCAATCCGAGAATACAAGTATTTGAGTGACCAAATGGACTCCATTTGATTTCAATCCTCGCGAGGCACCATAATAACGTCAAATGGAACATGTTTGACTCAACAAAAAGGTTCGGTTGTGCTTAACGAAGAAGGAAAATTTGTTTGTACGTTGTAGGCTCAATTGGAGGCCAATTTGGGTGCAATCCGAGAATACAAGGATTTGAGTGACCAAATGGACTCCGCTTGGTTTCTAACTCGTGTGGCACCATAATAACGTCAAATGTGACATGTTTGACTCAACAAAAAAGTTCGTTTGTGCTTAACGAAGAAGGAAAACTCGTTTATACGTTGTATGCTCAATTGGAGGCCAATTTGGTTGCAATCCGAGAATACAAGGATTTGAGTGACCAAATGGACTCCGATTGATTTCAATCCTCGCGTGGCACCATATTAACGTCAAATGGGACATGTTTGACTCAACAAACAAGTTCGGTTGTGCTTAAAGAAGAAGGAAAACTCGTTTGTACGTAGTATGCTCAATTGGAGGCCAATTTGGGTGCAATCCTAGAATACAAGTATTTGAGTGACCAAATGGACTCCATTTGATTTCAATACTCGTGTGGAACCATAATAACATCAAATGGGACATGTTTGACTCAACAAAAAGGTTCGGTTGTGCTTAACGAAGAAGGAAAACTCGTTTGTACGTTGTATGCTCAATTGGAGGCCTATTTGGGTGCAATCCGAGAATACAAGGATTTGAGTGACCAAATGGACTCCGTTTGATTTCAATCCTCATGTGGCACCATATTAACGTCAAATGGGACATGTTTGACTCAACAAACAAGTTCGGTTGTGCTGAAAGAAGAAGGAAAACTCGTTTGTACGTTGTATGCTCAATTGGAGGCCAATTTGGGTGCAATCCGAGAATACAAGTATTTGAGTGACCAAATGGACTCCATTTGATTTCAATCCCCGCGCGGCACCATAATAACGTCAAATGGGACATGTTTGACTCAACAAAAAGGTTCGGTTGTGCTAAACGAAGAAGGAAAACTCGTTTGTACGTTGTATGCTCAATTGGAGGCCAATTTGGGTGCAATCCGAGAATACAAGGATTTGAGTGACCAAATGGACTCCGTTTGATTTCAATCCTTGTGTGGCACCATAATAACGTCAAATGGGACATGTTTGACACAACAAACAATTCGGTTGTGTTGAAAGAACAAGGAAAACTCGTTTGTACGTTCTATGCTCAATTGGAGGCCATTTTGGGTGCAATCCGAGAATACAAGTATTTGAGTGACCAAATGGACTCCATTTGATTTCAATCCCCACGCGGCACCATAATAACGTCAAATGGGACATGTTTGACTCAACAAAAAGGTTCGGTTGTGCTTAACGAAGAAGGAAAACTCGTTTGTACGTTGTATGCTCAATTGGTGGCCAATTTGGGTGCAATCCGAGAATACAAGGATTTGAGTGACCAAATGGACTCCGTTTGATTTCAATCCTTGCATGGCACCATAATAACGTCAAATGGGACATGTTTGAATTAACAAACAAGTTCGGTTGTGCTTAAAGAAGAAGGAAAACTCGTTTGTACGTTGTATGCTCAATTGGAGGCCAATTTGGGTGCAATCCGAGAATACAAGTATTTGAGTGACCAAATGGACTCCATTTGATTTCAATCCTCGCGTGGCACTATAATAATGTCAAATGGGACATGTTTGAATAAACAAAAAGGTTCGGTTGTGCTTAACGAAGAAGGAAAACTCGTTTGTACGTTGTAGGCTCAATTGGAGGCCAATTTGGGTGCAATCCGAGAATACAAGGATTTGAGTGACCAAATGGACTCCGCTTGGTTTCTAACTCGTGTGGCACCATAATAACGTAAAATGGGACATGTTTGACTCAACAAACATGTTCGGTTGTGCTTAAAGAAGAAGGAAAACTCGTTTGTACGTTGTATGCTCAATTGGAGGCCAATTTGGGTGCAATCCGAGAATACAAGGATTTGAGTGACCAAATGGACTCCGCTTAGTTTCTAACTCGCGTGGCACCATAATAACGTCAAATGGGACATGTTTGACACAACAAACAATTTCGATTGTGCTTAAAGAAGAAGGAAAACTCGTTTGTACGTTGTATGCTCAATTGGAGGCCAATTTGGGTGCAATCCGACAATACAAGGATTTGAGTGACCAAATGGACTCCGCTTGGTTTCTAACTCGCGTGGCACCATAATAACGTCAAATGGGACATGTTTGACTCAACAAACAAGTTCAGTTGTGCTTAACAACGAAGTAAAACTCGTTTGTACGTTGTAGCTCAATTGGAGGCCAATTTGGGTGCAATCCGAGAATACAAGTATTTGAGTGACCACCATGTGATTTCAATCCTCACGTGGCACTGTAATAACGTCAAATTGGACATGTTTGACTCAACAAACAAGTTCGGTTGTGCTTAACGAAGAAGGAAAACTCGTTTGTACGTTGTATGCTCAATTGGAGGCTAATTTATGTGTAATCCGAGAATACAAGGATTTGAGTGACCAAATGGACTCCGTTTGATTTCAATCCTCACGTGGCACCCTAATAACGTCAAATGGGACATGTTTGACCCAACAAAAAGGTTCGGTTGTGCTTAACGAAGAAGGAAAACTCGTTTGTACGTTGTATGCTCAATTGGAGGCCAATTTAGGTGCAATCCGAGAATACAAGGATTTGAGTGACCAAATGGACTCCATTTGATTTCAATCCTTGTGTGGCACCATAATAACGTCAAATGGGACATGTTTGACTCAACAAAAAGGTTCGGTTGTGCTTAACGAAGAAGGAAAATTTGTTTGTACATTGTAGGCTCAATTGGAGGCCAATTTGGGTGCAATCCGAGAATACAAGGATTTGAGTGACCAAATGGACTCCGCTTGGTTTCTAACTCGAGCGGCACCATAATAACGTCAAATGGGACATGTTTGACTACACAAACAAGTTCGGTTGTGCTTAACGAAGAAGGAAAACTCGTTTATACGTAGTATGCTCAATTGGAGGCCAATTTGGTTGCAATCCGAGAATACAAGGATTTGAGTGACCAAATGGACTCCGTTTGATTTCAATCCTCGCGTGGCACCATATTAACGTCAAATGGGACATGTTTGACTCAACAAACAAGTTCAGTTGTGCTTAAAGAAGAAGGAAAACTCGTTTGTACGTTGTATGCTCAACTGGAGGCCAATTTGGGTGCAATCCGAGAATACAAGTATTTGAGTGACCAAATGGACTCCATTTGATTTCAATCCTCGCGAGGCACCATAATAACGTCAAATGGAACATCTTTGACTCAACAAAAAGGTTCGGTTGTGCTTAACGAAGAAGGAAAATTTGTTTGTACGTTGTAGGCTCAATTGGAGGCCAATTTGGGTGCAATCCGAGAATACAAGGATTTGAGTGACCAAATGGACTCCGCTTGGTTTCTAACTCGCGTGGCACCATAATAACGTCAAATGTGACATGTTTGACTCAACAAAAAAGTTCGTTTGTGCTTAACGAAGAAGGAAAACTCGTTTATACGTTGTATGCTCAATTGGAGGCCAATTTGGTTGCAATCCGAGAATACAAGGATTTGAGTGACCAAATGGACTCCGATTGATTTCAATCCTCGCGTGGCACCATATTAACGTCAAATGGGACATGTTTGACTCAACAAACAAGTTCGGTTGTGCTTAAAGAAGAAGGAAAACTCGTTTGTACGTAGTATGCTCAATTGGAGGCCAATTTGGGTGCAATCCTAGAATACAAGTATTTGAGTGACCAAATGGACTCCATTTGATTTCAATACTCGCGTGGAACCATAATAACATCAAATGGGACATGTTTGACTCAACAAAAAGGTTCGGTTGTGCTTAACGAAGAAGGAAAACTCGTTTGTACGTTGTATGCTCAATTGGAGGCCTATTTGGGTGCAATCCGAGAATACAAGGATTTGAGTGACCAATTGGACTCCGTTTGATTTCAATCCTCATGTGGCACCATATTAACGTCAAATGGGACATGTTTGACTCAACAAACAAGTTCGGTTGTGCTGAAAGAAGAAGGAAAACTCGTTTGTACGTTGTATGCTCAATTGGAGGCCAATTTGG
Source organism: Berberis vulgaris (assembly GCA_963556465.1). NCBI lineage: Eukaryota > Viridiplantae > Streptophyta > Magnoliopsida > Ranunculales > Berberidaceae > Berberis > Berberis vulgaris. The sequence continues at coordinate 48,704,698 of OY747127.1, forward strand.
GTGCAATCCGAGAATACAAGTATTTGAGTGACCAAATGGACTCCATTTGATTTCAATCCCCGCGCGGCACCATAATAACGTCAAATGGGACATGTTTGACTCAACAAAAAGGTTCGGTTGTGCTAAACGAAGAAGGAAAACTCGTTTGTACGTTGTATGCTCAATTGGAGGCCAATTTGGGTGCAATCCGAGAATACAAGGATTTGAGTGACCAAATGGACTCCGCTTGATTTCAATCCTTGCATGGCACCATAATAACGTCAAATGGGACATGTTTGAATTAACAAACAAGTTCGGTTGTGCTTAAAGAAGAAGGAAAACTCGTTTGTACGTTGTATGCTCAATTGGAGGCCAATTTGGGTGCAATCCGAGAATACAAGTATTTGAGTGACCAAATGGACTCCATTTGATTTCAATCCTCGCGTGGCACTATAATAATGTCAAATGGGACATGTTTGAATAAACAAAAAGGTTCGGTTGTGCTTAACGAAGAAGGAAAACTCGTTTGTACGTTGTAGGCTCAATTGGAGGCCAATTTGGGTGCAATCCGAGAATACAAGGATTTGAGTGACCAAATGGACTCCGCTTGGTTTATAACTCGTGTGGCACCATAATAACGTAAAATGGGACATGTTTGACTCAACAAACATGTTCGGTTGTGCTTAAAGAAGAAGGAAAACTCGTTTGTACGTTGTATGCTCAATTGGAGGCCAATTTGGGTGCAATCCGAGAATACAAGGATTTGAGTGACCAAATGGACTCCGCTTAGTTTCTAACTCGCGTGGCACCATAATAACGTCAAATGGGACATGTTTGACTCAACAAACAAGTTCGATTGTGCTTAAAGAAGAAGGAAAACTCGTTTGTACGTTGTATGCTCAATTGGAGGCCAATTTGGGTGCAATCCGACAATACAAGGATTTGAGTGACCAAAAGGACTCCGCTTGGTTTCTAACTCGCGTGGCACCATAATAACGTCAAATGGGACATGTTTGACTCAACAAACAAGTTCAGTTGTGCTTAACAAAGAAGTAAAACTCGTTTGTACGTTGTAGCTCAATTGGAGGCCAATTTGGGTGCAATCCGAGAATACAAGGATTTGAGTGACCAAATGGACTCCATTTGATTTCAATCCTTGTGTGGCACCATAATAACGTCAAATGGGACATGTTTGAATCAACAAAAAGGTTCGGTTGTGCTTAACGAACAAGGAAAATTTGTTTGTACATTGTAGGCTCAATTGGAGGCCAATTTGGGTGCAATCCGAGAATACAAGGATTTGAGTGACCAAATGGACTCCGCTTGGTTTCTAACTCGAGCGGCACCATAATAACGTCAAATGGGACATGTTTGACTACACAAACAAGTTCGGTTGTGCTTAACGAAGAAGGAAAACTCGTTTATACGTTGTATGCTCAATTGGAGGCCAATTTGGTTGCAATCCGAGAATACAAGGATTTGAGTGACCAAATGGACTCCGTTTGATTTCAATCCTCGCGTGGCACCATATTAACGTCAAATGGGACATGTTTGACTCAACAAACAAGTTCAGTTGTGCTTAAAGAAGAAGGAAAACTCGTTTGTACGTTGTATGCTCAACTGGAGGCCAATTTGGGTGCAATCCGAGAATACAAGTATTTGAGTGACCAAATGGACTCCATTTGATTTCAATCCTCGCGAGGCACCATAATAACGTCAAATGGAACATCTTTGAATCAACAAAAAGGTTCGGTTGTGCTTAACGAAGAAGGAAAATTTGTTTGTACGTTGTAGGCTCAATTGGAGGCCAATTTGGGTGCAATCCGAGAATACAAGGATTTGAGTGACCAAATGGACTCCGCTTGGTTTCTAACTCGCGTGGCACCATAAAAACGTCAAATGTGACATGTTTGAATCAACAAAAAAGTTCGTTTGTGCTTAACGAAGAAGGAAAACTCGTTTATACGTTGTATGCTCAATTGGAGGCCAATTTGGTTGCAATCCGAGAATACAAGGATTTGAGTGACCAAATGGACTCCGATTGATTTCAATCCTCGCGTGGCACCATATTAACGTCAAATGGGACATGTTTGACTCAACAAACAAGTTCGGTTGTGCTTAAAGAAGAAGGAAAACTCGTTTGTACGTAGTATGCTCAATTGGAGGCCAATTTGGGTGCAATCCTAGAATACAAGTATTTGAGTGACCAAATGGACTCCATTTGATTTCAATACTCGCGTGGAACCATAATAACATCAAATGGGACATGTTTGACTCAACAAAAAGGTTCGGTTGTGCTTAACGAAGAAGGAAAACTCGTTTGTACGTTGTATGCTCAATTGGAGGCCTATTTGGGTGCAATCCGAGAATACAAGGATTTGAGTGACCAAATGGACTCCGTTTGATTTCAATCCTCATGTGGCACCATATTAACGTCAAATGGGACATGTTTGACTCAACAAACAAGTTCGGTTGTGCTGAAAGAAGAAGGAAAACTCGTTTGTACGTTGTATGCTCAATTGGAGGCCAATTTGGGTGCAATCCGAGAATACAAGTATTTGAGTGACCAAATGGACTCCATTTGATTTCAATCCCCGCGCGGCACCATAATAACGTCAAATGGGACATGTTTGACTCAACAAAAAGGTTCGGTTGTGCTAAACGAAGAAGGAAAACTCGTTTGTACGTTGTATGCTCAATTGGAGGCCAATTTGGGTGCAATCCGAGAATACAAGGATTTGAGTGACCAAATGGACTCCGTTTGATTTCAATCCTTGTGTGGCACCATAATAACGTCAAATGGGACATGTTTGACACAACAAACAATTCGGTTGTGCTGAAAGAAGAAGGAAAACTCGTTTGTACGTTCTATGCTCAATTGGAGGCCATTTTGGGTGCAATCCGAGAATACAAGTATTTGAGTGACCAAATGGACTCCATTTGATTTCAATCCCCACGCGGCACCATAATAACGTCAAATGGGACATGTTTGACTCAACAAAAAGGTTCGGTTGTGCTTAACGAAGAAGGAAAACTCGTTTGTACGTTGTATGCTCAATTGGTGGCCAATTTGGGTGCAATCCGAGAATACAAGGATTTGAGTGACCAAATGGACTCCGTTTGATTTCAATCCTTGCATGGCACCATAATAACGTCAAATGGGACATGTTTGAATTAACAAACAAGTTCGGTTGTGCTTAAAGAAGAAGGAAAACTCGTTTGTACGTTGTATGCTCAATTGGAGGCCAATTTGGGTGCAATCCGAGAATACAAGTATTTGAGTGACCAAATGGACTCCATTTGATTTCAATCCTCGCGTGGCACTATAATAATGTCAAATGGGACATGTTTGAATAAACAAAAAGGTTCGGTTGTGCTTAACGAAGAAGGAAAACTCGTTTGTACGTTGTAGGCTCAATTGGAGGCCAATTTGGGTGCAATCCGAGAATACAAGGATTTGAGTGACCAAATGGACTCCGCTTGGTTTCTATCTCGTGTGGCACCATAATAACGTAAAATGGGACATGTTTGACTCAACAAACATGTTCGGTTGTGCTTAAAGAAGAAGGAAAACTCGTTTGTACGTTGTATGCTCAATTGGAGGCCAATTTGGGTGCAATCCGAGAATACAAGGATTTGAGTGACCAAATGGACTCCGCTTAGTTTCTAACTCGCGTGGCACCATAATAACGTCAAATGGAAATGTTTGACTCAACAAACAAGTTCGATTGTGCTTAAAGAAGAAGGAAAACTCGTTTGTACGTTGTATGCTCAATTGGAGGCCAATTTGGGTGCAATCCGACAATACAAGGATTTGAGTGACCAAATGGACTCCGCTTGGTTTCTAACTCGCGTGGCACCATAATAACGTCAAATGGGACATGTTTGACTCAACAAACAAGTTCAGTTGTGCTTAACAAAGAAGTAAAACTCGTTTGTACGTTGTAGCTCAATTGGAGGCCAATTTGGGTGCAATCCGAGAATACAAGTATTTGAGTGACCACCATGTGATTTCAATCGTCACGTGGCACTGTAATTACGTCAAATGGGACATGTTTGACTCAACAAACAAGTTCGGTTGTGCTTAACGAAGAAGGAAAACTCGTTTGTACGTTGTATGCTCAATTGGAGGCTAATTTATGTGTAATCCGAGAATACAAGGATTTGAGTGACCAAATGGACTCCGTTTGATTTCAATCCTCACGTGGCACCCTAATAACGTCAAATGGGACATGTTTGACCCAACAAAAAGGTTCGGTTGTGCTTAACGAAGAAGGAAAACTCGTTTGTACGTTGTATGCTCAATTGGAGGCCAATTTAGGTGCAATCCGAGAATACAAGGATTTGAGTGACCAAATGGACTCCATTTGATTTCAATCCTTGTGTGGCACCATAATAACGTCAAATGGGACATGTTTGACTCAACAAAAAGGTTCGGTTGTGCTTAACGAAGAAGGAAAATTTGTTTGTACGTTGTAGGCTCAATTGGAGGCCAATTTGGGTGCAATCCGAGAATACAAGGATTTGAGTGACCAAATGGACTCCGCTTGGTTTCTAACTCACGTGGCACCATAATAACGTCAAATGTGACATGTTTGACTCAACAAAAAAGTTCGTTTGTGCTTAACGAAGAAGGAAAACTCGTTTATACGTTGTATGCTCAATTGGAGGCCAATTTGGTTGCAATCCGAGAATACAAGGATTTGAGTGACCAAATGGACTCCGATTGATTTCAATCCTCGCGTGGCACCATATTAACGTCAAATGGGACATGTTTGACTCAACAAACAAGTTCGGTTGTGCTTAAAGAAGAAGGAAAACTCGTTTGTACGTTGTATGCTCAATTGGAGGCCAATTTGGGTGCAATCCTAGAATACAAGTATTTGAGTGACCAAATGGACTCCATTTGATTTCAATACTCGCGTGGAACCATAATAACATCAAATGGGACATGTTTGACTCAACAAAAAGGTTCGGTTGTGCTTAACGAACAAGGAAAACTCGTTTGTACGTTGTATGCTCAATTGGAGGCCAATTTGGGTGCAATCCGAGAATACAAGGATTTGAGTGACCAAATGGACTCCGTTTGATTTCAATCCTCATGTGGCACCATATTAACGTCAAATGGGACATGTTTGACTCAACAAACAAGTTCGTTTGTGCTGAAAGAAGAAGGAAAACTCGTTTGTACGTTGTATGCTCAATTGGAGGCCAATTTGGGTGCAATCCGAGAATACAAGTATTTGAGTGACCAAATGGACTCCATTTGATTTCAATCCCCGCGCGGCACCATAATAACGTCAAATGGGACATGTTTGACTCAACAAAAAGGTTCGGTTGTGCTAAACGAAGAAGGAAAACTCGTTTGTACGTTGTATGCTCAATTGGAGGCCAATTTGGGTGCAATCCGAGAATACAAGGATTTGAGTGACCAAATGGACTCCGTTTGATTTCAATCCTTGTGTGGCACCATAATAACATCAAATGGGACATGTTTGACTCAACAAACAAGTTCGGTTGTGCTGAAAGAAGAAGGAAAACTCGTTTGTACGTTGTATGCTCAATTGGAGGCCAATTTGGGTGCAATCCGAGAATACAAGTATTTGAGTGACCAAATGGACTCCGCTTGGTTTCTAACTCGCGTGGCACCATAATAACGTCAAATGGGACATGTTTGACTCAACAAGAAGGTTCGGTTGTGCTTAACGAAGAAGGAAAACTCGTTTGTACGTTGTAGGCTCAATTGGAGGCCAATTTGGGTGCAATCCGAGAATACAAGGATTTGAGTGACCAAATGGACTCCGCTTGGTTTCTAACTCGTGTGGCACCATAATAACGTAAAATGGGACATGTTTGACTCAACAAACATGTTCGGTTGTGCTTAAAGAAGAAGGAAAACTCGTTTGTACGTTGTATGCTCAATTGGAGGCCAATTTGGGTACAATCCGAGAATACAAGGATTTGAGTGACCAAATGGACTCCGCTTAGTTTCTAACTCGCGTGGCACCATAATAACGTCAAATGGGACATGTTTGACTCAACAAACAAGTTTGATTGTGCTTAAAGAAGAAGGAAAACTCGTTTGTACGTTGTATGCTCAATTGGAGGCCAATTTGGGTGCAATCCGACAATACAAGGATTTGAGTGACCAAATGGACTCCGCTTGGTTTCTAACTCGCGTGGCACCATAATAACGTCAAATGGGACATGTTTGACTCAACAAACAAGTTCAGTTGTGCTTAACAAAGAAGTAAAACTCGTTTGTACGTTGTAGCTCAATTGGAGGCTAATTTGGGTGCAATCCGAGAATACAAGTATTTGAGTGACCACCATGTGATTTCAATCCTCACGTGGCACTGTAATAACGTCAAATGGGACATGTTTGACTCAACAAACAAGTTCGGTTGTGCTTAACGAAGAAGGAAAACTCGTTTGTACGTTGTATGCTCAATTGGAGGCTAATTTATGTGTAATCCGAGAATACAAGGATTTGAGTGACCAAATGGACTCCGTTTGATTTCAATCCTCACGTGGCACCCTAATAACGTCAAATGGGACATGTTTGACCCAACAAAAAGGTTCGGTTGTGCTTAACGAAGAAGGAAAACTCGTTTGTACGTTGTATGCTCAATTGGAGGCCAATTTAGGTGCAATCCGAGAATACAAGGATTTGAGTGACCAAATGGACTCCATTTGATTTCAATCCTTGTGTGGCACCATAATAACGTCAAATGGGACATGTTTGACTCAACAAAAAGGTTCGGTTGTGCTTAACGAAGAAGGAAAATTTGTTTGTACGTTGTAGGCTCAATTGGAGGCCAATTTGGGTGCAATCCGAGAATACAAGGATTTGAGTGACCAAATGGACTCCGCTTGGTTTCTAACTCGCGTGGCACCATAATAACGTCAAATGTGACATGTTTGACTCACCAAAAAAGTTCGTTTGTGCTTAACGAAGAAGGAAAACTCGTTTATACGTTGTATGCTCAATTGGAGGCCAATTTGGTTGCAATCCGAGAATACAAGGATTTGAGTGACCAAATGGACTCCGATTGATTTCAATCCTCGCGTGGCACCATATTAACGTCAAATGGGACATGTTTGACTCAACAAACAAGTTCGTTTGTGCTTAAAGAAGAAGGAAAACTCGTTTGTACGTTGTATGCTCAATTGGAGGCCAATTTGGGTGCAATCCTAGAATACAAGTATTTGAGTGACCAAATGGACTCCATTTGATTTCAATACTCGCGTGGAACCATAATAACATCAAATGGGACATGTTTGACTCAACAAAAAGGTTCGGTTGTGCTTAACGAAGAAGGAAAACTCGTTTGTACGTTGTATGCTCAATTGGAGGCCAATTTGGGTGCAATCCGAGAATACAAGGATTTGAGTGACCAAATGGACTCCGTTTGATTTCAATCCTCATGTGGCACCATATTAACGTCAAATGGGACATGTTTGACTCAACAAACAAGTTCGTTTGTGCTGAAAGAAGAAGGAAAACTCGTTTGTACGTTGTATGCTCAATTGGAGGCCAATTTGGGTGCAATCCGAGAATACAAGTATTTGAGTGACCAAATGGACTCCATTTGATTTCAATCCCCGCGCGACACCATAATAACGTCAAATGGGACATGTTTGACTCAACAAAAAGGTTCGGTTGTGCTAAACGAAGAAGGAAAACTCGTTTGTACGTTGTATGCTCAATTGGAGGCCAATTTGGGTGCAATCCGAGAATACAAGGATTTGAGTGACCAAATGGACTCCGTTTGATTTCAATCCTTGTGTGGCACCATAATAACGTCAAATGGGACATGTTTGACTCAACAAACAAGTTCGGTTCTGCTGAAAGAAGAAGGAAAACTCGTTTGTACGTTGTATGCTCAATTGGAGGCCAATTTGGGTGCAATCCGAGAATACAAGTATTTGAGTGACCAAATGGACTCCATTTGATTTCAATCCCCACGCGGCACCATAATAACGTCAAATGGGACATGTTTGACTCATCAAAAAGGTTCGGTTGTGCTTAACGAAGAAGGAAAACTCGTTTGTACGTTGTAATGCTCAATTGGTGGCCAATTTGGGTGCAATCCGAGAATACAAGGATTTGAGTGACCAAATGGACTCCGTTTGATTTCAATCCTTGAATGGCACCATAATAACGTCAAATGGGACATGTTTGAATTAACAAACAAGTTCGATTGTGCTTAAAGAAGAAGGAAAACTCGTTTGTACGTTGTATGCTCAATTGGAGGCCAATTTGGGTGCAATCCGAGAATACAAGTATTTGAGTGACCAAATGGACTCCATTTGATTTCAATCCTCACGTGGCACTATAATAATGTCAAATGGGACATGTTTGAATAAACAAAAAGGTTCGGTTGTGCTTAACGAAGAAGGAAAACTCGTTTGTACGTTGTAGGCTCAATTGGAGGCCAATTTGGGTGCAATCCGACAATACAAGGATTTGAGTGACCAAATGGACTCCGCTTGGTTTCTAACTCGTGTGGCACCATAATAACGTAAAATGGGACATGTTTGACTCAACAAACATGTTCGGTTGTGCTTAAAGAAGAAGGAAAACTCGTTTGTACGTTGTATGCTCAATTGGAGGCCAATTTGGGTGCAATCTGACAATACAAGGATTTGAGTGACCAAATGGACTCCGCTTGGTTTCTAAATCGCGTGGCACCATAATAACGTCAAATGGGACATGTTTGACTCAACAAACAAGTTCAGTTGTGCTTAACAAAGAAGTAAAACTCGTTTGTACGTTGTAGCTCAATTGGAGGCCAATTTGGGTGCAATCCGAGAATACAAGTATTTGAGTGACCACCATGTGATTTCAATCCTCACGTGGCACCGTAATAACGTCAAATGGGACATGTTTGACTCAACAAACAAGTTCGGTTGTGCTTAACGAACAAGGAAAACTCATTTGTACGTTGTATGCTCAATTGGAGGCTAATTTATGTGTAATCCGAGAATACAAGGATTTGAGTGACCAAATGGACTCCGTTTGATTTAAATCCTCACGTGGCACCCTAATAACGTCAAATGGGACATGTTTGACCCAACAAAAAGGTTCGGTTGTGCTTAACGAAGAAGGAAAACTCGTTTGTACGTTGTATGCTCAATTGGAGGCCTATTTGGGTGCAATCCGAGAATACAAGGATTTGAGTGACCAAATGGACTCCGTTTGATTTCAATCCTCATGTGGCACCATATTAACGTCAAATGGGACATGTTTGACTCAACAAACAAGTTCGGTTGTGCTGAAAGAAGAAGGAAAACTCGTTTGTACGTTGTATGCTCAATTGGAGGCCAATTTGGGTGCAATCCGAGAATACAAGTATTTGAGTGACCAAATGGACTCCATTTGATTTCAATCCCCGCGCGGCACCATAATAACGTCAAATGGGACATGTTTGACTCAACAAAAAGGTTCGGTTGTGCTAAACGAAGAAGGAAAACTCGTTTGTACGTTGTATGCTCAATTGGAGGCCAATTTGGGTGCAATCCGAGAATACAAGGATTTGAGTGACCAAATGGACTCCGTTTGATTTCAATCCTTGTGTGGCACCATAATAACGTCAAATGGGACATGTTTGACTCAACAAAAAGGTTCGGTTGTGCTAAACGAAGAAGGAAAACTCGTTTGTACGTTGTATGCTCAATTGGAGGCCAATTTGGGTGCAATCCGAGAATACAAGTATTTGAGTGACCAAATGGACTCCATTTGATTTCAATCCTCGCGTGGCACTATAATAATGTCAAATGGGACATGTTTGAATAAACAAAAAGGTTCGGTTGAGCTTAACGAAGAAGGAAAACTCGTTTGTACGTTGTAGGCTCAATTGGAGGCCAATTTGGGTGCAATCCGAGAATACAAGGATTTGAGTGACCAAATGGACTCCGCTTGGTTTCTAACTCGTGTGGCACCATAATAACGTAAAATGGGACATGTTTGACTCAACAAACATGTTCGGTTGTGCTTAAAGAAGAAGGAAAACTCGTTTGTACGTTGTATGCTCAATTGGAGGCCAATTTGGGTGCAATCTGACAATACAAGGATTTGAGTGACCAAATGGACTCCGCTTGGTTTCTAAATCGCGTGGCACCATAATAACGTCAAATGGGACATGTTTGACTCAACAAACAAGTTCAGTTGTGCTTAACAAAGAAGTAAAACTCGTTTGTACGTTGTAGCTCAATTGGAGGCCAATTTGGGTGCAATCCGAGAATACAAGTATTTGAGTGACCACCATGTGATTTCAATCCTCACGTGGCACCGTAATAACGTCAAATGGGACATGTTTGACTCAACAAACAAGTTCGGTTGTGCTTAACGAAGAAGGAAAACTCGTTTGTACGTTGTATGCTCAATTGGAGGCTAATTTATGTGTAATCCGAGAATACAAGGATTTGAGTGACCAAATGGACTCCGTTTGATTTCAATCCTCACGTGGCACCCTAATAACGTCAAATGGGACATGTTTGACCCAACAAAAAGGTTCGGTTGTGCTAAACGAAGAAGGAAAACTCGTTTGTACGTTGTATGCTCAATTGGAGGCCAATTTGGGTGCAATCCGAGAATACAAGGATTTGAGTGACCAAATGGACTCCGTTTGATTTCAATCCTTGTGTGGCACCATAATAACGTCAAATGGGACATGTTTGACTCAACAAACAAGTTCGGTTCTGCTGAAAGAAGAAGGAAAACTCGTTTGTACGTTGTATGCTCAATTGGAGGCCAATTTGGGTGCAATCCGAGAATACAAGTATTTGAGTGACCAAATGGACTCCATTTGATTTCAATCCCCACGCGGCACCATAATAACGTCAAATGGGACATGTTTGACTCATCAAAAAGGTTCGGTTGTGCTTAACGAAGAAGGAAAACTCGTTTGTACGTTGTAATGCTCAATTGGTGGCCAATTTGGGTGCAATCCGAGAATACAAGGATTTGAGTGACCAAATGGACTCCGTTTGATTTCAATCCTTGCATGGCACCATAATAACGTCAAATGGGACATGTTTGAATTAACAAACAAGTTCGATTGTGCTTAAAGAAGAAGGAAAACTCGTTTGTACGTTGTATGCTCAATTGGAGGCCAATTTGGGTGCAATCCGAGAATACAAGTATTTGAGTGACCAAATGGACTCCATTTGATTTCAATCCTCACGTGGCACTATAATAATGTCAAATGGGACATGTTTGAATAAACAAAAAGGTTCGGTTGTGCTTAACGAAGAAGGAAAACTCGTTTGTACGTTGTAGGCTCAATTGGAGGCCAATTTGGGTGCAATCCGACAATACAAGGATTTGAGTGACCAAATGGACTCCGCTTGGTTTCTAACTCGTGTGGCACCATAATAACGTAAAATGGGACATGTTTGACTCAACAAACATGTTCGGTTGTGCTTAAAGAAGAAGGAAAACTCGTTTGTACGTTGTATGCTCAATTGGAGGCCAATTTGGGTGCAATCTGACAATACAAGGATTTGAGTGACCAAATGGACTCCGCTTGGTTTCTAAATCGCGTGGCACCATAATAACGTCAAATGGGACATGTTTGACTCAACAAACAAGTTCAGTTGTGCTTAACAAAGAAGTAAAACTCGTTTGTACGTTGTAGCTCAATTGGAGGCCAATTTGGGTGCAATCCGAGAATACAAGTATTTGAGTGACCACCATGTGATTTCAATCCTCACGTGGCACCGTAATAACGTCAAATGGGACATGTTTGACTCAACAAACAAGTTCGGTTGTGCTTAACGAACAAGGAAAACTCATTTGTACGTTGTATGCTCAATTGGAGGCTAATTTATGTGTAATCCGAGAATACAAGGATTTGAGTGACCAAATGGACTCCGTTTGATTTAAATCCTCACGTGGCACCCTAATAACGTCAAATGGGACATGTTTGACCCAACAAAAAGGTTCGGTTGTGCTTAACGAAGAAGGAAAACTCGTTTGTACGTTGTATGCTCAATTGGAGGCCTATTTGGGTGCAATCCGAGAATACAAGGATTTGAGTGACCAAATGGACTCCGTTTGATTTCAATCCTCATGTGGCACCATATTAACGTCAAATGGGACATGTTTGACTCAACAAACAAGTTCGGTTGTGCTGAAAGAAGAAGGAAAACTCGTTTGTACGTTGTATGCTCAATTGGAGGCCAATTTGGGTGCAATCCGAGAATACAAGTATTTGAGTGACCAAATGGACTCCATTTGATTTCAATCCCCGCGCGGCACCATAATAACGTCAAATGGGACATGTTTGACTCAACAAAAAGGTTCGGTTGTGCTAAACGAAGAAGGAAAACTCGTTTGTACGTTGTATGCTCAATTGGAGGCCAATTTGGGTGCAATCCGAGAATACAAGGATTTGAGTGACCAAATGGACTCCGTTTGATTTCAATCCTTGTGTGGCACCATAATAACGTCAAATGGGACATGTTTGACTCAACAAAAAGGTTCGGTTGTGCTAAACGAAGAAGGAAAACTCGTTTGTACGTTGTATGCTCAATTGGAGGCCAATTTGGGTGCAATCCGAGAATACAAGTATTTGAGTGACCAAATGGACTCCATTTGATTTCAATCCTCGCGTGGCACTATAATAATGTCAAATGGGACATGTTTGAATAAACAAAAAGGTTCGGTTGAGCTTAACGAAGAAGGAAAACTCGTTTGTACGTTGTAGGCTCAATTGGAGGCCAATTTGGGTGCAATCCGAGAATACAAGGATTTGAGTGACCAAATGGACTCCGCTTGGTTTCTAACTCGTGTGGCACCATAATAACGTAAAATGGGACATGTTTGACTCAACAAACATGTTCGGTTGTGCTTAAAGAAGAAGGAAAACTCGTTTGTACGTTGTATGCTCAATTGGAGGCCAATTTGGGTGCAATCTGACAATACAAGGATTTGAGTGACCAAATGGACTCCGCTTGGTTTCTAAATCGCGTGGCACCATAATAACGTCAAATGGGACATGTTTGACTCAACAAACAAGTTCAGTTGTGCTTAACAAAGAAGTAAAACTCGTTTGTACGTTGTAGCTCAATTGGAGGCCAATTTGGGTGCAATCCGAGAATACAAGTATTTGAGTGACCACCATGTGATTTCAATCCTCACGTGGCACCGTAATAACGTCAAATGGGACATGTTTGACTCAACAAACAAGTTCGGTTGTGCTTAACGAAGAAGGAAAACTCGTTTGTACGTTGTATGCTCAATTGGAGGCTAATTTATGTGTAATCCGAGAATACAAGGATTTGAGTGACCAAATGGACTCCGTTTGATTTCAATCCTCACGTGGCACCCTAATAACGTCAAATGGGACATGTTTGACCCAACAAAAAGGTTCGGTTGTGCTTAACGAAGAAGGAAAATTCGTTTGTACGTTGTAGGCTCAATTGGAGGCCAATTTGGGTGCAATCCGAGAATACAAGGATTTGAGTGACCAAATGGACTCCGCTTGGTTTCTAACTCACGTGGCACCATAATAACGTCAAATGGGACATGTTTGACTCAACAAACAAGTTTGGTTGTGCTTAACGAAGAATTAAAACACGTTTATACGTTGTATGCTCAATTGGAGACCAATTTGGTTGCAATCCGAGAATACAAGGATTTGAGTGACCAAATGGACTCCGTTTGATTTCAATCCTCGTGTGGCACCATATTAACATCAAATGAGACATGTTTGACTCAACAAACAAGTTCGGTTGTGCTTAAAGAAGAAGGAAAACTCGTTTGTACGTTGTAAGCTCAATTGGAGGCCAATTTGGGTGCAATCCGAGAATACAAGGATTTGAGTGACCAAATGGACTCCGCTTGGTTTCAAATTCACGTGGCACCATAATAATGTCAAATGGGAAATGCTTGACTCAAACAAACAAGTTCGGTTGTGCTTAACGAAGAAGTAAAACTCGTTTTTACGTTGTACCTCAATTGGAGGCCAATTAGGGTGCAATCCGAGAATACAAGTATTTGAGTGACCAAATGGACTCCATTTGATTTCAATCCTCGCGTGGCACCATAATAATGTCAAATGGGACTTGTTTTACTCAACAAAAAGGTTCGGTTGTGCTTAACGAATAAGGAAAACTCGTTTGTACGTTGTATGCTCAATTGGAGGCCAATTTGGGTGCAATCCGAGAATACAAGGATTTGAGTGACCAAATGGACTCCGTTTGATTTAATTCCTTGCGTCGCACCATAATAACGTCAAATGGGACATGTTTGACTCAACAAACAAGTTCGGTTGTGCTTAAAGAAGAAGGAAAACTCGTTTGTACGTTGTATGCTCAATTGGAGGCCAATTTGGGTGCAATCCGAGAATACAAGTATTTGAGTGACCAAATGGACTCCATTTGATTTCAATCCTTGTGTGGCACCATAATAACGTCAAATGGGACATGTTTGACTCAACAAAAAGGTTCGGTTGTGCTTAACGAAGAAGGAAAATTTGTTTGTACATTGTAGGCTCAATTGGAGGCCAATTTGGGTGCAATCCGAGAATACAAGGATTTGAGTGACCAAATGGACTCCGCTTGGTTTCTAACTCGAGCGGCACCATAATAACGTCAAATGGGACATGTTTGACTACACAAACAAGTTCGATTGTGCTTAACGAAGAAGGAAAACTCGTTTATACGTTGTATGCTCAATTGGAGGCCAATTTGGTTGCAATCCGAGAATACAAGGATTTGAGTGACCAAATGGACTCCGTTTGATTTCAATCCTCGCGTGGCACCATATTAACGTCAAATGGGACATGTTTGACTCAACAAACAAGTTCAGTTGTGCTTAAAGAAGAAGGAAAACTCGTTTGTACGTTGTATGCTCAACTGGAGGCCAATTTGGGTGCAATCCGAGAATACAAGTATTTGAGTGACCAAATGGACTCCATTTGATTTCAATCCTCGCGAGGCACCATAATAACGTCAAATGGAACATGTTTGACTCAACAAAAAGGTTCGGTTGTGCTTAACGAAGAAGGAAAATTTGTTTGTACGTTGTAGGCTCAATTGGAGGCCAATTTGGGTGCAATCCGAGAATACAAGGATTTGAGTGACCAAATGGACTCCGCTTGGTTTCTAACTCACGTGGCACCATAATAACGTCAAATGTGACATGTTTGACTCAACAAAAAAGTTCGTTTGTGCTTAACGAAGAAGGAAAACTCGTTTATACGTTGTATGCTCAATTGGAGGCCAATTTGGTTGCAATCCGAGAATACAAGGATTTGAGTGACCAAATGGACTCCGATTGATTTCAATCCTCGCGTGGCACCATATTAACGTCAAATGTGACATGTTTGACTCAACAAACAAGTTCGGTTGTGCATAAAGAAGAAGGAAAACTCGTTTGTACGTAGTATGCTCAATTGGAGGCCAATTTGGGTGCAATCCTAGAATACAAGTATTTGAGTGACCAAATGGACTCCATTTGATTTCAATACTTGCGTGGAACCATAATAACATCAAATGGGACATGTTTGACTCAACAAAAAGGTTCGGTTGTGCTTAACGAAGAAGGAAAACTCGTTTGTACGTTGTATGCTCAATTGGAGGCCTATTTGGGTGCAATCCGAGAATACAAGGATTTGAGTGACCAAATGGACTCCGTTTGATTTCAATCCTCATGTGGCACCATATTAACGTCAAATGGGACATGTTTGACTCAACAAACAAGTTCGGTTGTGCTGAAAGAAGAAGGAAAACTCGTTTGTACGTTGTATGCTCAATTGGAGGCCAATTTGGGTGCAATCCGAGAATACAAGTATTTGAGTGACCAAATGGACTCCATTTGATTTCAATCCCCGCGCGGCACCATAATAACGTCAAATGGGACATGTTTGACTCAACAAAAAGGTTCGGTTGTGCTAAACGAAGAAGGAAAACTCGTTTGTACGTTGTATGCTCAATTGGAGGCCAATTTGGGTGCAATCCGAGAATACAAGGATTTGAGTGACCAAATGGACTCCGTTTGATTTCAATCCTTGTGTGGCACCATAATAACGTCAAATGGGACATGTTTGACTCAACAAACAAGTTCGGTTCTGCTGAAAGAAGAAGGAAAACTCGTTTGTACGTTGTATGCTCAATTGGAGGCCAATTTGGGTGCAATCCGAGAATACAAGTATTTGAGTGACCAAATGGACTCCATTTGATTTCAATCCCCACGCGGCACCATAATAACGTCAAATGGGACATGTTTGACTCATCAAAAAGGTTCGGTTGTGCTTAACGAAGAAGGAAAACTCGTTTGTACGTTGTAATGCTCAATTGGTGGCCAATTTGGGTGCAATCCGAGAATACAAGGATTTGAGTGACCAAATGGACTCCGTTTGATTTCAATCCTTGCATGGCACCATAATAACGTCAAATGGGACATGTTTGAATTAACAAACATGTTCGGTTGTGCTTAAAGAAGAAGGAAAACTCGTTTGTACGTTGTATGCTCAATTGGAGGCCAATTTGGGTGCAATCCGAGAATACAAGTATTTGAGTGACCAAATGGACTCCATTTGATTTCAATCCTCACGTGGCACTATAATAATGTCAAATGGGACATGTTTGAATAAACAAAAAGGTTCGGTTGTGCTTAACGAAGAAGGAAAACTCGTTTGTACGTTGTAGGCTCAATTGGAGGCCAATTTGGGTGCAATCCGAGAATACAAGGATTTGAGTGACCAAATGGACTCCGCTTGGTTTCTAACTCGTGTGGCACCATAATAACGTAAAATGGGACATGTTTGACTCAACAAACATGTTCGGTTGTGCTTAAAGAAGAAGGAAAACTCGTTTGTACGTTGTATGCTCAATTGGAGGCCAATTTGGGTGCAATCTGACAATACAAGGATTTGAGTGACCAAATGGACTCCGCTTGGTTTCTAAATCGCGTGGCACCATAATAACGTCAAATGGGACATGTTTGACTCAACAAACAAGTTCAGTTGTGCTTAACAAAGAAGTAAAACTCGTTTGTACGTTGTAGCTCAATTGGAGGCCAATTTGGGTGCAATCCGAGAATACAAGTATTTGAGTGACCACCATGTGATTTCAATCCTCACGTGGCACCGTAATAACGTCAAATGGGACATGTTTGACTCAACAAACAAGTTCGGTTGTGCTTAACGAACAAGGAAAACTCATTTGTACGTTGTATGCTCAATTGGAGGCTAATTTATGTGTAATCCGAGAATACAAGGATTTGAGTGACCAAATGGACTCCGTTTGATTTCAATCCTCATGTGGCACCCTAATAACGTCAAATGGGACATGTTTGACCCAACAAAAAGGTTCGGTTGTGCTTAACGAAGAAGGAAAACTCGTTTGTACGTTGTATGCTCAATTGGAGGCCTATTTGGGTGCAATCCGAGAATACAAGGATTTGAGTGACCAAATGGACTCCGTTTGATTTCAATCCTCATTTGGCACCATATTAACGTCAAATGGGACATGTTTGACTCAACAAACAAGTTCGGTTGTGCTGAAAGAAGAAGGAAAACTCGTTTGTACGTTGTATGCTCAATTGGAGGCCAATTTGGGTGCAATCCGAGAATACAAGTATTTGAGTGACCAAATGGACTCCATTTGATTTCATTCCCCGCGCGGCACCATAATAACGTCAAATGGGACATGTTTGACTCAACAAAAAGGTTCGGTTGTGCTAAACGAAGAAGGAAAACTCGTTTGTACGTTGTATGCTCAATTGGAGGCCAATTTGGGTGCAATCCGAGAATACAAGGATTTGAGTGACCAAATGGACTCCGTTTGATTTCAATCCTTGTGTGGCACCATAATAACGTCAAATGGGACATGTTTGACTCAACAAAAAGGTTCGGTTGTGCTAAACGAAGAAGGAAAACTCGTTTGTACGTTGTATGCTCAATTGGAGGCCAATTTGGGTGCAATCCGAGAATACAAGTATTTGAGTGACCAAATGGACTCCATTTGATTTCAATCCTCGCGTGGCACTATAATAATGTCAAATGGGACATGTTTGAATAAACAAAAAGGTTCGGTTGTGCTTAACGAAGAAGGAAAACTCGTTTGTACGTTGTAGGCTCAATTGGAGGCCAATTTGGGTGCAATCCTAGAATACAAGGATTTGAGTGACCAAATGGACTCCGCTTGGTTTCTAACTCGTGTGGCACCATAATAACGTAAAATGGGACATGTTTGACTCAACAAACATGTTCGGTTGTGCTTAAAGAAGAAGGAAAACTCGTTTGTACGTTGTATGCTCAATTGGAGGCCAATTTGGGTGCAATCTGACAATACAAGGATTTGAGTGACCAAATGGACTCCGCTTGGTTTCTAAATCGCGTGGCACCATAATAACGTCAAATGGGACATGTTTGACTCAACAAACAAGTTCAGTTGTGCTTAACAAAGAAGTAAAACTCGTTTGTACGTTGTAGCTCAATTGGAGGCCAATTTGGGTGCAATCCGAGAATACAAGTATTTGAGTGACCACCATGTGATTTCAATCCTCACGTGGCACCGTAATAACGTCAAATGGGACATGTTTGACTCAACAAACAAGTTCGGTTGTGCTTAACGAAGAAGGAAAACTCGTTTGTACGTTGTATGCTCAATTGGAGGCTAATTTATGTTTAATCCGAGAATACAAGGATTTGAGTGACCAAATGGACTCCGTTTGATTTCAATCCTCACGTGGCACCCTAATAACGTCAAATGGGACATGTTTGACCCAACAAAAAGGTTCGGTTGTGCTTAACGAAGAAGGAAAATTCGTTTGTACGTTGTAGGCTCAATTGGAGGCCAATTTGGGTGCAATCCGAGAATACAAGGATTTGAGTGACCAAATGGACTCCGCTTGGTTTCTAACTCACGTGGCACCATAATAACGTCAAATGGGACATGTTTGACTCAACAAACAAGTTTGGTTGTGCTTAACGAAGAATTAAAACACGTTTATACGTTGTATGCTCAATTGGAGACCAATTTGGTTGCAATCCGAGAATACAAGGATTTGAGTGACCAAATGGACTCCGTTTGATTTCAATCCTCGTGTGGCACCATATTAACATAAAATGGGACATGTTTGACTCAACAAACAAGTTCGGTTGTGCTTAAAGAAGAAGGAAAACTCGTTTGTACGTTGTAAGCTCAATTGGAGGCCAATTTGGGTGCAATCCGAGAATACAAGGATTTGAGTGACCAAATGGACTCCGTTTGATTTCAATCCTTGTGTGGCACCATAATAACGTCAAATGGGACATGTTTGACTCAACAAAAAGGTTCGGTTGTGCTAAACGAAGAAGGAAAACTCGTTTGTACGTTGTATGCTCAATTGGAGGCCAATTTGGGTGCAATCCGAGAATACAAGTATTTGAGTGACCAAATGGACTCCATTTGATTTCAATCCTCACGTGGCACTATAATAATGTCAAATGGGACATGTTTGAATAAACAAAAAGGTTCGGTTGTGCTTAACGAAGAAGGAAAACTCGTTTGTACGTTGTATGCTCAATTGGAGGCCAATTTGGGTGCAATCCGAGAATACAAGGATTTGAGTGACCAAATGGACTCCGCTTGGTTTCAAATTCACGTGGCACCATAATAATGTCAAATGGGAAATGCTTGACTCAAACAAACAAGTTCGGTTGTGCTTAACGAAGAAGTAAAACTCGTTTTTACGTTGTACCTCAATTGGAGGCCAATTAGGGTGCAATCCGAGAATACAAGTATTTGAGTGACCAAATGGACTCCATTTGATTTCAATCCTCGCGTGGCACCATAATAATGTCAAATGGGACTTGTTTTACTCAACAAAAAGGTTCGGTTGTGCTTAACGAATAAGGAAAACTCGTTTGTACGTTGTATGCTCAATTGGAGGCCAATTTGGGTGCAATCCGAGAATACAAGGATTTGAGTGACCAAATGGACTCCGTTTGATTTAATTCCTTGCGTCGCACCATAATAACGTCAAATGGGACATGTTTGACTCAACAAACAAGTTCGGTTGTGCTTAAAGAAGAAGGAAAACTCGTTTGTACGTTGTATGCTCAATTGGAGGCCAATTTGGGTGCAATCCGAGAATACAAGTATTTGAGTGACCAAATGGACTCCATTTGATTTCAATCCTTGTGTGGCACCATAATAACGTCAAATGGGACATGTTTGACTCAACAAAAAGGTTCGGTTGTGCTTAACGAAGAAGGAAAATTTGTTTGTACATTGTAGGCTCAATTGGAGGCCAATTTGGGTGCAATCCGAGAATACAAGGATTTGAGTGACCAAATGGACTCCGCTTGGTTTCTAACTCGAGCGGCACCATAATAACGTCAAATGGGACATGTTTGACTACACAAACAAGTTCGATTGTGCTTAACGAAGAAGGAAAACTCGTTTATACGTTGTATGCTCAATTGGAGGCCAATTTGGTTGCAATCCGAGAATACAAGGATTTGAGTGACCAAATGGACTCCGTTTGATTTCAATCCTCGCGTGGCACCATATTAACGTCAAATGGGACATGTTTGACTCAA
This sequence comes from Berberis vulgaris, assembly GCA_963556465.1. Classification (NCBI taxonomy): domain Eukaryota; kingdom Viridiplantae; phylum Streptophyta; class Magnoliopsida; order Ranunculales; family Berberidaceae; genus Berberis; species Berberis vulgaris. The sequence continues at coordinate 48,725,217 of OY747127.1, forward strand.
CAAACAAGTTCAGTTGTGCTTAAAGAAGAAGGAAAACTCGTTTGTACGTTGTATGCTCAACTGGAGGCCAATTTGGGTGCAATCCGAGAATACAAGTATTTGAGTGACCAAATGGACTCCATTTGATTTCAATCCTCGTGAGGCACCATAATAACGTCAAATGGAACATGTTTGACTCAACAAAAAGGTTCGGTTGTGCTTAACGAAGAAGGAAAATTTGTTTGTACGTTGTAGGCTCAATTGGAGGCCAATTTGGGTGCAATCCGAGAATACAAGGATTTGAGTGACCAAATGGACTCCGCTTGGTTTCTAACTCACGTGGCACCATAATAACGTCAAATGTGACATGTTTGACTCAACAAAAAAGTTCGTTTGTGCTTAACGAAGAAGGAAAACTCGTTTATACGTTCTATGCTCAATTGGAGGCCAATTTGGTTGCAATCCGAGAATACAAGGATTTGAGTGACCAAATGGACTCCGATTGATTTCAATCCTCGCGTGGCACCATATTAACGTCAAATGTGACATGTTTGACTCAACAAACAAGTTCGGTTGTGCATAAAGAAGAAGGAAAACTCGTTTGTACGTAGTATGCTCAATTGGAGGCCAATTTGGGTGCAATCCTAGAATACAAGTATTTGAGTGACCAAATGGACTCCATTTGATTTCAATACTTGCGTGGAACCATAATAACATCAAATGGGACATGTTTGACTCAACAAAAAGGTTCGGTTGTGCTTAACGAAGAAGGAAAACTCGTTTGTACGTTGTATGCTCAATTGGAGGCCTATTTGGGTGCAATCCGAGAATACAAGGATTTGAGTGACCAAATGGACTCCGTTTGATTTCAATCCTCATGTGGCACCATATTAACGTCAAATGGGTCATGTTTGACTCAACAAACAAGTTCGGTTGTGCTGAAAGAAGAAGGAAAACTCGTTTGTACGTTGTATGCTCAATTGGAGGCCAATTTGGGTGCAATCCGAGAATACAAGTATTTGAGTGACCAAATGGACTCCATTTGATTTCAATCCCCGCGCGGCACCATAATAACGTCAAATGGGACATGTTTGACTCAACAAAAAGGTTCGGTTGTGCTAAACGAAGAAGGAAAACTCGTTTGTACGTTGTATGCTCAATTGGAGGCCAATTTGGGTGCAATCTGAGAATACAAGGATTTGAGTGACCAAATGGACTCCGTTTGATTTCAATCCTTGTGTGGCACCATAATAACGTCAAATGGGACATGTTTGACTCAACAAACAAGTTCGGTTGTGCTGAAAGAAGAAGGAAAACTCGTTTGTACGTTGTATGCTCAATTGGAGGCCAATTTGGGTGCAATCCGAGAATACAAGTATTTGAGTGACCAAATGGACTCCATTTGATTTCAATCCCCACGCGGAACCATAATAACGTCAAATGGGACATGTTTGACTCAACAAAAAGGTTCGGTTGTGCTGAACGAAGAAGGAAAACTCGTTTGTACGTTGTATGCTCAATTGGTGGCCAATTTGGGTGCAATCCGAGAATACAAGGATTTGAGTGACCAAATGGACTCCGTTTGATTTCAATCCTTGCATGGCACCATAATAACGTCAAATGGGACATGTTTGAATTAACAAACAAGTTCGGTTGTGCTTAAAGAAGAAGGAAAACTCGTTTGTACGTTGTATGCTCAATTGGAGGCCAATTTGGGTGTAATCCGAGAATACAAGTATTTGAGTGACCAAATGGACTCCATTTGATTTCAATCCTCGCGTGGCACTATAATAATGTCAAATGGGACATGTTTGAATAAACAAAAAGGTTCGGTTGTGCTTAACGAAGAAGGAAAACTCGTTTGTACGTTGTAGGCTCAATTGGAGGCCAATTTGGGTGCAATTCGAGAATACAAGGATTTGAGTGACCAAATGGACTCCGCTTGGTTTCTAACTCGTGTGGCACCATAATAACGTAAAATGGGACATGTTTGACTCAACAAACATGTTCGGTTGTGCTTAAAGAAGAAGGAAAACTCGTTTGTACGTTGTATGCTCAATTGGAGGCCAATTTGGGTGCAATCTGACAATACAAGGATTTGAGTGACCAAATGGACTCCGCTTGGTTTCTAAATCGCGTGGCACCATAATAACGTCAAATGGGACATGTTTGACTCAACAAACAAGTTCAGTTGTGCTTAACAAAGAAGTAAAACTCGTTTGTACGTTGTAGCTCAATTGGAGGCCAATTTGGGTGCAATCCGAGAATACAAGTATTTGAGTGACCACCATGTGATTTCAATCCTCACGTGGCACCGTAATAACGTCAAATGGGACATGTTTGACTCAACAAACAAGTTCGGTTGTGCTTAACGAACAAGGAAAACTCGTTTGTACGTTGTATGCTCAATTGGAGGCTAATTTATGTGTAATCCGAGAATACAAGGATTTGAGTGACCAAATGGACTCCGTTTGATTTCAATCCTCACGTGGCACCCTAATAACGTCAAATGGGACATGTTTGACCCAACAAAAAGGTTCGGTTGTGCTTAACGAAGAAGGAAAACTCGTTTGTACGTTGTATGCTCAATTGGAGGCCTATTTGGGTGCAATCCGAGAATACAAGGATTTGAGTGACCAAATGGACTCCGTTTGATTTCAATCCTCATGTGGCACCATATTAACGTCAAATGGGACATGTTTGACTCAACAAACAAGTTCGGTTGTGCTGAAAGAAGAAGGAAAACTCGTTTGTACGTTGTATGCTCAATTGGAGGCCAATTTGGGTGCAATCCGAGAATACAAGTATTTGAGTGACCAAATGGACTCCATTTGATTTCAATCCCCGCGCGGCACCATAATAACGTCAAATGGGACATGTTTGACTCAACAAAAAGGTTCGGTTGTGCTAAACGAAGAAGGAAAACTCGTTTGTACGTTGTATGCTCAATTGGAGGCCAATTTGGGTGCAATCCGAGAATACAAGGATTTGAGTGACCAAATGGACTCCGTTTGATTTCAATCCTTGTGTGGCACCATAATAACGTCAAATGGGACATGTTTGACTCAACAAAAAGGTTCGGTTGTGCTAAACGAAGAAGGAAAACTCGTTTGTACGTTGTATGCTCAATTGGAGGCCAATTTGGGTGCAATCCGAGAATACAAGTATTTGAGTGACCAAATGGACTCCATTTTATTTCAATCCTCGCGTGGCACTATAATAATGTCAAATGGGACATGTTTGAATAAACAAAAAGGTTCGGTTGTGCTTAACGAAGAAGGAAAACTCGTTTGTACGTTGTAGGCTCAATTGGAGGCCAATTTGGGTGCAATCCGAGAATACAAGGATTTGAGTGACCAAATGGACTCCGCTTGGTTTCTAACTCGTGTGGCACCATAATAACGTAAAATGGGACATGTTTGACTCAACAAACATGTTCGGTTGTGCTTAAAGAAGAAGGAAAACTCGTTTGTACGTTGTATGCTCAATTGGAGGCCAATTTGGGTGCAATCTGACAATACAAGGATTTGAGTGACCAAATGGACTCCGCTTGGTTTCTAAATTGCCTGGCACCATAATAACGTCAAATGGGACATGTTTGACTCAACAAACAAGTTCAGTTGTGCTTAACAAAGAAGTAAAACTCGTTTGTACGTTGTAGCTCAATTGGAGGCCAATTTGGGTGCAATCCGAGAATACAAGTATTTGAGTGACCACCATGTGATTTCAATCCTCACGTGGCACCGTAATAACGTCAAATGGGACATGTTTGACTCAACAAACAAGTTCGGTTGTGCTTAACGAAGAAGGAAAACTCGTTTGTACGTTGTATGCTCAATTGGAGGCTAATTTATGTGTAATCCGAGAATACAAGGATTTGAGTGACCAAATGGACTCCGTTTGATTTCAATCCTCACGTGGCACCCTAATAACGTCAAATGGGACATGTTTGACCCAACAAAAAGGTTCGGTTGTGCTTAACGAAGAAGGAAAATTCGTTTGTACGTTGTAGGCTCAATTGGAGGCCAATTTGGGTGCAATCCGAGAATACAAGGATTTGAGTGACCAAATGGACTCCGCTTGGTTTCTAACTCACGTGGCACCATAATAACGTCAAATGGGACATGTTTGACTCAACAAACAAGTTTGGTTGTGCTTAACGAAGAATTAAAACACGTTTATACGTTGTATGCTCAATTGGAGACGAATTTGGTTGCAATCCGAGAATACAAGGATTTGAGTGACCAAATGGACTCCGTTTGATTTCAATCCTCGCGTGGCACCATATTAACATCAAATGGGACATGTTTGACTCAACAAACAAGTTCGGTTGTGCTTAAAGAAGAAGGAAAACTCGTTTGTACGTTGTAAGCTCAATTGGAGGCCAATTTGGGTGCAATCCGAGAATACAAGGATTTGAGTGACCAAATGGACTCCGCTTGGTTTCAAATTCACGTGGCACCATAATAATGTCAAATGGGAAATGCTTGACTCAAACAAACAAGTTCGGTTGTGCTTAACGAAGAAGTAAAACTCGTTTTTACGTTGTACCTCAATTGGAGGCCAATTAGGGTGCAATCCGAGAATACAAGTATTTGAGTGACCAAATGGACTCCATTTGATTTCAATCCTCGCGTGGCACCATAATAATGTCAAATGGGACTTGTTTTACTCAACAAAAAGGTTCGGTTGTGCTTAACGAATAAGGAAAACTCGTTTGTACGTTGTATGCTCAATTGGAGGCCAATTTGGGTGCAATCCGAGAATACAAGGATTTGAGTGATCAAATGGACTCCATTTGATTTCAATCCTCGCGTGGCACTATAATAATGTCAAATGGGACATGTTTGAATAAACAAAAAGGTTCGGTTGTGCTTAACGAAGAAGGAAAACTCGTTTGTACGTTGTATGCTCAATTGGAGGCCAATTTGGGTGCAATCCGAGAATACAAGGATTTGAGTGACCAAATGGACTCCGTTTGATTTAATTCCTTGCGTCGCACCATAATAACGTCAAATGGGACATGTTTGACTCAACAAACAAGTTCGGTTGTGCTTAAAGAAGAAGGAAAACTCGTTTGTACGTTGTATGCTCAATTGGAGGCCAATTTGGGTGCAATCCGAGAATACAAGTATTTGAGTGACCAAATGGACTCCATTTGATTTCAATCCTTGTGTGGCACCATAATAACGTCAAATGGGACATGTTTGACTCAACAAAAAGGTTCGGTTGTGCTTAACGAAGAAGGAAAATTTGTTTGTACATTGTAGGCTCAATTGGAGGCCAATTTGGGTGCAATCCGAGAATACAAGGATTTGAGTGACCAAATGGACTCCGCTTGGTTTCTAACTCGAGCGGCACCATAATAACGTCAAATGGGACATGTTTGACTACACAAACAAGTTCGGTTGTGCTTAACGAAGAAGGAAAACTCGTTTATACGTTGTATGCTCAATTGGAGGCCAATTTGGGTGCAATCCGAGAATACAAGGATTTGAGTGACCAAATGGACTTCGTTTGATTTCAATCCTTGTGTGGCACCATAATAACGTCAAATGGGACATGTTTGACTCAACAAAAAGGTTCGGTTGTGCTAAACGAAGAAGGAAAACTCGTTTGTACGTTGTATGCTCAATTGGAGGCCAATTTGGGTGCAATCCGAGAATACAAGTATTTGAGTGACCAAATGGACTCCATTTTATTTCAATCCTCGCGTGGCACTATAATAATGTCAAATGGGACATGTTTGAATAAACAAAAAGGTTCGGTTGTGCTTAACGAAGAAGGAAAACTCGTTTGTACGTTGTAGGCTCAATTGGAGGCCAATTTGGGTGCAATCCGAGAATACAAGGATTTGAGTGACCAAATGGACTCCGCTTGGTTTCTAACTCGTGTGGCACCATAATAACGTAAAATGGGACATGTTTGACTCAACAAACATGTTCGGTTGTGCTTAAAGAAGAAGGAAAACTCGTTTGTACGTTGTATGCTCAATTGGAGGCCAATTTGGGTGCAATCTGACAATACAAGGATTTGAGTGACCAAATGGACTCCGCTTGGTTTCTAAATTGCCTGGCACCATAATAACGTCAAATGGGACATGTTTGACTCAACAAACAAGTTCAGTTGTGCTTAACAAAGAAGTAAAACTCGTTTGTACGTTGTAGCTCAATTGGAGGCCAATTTGGGTGCAATCCGAGAATACAAGTATTTGAGTGACCACCATGTGATTTCAATCCTCACGTGGCACCGTAATAACGTCAAATGGGACATGTTTGACTCAACAAACAAGTTCGGTTGTGCTTAACGAAGAAGGAAAACTCGTTTGTACGTTGTATGCTCAATTGGAGGCTAATTTATGTGTAATCCGAGAATACAAGGATTTGAGTGACCAAATGGACTCCGTTTGATTTCAATCCTCACGTGGCACCCTAATAACGTCAAATGGGACATGTTTGACCCAACAAAAAGGTTCGGTTGTGCTTAACGAAGAAGGAAAATTCGTTTGTACGTTGTAGGCTCAATTGGAGGCCAATTTGGGTGCAATCCGAGAATACAAGGATTTGAGTGACCAAATGGACTCCGCTTGGTTTCTAACTCACGTGGCACCATAATAACGTCAAATGGGACATGTTTGACTCAACAAACAAGTTTGGTTGTGCTTAACGAAGAATTAAAACACGTTTATACGTTGTATGCTCAATTGGAGACGAATTTGGTTGCAATCCGAGAATACAAGGATTTGAGTGACCAAATGGACTCCGTTTGATTTCAATCCTCGCGTGGCACCATATTAACATCAAATGGGACATGTTTGACTCAACAAACAAGTTCGGTTGTGCTTAAAGAAGAAGGAAAACTCGTTTGTACGTTGTAAGCTCAATTGGAGGCCAATTTGGGTGCAATCCGAGAATACAAGGATTTGAGTGACCAAATGGACTCCGCTTGGTTTCAAATTCACGTGGCACCATAATAATGTCAAATGGGAAATGCTTGACTCAAACAAACAAGTTCGGTTGTGCTTAACGAAGAAGTAAAACTCGTTTTTACGTTGTACCTCAATTGGAGGCCAATTAGGGTGCAATCCGAGAATACAAGTATTTGAGTGACCAAATGGACTCCATTTGATTTCAATCCTCGCGTGGCACCATAATAATGTCAAATGGGACTTGTTTTACTCAACAAAAAGGTTCGGTTGTGCTTAACGAATAAGGAAAACTCGTTTGTACGTTGTATGCTCAATTGGAGGCCAATTTGGGTGCAATCCGAGAATACAAGGATTTGAGTGACCAAATGGACTCCATTTGATTTCAATCCTCGCGTGGCACTATAATAATGTCAAATGGGACATGTTTGAATAAACAAAAAGGTTCGGTTGTGCTTAACGAAGAAGGAAAACTCGTTTGTACGTTGTATGCTCAATTGGAGGCCAATTTGGGTGCAATCCGAGAATACAAGGATTTGAGTGACCAAATGGACTCCGTTTGATTTAATTCCTTGCGTCGCACCATAATAACGTCAAATGGGACATGTTTGACTCAACAAACAAGTTCGGTTGTGCTTAAAGAAGAAGGAAAACTCGTTTGTACGTTGTATGCTCAATTGGAGGCCAATTTGGGTGCAATCCGAGAATACAAGTATTTGAGTGACCAAATGGACTCCATTTGATTTCAATCCTTGTGTGGCACCATAATAACGTCAAATGGGACATGTTTGACTCAACAAAAAGGTTCGGTTGTGCTTAACGAAGAAGGAAAATTTGTTTGTACATTGTAGGCTCAATTGGAGGCCAATTTGGGTGCAATCCGAGAATACAAGGATTTGAGTGACCAAATGGACTCCGCTTGGTTTCTAACTCGAGCGGCACCATAATAACGTCAAATGGGACATGTTTGACTACACAAACAAGTTCGGTTGTGCTTAACGAAGATGGAAAACTCGTTTATACGTTGTATGCTCAATTGGAGGCCAATTTGGGTGCAATCCGAGAATACAAGGATTTGAGTGACCAAATGGACTCCGTTTGATTTCAATCCTTGTGTGGCACCATAATAACGTCAAATGAGACATGTTTGACTCAACAAAAAGGTTCGGTTGTGCTAAACGAAGAAGGAAAACTCGTTTGTACGTTGTATGCTCAATTGGAGGCCAATTTGGGTGCAATCCGAGAATACAAGTATTTGAGTGACCAAATGGACTCCATTTTATTTCAATCCTCGCGTGGCACTATAATAATGTCAAATGGGACATGTTTGAATAAACAAAAAGGTTCGGTTGTGCTTAACGAAGAAGGAAAACTCGTTTGTACGTTGTAGGCTCAATTGGAGGCCAATTTGTGTGCAATCCGAGAATACAAGGATTTGAGTGACCAAATGGACTCCGCTTGGTTTCTAACTCGTGTGGCACCATAATAACGTAAAATGGGACATGTTTGACTCAACAAACATGTTCGGTTGTGCTTAAAGAAGAAGGAAAACTCGTTTGTACGTTGTATGCTCAATTGGAGGCCAATTTGGGTGCAATCTGACAATACAAGGATTTGAGTGACCAAATGGACTCCGCTTGGTTTCTAAATTGCCTGGCACCATAATAACGTCAAATGGGACATGTTTGACTCAACAAACAAGTTCAGTTGTGCTTAACAAAGAAGTAAAACTCGTTTGTACGTTGTAGCTCAATTGGAGGCCAATTTGGGTGCAATCCGAGAATACAAGTATTTGAGTGACCACCATGTGATTTCAATCCTCACGTGGCACCGTAATAACGTCAAATGGGACATGTTTGACTCAACAAACAAGTTCGGTTGTGATTAACGAAGAAGGAAAACTCGTTTGTACGTTGTATGCTCAATTGGAGGCTAATTTATGTGTAATCCGAGAATACAAGGATTTGAGTGACCAAATGGACTCCGTTTGATTTCAATCCTCACGTGGCACCCTAATAACGTCAAATGGGACATGTTTGACCCAACAAAAAGGTTCGGTTGTGCTTAACGAAGAAGGAAAATTCGTTTGTACGTTGTAGGCTCAATTGGAGGCCAATTTGGGTGCAATCCGAGAATACAAGGATTTGAGTGACCAAATGGACTCCGCTTGGTTTCTAACTCACGTGGCACCATAATAACGTCAAATGGGACATGTTTGACTCAACAAACAAGTTTGGTTGTGCTTAACGAAGAATTAAAACACGTTTATACGTTGTATGCTCAATTGGAGACGAATTTGGTTGCAATCCGAGAATACAAGGATTTGAGTGACCAAATGGACTCCGTTTGATTTCAATCCTCGCGTGGCACCATATTAACATCAAATGGGACATGTTTGACTGAACAAACAAGTTCGGTTGTGCTTAAAGAAGAAGGAAAACTCGTTTGTACGTTGTAAGCTCAATTGGAGGCCAATTTGGGTGCAATCCGAGAATACAAGGATTTGAGTGACCAAATGGACTCCGCTTGGTTTCAAATTCACGTGGCACCATAATAATGTCAAATGGGAAATGCTTGACTCAAACAAACAAGTTCGGTTGTGCTTAACGAAGAAGTAAAACTCGTTTTTACGTTGTACCTCAATTGGAGGCCAATTAGGGTGCAATCCGAGAATACAAGTATTTGAGTGACCAAATGGACTCCATTTGATTTCAATCCTCGCGTGGCACCATAATAATGTCAAATGGGACTTGTTTTACTCAACAAAAAGGTTCGGTTGTGCTTAACGAATAAGGAAAACTCGTTTGTACGTTGTATGCTCAATTGGAGGCCAATTTGGGTGCAATCCGAGAATACAAGGATTTGAGTGACCAAATGGACTCCATTTGATTTCAATCCTCGCGTGGCACTATAATAATGTCAAATGGGACATGTTTGAATAAACAAAAAGGTTCGGTTGTGCTTAACGAAGAAGGAAAACTCGTTTGTACGTTGTATGCTCAATTGGAGGCCAATTTGGGTGCAATCCGAGAATACAAGGATTTGAGTGACCAAATGGACTCCGTTTGATTTAATTCCTTGCGTCGCACCATAATAACGTCAAATGGGACATGTTTGACTCAACAAACAAGTTCGTTTGTGCTTAAAGAAGAAGGAAAACTCGTTTGTACGTTGTATGCTCAATTGGAGGCCAATTTGGGTGCAATCCGAGAATACAAGTATTTGAGTGACCAAATGGACTCCATTTGATTTCAATCCTTGTGTGGCACCATAATAACGTCAAATGGGACATGTTTGACTCAACAAAAAGGTTCGGTTGTGCTAAACGAAGAAGGAAAACTCGTTTGTACGTTGTATGCTCAATTGGAGGCCAATTTGGGTGCAATCCGAGAATACAAGTATTTGAGTGACCAAATGGACTCCATTTGATTTCAATCCTCGCGTGGCACTATAATAATGTCAAATGGGACATGTTTGAATAAACAAAAAGGTTCGGTTGTGCTTAACGAAGAAGGAAAACTCGTTTGTACGTTGTAGGCTCAATTGGAGGCCAATTTGGGTGCAATCCGAGAATACAAGTATTTGAGTGACCACCATGTGATTTCAATCCTCACGTGGCACCGTAATAACGTCAAATGGGACATGTTTGACTCAACAAACAAGTTCGGTTGTGCTTAACGAAGAAGGAAAACTCGTTTGTACGTTGTATGCTCAATTGGAGGCTAATTTATGTGTAATCCGAGAATACAAGGATTTGAGTGACCAAATGGACTCCGTTTGATTTCAATCCTCACGTGGCACCCTAATAACGTCAAATGGGACATGTTTGACCCAACAAAAAGGTTCGGTTGTGCTTAACGAAGAAGGAAAATTCGTTTGTACGTTGTAGGCTCAATTGGAGGCCAATTTGGGTGCAATCCGAGAATACAAGGATTTGAGTGACCAAATGGACTCCGCTTGGTTTCTAACTCACGTGGCACCATAATAACGTCAAATGGGACATGTTTGACTCAACAAACAAGTTTGGTTGTGCTTAACGAAGAATTAAAACACGTTTATACGTTGTATGCTCAATTGGAGACGAATTTGGTTGCAATCCGAGAATACAAGGATTTGAGTGACCAAATGGACTCCGTTTGATTTCAATCCTCGCGTGGCACCATATTAACATCAAATGGGACATGTTTGACTCAACAAACAAGTTCGGTTGTGCTTAAAGAAGAAGGAAAACTCGTTTGTACGTTGTAAGCTCAATTGGAGGCCAATTTGGGTGCAATCCGAGAATACAAGGATTTGAGTGACCAAATGGACTCCGCTTGGTTTCAAATTCACGTGGCACCATAATAATGTCAAATGGGAAATGCTTGACTCAAACAAACAAGTTCGGTTGTGCTTAACGAAGAAGTAAAACTCGTTTTTACGTTGTACCTCAATTGGAGGCCAATTAGGGTGCAATCCGAGAATACAAGTATTTGAGTGACCAAATGGACTCCATTTGATTTCAATCCTCGCGTGGCACCATAATAATGTCAAATGGGACTTGTTTTACTCAACAAAAAGGTTCGGTTGTGCTTAACGAATAAGGAAAACTCGTTTGTACGTTGTATGCTCAATTGGAGGCCAATTTGGGTGCAATCCGAGAATACAAGGATTTGAGTGACCAAATGGACTCCATTTGATTTCAATCCTCGCGTGGCACTATAATAATGTCAAATGGGACATGTTTGAATAAACAAAAAGGTTCGGTTGTGCTTAACGAAGAAGGAAAACTCGTTTGTACGTTGTATGCTCAATTGGAGGCCAATTTGGGTGCAATCCGAGAATACAAGGATTTGAGTGACCAAATGGACTCCGTTTGATTTAATTCCTTGCGTCGCACCATAATAACGTCAAATGGGACATCTTTGACTCAACAAACAAGTTCGGTTGTGCTTAAAGAAGAAGGAAAACTCGTTTGTACGTTGTATGCTCAATTGGAGGCCAATTTGGGTGCAATCCGAGAATACAAGTATTTGAGTGACCAAATGGACTCCATTTGATTTCAATCCTTGTGTGGCACCATAATAACGTCAAATGGGACATGTTTGACTCAACAAAAAGGTTCGGTTGTGCTTAACGAAGAAGGAAAATTTGTTTGTACATTGTAGGCTCAATTGGAGGCCAATTTGGGTGCAATCCGAGAATACAAGGATTTGAGTGACCAAATGGACTCCGCTTGGTTTCTAACTCGAGCGGCACCATAATAACGTCAAATGGGACATGTTTGACTACACAAACAAGTTCGGTTGTGCTTAACGAAGAAGGAAAACTCGTTTATACGTTGTATGCTCAATTGGAGGCCAATTTGGTTGCAATCCGAGAATACAAGGATTTGAGTGACCAAATGGACTCCGTTTGATTTCAATCCTCGCTTGCACCATATTAACGTCAAATGGGACATGTTTGACTCAACAAACAAGTTCAGTTGTGCTTAAAGAAGAAGGAAAACTCGTTTGTACGTTGTATGCTCAACTGGAGGCCAATTTGGGTGCAATCCGAGAATACAAGTATTTGAGTGACCAAATGGACTCCATTTGATTTCAATCCTCGCGAGGCACCATAATAACGTCAAATGGAACATGTTTGACTCAACAAAAAGGTTCGGTTGTGCTTAACGAAGAAGGAAAATTTGTTTGTACGTTGTAGGCTCAATTGGAGGCCCATTTGGGTGCAATCCGAGAATACAAGGATTTGAGTGACCAAATGGACTCCGCTTGGTTTCTAACTCGCGTGGCACCATAATAACGTCAAATGTGACATGTTTGACTCAACAAAAAAGTTCGTTTGTGCTTAACGAAGAAGGAAAACTCGTTTATACGTTGTATGCTCAATTGGAGGCCAATTTGGTTGCAATCCGAGAATACAAGGATTTGAGTGACCAAATGGACTCCGATTGATTTCAATCCTCGCGTGGCACCATATTAACGTCAAATGGGACATGTTTGACTCAAAAAACAAGTTCGGTTGTGCTTAAAGAAGAAGGAAAACTCGTTTGTACGTAGTATGCTCAATTGGAGGCCAATTTGGGTGCAATCCTAGAATACAAGTATTTGAGTGACCAAATGGACTCCATTTGATTTCAATACTCGCGTGGAACCATAATAACATCAAATGGGACATGTTTGACTCAACAAAAAGGTTCGGTTGTGCTTAACGAAGAAGGAAAACTCGTTTGTACGTTGTATGCTCAATTTGAGGCCTATTTGGGTGCAATCCGAGAATACAAGGATTTGAGTGACCAAATGGACTCCGTTTGATTTCAATCCTCATGTGGCACCATATTAACGTCAAATGGGACATGTTTGACTCAACAAACAAGTTCGGTTGTGCTGAAAGAAGAAGGAAAACTCGTTTGTACGTTGTATGCTCAATTGGAGGCCAATTTGGGTGCAATCCGAGAATACAAGTATTTGAGTGACCAAATGGACTCCATTTGATTTCAATCCCCGCGCGGCACCATAATAACGTCAAATGGGACATGTTTGACTCAACAAAAAGGTTCGGTTGTGCTAAACGAAGAAGGAAAACTCGTTTGTACGTTGTATGCTCAATTGGAGGCCAATTTGGGTGCAATCTGAGAATACAAGGATTTGAGTGACCAAATGGACTCCGTTTGATTTCAATCCTTGTGTGGCACCATAATAACGTCAAATGGGACATGTTTGACTCAACAAACAAGTTCGGTTGTGCTGAAAGAAGAAGGAAAACTCGTTTGTACGTTGTATGCTCAATTGGAGGCCAATTTGGGTGCAATCCGAGAATACAAGTATTTGAGTGACCAAATGGACTCCATTTGATTTCAATCCCCACGCGGCACCATAATAACGTCAAATGGGACATGTTTGACTCAACAAAAAGGTTCGGTTGTGCTTAACGAAGAAGGAAAACTCGTTTGTACGTTGTATGCTCAATTGGTGGCCAATTTGGGTGCAATCCGAGAATACAAGGATTTGAGTGACCAAATGGACTCCGTTTGATTTCAATCCTTGCATGGCACCATAATAACGTCAAATGGGACATGTTTGAATTAACAAACAAGTTCGGTTGTGCTTAAAGAAGAAGGAAAACTCGTTCGTACGTAGTATGCTCAATTGGAGGCCAATTTGGGTGCAATCCTAGAATACAAGTATTTGAGTGACCAAATGGACTCCATTTGATTTCAATACTCGCGTGGAACCATAATAACATCAAATGGGACATGTTTGACTCAACAAAAAGGTTCGGTTGTGCTTAACGAAGAAGGAAAACTCGTTTGTACGTTGTATGCTCAATTTGAGGCCTATTTGGGTGCAATCCGAGAATACAAGGATTTGAGTGACCAAATGGACTCCGTTTGATTTCAATCCTCATGTGGCACCATATTAACGTCAAATGGGACATGTTTGACTCAACAAACAAGTTCGGTTGTGCTGAAAGAAGAAGGAAAACTCGTTTGTACGTTGTATGCTCAATTGGAGGCCAATTTGGGTGCAATCCGAGAATACAAGTATTTGAGTGACCAAATGGACTCCATTTGATTTCAATCCCCGCGCGGCACCATAATAACGTCAAATGGGACATGTTTGACTCAACAAAAAGGTTCGGTTGTGCTAAACGAAGAAGGAAAACTCGTTTGTACGTTGTATGCTCAATTGGAGGCCAATTTGGGTGCAATCTGAGAATACAAGGATTTGAGTGACCAAATGGACTCCGTTTGATTTCAATCCTTGTGTGGCACCATAATAACGTCAAATGGGACCTGTTTGACTCAACAAACAAGTTCGGTTGTGCTGAAAGAAGAAGGAAAACTCGTTTGTACGTTGTTTGGAGGCCAATTTGGGTGCAATCCGAGAATACAAGTATTTGAGTGACCAAATGGACTCCATTTGATTTCAATCCCCACGCGGCACCATAATAACGTCAAATGGGACATGTTTGACTCAACAAAAAGGTTCGGTTGTGCTTAACGAAGAAGGAAAACTCGTTTGTACGTTGTATGCTCAATTGGTGGCCAATTTGGGTGCAATCCGAGAATACAAGTATTTGAGTGACCAAATGGACTCCATTTGATTTCAATCCTCGCGTGGCACTATAATAATGTCAAATGGGACATGTTTGAATAAACAAAAAGGTTCGGTTGTGCTTAACGAAGAAGGAAAACTCGTTTGTACGTTGTAGGCTCAATTGGAGGCCAATTTGGGTGCAATCCGAGAATACAAGGATTTGAGTGACCAAATGGACTCCGCTTGGTTTCTAACTCGTGTGGCACCATAATAACGTAAAATGGGACATGTTTGACTCAACAAACATGTTCGGTTGTGCTTAAAGAAGAAGGAAAACTCGTTTGTACGTTGTATGCTCAATTGGAGGCCAATTTGGGTGCAATCTGACAATACAAGGATTGAGTGACCAAATGGACTCCGCTTGGTTTCTAAATCGCGTGGCACCATAATAACGTCAAATGGGACATGTTTGACTCAACAAACAAGTTCAGTTGTGCTTAACAAAGAAGTAAAACTCGTTTGTACGTTGTAGCTCAATTGGAGGCCAATTTGGGTGCAATCCGAGAATACAAGTATTTGAGTGACCACCATGTGATTTCAATCCTCACGTGGCACCGTAATAACGTCAAATGGGACATGTTTGACTCAACAAACAAGTTCGGTTGTGCTTAAAGAAGAAGGAAAACTCGTTTGTACGTTGTAAGCTCAATTGGAGGCCAATTTGGGTGCAATCCGAGAATACAAGGATTTGAGTGACCAAATGGACTCCGCTTGGTTTCAAATTCACGTGGCACCATAATAATGTCAAATGGGAAATGCTTGACTCAAACAAACAAGTTCGGTTGTGCTTAACGAAGAAGTAAAACTCGTTTTTACGTTGTACCTCAATTGGAGGCCAATTAGGGTGCAATCCGAGAATACAAGTATTTGAGTGACCAAATGGACTCCATTTGATTTCAATCCTCGCGTGGCACCATAATAATGTCAAATGGGACTTGTTTTACTCAACAAAAAGGTTCGGTTGTGCTTAACGAATAAGGAAAACTCGTTTGTACGTTGTATGCTCAATTGGAGGCCAATTTGGGTGCAATCCGAGAATACAAGGATTTGAGTGACCAAATGGACTCCGTTTGATTTAATTCCTTGCGTCGCACCATAATAACGTCAAATGGGACATGTTTGACTCAACAAAAAGGTTCGGTTGTGCTTAACGAAGAAGGAAAATTTGTTTGTACATTGTAGGCTCAATTGGAGGCCAATTTGGGTGCAATCCGAGAATACAAGGATTTGAGTGACCAAATGGACTCCGCTTGGTTTCTAACTCGAGCGGCACCATAATAACGTCAAATGGGACATGTTTGACTACACAAACAAGTTCGGTTGTGCTTAACGAAGAAGGAAAACTCGTTTATACGTTGTATGCTCAATTGGAGGCCAATTTGGTTGCAATCCGAGAATACAAGGATTTGAGTGACCAAATGGACTCCGTTTGATTTCAATCCTCGCGTGGCACCATATTAACGTCAAATGGGACATGTTTGACTCAACAAACAAGTTCAGTTGTGCTTAAAGAAGAAGGAAAACTCATTTGTACGTTGTATGCTCAACTGGAGGCCAATTTGGGTGCAATCCGAGAATACAAGTATTTGAGTGACCAAATGGACTCCATTTGATTTCAATCCTCGCGAGGCACCATAATAACGTCAAATGGAACATGTTTGACTCAACAAAAAGGTTCGGTTGTGCTTAACGAAGAAGGAAAATTTGTTTGTACGTTGTAGGCTCAATTGGAGGCCAATTTGGGTGCAATCCGAGAACACAAGGATTTGAGTGACCAAATGGACTCCGCTTGGTTTCTAACTCGCGTGGCACCATAATAACGTCAAATGTGACATGTTTGACTCAACAAAAAAGTTCGTTTGTGCTTAACGAAGAAGGAAAACTCGTTTATACGTTGTATGCTCAATTGGAGGCCAATTTGGTTGCAATCCGAGAATACAAGGATTTGAGTGACCAAATGGACTCCGATTGATTTCAATCCTCACGTGGCACCATATTAACGTCAAATGGGACATGTTTGACTCAACAAACAAGTTCGGTTGTGCTTAAAGAAGAAGGAAAACTCGTTTGTACGTAGTATGCTCAATTGGAGGCCAATTTGGGTGCAATCCTAGAATACAAGTATTTGAGTGACCAAATGGACTCCATTTGATTTCAATACTCGCGTGGAACCATAATAACATCAAATGGGACATGTTTGACTCAACAAAAAGGTTCGGTTGTGCTTAACGAAGAAGGAAAACTCGTTTGTACGTTGTAGGCTCAATTGGAGGCTAATTTGGGTGCAATCTGAGAATACAAGGATTTGAGTGACCAAATGGACTCCGTTTGATTTCAATCCTTGTGTGGCACCATAATAACGTCAAATGGGACATGTTTGACTCAACAAACAAGTTCGGTTGTGCTGAAAGAAGAAGGAAAACTCGTTTGTACGTTGTATGCTCAATTGGAGGCCAATTTGGGTGCAATCCGAGAATACAAGTATTTGAGTGACCAAATGGACTCCATTTGATTTCAATCCCCACGCGGCACCATAATAACGTCAAATGGGACATGTTTGACTCAACAAAAAGGTTCGGTTGTGCTTAACGAAGAAGGAAAACTCGTTTGTACGTTGTATGCTCAATTGGTGGCCAATTTGGGTGCAATCCGAGAATACAAGGATTTGAGTGACCAAATGGACTCCGTTTGATTTCAATCCTTGCATGGCACCATAATAACGTCAAATGGGACATGTTTGAATTAACAAACAAGTTCGGTTGTGCTTAAAGAAGAAGGAAAACTCGTTTGTACGTTGTATGCTCAATTGGAGGCCAATTTGGGTGCAATCCGAGAATACAAGTATTTGAGTGACCAAATGGACTCCATTTGATTTCAATCCTCGCGTGGCACTATAATAATGTCAAATGGGACATGTTTGAATAAACAAAAAGGTTCGGTTGTGCTTAACGAAGAAGGAAAACTCGTTTGTACGTTGTAGGCTCAATTGGAGGCCAATTTGGGTGCAATCCGAGAATACAAGGATTTGAGTGACCAAATTGACTCCGCTTGGTTTCTAACTCGTGTGGCACCATAATAACGTAAAATGGGACATGTTTGACTCAACAAACATGTTCGGTTGTGCTTAAAGAAGAAGGAAAACTCGTTTGTACGTTGTATGCTCAATTGGAGGCCAATTTGGGTGCAATCTGACAATACAAGGATTTGAGTGACCAAATGGACTCCGCTTGGTTTCTAAATCGCGTGGCACCATAATAACGTCAAATGGGACATGTTTGACTTAACAAACAAGTTCAGTTGTGCTTAACAAAGAAGTAAAACTCGTTTGTACGTTGTAGCTCAATTGGAGGCCAATTTGGGTGCAATCCGAGAATACAAGTATTTGAGTGACCACCATGTGATTTCAATCCTCACATGGCACCGTAATAACGTCAAATGGGACATGTTTGACTCAACAAACAAGTTCGGTTGTGCTTAACGAAGAAGGAAAACTCGTTTGTACGTTGTATGCTCAATTGGAGGCTAATTTATGTGTAATCCGAGAATACAAGGATTTGAGTGACCAAATGGACTCCGTTTGATTTCAATCCTCACGTGGCACCCTAATAACGTCAAATGGGACATGTTTGACCCAACAAAAAGGTTCGGTTGTGCTTAACGAAGAAGGAAAATTCGTTTGTACGTTGTAGGCTCAATTGGAGGCCAATTTGGGTGCAATCCGAGAATACAAGGATTTGAGTGACCAAATGGACTCCGCTTGGTTTCTAACTCACGTGGCATCATAATAACGTCAAATGGGACATGTTTGACTCAACAAACAAGTTTGGTTGTGCTTAACGAAGAATTAAAACACGTTTATACGTTGTATGCTCAATTGGAGACCAATTTGGTTGCAATCCGAGAATACAAGGATTTGAGTGACCAAATGGACTCCGTTTGATTTCAATCCTCGCGTGGCACCATATTAACATCAAATGGGACATGTTTGACTCAACAAACAAGTTCGGTTGTGCTTAAAGAAGAAGGAAAACTCGTTTGTACGTTGTAAGCTCAATTGGAGGCCAATTTGGGTGCAATCCGAGAATACAAGGATTTGAGTGACCAAATGGACTCCGCTTGGTTTCAAATTCACGTGGCACCATAATAATGTCAAATGGGAAATGCTTGACTCAAACAAACAAGTTCGGTTGTGCTTAACGAAGAAGTAAAACTCGTTTTTACGTTGTACCTCAATTGGAGGCCAATTAGGGTGCAATCCGAGAATACAAGTATTTGAGTGACCAAATGGACTCCATTTGATTTCAATCCTTGCGTGGCACCATAATAATGTCAAATGGGACTTGTTTTACTCAACAAAAAGGTTCGGTTGTGCTTAACGAATAAGGAAAACTCGTTTGTACGTTGTATGCTCAATTGGAGGCCAATTTGGGTGCAATCCGAGAATACAAGGATTTGAGTGACCAAATGGACTCCGTTTGATTTAATTCCTTGCGTCGCACCATAATAACGTCAAATGGGACATGTTTGACTCAACAAACAAGTTCGGTTGTGCTTAAAGAAGAAGGAAAACTGGTTTGTACGTTGTATGCTCAATTGGAGGCCAATTTGGGTGCAATCCGAGAATACAAGTATTTGAGTGACCAAATGGACTCCATTTGATTTCAATCATTGTGTGGCACCATAATAACGTCAAATGGGACATGTTTGACTCAACAAAAAGGTTCGGTTGTGCTTAACGAAGAAGGAAAATTTGTTTGTACATTGTAGGCTCAATTGGAGGCCAATTTGGGTGCAATCCGAGAATACAAGGATTTGAGTGACCAAATGGACTCCGCTTGGTTTCTAACTCGAGCGGCACCATAATAACGTCAAATGGGACATGTTTGACTACACAAACAAGTTCGGTTGTGCTTAACGAAGAAGGAAAACTCGTTTATACGTTGTATGCTCAATTGGAGGCCAATTTGGTTGCAATCCGAGAATACAAGGATTTGAGTGACCAAATGGACTCCGTTTGATTTCAATCCTCGCGTGGCACCATATTAACGTCAAATGGGACATGTTTGACTCAACAAACAAGTTCAGTTGTGCTTAAAGAAGAAGGAAAACTCGTTTGTACGTTGTATGCTCAACTGGAGGCCAATTTGGGTGCAATCCGAGAATACAAGTATTTGAGTGACCAAATGGACTCCATTTGATTTCAATCCTCGCGAGGCACCATAATAACGTCAAATGGAACATGTTTGACTCAACAAAAAGGTTCGGTTGTGCTTAACGAAGAAGGAAAATTTGTTTGTACGTTGTAGGCTCAATTGGAGGCCAATTTGGGTGCAATCCGAGAATACAAGGATTTGAGTGACCAAATGGACTCCGCTTGGTTTCTAACTCGCGTGGCACCATAATAACGTCAAATGTGACATGTTTGACTCAACAAAAAAGTTCGTTTGTGCTTAACGAAGAAGGAAAACTCGTTTATACGTTGTATGCTCAATTGGAGGCCAATTTGGTTGCAATCCGAGAATACAAGGATTTGAGTGACCAAATGGACTCCGATTGATTTCAATCCTCACGTGGCACCATATTAACGTCAAATGGGACATGTTTGACTCAACAAACAAGTTCGGTTGTGCTTAAAGAAGAAGGAAAACTCGTTTGTACGTAGTATGCTCAATTGGAGGCCAATTTGGGTGCAATCCTAGAATACAAGTATTTGAGTGACCAAATGGACTCCATTTGATTTCAATACTCGCGTGGAACCATAATAACATCAAATGGGACATGTTTGACTCAACAAAAAGGTTCGGTTGTGCTTAACGAAGAAGGAAAACTCGTTTGTACGTTGTATGCTCAATTTGAGGCCTATTTGGGTGCAATCCGAGAATACAAGGATTTGAGTGACCAAATGGACTCCGTTTGATTTCAATCCTCATGTGGCACCATATTAACGTCAAATGGGACATGTTTGACTCAACAAACAAGTTCGGTTGTGCTTAAAGAAGAAGGAAAACTCGTTTGTACGTTGTATGCTCAATTGGAGGCCAATTTGGGTGCAATCCGAGAATACAAGTATTTGAGTGACCAAATGGACTCCATTTGATTTCAATCCCCGCGCGGCACCATAATAACGTCAAATGGGACATGTTTGACTCAACAAAAAGGTTCGGTTGTGCTAAACGAAGAAGGAAAACTCGTTTGTACGTTGTATGCTCAATTGGAGGCCAATTTGGGTGCAATCTGAGAATACAAGGATTTGAGTGACCAAATGGACTCCGTTTGATTTCAATCCTTGTGTGGCACCATAATAACGTCAAATGGGACATGTTTGACTCAACAAACAAGTTCGGTTGTGCTGAAAGAAGAAGGAAAACTCGTTTGTACGTTGTATGCTCAATTGGAGGCCAATTTGGGTGCAATCCGAGAATACAAGTATTTGAGTGACCAAATGGACTCCATTTGATTTCAATCCCCACGCGGCACCATAATAACGTCAAATGGGACATGTTTGACTCAACAAAAAGGTTCGGTTGTGCTTAACGAAGAAGGAAAACTCGTTTGTACGTTGTATGCTCAATTGGTGGCCAATTTGGGTGCAATCCGAGAATACAAGGATTTGAGTGACCAAATGGACTCCGTTTGATTTCAATCCTTGCATGGCACCATAATAACGTAAAATGGGACATGTTTGAATTAACAAACAAGTTCGGTTGTGCTTAAAGAAGAAGGAAAACTCGTTTGTACGTTGTATGCTCAATTGGAGGCCAATTTGGGTGCAATCCGAGAATACAAGTATTTGAGTGACCAAATGGACTCCATTTGATTTCAATCCTCGCGTGGCACTATAATAATGTCAAATGGGACATGTTTGAATAAACAAAAAGGTTCGGTTGTGCTTAACGAAGAAGGAAAACTCGTTTGTACGTTGTAGGCTCAATTGGAGGCCAATTTGGGTGCAATCCGAGAATACAAGGATTTGAGTGACCAAATGGACTCCGCTTGGTTTCTAACTCGTGTGGCACCATAATAACGTAAAATGGGACATGTTTGACTCAACAAACATGTTCGGTTGTGCTTAAAGAAGAAGGAAAACTCGTTTGTACGTTGTATGCTCAATTGGAGGCCAATTTTGGTGCAATCTGACAATACAAGGATTTGAGTGACCAAATGGACTCCGCTTGGTTTCTAAATCGCGTGGCACCATAATAACGTCAAATGGGACATGTTTGACTCAACAAACAAGTTCAGTTGTGCTTAACAAAGAAGTAAAACTAGTTTGTACGTTGTAGCTCAATTGGAGGCCAATTTGGGTGCAATCCGAGAATACAAGTATTTGAGTGACCACCATGTGATTTCAATCCTCACGTGGCACCGTAATAACGTCAAATGGGACATGTTTGACTCAACAAACAAGTTCGGTTGTGCTTAACGAAGAAGGAAAACTCGTTTGTACGTTGTATGCTCAATTGGAGGCTAATTTATGTGTAATCCGAGAATACAAGGATTTGAGTGACCAAATGGACTCCGTTTGATTTCAATCCTCACGTGGCACCCTAATAACGTCAAATGGGACATGTTTGACCCAACAAAAAGGTTCGGTTGTGCTTAACGAAGAAGGAAAACTCGTTTGTACGTTGTATGCTCAATTGGAGGCCTATTTGGGTGCAATCCGAGAATACAAGGATTTGAGTGACCAAATGGACTCCGTTTGATTTCAATCCTCATGTGGCACCATATTAACGTCAAATGGGACATGTTTGACTCAACAAACAAGTTCGGTTGTGCTGAAAGAAGAAGGAAAACTCGTTTGTACGTTGTATGCTCAATTGGAGGCCAATTTGGGTGCAATCTGACAATACAAGGATTTGAGTGACCAAATGGACTCCGCTTGGTTTATAAATCGCGTGGCACCATAATAACGTCAAATGGGACATGTTTGACTCAACAAACAAGTTCAGTTGTTCTTAACAAAGAAGTAAAACTCGTTTGTACGTTGTAGCTCAATTGGAGGCCAATTTGGGTGCAATCCGAGAATACAAGTATTTGAGTGACCACCATGTGATTTCAATCCTCACGTGGCACCGTAATAACGTCAAATGGGACATGTTTGACTCAACAAACAAGTTCGGTTGTGCTTAACGAAGAAGGAAAACTCGTTTGCACGTTGTCTGCTCAATTGGAGGCTAATTTATGTGTAATCCGAGAATACAAGGATTTGAGTGACCAAATGGACTCCGTTTGATTTCAATCCTCACGTGGCACCCTAATAACGTCAAATGGGACATGTTTGACCCAACAAAAAGGTTCGGTTGTGCTTAACGAAGAAGGAAAATTCGTTTGTACGTTGTAGGCTCAATTGGAGGCCAATTTGGGTGCAATCCGAGAATACAAGGATTTGAGTGACCAAATGGACTCCGCTTGGTTTCTAACTCGCGTGGCACCATAATAACTTCAAATGGGACATGTTTGACTCAACAAACAAGTTCGGTTGTGCTTAAAGAAGAAGGAAAACTCGTTTGTACGTTGTAAGCTCAATTGGAGGCCAATTTGGGTGCAATCCGAGAATACAAGGATTTGAGTGACCAAATGGACTCCGCTTGGTTTCAAATTCACGTGGCACCATAATAATGTCAAATGGGAAATGCTTGACTCAAACAAACAAGTTCGGTTGTGCTTAACGAAGAAGTAAAACTCGTTTTTACGTTGTACCTCAATTGGAGGACAATTAGGGTGCAATCCGAGAATACAAGTATTTGAGTGACCAAATGGACTCCATTTGATTTCAATCCCCACGCGGCACCATAATAACGTCAAATGGGACATGTTTGACTCAACAAAAAGGTTCGGTTGTGCTTAACGAAGAAGGAAAACTCGTTTGTACGTTGTATGCTCAATTGGTGGCCAATTTGGGTGCAATCCGAGAATACAAGGATTTGAGTAACCAAATGGACTCCGTTTGATTTCAATCCTTGCATGGCACCATAATAACGTCAAATGGGACATGTTTGAATTAACAAACAAGTTCGGTTGTGCTTAAAGAAGAAGGAAAACTCGTTTGTACGTTGTATGCTCAATTGGAGGCCAATTTGGGTGCAATCCGAGAATACAAGTATTTGAGTGACCAAATGGACTCCATTTGATTTCAATCCTCGCGTGGCACTATAATAATGTCAAATGGGACATGTTTGAATAAACAAAAAGGTTCGGTTGTGCTTAACGAAGAAGGAAAACTCGTTTGTACGTTGTAGGCTCAATTGGAGGCCAATTTGGGTGCAATCCGAGAATACAAGGATTTGAGTGACCAAATGGACTCCGCTTGGTTTCTAACTCGTGTGGCACCATAATAACGTAAAATGGGACATGTTTGACTCAACAAACATGTTCGGTTGTGCTTAAAGAAGAAGGAAAACTCGTTTGTACGTTGTATGCTCAATTGGAGGCCAATTTGGGTGCAATCTGACAATACAAGGATTTGAGTGACCAAATGGACTCCGCTTGGTTTCTAAATCGCGTGGCACCATAATAACGTCAAATGGGACATGTTTGACTCAACAAACAAGTTCGGTTGTGCTTAACGAAGAAGTAAAACTCGTTTTTACGTTGTACCTCAATTGGAGGACAATTAGGGTGCAATCCGAGAATACAAGTATTTGAGTGACCAAATGGACTCCATTTGATTTCAATCCCCACGCGGCACCATAATAACGTCAAATGGGACATGTTTGACTCAACAAAAAGGTTCGGTTGTGCTTAACGAAGAAGGAAAACTCGTTTGTACGTTGTATGCTCAATTGGTGGCCAATTTGGGTGCAATCCGAGAATACAAGGATTTGAGTGACCAAATGGACTCCGTTTGATTTCAATCCTTGCATGGCATCATAATAACGTCAAATGGGACATGTTTGAATTAACAAACAAGTTCGGTTGTGCTTAAAGAAGAAGGAAAACTCGTTTGTACGTTGTATGCTCAATTGGTGGCCAATTTGGGTGCAATCCGAGAATACAAGGATTTGAGTGACCAAATGGACTCCGTTTGATTTCAATCCTTGCATGGCACCATAATAACGTCAAATGGGACATGTTTGAATTAACAAACAAGTTCGGTTGTGCTTAAAGAAGAAGGAAAACTCGTTTGTACGTTGTATGCTCAATTGGAGGCCAATTTGGGTGCAATCCGAGAATACAAGTATTTGAGTGACCAAATGGACTCCATTTGATTTCAATCCTCGCGTGGCACTATAATAATGTCAAATGGGACATGTTTGAATAAACAAAAAGGTTCGGTTGTGCTTAACGAAGAAGGAAAACTCGTTTGTACGTTGTAGGCTCAATTGGAGGCCAATTTGGGTGCAATCCGAGAATACAAGGATTTGAGTGACCAAATGGACTCCGCTTGGTTTCTAACTCGTGTGGCACCATAATAACGTAAAATGGGACATGTTTGACTCAACAAACATGTTCGGTTGTGCTTAAAGAAGAAGGAAAACTCGTTTGTACGTTGTATGCTCAATTGGAGGCCAATTTTGGTGCAATCTGACAATACAAGGATTTGAGTGACCAAATGGACTCCGCTTGGTTTCTAAATCGCGTGGCACCATAATAACGTCAAATGGGACATGTTTGACTCAACAAACAAGTTCAGTTGTGCTTAACAAAGAAGTAAAACTCGTTTGTACGTTGGAGCTCAATTGGAGGCCAATTTGGGTGCAATCCGAGAATACAAGTATTTGAGTGACCACCATGTGATTTCAATCCTCACGTGGCACCGTAATAACGTCAAATGGGACATGTTTGACTCAACAAACAAGTTCGGTTGTGCTTAACGAAGAAGGAAAACTCGTTTGTACGTTGTATGCTCAATTGGAGGCTAATTTATGTGTAATCCGAGAATACAAGGATTTGAGTGACCAAATGGACTCCGTTTGATTTCAATCCTCACGTGGCACCCTAATAACGTCAAATGGGACATGTTTGACCCAACAAAAAGGTTCGGTTGTGCTTAACGAAGAAGGAAAACTCGTTTGTACGTTGTATGCTCAATTGGAGGCCTATTTGGGTGCAATCCGAGAATACAAGGATTTGAGTGACCAAATGGACTCCGTTTGATTTCAATCCTCATGTGGCACCATATTAACGTCAAATGGGACATGTTTGACTCAACAAACAAGTTCGGTTGTGCTGAAAGAAGAAGGAAAACTCGTTTGTACGTTGTATGCTCAATTGGAGGCCAATTTGGGTCCAATCCGAGAATACAAGTATTTGAGTGACCAAATGGACTCCATTTGATTTCAATCCCCGCGTGGCACCATAATAACGTCAAATGGGACATGTTTGACTCAACAAAAAGGTTCGGTTGTGCTAAACGAAGAAGGAAAACTCGTTTGTACGTTGTATGCTCAATTGGAGGCCAATTTGGGTGCAATCCGAGAATACAAGGATTTGAGTGACCAAATGGACTCCGTTTGATTTCAATCCTTGTGTGGCACCATAATAACGTCAAATGGGACATGTTTGACTCAACAAAAAGGTTCTGTTGTGCTAAACGAAGAAGGAAAACTCGTTTGTACGTTGTATGCTCAATTGGAGGCCAATTTGGGTGCAATCCGAGAATACAAGTATTTGAGTGACCAAATGGACTCCATTTGATTTCAATCCTCACGTGGCACTATAATAATGTCAAATGGGACATGTTTGAATAAACAAAAAGGTTCGGTTGTGCTTAACGAAGAAGGAAAACTCGTTTGTACGTTGTAGGCTCAATTGGAGGCCAATTTGGGTGCAATCCGAGAATACAAGGATTTGAGTGACCAAATGGACTCCGCTTGGTTTCTAACTCGTGTGGCACCGTAATAACGTAAAATGGGACATGTTTGACTCAACAAACATGTTCGGTTGTGCTTAAAGAAGAAGGAAAACTCGTTTGTACGTTGTATGCTCAATTGGAGGCCAATTTGGGTGCAATCTGACAATACAAGGATTTGAGTGACCAAATGGACTCCGCTTGGTTTATAAATCGCGTGGCACCATAATAACGTCAAATGGGACATGTTTGACTCAACAAACAAGTTCAGTTGTTCTTAACAAAGAAGTAAAACTCGTTTGTACGTTGTAGCTCAATTGGAGGCCAATTTGGGTGCAATCCGAGAATACAAGTATTTGAGTGACCACCATGTGATTTCAATCCTCACGTGGCACCGTAATAACGTCAAATGGGACATGTTTGACTCAACAAACAAGTTCGGTTGTGCTTAACGAAGAAGGAAAACTCGTTTACACGTTGTCTGCTCAATTGGAGGCTAATTTATGTGTAATCCGAGAATACAAGGATTTGAGTGACCAAATGGACTCCGTTTGATTTCAATCCTCACGTGGCACCCTAATAACGTCAAATGGGACATGTTTGACCCAACAAAAAGGTTCGGTTGTGCTTAACGAAGAAGGAAAATTCGTTTGTACGTTGTAGGCTCAATTGGAGGCCAATTTGGGTGCAATCCGAGAATACAAGGATTTGAGTGACCAAATGGACTCCGCTTGGTTTCTAACTCGCGTGGCACCATAATAACTTCAAATGGGACATGTTTGACTCAACAAACAAGTTCGGTTGTGCTTAAAGAAGAAGGAAAACTCGTTTGTACGTTGTAAGCTCAATTGGAGGCCAATTTGGGTGCAATCCGAGAATACAAGGATTTGAGTGACCAAATGGACTCCGCTTGGTTTCAAATTCACGTGGCACCATAATAATGTCAAATGGGAAATGCTTGACTCAAACAAACAAGTTCGGTTGTGCTTAACGAAGAAGTAAAACTCGTTTTTACGTTGTACCTCAATTGGAGGACAATTAGGGTGCAATCCGAGAATACAAGTATTTGAGTGACCAAATGGACTCCATTTGATTTCAATCCCCACGCGGCACCATAATAACGTCAAATGGGACATGTTTGACTCAACAAAAAGGTTCGGTTGTGCTTAACGAAGAAGGAAAACTCGTTTGTACGTTGTATGCTCAATTGGTGGCCAATTTGGGTGCAATCCGAGAATACAAGGATTTGAGTGACCAAATGGACTCCGTTTGATTTCAATCCTTGCATGGCACCATAATAACGTCAAATGGGACATGTTTGAATTAACAAACAAGTTCGGTTGTGCTTAAAGAAGAAGGAAAACTCGTTTGTACGTTGTATGCTCAATTGGAGGCCAATTTGGGTGCAATCCGAGAATACAAGTATTTGAGTGACCAAATGGACTCCATTTGATTTCAATCCTCGCGTGGCACTATAATAATGTCAAATGGGACATGTTTGAATAAACAAAAAGGTTCGGTTGTGCTTAACGAAGAAGGAAAACTCGTTTGTACGTTGTAGGCTCAATTGGAGGCCAATTTGGGTGCAATCCGAGAATACAAGGATTTGAGTGACCAAATGGACTCCGCTTGGTTTCTAACTCGTGTGGCACCATAATAACGTAAAATGGGACATGTTTGACTCAACAAACATGTTCGGTTGTGCTTAAAGAAGAAGGAAAACTCGTTTGTACGTTGTATGCTCAATTGGAGGCCAATTTTGGTGCAATCTGACAATACAAGGATTTGAGTGACCAAATGGACTCCGCTTGGTTTCTAAATCGCGTGGCACCATAATAACGTCAAATGGGACATGTTTGACTCAACAAACAAGTTCAGTTGTGCTTAACAAAGAAGTAAAACTCGTTTGTACGTTGTAGCTCAATTGGAGGCCAATTTGGGTGCAATCCGAGAATACAAGTATTTGAGTGACCACCATGTGATTTCAATCCTCACGTGGCACCATAATAACGTCAAATGGGACATGTTTGACTCAACAAACAAGTTCGGTTGTGCTTAACGAACAAGGAAAACTCGTTTGTACGTTGTATGCTCAATTGGAGGCTAATTTATGTGTAATCCGAGAATACAAGGATTTGAGTGACCAAATGGACTCCGTTTGATTTCAATCCTCATGTGGCACCCTAATAACGTCAAATGGGACATGTTTGACCCAACAAAAAGGTTCGGTTGTGCTTAACGAAGAAGAAAAACTCGTTTGTACGTTGTATGCTCAATTGGAGGCCTATTTGGGTGCAATCCGAGAATACAAGGATTTGAGTGACCAAATGGACTCCGTTTGATTTCAATCCTCATGTGGCACCATATTAACGTCAAATGGGACATGTTTGACTCAACAAACAAGTTCGGTTGTGCTGAAAGAAGAAGGAAAACTCGTTTGTACGTTGTATGCTCAATTGGAGGCCAATTTGGGTGCAATCCGAGAATACAAGTATTTGAGTGACCAAATGGACTCCATTTGATTTCAATCCCCGCGCGGCACCATAATAACGTCAAATGGGACATGTTTGACTCAACAAAAAGGTTCGGTTGTGCTAAACGAAGAAGGAAAACTCGTTTGTACGTTGTATGCTCAATTGGAGGCCAATTTGGGTGCAATCCGAGAATACAAGGATTTGAGTGACCAAATGGACTCCGTTTGATTTCAATCCTTGTGTGGCACCATAATAACGTCAAATGGGACATGTTTGACTCAACAAAAAGGTTCGGTTGTGCTAAACGAAGAAGGAAAACTCGTTTGTACGTTGTATGCTCAATTGGAGGCCAATTTGGGTGCAATCCGAGAATACAAGTATTTGAGTGACCAAATGGACTCCATTTGATTTCAATCCTCGCGTGGCACTATAATAATGTCAAATGGGACATGTTTGAATAAACAAAAAGGTTCGGTTGTGCTTAACGAAGAAGGAAAACTCGTTTGTACGTTGTAGGCTCAATTGGAGGCCAATTTGGGTGCAATCCGAGAATACAAGGATTTGAGTGACCAAATGGACTCCGCTTGGTTTCTAACTCGTGTGGCACCATAATAACGTAAAATGGGACATGTTTGACTCAACAAACATGTTCGGTTGTGCTTAAAGAAGAAGGAAAACTCGTTTGTACGTTGTATGCTCAATTGGAGGCCAATTTGGGTGCAATCTGACAATACAAGGATTTGAGTGACCAAATGGACTCCGCTTGGTTTCTAAATCGCGTGGCACCATAATAACGTCAAATGGGACATGTTTGACTCAACAAACAAGTTCAGTTGTGCTTAACAAAGAAGTAAAACTCGTTTGTACGTTGTAGCTCAATTGGAGGCCAATTTGGGTGCAATCCGAGAATACAAGTATTTGAGTGACCACCATGTGATTTCAATCCTCACATGGCACCGTAATAACGTCAAATGGGACATGTTTGACTCAACAAACAAGTTCGGTTGTGCTTAACGAAGAAGGAAAACTCGTTTGTACGTTGTATGCTCAATTGGAGGCTAATTTATGTGTAATCCGAGAATACAAGGATTTGAGTGACCAAATGGACTCCGTTTGATTTCAATCCTCACGTGGCACCCTAATAACGTCAAATGGGACATGTTTGACCCAACAAAAAGGTTCGGTTGTGCTTAACGAAGAAGGAAAACTCGTTTGTACGTTGTATGCTCAATTGGAGGCCTATTTGGGTGCAATCCGAGAATACAAGGATTTGAGTGACCAAATGGACTCCGTTTGATTTCAATCCTCATGTGGCACCATATTAACGTCAAATGGGACATGTTTGACTCAACAAACAAGTTCGGTTGTGCTGAAAGAAGAAGGAAAACTCGTTTGTACGTTGTATGCTCAATTGGAGGCCAATTTGGGTCCAATCCGAGAATACAAGTATTTGAGTGACCAAATGGACTCCATTTGATTTCAATCCCCGCGTGGCACCATAATAACGTCAAATGGGACATGTTTGACTCAACAAAAAGGTTCGGTTGTGCTAAACGAAGAAGGAAAACTCGTTTGTACGTTGTATGCTCAATTGGAGGCCAATTTGGGTGCAATCCGAGAATACAAGGATTTGAGTGACCAAATGGACTCCGTTTGATTTCAATCCTTGTGTGGCACCATAATAACGTCAAATGGGACATGTTTGACTCAACAAAAAGGTTCTGTTGTGCTAAACGAAGAAGGAAAACTCGTTTGTACGTTGTATGCTCAATTGGAGGCCAATTTGGGTGCAATCCGAGAATACAAGTATTTGAGTGACCAAATGGACTCCATTTGATTTCAATCCTCACGTGGCACTATAATAATGTCAAATGGGACATGTTTGAATAAACAAAAAGGTTCGGTTGTGCTTAACGAAGAAGGAAAACTCGTTTGTACGTTGTAGGCTCAATTGGAGGCCAATTTGGGTGCAATCCGAGAATACAAGGATTTGAGTGACCAAATGGACTCCGCTTGGTTTCTAACTCGTGTGGCACCGTAATAACGTAAAATGGGACATGTTTGACTCAACAAACATGTTCGGTTGTGCTTAAAGAAGAAGGAAAACTCGTTTGTACGTTGTATGCTCAATTGGAGGCCAATTTGGGTGCAATCTGACAATACAAGGATTTGAGTGACCAAATGGACTCCGCTTGGTTTATAAATCGCGTGGCACCATAATAACGTCAAATGGGACATGTTTGACTCAACAAACAAGTTCAGTTGTTCTTAACAAAGAAGTAAAACTCGTTTGTACGTTGTAGCTCAATTGGAGGCCAATTTGGGTGCAATCCGAGAATACAAGTATTTGAGTGACCACCATGTGATTTCAATCCTCACGTGGCACCGTAATAACGTCAAATGGGACATGTTTGACTCAACAAACAAGTTCGGTTGTGCTTAACGAAGAAGGAAAACTCGTTTACACGTTGTCTGCTCAATTGGAGGCTAATTTATGTGTAATCCGAGAATACAAGGATTTGAGTGACCAAATGGACTCCGTTTGATTTCAATCCTCACGTGGCACCCTAATAACGTCAAATGGGACATGTTTGACCCAACAAAAAGGTTCGGTTGTGCTTAACGAAGAAGGAAAATTCGTTTGTACGTTGTAGGCTCAATTGGAGGCCAATTTGGGTGCAATCCGAGAATACAAGGATTTGAGTGACCAAATGGACTCCGCTTGGTTTCTAACTCGCGTGGCACCATAATAACTTCAAATGGGACATGTTTGACTCAACAAACAAGTTCGGTTGTGCTTAAAGAAGAAGGAAAACTCGTTTGTACGTTGTAAGCTCAATTGGAGGCCAATTTGGGTGCAATCCGAGAATACAAGGATTTGAGTGACCAAATGGACTCCGCTTGGTTTCAAATTCACGTGGCACCATAATAATGTCAAATGGGAAATGCTTGACTCAAACAAACAAGTTCGGTTGTGCTTAACGAAGAAGTAAAACTCGTTTTTACGTTGTACCTCAATTGGAGGACAATTAGGGTGCAATCCGAGAATACAAGTATTTGAGTGACCAAATGGACTCCATTTGATTTCAATCCCCACGCGGCACCATAATAACGTCAAATGGGACATGTTTGACTCAACAAAAAGGTTCGGTTGTGCTTAACGAAGAAGGAAAACTCGTTTGTACGTTGTATGCTCAATTGGTGGCCAATTTGGGTGCAATCCGAGAATACAAGGATTTGAGTGACCAAATGGACTCCGTTTGATTTCAATCCTTGCATGGCACCATAATAACGTCAAATGGGACATGTTTGAATTAACAAACAAGTTCGGTTGTGCTTAAAGAAGAAGGAAAACTCGTTTGTACGTTGTATGCTCAATTGGAGGCCAATTTGGGTGCAATCCGAGAATACAAGTATTTGAGTGACCAAATGGACTCCATTTGATTTCAATCCTCGCGTGGCACTATAATAATGTCAAATGGGACATGTTTGAATAAACAAAAAGGTTCGGTTGTGCTTAACGAAGAAGGAAAACTCGTTTGTACGTTGTAGGCTCAATTGGAGGCCAATTTGGGTGCAATCCGAGAATACAAGGATTTGAGTGACCAAATGGACTCCGCTTGGTTTCTAACTCGTGTGGCACCATAATAACGTAAAATGGGACATGTTTGACTCAACAAACATGTTCGGTTGTGCTTAAAGAAGAAGGAAAACTCGTTTGTACGTTGTATGCTCAATTGGAGGCCAATTTTGGTGCAATCTGACAATACAAGGATTTGAGTGACCAAATGGACTCCGCTTGGTTTCTAAATCGCGTGGCACCATAATAACGTCAAATGGGACATGTTTGACTCAACAAACAAGTTCAGTTGTGCTTAACAAAGAAGTAAAACTCGTTTGTACGTTGTAGCTCAATTGGAGGCCAATTTGGGTGCAATCCGAGAATACAAGTATTTGAGTGACCACCATGTGATTTCAATCCTCACGTGGCACCATAATAACGTCAAATGGGACATGTTTGACTCAACAAACAAGTTCGGTTGTGCTTAACGAACAAGGAAAACTCGTTTGTACGTTGTATGCTCAATTGGAGGCTAATTTATGTGTAATCCGAGAATACAAGGATTTGAGTGACCAAATGGACTCCGTTTGATTTCAATCCTCATGTGGCACCCTAATAACGTCAAATGGGACATGTTTGACCCAACAAAAAGGTTCGGTTGTGCTTAACGAAGAAGAAAAACTCGTTTGTACGTTGTATGCTCAATTGGAGGCCTATTTGGGTGCAATCCGAGAATACAAGGATTTGAGTGACCAAATGGACTCCGTTTGATTTCAATCCTCATGTGGCACCATATTAACGTCAAATGGGACATGTTTGACTCAACAAACAAGTTCGGTTGTGCTGAAAGAAGAAGGAAAACTCGTTTGTACGTTGTATGCTCAATTGGAGGCCAATTTGGGTGCAATCCGAGAATACAAGTATTTGAGTGACCAAATGGACTCCATTTGATTTCAATCCCCGCGCGGCACCATAATAACGTCAAATGGGACATGTTTGACTCAACAAAAAGGTTCGGTTGTGCTAAACGAAGAAGGAAAACTCGTTTGTACGTTGTATGCTCAATTGGAGGCCAATTTGGGTGCAATCCGAGAATACAAGGATTTGAGTGACCAAATGGACTCCGTTTGATTTCAATCCTTGTGTGGCACCATAATAACGTCAAATGGGACATGTTTGACTCAACAAAAAGGTTCGGTTGTGCTAAACGAAGAAGGAAAACTCGTTTGTACGTTGTATGCTCAATTGGAGGCCAATTTGGGTGCAATCCGAGAATACAAGTATTTGAGTGACCAAATGGACTCCATTTGATTTCAATCCTCGCGTGGCACTATAATAATGTCAAATGGGACATGTTTGAATAAACAAAAAGGTTCGGTTGTGCTTAACGAAGAAGGAAAACTCGTTTGTACGTTGTAGGCTCAATTGGAGGCCAATTTGGGTGCAATCCGAGAATACAAGGATTTGAGTGACCAAATGGACTCCGCTTGGTTTCTAACTCGTGTGGCACCATAATAACGTAAAATGGGACATGTTTGACTCAACAAACATGTTCGGTTGTGCTTAAAGAAGAAGGAAAACTCGTTTGTACGTTGTATGCTCAATTGGAGGCCAATTTGGGTGCAATCTGACAATACAAGGATTTGAGTGACCAAATGGACTCCGCTTGGTTTCTAAATCGCGTGGCACCATAATAACGTCAAATGGGACATGTTTGACTCAACAAACAAGTTCAGTTGTGCTTAACAAAGAAGTAAAACTCGTTTGTACGTTGTAGCTCAATTGGAGGCCAATTTGGGTGCAATCCGAGAATACAAGTATTTGAGTGACCACCATGTGATTTCAATCCTCACATGGCACCGTAATAACGTCAAATGGGACATGTTTGACTCAACAAACAAGTTCGGTTGTGCTTAACGAAGAAGGAAAACTCGTTTGTACGTTGTATGCTCAATTGGAGGCTAATTTATGTGTAATCCGAGAATACAAGGATTTGAGTGACCAAATGGACTCCGTTTGATTTCAATCCTCACGTGGCACCCTAATAACGTCAAATGGGACATGTTTGACCCAACAAAAAGGTTCGGTTGTGCTTAACGAAGAAGGAAAATTCGTTTGTACGTTGTAGGCTCAATTGGAGGCCAATTTGGGTGCAATCCGAGAATACAAGGATTTGAGTGACCAAATGGACTCCGCTTGGTTTCTAACTCGCGTGGCACCATAATAACTTCAAATGGGACATGTTTGACTCAACAAACAAGTTTGGTTGTGCTTAACGAAGAAGGAAAACACGTTTATACGTTGTATGCTCAATTGGAGACCAATTTGGTTGCAATCCGAGAATACAAGGATTTGAGTGACCAAATGGACTCCGTTTGATTTCAATCCTCGCGTGGCACCATATTAACATCAAATGGGACATGTTTGACTCAACAAACAAGTTCGGTTGTGCTTAAAGAAGAAGGAAAACTCGTTTGTACGTTGTAAGCTCAATTGGAGGCCAATTTGGGTGCAATCCGAGAATACAAGGATTTGAGTGACCAAATGGACTCCGCTTGGTTTCAAATTCACGTGGCACCATAATAATGTCAAATGGGAAATGCTTGACTCAAACAAACAAGTTCGGTTGTGCTTAACGAAGAAGTAAAACTCGTTTTTACGTTGTACCTCAATTGGAGGACAATTAGGGTGCAATCCGAGAATACAAGTATTTGAGTGACCAAATGGACTCCATTTGATTTC
Organism: Berberis vulgaris; assembly: GCA_963556465.1. NCBI lineage: Eukaryota > Viridiplantae > Streptophyta > Magnoliopsida > Ranunculales > Berberidaceae > Berberis > Berberis vulgaris. Next base: position 48,760,774 of record OY747127.1, read on the forward strand.
AATCCTCGCGTGGCACCATAATAATGTCAAATGGGACTTGTTTTACTCAACAAAAAGGTTCGGTTGTGCTTAACGAATAAGGAAAACTCGTTTGTACGTTGTATGCTCAATTGGAGGCCAATTTGGGTGCAATCCGAGAATACAAGGATTTGAGTGACCAAATGGACTCCGTTTGATTTAATTCCTTGCGTCGCACCATAATAACGTCAAATGGGACATGTTTGACTCAACAAACAAGTTCGGTTGTGCTTAAAGAAGAAGGAAAACTCGTTTGTACGTTTTATGCTCAATTGGAGGCCAATTTGGGTGCAATCCGAGAATACAAGTATTTGAGTGACCAAATGGACTCCATTCGATTTCAATCCTTGTGTGGCACCATAATAACGTCAAATGGGACATGTTTGACTCAACAAAAAGGTTCGGTTGTGCTTAACGAAGAAGGAAAATTTGTTTGTACATTGTAGGCTCAATTGGAGGCCAATTTGGGTGCAATCCGAGAATACATGGATTTGAGTGACCAAATGGACTCCGCTTGGTTTCTAACTCGCGTGGCACCATAATAACGTCAAATGGGACATGTTTGACTACACAAACAAGTTCGGTTGTGCTTAACGAAGAAGGAAAACTCGTTTATACGTTGTATGCTCAATTGGAGGCCAATTTGGTTGCAATCCGAGAATACAAGGATTTGAGTGACCAAATGGACTCCGTTTGATTTCAATCCTCGCGTGGCACCATATTAACGTCAAATGGGACATGTTTGACTCAACAAACAAGTTCAGTTGTGCTTAAAGAAGAAGGAAAACTCGTTTGTACGTTGTATGCTCAACTGGAGGCCAATTTGGGTGCAATCCGAGAATACAAGTATTTGAGTAACCAAATGGACTCCATTTGATTTCAATCCCCGCGCGGCACCATAATAACGTCAAATGGAACATGTTTGACTCAACAAAAAGGTTCAGTTGTGCTTAACGAAGAAGGAAAACTCGTTTGTACGTTGTATGCTCAATTAGAGGCCAATTTGGGTGCAATCCGAGAATACAAGGATTTGAGTGACCAAATGGACTCCGATTGATTTCAATCCTTGCGTCGCACCATAATAACGTCAAATGGGACATGTTTGAATCAACAAACAAGTTCGGTTGTGCTTAAAGAAGAAGGAAAACTCGTTTGTACGTTGTATGCTCAATTGGAGGCCAATTTGGGTGCAATCCGAGAATACAAGGATTTGAGTGACCAAATGGACTCCATTTGATTTCAATCCTCACGCGACACCATAATAACGTCAAACGGGACATGTTTGACTCAACAAAAAGGTTCGGTTGTGCTTAACGAAGAAGGAAAACTCGTTGTTACGTTGTATGCTCAATTGGAGGCCAATTTGGGTGCAATCCGAGAATACAAGGATTTGAGTGACCAAATGGACTCCGTTTGATTTCAATCCTTGCGTGGCACCATAATAACGTAAAATTCGACACGTTTGACTCAACAAACAAGTTCGGTTGTGCTTAAAGGAGAAGGAAAACTCGTTTGTACGTTGTATGCTCAATTGGAGGCCAATTTGGGTGCAATCCGAGAATACAAGTATTTGAGTGACCAAATGGACTCCGTTTGATTTCAATCCTTGCGTGGCACCATAATAACGTCAAATGGGACATGTTTGACTCAACAAAAAGGTTCGGTTGTGCTTAACGAAGAAGGAAAATTCGTTTGTACGTTGTAGGCTCAATTGGAGGCCAATTTGGGTGCAATCCGAGAATACAAGGATTTGAGTGACCAAATGGACTCCGCTTGGTTTCTAACTCGCGTGGCACCATAATAATGTCAAATGGGACATGTTTGACTCAACAAACAAGTTTTTTTGTGCTTAACGAAGAAGTAAAACTCAGTGTTCTAAAAATCGCTAGGCGCTGGGCGGGCGGCGAGCAGGTGCCTAGCGCCCAGGGGCCTAGGCGGGTGCCTAGGCGGGCGCCTAGGCGGCACCTAGGCGGTCTTAGGTTTTGTATTATTACTTTAATAATTTACAAAAGTTAAGCATAATACATTATCAATTACATCCAATTTAATGCCAGTATACATATGCAAAATTTAAAAACATGAAAAATTACCAATAGTGAACAAAATTTATTAAAACTCAAATGACTGAAGTTGGTCATGATGGGTACTTTATATAAATTTGAATGTGTACTCTTTTATTTTTCTTCAAATTGCATAAATAACCTCAGTTATATTTGATAAAATCTACATTAGTAAAATTGGTACCGACAGATCATTCGAGAATTCCATTAAGTAATCATCATTTGCTACATTTAGACATATACTGAATAAAAAATAATTAAATAGTTTATTATTAAAAAGTAGGAAATAAAATAAAATAAGAACACAATTAGCCATATTAAAAATTTTAAAAAAATTTAAAAAATTTAAAAAAAATTAAAAAAAATTAAAAAAAATAAAAATCTCCCAGACCGCCTAGAGTCCGCCTAGGCCGCCTAGAGTCCGCCTAGACCCCGCCTAGGCCGCCCAGACCCGCCCAGCCCCGCCTAGACCCGCCCAGCCGCCCAGACAGCCCGCCCAGCCATTAATCTGGGCGGTTTTCCACCTTCTAGCGCCTAGGCGCCGCCTAGGCGGCCGCCTAGACCGATTTTTAGAACACTGGTAAAACTCGTTTGTACGTTGTAGCTCAATTGGAGGCCAATTTGGGTGCAATCCGAGAATACAAGTATTTGAGTGACCAAATGGACTCCATGTGATTTCAATCCTCGCGTGGCACCGTAATAACGCCAAATGGGACATGTTTGACTCAACAAACAAGTTCGGTTGTGCTTAACGAAGAAGGAAAACCTGTTTGTACGTTGTATGCTCAATTGGAGGCTAATTTGGGTGTAATCCGAGAATACAAGGATTTGAGTGACCAAATGGACTCCGTTTGATTTCAATCCTTGCGTGGCACCATAATAACGTCAAATGGGACATGTTTGACTCTACAAAAAGGTTCGGTTGTGCTTAACGAAGAAGGAAAATTCGTTTGTACGATGTAGGCTCAATTGGAGGCCAATTTGGGTGCAATCCGAGAATACAAGGATTTGAGTGACCAAATGGACTCCGCTTGGTTTCTAACTCGCGTGGCACCATAATAACGTAAAATGGCACATGTTTGACTCAACAAACAAGTTCGGTTGTGCTTAAAGAAGAAGTAAAACTCGTTTGTACGTTGTATGCTCAATTGGAGGCCAATTTGGGTGCAATCCGAGAATACAAGTATTTGAGTGACCAAATGGACTCCATTTGATTTCAATCCTCGCGCGGCACCATAATAACGTCAAATGGGACATGTTTGACTCAACAAAAAGGTTCGGTTGTGCTTCACGAAGAATGAAAACTCGTTTGTACGTTGTATGCTCAATTGGAGGCCAATTTGGGTGCAATCCGAGAATACAAGTATTTGAGTGACCAAATGGACTCCATTTTATTTCAATCCTCGCAAGGCACCATAATAACGTCAAATGGGACATGTTTGACTCAACAAACAAGTTCGGTTGTGCTTAAAGAAGAAGAAAAACTCGTTTGTACGTTGTATGCTCAATTGGAGGCCAATTTGGGTGCAATCCGAGAATACAAGTATTTGAGTGACCAAATGGACTCCATTTGATTTCAATCCTCGCGTGGCACTATAATAATGTCAAATTGGACATGTTTGAATAAACAAAAAGATTCGGTTGTGCTTAACGAAGAAGGAAAACTCGTTTGTACGTAGTAGGCTCAATTGGAGGCCAATTTGGGTGCAATCCGAGAATACAAGGATTTGAGTGACCAAATGGACTCCGCTTGGTTTCTAACTCGCGTGGCACCATAATAACGTAAAATGGGACACGTTTGACTCAACAAACAAGTTCGGTTGTGCTTAAAGGAGAAGGAAAACTCGTTTGTACGTTGTATGCTCAATTGGAGGCCAATTTGGGTGCAATCCGAGAATACAAGTATTTGAGTGACCAAATGGACTCCGTTTGATTTCAATCCTTGCGTGGCACCATAATAACGTCAAATGGGACATGTTTGACTCAAGAAACAAGTTCGGTTGTACTTAAAGAAGAAGGAAACTTGTTTGTACGTTGTATGCTCAATTGGAGGCCAATTTGGGTGCAATCCGAGAATACAAGGATTTGAGTGACCAAATGGACTCCGTTCGATTTCAATCCTCGCGTGGCACCATATTAACGTCAAATGGGACATGTTTGACTCAACAAACAAGTTCGGTTGTGCATAAAGAAGAAGGAAAACTCGATTGTACGTTGTATGCTCAATTGGAGGCCAATTTGGGTGCAATCCGAGAATACAAGTATTTGAGTGACCAAATGGACTCCATTTGATTTCAATCCTCGCGCGGCACCATAATAACGTCAAATGGGACATGTTTGACTCAACAAAAATGTTCGGTTGTGCTTAACGAAGAAGGAAAACTCGTTTGTACGTTGTAAGCTCAATTGGAGGCCAATTTGGGTGCAATCCGATAATACAAGGATTTGAGTGACCAAATGGACTCCTCTTGGTTTCTAACTCGCGTGGCACCATAATAACGTCAAATGGGAAATGCTTGACTCAACAAACAAGTTCGGTTGTGCTTAAAGAAGAAGGAAAACTCGTTTGTACGTTGTATGCTCAATTGGAGGCCAATTTGGGTGCAATCCGAGAATACAAGTGTTTGAGTGACCAAATGGACTCCGTTTGATTTCAATCCTTGCGTTGCACGATAATAACGTCAAATGGGACATGTTTGACTCAACAAACAAGTTCAGTTGTACTTAAAGAAGAAGGAAAACTCGTTTGTACGTTGTATGCTCAATTGGAGGCCAATTTGGGTGCAATCCGAGAATACAAGGATTTGAGTGACCAAATGGACTCCGTTTGATTTCAATCCTTGCGTGGCACCATAATAACGTCAAATGGTTCATGTTTGACTCAACAAACAAGTTCGGTTGTGCTTAAAGAAGAAGGAAAACTCGTTTGTACGTTGTATGCTCAATTGGAGGCCAATTTGGGTGCAATCCGAGAATACAAGTATTTGAGTGACCAAATGGACTCCGCTTGGTTTCTAACTCGTGTGGCACCATAATAACGTCAAATGGGACATGTTTGACTCAACAAAAAGGTTCGGTTGTGCTTAACGAAGAAGGAAAATTCGTTTGTACGTTGTAGGCTCAATTGGAGGCCAATTTGGGTGCAATCCGATAATACAAGGATTTGAGTGACCAAATGGACTCCGCTTGGTTTCTAACTCGCGTGGCACGATAATAATGTCAAATGGGACATGTTTGACTCAACAAACAAGTTTTTTTGTGCTTAACGAAGAAGTAAAACTCGTTTGTATGTTGTAGCTCAATTGGAGGCCAATTTGGGTGCAATCCGAGAATACAAGTATTTGAGTGACCAAATGGACTCCATGTGATTTCAATCCTCGCGTGGCACCGTAATAACGCCAAATGGGACATGTTTAACTCAACAAACAAGTTCGGTTGTGCTTAACGAAGAAGGAAAACCTGTTTGTACGTTGTATGCTCAATTGGAGGCTAATTTGGGTGTAATCCGAGAATACAAGGATTTGAGTGACCAAATGGACTCCGTTTGATTTCAATCCTCGCGTGGCACCATAATAACGTCAAATGGGACATGTTTGACTCTACAAAAAGGTTCGGTTGTGCTTAACGAAGAAGGAAAATTCGTTTGTACGATGTAGGCTCAATTGGAGGCCAATTTGGGTGCAATCCGAGAATACAAGGATTTGAGTGACCAAATGGACTCCGCTTGGTTTCTAACTCGCGTGGCACCATAATAACGTAAAATGGCACATGTTTGACTCAACAAACAAGTTCGGTTGTGCTTAAAGAAGAAGTAAAACTCGTTTGTACGTTGTATGCTCAATTGGAGGCCAATTTGGGTGCAATCCGAGAATACAAGTATTTGAGTGACCAAATGGACTCCATTTGATTTCAATCCTCGCGCGGCACCATAATAACGTCAAATGGGACATGTTTGACTCAACAAAAAGGTTCGGTTGTGCTTCACGAAGAATGAAAACTCGTTTGTACGTTGTATGCTCAATTGGAGGCCAATTTGGGTGCAATCCGAGAATACAAGTATTTGAGTGACCAAATGGACTCCATTTTATTTCGATCCTCGCAAGGCACCATAATAACGTCAAATGGGACATGTTTGACTCAACAAACAAGTTCGGTTGTGCTTAAAGAAGAAGAAAAACTCGTTTGTACGTTGTATGCTCAATTGGAGGCCAATTTGGGTGCAATCCGAGAATACAAGTATTTGAGTGACCAAATGGACTCCATTTGATTTCAATCCTCGCGTGGCACTATAATAATGTCAAATTGGACATGTTTGAATAAACAAAAAGATTCGGTTGTGCTTAACGAAGAAGGAAAACTCGTTTGTACGTAGTAGGCTCAATTGGAGGCCAATTTGGGTGCAATCCGAGAATACAAGGATTTGAGTGACCAAATGGACTCCGCTTGGTTTCTAACTCGCGTGGCACCATAATAACGTAAAATGGGACACGTTTGACTCAACAAACAAGTTCGGTTGTGCTTAAAGGAGAAGGAAAACTCGTTTGTACGTTGTATGCTCAATTGGAGGCCAATTTGGGTGCAATCCGAGAATACAAGTATTTGAGTGACCAAATGGACTCCGTTTGATTTCAATCCTTGCGTGGCACCATAATAACGTCAAATGGGACATGTTTGACTCAAGAAACAAGTTCGGTTGTACTTAAAGAAGAAGGAAACTTGTTTGTACGTTGTATGCTCAATTGGAGGCCAATTTGGGTGCAATCCGAGAATACAAGGATTTGAGTGACCAAATGGACTCCGTTCGATTTCAATCCTCGCGTGGCACCATATTAACGTCAAATGGGACATGTTTGACTCAACAAACAAGTTCGGTTGTGCATAAAGAAGAAGGAAAACTCGATTGTACGTTGTATGCTCAATTGGAGGCCAATTTGGGTGCAATCCGAGAATACAAGTATTTGAGTGACCAAATGGACTCCATTTGATTTCAATCCTCGCGCGGCACCATAATAACGTCAAATGGGACATGTTTGACTCAACAAAAAGGTTCGGTTGTGCTTAACGAAGAAGGAAAACTCGTTTGTACGTTGTAAGCTCAATTGGAGGCCAATTTGGGTGCAATCCGATAATACAAGGATTTGAGTGACCAAATGGACTCCTCTTGGTTTCTAACTCGCGTGGCACCATAATAACGTCAAATGGGAAATGCTTGACTCAACAAACAAGTTCGGTTGTGCTTAAAGAAGAAGGAAAACTCGTTTGTACGTTGTATGCTCAATTGGAGGCCAATTTGGGTGCAATCCGAGAATACAAGTGTTTGAGTGACCAAATGGACTCCGTTTGATTTCAATCCTTGCGTTGCACGATAATAACGTCAAATGGGACATGTTTGACTCAACAAACAAGTTCAGTTGTACTTAAAGAAGAAGGAAAACTCGTTTGTACGTTGTATGCTCAATTGGAGGCCAATTTGGGTGCAATCCGAGAATACAAGGATTTGAGTGACCAAATGGACTCCGTTTGATTTCAATCCTTGCGTGGCACCATAATAACGTCAAATGGTTCATGTTTGACTCAACAAACAAGTTCGGTTGTGCTTAAAGAAGAAGGAAAACTCGTTTGTACGTTGTATGCTCAATTGGAGGCCAATTTGGGTGCAATCCGAGAATACAAGTATTTGAGTGACCAAATGGACTCCGCTTGGTTTCTAACTCGTGTGGCACCATAATAACGTCAAATGGGACATGTTTGACTCAACAAAAAGGTTCGGTTGTGCTTAACGAAGAAGGAAAATTCGTTTGTACGTTGTAGGCTCAATTGGAGGCCAATTTGGGTGCAATCCGATAATACAAGGATTTGAGTGACCAAATGGACTCCGCTTGGTTTCTAACTCGCGTGGCACGATAATAATGTCAAATGGGACATGTTTGACTCAACAAACAAGTTTTTTTGTGCTTAACGAAGAAGTAAAACTCGTTTGTATGTTGTAGCTCAATTGGAGGCCAATTTGGGTGCAATCCGAGAATACAAGTATTTGAGTGACCAAATGGACTCCATGTGATTTCAATCCTCGCGTGGCACCGTAATAACGCCAAATGGGACATGTTTAACTCAACAAACAAGTTCGGTTGTGCTTAACGAAGAAGGAAAACCTGTTTGTACGTTGTATGCTCAATTGGAGGCTAATTTGGGTGTAATCCGAGAATACAAGGATTTGAGTGACCAAATGGACTCCGTTTGATTTCAATCCTCGTGTGGCACCATAATAACGTCAAATGGGACATGTTTGACTCTACAAAAAGGTTCGGTTGTGCTTAACGAAGAAGGAAAATTCGTTTGTACGATGTAGGCTCAATTGGAGGCCAATTTGGGTGCAATCCGAGAATACAAGGATTTGAGTGACCAAATGGACTCCGCTTGGTTTCTAACTCGCGTGGCACCATAATAACGTAAAATGGCACATGTTTGACTCAACAAACAAGTTCGGTTGTGCTTAAAGAAGAAGTAAAACTCGTTTGTACGTTGTATGCTCAATTGGAGGCCAATTTGGGTGCAATCCGAGAATACAAGTATTTGAGTGACCAAATGGACTCCATTTGATTTCAATCCTCGCGCGGCACCATAATAACGTCAAATGGGACATGTTTGACTCAACAAAAAGGTTCGGTTGTGCTTCACGAAGAATGAAAACTCGTTTGTACGTTGTATGCTCAATTGGAGGCCAATTTGGGTGCAATCCGAGAATACAAGTATTTGAGTGACCAAATGGACTCCATTTTATTTCGATCCTCGCAAGGCACCATAATAACGTCAAATGGGACATGTTTGACTCAACAAACAAGTTCGGTTGTGCTTAAAGAAGAAGAAAAACTCGTTTGTACGTTGTATGCTCAATTGGAGGCCAATTTGGGTGCAATCCGAGAATACAAGTATTTGAGTGACCAAATGGACTCCATTTGATTTCAATCCTCGCGTGGCACTATAATAATGTCAAATTGGACATGTTTGAATAAACAAAAAGATTCGGTTGTGCTTAACGAAGAAGGAAAACTCGTTTGTACGTAGTAGGCTCAATTGGAGGCCAATTTGGGTGCAATCCGAGAATACAAGGATTTGAGTGACCAAATGGACTCCGCTTGGTTTCTAACTCGCGTGGCACCATAATAACGTAAAATGGGACACGTTTGACTCAACAAACAAGTTCGGTTGTGCTTAAAGGAGAAGGAAAACTCGTTTGTACGTTGTATGCTCAATTGGAGGCCAATTTGGGTGCAATCCGAGAATACAAGTATTTGAGTGACCAAATGGACTCCGTTTGATTTCAATCCTTGCGTGGCACCATAATAACGTCAAATGGGACATGTTTGACTCAACAAACAAGTTCGGTTGTACTTAAAGAAGAAGGAAACTTGTTTGTACGTTGTATGCTCAATTGGAGGCCAATTTGGGTGCAATCCGAGAATACAAGGATTTGAGTGACCAAATGGACTCCGTTCGATTTCAATCCTCGCGTGGCACCATATTAACGTCAAATGGGACATGTTTGACTCAACAAACAAGTTCGGTTGTGCATAAAGAAGAAGGAAAACTCGATTGTACGTTGTATGCTCAATTGGAGGCCAATTTGGGTGCAATCCGAGAATACAAGTATTTGAGTGACCAAATGGACTCCATTTGATTTCAATCCTCGCGCGGCACCATAATAACGTCAAATGGGACATGTTTGACTCAACAAAAAGGTTCGGTTGTGCTTAACGAAGAAGGAAAACTCGTTTGTACGTTGTAAGCTCAATTGGAGGCCAATTTGGGTGCAATCCGATAATACAAGGATTTGAGTGACCAAATGGACTCCTCTTGGTTTCTAACTCGCGTGGCACCATAATAACGTCAAATGGGAAATGCTTGACTCAACAAACAAGTTCGGTTGTGCTTAAAGAAGAAGGAAAACTCGTTTGTACGTTGTATGCTCAATTGGAGGCCAATTTGGGTGCAATCCGAGAATACAAGTGTTTGAGTGACCAAATGGACTCCGTTTGATTTCAATCCTTGCGTTGCACGATAATAACGTCAAATGGGACATGTTTGACTCAACAAACAAGTTCAGTTGTACTTAAAGAAGAAGGAAAACTCGTTTGTACGTTGTATGCTCAATTGGAGGCCAATTTGGGTGCAATCCGAGAATACAAGGATTTGAGTGACCAAATGGACTCCGTTTGATTTCAATCCTTGCGTGGCACCATAATAACGTCAAATGGTTCATGTTTGACTCAACAAACAAGTTCGGTTGTGCTTAAAGAAGAAGGAAAACTCGTTTGTACGTTGTATGCTCAATTGGAGGCCAATTTGGGTGCAATCCGAGAATACAAGTATTTGAGTGACCAAATGGACTCCGCTTGGTTTCTAACTCGTGTGGCACCATAATAACGTCAAATGGGACATGTTTGACTCAACAAAAAGGTTCGGTTGTGCTTAACGAAGAAGGAAAATTCGTTTGTACGTTGTATGCTCAATTGGAGGCCAATTTGGGTGCAATCCGAGAATACAAGTATTTGAGTGACCAAATGGACTCCATTTTATTTCAATCCTCGCAAGGCACCATAATAACGTCAAATGGGACATGTTTGACTCAACAAACAAGTTCGGTTGTGCTTAAAGAAGAAGGAAAACTCGTTTGTACGTTGTATGCTCAATTGGAGGCCAATTTGGGTGCAATTCGAGAATACAAGTATTTGAGTGACCAAATGGACTCCATTTGATTTCAATCCTTGTGTGGCACCATAATAACGTCAAATGGGACATGTTTAACTCAACAAAAAGGTTTGGTTGTGCTTAACGAAGAAGGAAAATTTGTTTGTACATTGTAGGCTCAATTGGAGGCCAATTTGGGTGCAATCCGAGAATACATGGATTTGAGTGACCAAATGGACTCCGCTTGGTTTCTAACTCGCGTGGCACCATAATAACGTCAAATGGGACATGTTTGACTACAAAAACAAGTTCGGTTGTGCTTAACGAAGAAGGAAAACTCGTTTATACGTTGTATGCTCAATTGGAGGCCAATTTGGTTGCAATCCGAGAATACAAGGATTTGAGTGACCAAATGGACTCCGTTTGATTTCAATCCTCGCGTGGCACCATATTAACGTCAAATGGGACATGTTTGACTCAACAAACAAGTTCAGTTGTGCTTAAAGAAGCAGGAAAACTCGTTTGTACGTTGTATGCTCAACTGGAGGCCAATTTGGGTGCAATCCGAGAATACAAGTATTTGAGTGACCAAATGGACTCCATTTGATTTCAATCCCCGCGCGGCACCATAATAACGTCAAATGGAACATGTTTGACTCAACAAAAAGGTTCGGTTGTGCTTAACGAAGAAGGAAAACTCGTTTGTACGTTGTATGCTCAATTAGAGGCCAATTTGGGTGCAATCCGAGAATACAAGGATTTGAGTGACCAAATGGACTCCGATTGATTTCAATCCGTGCGTCGCACCATAATAACGTCAAATGGGACATGTTTGACTCAACAAACAAGTTCGGTTGTGCTTAAAGAAGAAGGAAAACTCGTTTGTACGTTGTATGCTCAATTGGAGGCCAATTTGGGTGCAATCCGAGAATACAAGGATTTGAGTGACCAAATGGACTCCATTTGACTTCAATCCTCATGCGACACCATAATAACGTCAAACGGGACATGTTTGACTCAACAAAAAGGTTCGGTTGTGCTTAACGAAGAAGGAAAACTCGTTGTTACGTTGTATGCTCAATTGGAGGCCAATTTGGGTGCAATCCGAGAATACAAGGATTTGAGTGACCAAATGGACTCCGTTTGATTTCAATCCTTGCGTGGCACCATAATAACGTAAAATGGGACACGTTTGACTCAACAAACAAGTTCGGTTGTGCTTAAAGGAGAAGGAAAACTCGTTTGTACGTTGTATGCTCAATTGGAGGCCAATTTGGGTGCAATCCGAGAATACAAGTATTTGAGTGACCAAATGGACTCCGTTTGATTTCAATCCTTGCGTGGAACCATAATAACGTCAAATGGGACATGTTTGACTCAACAAAAAGGTTCGGTTGTGCTTAACGAAGAAGGAAAATTCGTTTGTACGTTGTAGGCTCAATTGGAGGCCAATTTGGGTGCAATCCGAGAATACAAGGATTTGAGTGACCAAATGGACATCGTTTGATTTCAATCCTCGCGTGGCACCATATTAACGTCAAATGGGACATGTTTGACTCAACAAACAAGTTCAGTTGTGCTTAAAGAAGAAGGAAAACTCGTTTGTACGTTGTATGCTCAACTGGAGGCCAATTTGGGTGCAATCCGAGAATACAAGTATTTGAGTGACCAAATGGACTCCATTTGATTTCAATCCTCGCGAGGCACCATAATAACGTCGAATGGAACATGTTTGACTCAACAAAAAGGTTCGGTTGTGCTTAACGAAGAAGGAAAATTTGTTTGTACGTTGTAGGCTCAATTGGAGGCCAATTTGGGTGCAATCCGAGAATACAAGGATTTGAGTGACCAAATGGACTCCGCTTGGTTTCTAACTCGCGTGGCACCATAATAACGTCAAATGTGACATGTTTGACTCAACAAAAAAGTTCGTTTGTGCTTAACGAAGAAGGAAAACTCGTTTATACGTTGTATGCTCAATTGGAGGCCAATTTGGTTGCAATCCGAGAATACAAGGATTTGAGTGACCAAATGGACTCCGATTGATTTCAATCCTCGCGTGGCACCATATTAATGTCAAATGGGACATGTTTGACTCAACAAACAAGTTCGGTTGTGCTTAAAGAAGAAGGAAAACTCGTTTGTACGTAGTATGCTCAATTGGAGGCCAATTTGGGTGCAATCCTAGAATACAAGTATTTGAGCGACCAAATGGACTCCATTTGATTTCAATACTCGCGTGGAACCATAATAACATCAAATGGGACATGTTTGACTCAACAAAAAGGTTCGGTTGTGCTTAACGAAGAAGGAAAACTCGTTTGTACGTTGTATGCTCAATTGGAGGCCTATTTGGGTGCAATCCGAGAATACAAGGATTTGAGTGACCAAATGGACTCCGTTTGATTTCAATCCTCATGTGGCACCATATTAACGTCAAATGGGACATGTTTGACTCAACAAACAAGTTCGGTTGTGCTGAAAGAAGAAGGAAAACTCGTTTGTACGTTGTATGCTCAATTGGAGGCCAATTTGGGTGCAATCCGAGAATACAAGTATTTGAGTGACCAAATGGACTCCATTTGATTTCAATCCCCGCGCGGCACCATAATAACGTCAAATGGGACATGTTTGACTCAACAAAAAGGTTCGGTTGTGCTAAACGAAGAAGGAAAACTCGTTTGTACGTTGTATGCTCAATTGGAGGCCAATTTGGGTGCAATCTGAGAATACAAGGATTTGAGTGACCAAATGGACTCCGTTTGATTTCAATCCTTTTGTGGCACCATAATAACGTCAAATGGGACATGTTTGACTCATCAAACAAGTTCGGTTGTGCTGAAAGAAGAAGGAAAACTCGTTTGTACGTTGTATGCTCAATTGGAGGCCAATTTGGGTGCAATCCGAGAATACAAGTATTTGAGTGACCAAATGGACTCCATTTGATTTCAATCCCCACGCGGCACCATAATAACGTCAAATGGGACATGTTTGACTCAACAAAAAGGTTCGGTTGTGCTTAACGAAGAAGGAAAACTCGTTTGTACGTTGTATGCTCAATTGGTGGCCAATTTGGGTGCAATCCGAGAATACAAGGATTTGAGTGACCAAATGGACTCCGTTTGATTTCAATCCTTGCATGGCACCATAATAACGTCAAATGGGACATGTTTGAATTAACAAACAAGTTCGGTTGTGCTTAAAGAAGAAGGAAAACTCGTTTGTACGTTGTATGCTCAATTGGAGGCCAATTTGGGTGCAATCCGAGAATACAAGTATTTGAGTGACCAAATGGACTCCATTTGATTTCAATCCTCGCGTGGCACTATAATAATGTCAAATGGGACATGTTTGAATAAACAAAAAGGTTCGGTTGTGCTTAACGAAGAAGGAAAACTCGTTTGTACGTTGTAGGCTCAATTGGAGGCCAATTTGGGTGCAATCCGAGAATACAAGGATTTGAGTGACCAAATGGACTCCGCTTGGTTTCTAACTCGTGTGGCACCATAATAACGTAAAATGGGACATGTTTGACTCAACAAACATGTTCGGTTGTGCTTAAAGAAGAAGGAAAACTCGTTTGTACGTTGTATGCTCAATTGGAGGCCAATTTGGGTGCAATCTGACAATACAAGGATTTGAGTGACCAAATGGATTCCGCTTGGTTTCTAAATCGCGTGGCACCATAATAACGTCAAATGGGACATGTTTGACTCAACAAACAAGTTCAGTTGTGCTTAACAAAGAAGTAAAACTCGTTTGTACGTTGTAGCTCAATTGGAGGCCAATTTGGGTGCAATCCGAGAATACAAGTATTTGAGTGACCACCATGTGATTTCAATCCTCACGTGGCACCGTAATAACGTCAAATGGGACATGTTTGACTCAACAAACAAGTTCGGTTGTGCTTAACGAACAAGGAAAACTCGTTTGTACGTTGTATGCTCAATTGGAGGCTAATTTATGTGTAATCCGAGAATACAAGGATTTGAGTGACCAAATGGACTCCGTTTGATTTCAATCCTCACGTGGCACCCTAATAACGTCAAATGGGACATGTTTGACCCAACAAAAAGGTTCGGTTGTGCTTAACGAAGAAGGAAAACTCGTTTGTACGTTGTATGCTCAATTGGAGGCCTATTTGGGTGCAATCCGAGAATACAAGGATTTGAGTGACCAAATGGACTCCGTTTGATTTCAATCCTCATGTGGCACCATATTAACGTCAAATGGGACATGTTTGACTCAACAAACAAGTTCGGTTGTGCTGAAAGAAGAAGGAAAACTCGTTTGTACGTTGTATGCTCAATTGGAGGCCAATTTGGGTGCAATCCGAGAATACAAGTATTTGAGTGACCAAATGGACTCCATTTGATTTCAATCCCCGCGCGGCACCATAATAACGTCAAATGGGACATGTTTGACTCAACAAAAAGGTTCGGTTGTGCTAAACGAAGAAGGAAAACTCGTTTGTACGTTGTATGCTCAATTGGAGGCCAATTTGGGTGCAATCCGAGAATACAAGGATTTGAGTGACCAAATGGACTCCGTTTGATTTCAATCCTTGTGTGGCACCATAATAACGTCAAATGGGACATGTTTGACTCAACAAAAAGGTTCTGTTGTGCTAAACGAAGAAGGAAAACTCGTTTGTACGTTGTATGCTCAATTGGAGGCCAATTTGGGTGCAATCCGAGAATACAAGTATTTGAGTGACCAAATGGACTCCATTTGATTTCAATCCTCGCGTGGCACTATAATAATGTCAAATGGGACATGTTTGAATAAACAAAAAGGTTCGGTTGTGCTTAACGAAGAAGGAAAACTCGTTTGTACGTTGTAGGCTCAATTGGAGGCCAATTTGGGTGCAATCCGAGAATACAAGGATTTGAGTGACCAAATGGACTCCGCTTGGTTTCTAACTCGTGTGGCACCATAATAACGTAAAATGGGACATGTTTGACTCAACAAACATGTTCGGTTGTGCTTAAAGAAGAAGGAAAACTCGTTTGTACGTTGTATGCTCAATTGGAGGCCAATTTGGGTGCAATCTGACAATACAAGGATTTGAGTGACCAAATGGACTCCGCTTGGTTTCTAAATCGCGTGGCACCATAATAACGTCAAATGGGACATGTTTGACTCAACAAACAAGTTCAGTTGTGCTTAACAAAGAAGTAAAACTCGTTTGTACGTTGTAGCTCAATTGGAGGCCAATTTGGGTGCAATCCGAGAATACAAGTATTTGAGTGACCACCATGTGATTTCAATCCTCACGTGGCACCGTAATAACGTCAAATGGGACATGTTTGACTCAACAAACAAGTTCGGTTGTGCTTAACGAAGAAGGAAAACTCGTTTGTACGTTGTATGCTCAATTGGAGGCTAATTTATGTGTAATCCGAGAATACAAGGATTTGAGTGACCAAATGGACTCCGTTTGATTTCAATCCTCACGTGGCACCCTAATAACGTCAAATGGGACATGTTTGACCCAACAAAAAGGTTCGGTTGTGCTTAACGAAGAAGGAAAATTCGTTTGTACGTTGTAGGCTCAATTGGAGGCCAATTTGGGTGCAATCCGAGAATACAAGGATTTGAGTGACCAAATGGACTCCGCTTGGTTTCTAACTCGCGTGGCACCATAATAACTTCAAATGGGACATGTTTGACTCAACAAACAAGTTTGGTTGTGCTTAACGAAGAAGGAAAACACGTTTATACGTTGTATGCTCAATTGGAGACCAATTTGGTTGCAATCCGAGAATACAAGGATTTGAGTGACCAAATGGACTCCGTTTGATTTCAATCCTCGCGTGGCACCATATTAACATCAAATGGGACATGTTTGACTCAACAAACAAGTTCGGTTGTGCTTAAAGAAGAAGGAAAACTAGTTTGTACGTTGTAAGCTCAATTGGAGGCCAATTTGGGTGCAATCCGAGAATACAAGGATTTGAGTGACCAAATGGACTCCGCTTGGTTTCAAATTCACGTGGCACCATAATAATGTCAAATGGGAAATGCTTGACTCAAACAAACAAGTTCGGTTGTGCTTAACGAAGAAGTAAAACTCGTTTTTACGTTGTACCTCAATTGGAGGACAATTAGGGTGCAAACCGAGAATACAAGTATTTGAGTGACCAAATGGACTCCATTTGATTTCAATCCCCACGCGGCACCATAATAACGTCAAATGGGACATGTTTGACTCAACAAAAAGGTTCGGTTGTGCTAAACGAAGAAGGAAAACTCGTTTGTACGTTGTATGCTCAATTGGAGGCCAATTTGGGTGCAATCCGAGAATACAAGTATTTGAGTGACCAAATGGACTCCATTTGATTTCAATCCTCGCGTGGCACTATAATAATGTCAAATGGGACATGTTTGAATAAACAAAAAGGTTCGGTTGTGCTTAACGAAGAAGGAAAACTCGTTTGTACGTTGTAGGCTCAATTGGAGGCCAATTTGGGTGCAATCCGAGAATACAAGGATTTGAGTGACCAAATGGACTCCGCTTGGTTTCTAACTCGTGTGGCACCATAATAACGTAAAATGGGACATGTTTGACTCAACAAACATGTTCGGTTGTGCTTAAAGAAGAAGGAAAACTCGTTTGTACGTTGTATGCTCAATTGGAGGCCAATTTGGGTGCAATCTGACAATACAAGGATTTGAGTGACCAAATGGACTCCGCTTGGTTTCTAAATCGCGTGGCACCATAATAACGTCAAATGGGACATGTTTGACTCAACAAACAAGTTCAGTTGTGCTTAACAAAGAAGTAAAACTCGTTTGTACGTTGTAGCTCAATTGGAGGCCAATTTGGGTGCAATCCGAGAATACAAGTATTTGAGTGACCACCATGTGATTTCAATCCTCACGTGGCACCGTAATAACGTCAAATGGGACATGTTTGACTCAACAAACAAGTTCGGTTGTGCTTAACGAAGAAGGAAAACTCGTTTGTACGTTGTATGCTCAATTGGAGGCTAATTTATGTGTAATCCGAGAATACAAGGATTTGAGTGACCAAATGGACTCCGTTTGATTTCAATCCTCACGTGGCACCCTAATAACGTCAAATGGGACATGTTTGACCCAACAAAAAGGTTCGGTTGTGCTTAACGAAGAAGGAAAATTCGTTTGTACGTTGTAGGCTCAATTGGAGGCCAATTTGGGTGCAATCCGAGAATACAAGGATTTGAGTGACCAAATGGACTCCGCTTGGTTTCTAACTCGCGTGGCACCATAATAACTTCAAATGGGACATGTTTGACTCAACAAACAAGTTTGGTTGTGCTTAACGAAGAAGGAAAACACGTTTATACGTTGTATGCTCAATTGGAGACCAATTTGGTTGCAATCCGAGAATACAAGGATTTGAGTGACCAAATGGACTCCGTTTGATTTCAATCCTCGCGTGGCACCATATTAACATCAAATGGGACATGTTTGACTCAACAAACAAGTTCGGTTGTGCTTAAAGAAGAAGGAAAACTAGTTTGTACGTTGTAAGCTCAATTGGAGGCCAATTTGGGTGCAATCCGAGAATACAAGGATTTGAGTGACCAAATGGACTCCGCTTGGTTTCAAATTCACGTGGCACCATAATAATGTCAAATGGGAAATGCTTGACTCAAACAAACAAGTTCGGTTGTGCTTAACGAAGAAGTAAAACTCGTTTTTACGTTGTACCTCAATTGGAGGACAATTAGGGTGCAAACCGAGAATACAAGTATTTGAGTGACCAAATGGACTCCATTTGATTTCAATCCCCACGTGGCACCATAATAACGTCAAATGGGACATGTTTGACTCAACAAAAAGGTTCGGTTGTGCTTAACGAAGAAGGAAAACTCGTTTGTACGTTGTATGCTCAATTGGTGGCCAATTTGGGTGCAATCCGAGAATACAAGGATTTGAGTGACCAAATGGACTCCGTTTGATTTCAATCCTTGCATGGCACCATAATAACGTCAAATGGGACATGTTTGAATTAACAAACAAGTTCGGTTGTGCTTAAAGAAGAAGGAAAACTCGTTTGTACGTTGTATGCTCAATTGGAGGCCAATTTGGGTGCAATCCGAGAATACAAGTATTTGAGTGACCAAATGGACTCCATTTGATTTCAATCCTCGCGTGGCACTATAATAATGTCAAATGGGACATGTTTGAATAAACAAAAAGGTTCGGTTGTGCTTAACGAAGAAGAAAAACTCGTTTGTACGTTGTAGGCTCAATTGGAGGCCAATTTGGGTGCAATCCGAGAATACAAGGATTTGAGTGACCAAATGGACTCCGCTTGGTTTCTAACTCGTGTGGCACCATAATAACGTAAAATGGGACATGTTTGACTCAACAAACATGTTCGGTTGTGCTTAAAGAAGAAGGAAAACTCGTTTGTACGTTGTATGCTCAATTGGAGGCCAATTTGGGTGCAATCTGACAATACAAGGATTTGAGTGACCAAATGGACTCCGCTTGGTTTCTAAATCGCGTGGCACCATAATAATGTCAAATGGGACATGTTTGACTCAACAAACAAGTTCAGTTGTGCTTAAAGAAGAAGGAAAACTCGTTTGTACGTTGTATGCTCAACTGGAGGCCAATTTGGGTGCAATCCGAGAATACAAGTATTTGAGTGACCAAATGGACTCCATTTGATTTCAATCCTCGCGAGGCACCATAATAACATCAAATGGAACATGTTTGACTCAACAAAAAGGTTCGGTTGTGCTTAACGAAGAAGGAAAATTTGTTTGTACGTTGTAGGCTCAATTGGAGGCCAATTTGGGTGCAATCCGAGAATACAAGGATTTGAGTGACCAAATGGACTCCGCTTGGTTTCTAACTCGCGTGGCACCATAATAACGTCAAATGTGACATGTTTGACTCAACAAAAAAGTTCGTTTGTGCTTAACGAAGAAGGAAAACTCGTTTATACGTTGTATGCTCAATTGGAGGCCAATTTGGTTGCAATCCGAGAATACAAGGATTTGAGTGACCAAATGGACTCCGATTGATTTCAATCCTCGCGTGGCACCATATTAACGTCAAATGGGACATGTTTGACTCAACAAACAAGTTCGGTTGTGCTTAAAGAAGAAGGAAAACTCGTTTGTACGTAGTATGCTCAATTGGAGGCCAATTTGGGTGCAATCCTAGAATACAAGTATTTGAGTGACCAAATGGACTCCATTTGATTTCAATACTCGCGTGGAACCATAATAACATCAAATGGGACATGTTTGACTCAACAAAAAGGTTCGGTTGTGCTTAACAAAGAAGGAAAACTCGTTTGTACGTTGTATGCTCAATTGGAGGCCAATTTGGGTGCAATCTGAGAATACAAGGATTTGAGTGACCAAATGGACTCCGTTTGATTTCAATCCTTGTGTGGCACCATAATAACGTCAAATGGGACATGTTAGACTCAACAAACAAGTTCGGTTGTGCTGAAAGAAGAAGGAAAACTCGTTTGTACGTTGTATGCTCAATTGGAGGCCAATTTGGGTGCAATCCGAGAATACAAGTATTTGAGTGACCAAATGGACTCCATTTGATTTCAATCCCCACGCGGCACCATAATAACGTCAAATGGGACATGTTTGACTCAACAAAAAGGTTCGGTTGTGCTTAACGAAGAAGGAAAACTCGTTTGTACGTTGTATGCTCAATTGGTGGCCAATTTGGGTGCAATCCGAGAATACAAGGATTTGAGTGACCAAATGGACTCCGTTTGATTTCAATCCTCGCGTGGCACTATAATAATGTCAAATGGGACATGTTTGAATAAACAAAAAGGTTCGGTTGTGCTTAACGAAGAAGGAAAACTCGTTTGTACGTTGTAGGCTCAATTGGAGGCCAATTTGGGTGCAATCCGAGAATACAAGGATTTGAGTGACCAAATGGACTCCGCTTGGTTTCTAACTCGTGTGGCACCATAATAACGTAAAATGGGACATGTTTGACTCAACAAACATGTTCGGTTGTGCTTAAAGAAGAAGGAAAACTCGTTTGTACGTTGTATGCTCAATTGGAGGCCAATTTGGGTGCAATCTGACAATACAAGGATTTGAGTGACCAAATGGATTCCGCTTGGTTTCTAAATCGCGTGGCACCATAATAACGTCAAATGGGACATGTTTGACTCAACAAACAAGTTCAGTTGTGCTTAACAAAGAAGTAAAACTCGTTTGTACGTTGTAGCTCAATTGGAGGCCAATTTGGGTGCAATCCGAGAATACAAGTATTTGAGTGACCACCATGTGATTTCAATCCTCACGTGGCACCGTAATAACGTCAAATGGGACATGTTTGACTCAACAAACAAGTTCGGTTGTGCTTAACGAACAAGGAAAACTCGTTTGTACGTTGTATGCTCAATTGGAGGCTAATTTATGTGTAATCCGAGAATACAAGGATTTGAGTGACCAAATGGACTCCGTTTGATTTCAATCCTCACGTGGCACCCTAATAACGTCAAATGGGACATGTTTGACCCAACAAAAAGGTTCGGTTGTGCTTAACGAAGAAGGAAAACTCGTTTGTACGTTGTATGCTCAATTGGAGGCCTATTTGGGTGCAATCCGAGAATACAAGGATTTGAGTGACCAAATGGACTCCGTTTGATTTCAATCCTCATGTGGCACCATATTAACGTCAAATGGGACATGTTTGACTCAACAAACAAGTTCGGTTGTGCTGAAAGAAGAAGGAAAACTCGTTTGTACGTTGTATGCTCAATTGGAGGCCAATTTGGGTGCAATCCGAGAATACAAGTATTTGAGTGACCAAATGGACTCCATTTGATTTCAATCCCCGCGCGGCACCATAATAACGTCAAATGGGACATGTTTGACTCAACAAAAAGGTTCGGTTGTGCTAAACGAAGAAGGAAAACTCGTTTGTACGTTGTATGCTCAATTGGAGGCCAATTTGGGTGCAATCCGAGAATACAAGGATTTGAGTGACCAAATGGACTCCGTTTGATTTCAATCCTTGTGTGGCACCATAATAACGTCAAATGGGACATGTTTGACTCAACAAAAAGGTTCTGTTGTGCTAAACGAAGAAGGAAAACTCGTTTGTACGTTGTATGCTCAATTGGAGGCCAATTTGGGTGCAATCCGAGAATACAAGTATTTGAGTGACCAAATGGACTCCATTTGATTTCAATCCTCGCGTGGCACTATAATAATGTCAAATGGGACATGTTTGAATAAACAAAAAGGTTCGGTTGTGCTTAACGAAGAAGGAAAACTCGTTTGTACGTTGTAGGCTCAATTGGAGGCCAATTTGGGTGCAATCCGAGAATACAAGGATTTGAGTGACCAAATGGACTCCGCTTGGTTTCTAACTCGTGTGGCACCATAATAACGTAAAATGGGACATGTTTGACTCAACAAACATGTTCGGTTGTGCTTAAAGAAGAAGGAAAACTCGTTTGTACGTTGTATGCTCAATTGGAGGCCAATTTGGGTGCAATCTGACAATACAAGGATTTGAGTGACCAAATGGACTCCGCTTGGTTTCTAAATCGCGTGGCACCATAATAACGTCAAATGGGACATGTTTGACTCAACAAACAAGTTCAGTTGTGCTTAACAAAGAAGTAAAACTCGTTTGTACGTTGTAGCTCAATTGGAGGCCAATTTGGGTGCAATCCGAGAATACAAGTATTTGAGTGACCACCATGTGATTTCAATCCTCACGTGGCACCGTAATAACGTCAAATGGGACATGTTTGACTCAACAAACAAGTTCGGTTGTGCTTAACGAAGAAGGAAAACTCGTTTGTACGTTGTATGCTCAATTGGAGGCTAATTTATGTGTAATCCGAGAATACAAGGATTTGAGTGACCAAATGGACTCCGTTTGATTTCAATCCTCACGTGGCACCCTAATAATGTCAAATGGGACATGTTTGACCCAACAAAAAGGTTCGGTTGTGCTTAACGAAGAAGGAAAATTCGTTTGTACGTTGTAGGCTCAATTGGAGGCCAATTTGGGTGCAATCCGAGAATACAAGGATTTGAGTGACCAAATGGACTCCGCTTGGTTTCTAACTCGCGTGGCACCATAATAACTTCAAATGGGACATGTTTGACTCAACAAACAAGTTTGGTTGTGCTTAACGAAGAAGGAAAACACGTTTATACGTTGTATGCTCAATTGGAGACCAATTTGGTTGCAATCCGAGAATACAAGGATTTGAGTGACCAAATGGACTCCGTTTGATTTCAATCCTCGCGTGGCACCATATTAACATCAAATGGGACATGTTTGACTCAACAAACAAGTTCGGTTGTGCTTAAAGAAGAAGGAAAACTAGTTTGTACGTTGTAAGCTCAATTGGAGGCCAATTTGGGTGCAATCCGAGAATACAAGGATTTGAGTGACCAAATGGACTCCGCTTGGTTTCAAATTCACGTGGCACCATAATAATGTCAAATGGGAAATGCTTGACTCAAACAAACAAGTTCGGTTGTGCTTAACGAAGAAGTAAAACTCGTTTTTACGTTGTACCTCAATTGGAGGACAATTAGGGTGCAAACCGAGAATACAAGTATTTGAGTGACCAAATGGACTCCATTTGATTTCAATCCCCACGCGGCACCATAATAACGTCAAATGGGACATGTTTGACTCAACAAAAAGGTTCGGTTGTGCTAAACGAAGAAGGAAAACTCGTTTGTACGTTGTATGCTCAATTGGAGGCCAATTTGGGTGCAATCCGAGAATACAAGGATTTGAGTGACCAAATGGACTCCGTTTGATTTCAATCCTTGTGTGGCACCATAATAACGTCAAATGGGACATGTTTGACTCAACAAAAAGGTTCTGTTGTGCTAAACGAAGAAGGAAAACTCGTTTGTACGTTGTATGCTCAATTGGAGGCCAATTTGGGTGCAATCCGAGAATACAAGTATTTGAGTGACCAAATGGACTCCATTTGATTTCAATCCTCGCGTGGCACTATAATAATGTCAAATGGGACATGTTTGAATAAACAAAAAGGTTCGGTTGTGCTTAACGAAGAAGGAAAACTCGTTTGTACGTTGTAGGCTCAATTGGAGGCCAATTTGGGTGCAATCCGAGAATACAAGGATTTGAGTGACCAAATGGACTCCGCTTGGTTTCTAACTCGTGTGGCACCATAATAACGTAAAATGGGACATGTTTGACTCAACAAACATGTTCGGTTGTGCTTAAAGAAGAAGGAAAACTCGTTTGTACGTTGTATGCTCAATTGGAGGCCAATTTGGGTGCAATCTGACAATACAAGGATTTGAGTGACCAAATGGACTCCGCTTGGTTTCTAAATCGCGTGGCACCATAATAACGTCAAATGGGACATGTTTGACTCAACAAACAAGTTCAGTTGTGCTTAACAAAGAAGTAAAACTCGTTTGTACGTTGTAGCTCAATTGGAGGCCAATTTGGGTGCAATCCGAGAATACAAGTATTTGAGTGACCACCATGTGATTTCAATCCTCACGTGGCACCGTAATAACGTCAAATGGGACATGTTTGACTCAACAAACAAGTTCGGTTGTGCTTAACGAAGAAGGAAAACTCGTTTGTACGTTGTATGCTCAATTGGAGGCTAATTTATGTGTAATCCGAGAATACAAGGATTTGAGTGACCAAATGGACTCCGTTTGATTTCAATCCTCACGTGGCACCCTAATAACGTCAAATGGGACATGTTTGACCCAACAAAAAGGTTCGGTTGTGCTTAACGAAGAAGGAAAATTCGTTTGTACGTTGTAGGCTCAATTGGAGGCCAATTTGGGTGCAATCCGAGAATACAAGGATTTGAGTGACCAAATGGACTCCGCTTGGTTTCTAACTCGCGTGGCACCATAATAACTTCAAATGGGACATGTTTGACTCAACAAACAAGTTTGGTTGTGCTTAACGAAGAAGGAAAACACGTTTATACGTTGTATGCTCAATTGGAGACCAATTTGGTTGCAATCCGAGAATACAAGGATTTGAGTGACCAAATGGACTCCGTTTGATTTCAATCCTCGCGTGGCACCATATTAACATCAAATGGGACATGTTTGACTCAACAAACAAGTTCGGTTGTGCTTAAAGAAGAAGGAAAACTAGTTTGTACGTTGTAAGCTCAATTGGAGGCCAATTTGGGTGCAATCCGAGAATACAAGGATTTGAGTGACCAAATGGACTCCGCTTGGTTTCAAATTCACGTGGCACCATAATAATGTCAAATGGGAAATGCTTGACTCAAACAAACAAGTTCGG